>CM066573.1:14249302-15449302 GCA_033816785.1 Picus viridis
TATCCAAACATCCCAGGGGTACTTTTGATAGCTGCATGGGCGGGGATTGAATGCGGAGGTCGGATATTAAATCAGCGGGATATAGAATTACTTTTTTTTTTTTTTCACAAACCCGAGCTAGCTAAATAGTTTCTCCCTCTAACTCTGATATGCATTTCACAATAAATGGCGCGGACATTTGCATATATAGTGCCTGGGTGAGGGTCTGTATATCGCATGTGCGATATACTGCATTAATAGATAGTGGAGCGGAGGAGCACCTTCACTAAACCTTAGCTAGCGTTCAGATGCTTACTGAACAGAGTTCGGGAGAAAATACACTTAATTAATTTCACGGAGGGACTGGTAGGAGCCCGGCAAGTGCAGATGTGTTTTTTGCTCGCCCCTGAAATAATTCCCTAGGTTGTTTTTGTTTTGGTTTGGTTTGGGTTTTTTCCATGAGACTCTGGTTGTAGGGGAAGGAGCCTACCCGGGTAGCAGCAGGCTGCCTGCCAGGAAAATAATGCAACAAGGCGATAGGTGACTCCCAGGGCCGGCCCTGCCTCTGCTTCTACCCCTACCTCTGCCCCGACACAACTAGGTTTTGGGGGAGGCTTTGCCTTGACTTCGGGGCTTCTGTGTTTTGGGGCTGTGGTTTTGACTTTTCCAAAAGCACACCGCTGCTTCAAGCAAGGCAGCATTGCTTTCCTAAAATTGCAAGAGGCGCTTGTGCAGCAGCTCTTTCTGTTAAATTAACTTTAAATTCTAAATTAATGAGGGCTAATTTAGTTGTGCTGTCCTTCCTCGAGACAGCGGGGAGTCACTGCCCGGGCGTGGGAGCGCTGTCTAGGCGGGCACGAGAGCCCGCAGCAGTTCGGAAGATGCCGAAAGGAGCAGCAGAGCAAAAGGATTCGAAGCTGTGCCACTTGCTATGAAAGCTTTCCACCAAAAAATGTGGAAGACAGCTGAGGAGCTCGGCCCATTGAAGCTATTCGCTGCTCCCAGTTGAAGGCACGGCTTACCAATTGCAAATATTTTTGTGTTCTGGTCTGGATAAAATCCAGGCAGCAGCGAGATATTTTCTGTCCTTGCTCCAGAAACCTCCAGAGACTGAACTAACTTAGAGAAGTTCGCTTTTTTTTTTTTTTCCCTTTAAAAAAATTTTCTTCTCATTATTTACCTAAATGCACATTCCTGCTGGAGCCACACATCTGTCTTTTGTTCCCAAAGCTTCTTGAAGGCTGGGGCAGGACAGGTGGAAACGTTGCCCCGTTGCATGCTTAAGAGCAGGGCCAAAATTTCCCCCAGTGCAGGCTTAGTGACTTCTTAAAGAAAAAAACCCAAACATCTCCGTGGGACTCCCTCATCGGTGTACAACACACTGACGGTTCCATTTGTCTCATAAGAAAACTGGAACTCTTTTTCAATCCAGATTTAAAACTCTTCCTCAGTGCCCATCGCCACAAATTTTGTCCCACGGGATTATAAACCATCAGTCTACATTCGTGGAGGTGACTGGGGGCGGGGGGGAACCAAAACCAAAACCTAACCAACCACACAAAAAATATATCTCTTCGATCTCCTCAAAGGTACTTAAACTATCAAGGCTGGAAAAATAAACCCCATTTTAGGAAACCAGCCCGGGAGTCTGCTCAGCCCTGACCCATGCTGCTGCGGGCAGGTGAAGCCCTTAGAGCATCATCCCAGCCGCAGCTCTGCTCCTGCAGAATTTTACCCTTTGCAGCAGTTTTAAAATTAAATTAAATTAATTTTTTAATCCTCTTCCCTTGGTTTAATCTGTGAACAGGAGCCAACACGAAGGGTGAGGTTCTGCCCCTCGCTCCCTTCTGCTTCTGCCTGAAGAAAATGGGTAGAACTATTTCGGAGCTATTGTGCCCTTTGTTGCAGAAAGGTGGGTGATCGTTTTATTTTTGTCCAGCCCGTCCTAAAATCGTGGTACTGTCATTTCTCGGGGATGCCAACTATTTTAGAGTGCTTGGGTTGGTGGCGTGGCGTCGGCAATATTCTCATCGCCTCTCTTCCCGAGCTCCGGGGTACGTGTTATCTAGCAAAGGTTTTCCAAACGCAGCCTGCCAGAGCATCACACCACCCGCTACTTAAAGTCTTGAAAAGGTGAAACCTGTTGACAGTAGGTGAGATTAAAGAGATTTTCTTTTCCGATTTCAGGTCTTTTTTAACACGACGAGTGCCGTTGCCCTCCCCTTAATCTAGTAATGGATCTCCCAATGTTTCTGCTTGAAGTCAAAAGGCTGATGAAACGCCTAGCTGCAAAATCACCCATCTCACAAATAGCCAAGGAAATTATCCCTCTATAAACAGTCGAAACTACGAAATACTTCCAACTTGAGCTCCCACACTCACAAGTGCAATCTAAAGCCTGCACAGACGCATAGGGATAGGTAGTCCCGAACTGCTTTGCTCCATTGCAACGTCTGACTGACACCGTTTGTATGTCGTAATGAAGTGGGTTGGGTTTTTTTTATTATTATTATTATTTAATGCAGTCCTCGAGAATTGAAACACAGGGAATGCAGAGTGGTCACAACGTTGAGAGCACAGTTGTAAATAGAAACATTGATATTTCATCCAGTTATAAGTATTTGATACTGCAATTCTAAAATACATGTTTTGAAAACTAAAGAGATGGGGGGGGGAAGAAAAAAGATTAAAAAATCCTTTGCCTTCTTTCTAAAAAGCAGCGTTATTTCATCCTGGTTCCTAAGGAGCTGATGGTTATTCACATAATTTAAAATTACAGGTTTTATTTTATAGTCGAATTCTTTCCTTCCTTTGTAAGTTTATCCTACTGCGTACCATGTGTGCCTACTAAAACTGCAAAGTAAAGAGGTTTTAAGGCAAAGCAAGGAGTTTTTCTCCCCCTCAAAAAAACCCCCAACAAACCACCCCAGCATTGCAAGAGAGGCCGTTCCTGAGCAGCCACCCACGCACTCCCGGACCCAGGCGGGACACAGCACCTCTAACCTGTGTACCGTGGGAAGGGGGACGCCGTGCTCCGGGACAAACTGGTTAAACGCAGCACAACGCCTCGCAATCTACCCCCCCCTCCCTCTACCCTCCGCCCTCCAAAAAAACAACCCCAAAACTTCCCATTGGAATGAGGAGTGTGCATGGGGAGGGAAGGATTGGGAAGAAACATCCAGTCGCACTGTGCCACGACACGGGAATAAGTATGGAAGGGAAGGGGAAACTAAAACCGTTAGTTTATTTGGGACGGGGTAGTAAAAAGCTCCCAAACGCTTAGGGGGTGGATGCCGCAGAGGAGCCAGGTCCCATCCCGTAGCCGTCCCCCACGAAAGAGGAGCGGGTCCGAGAAGGCAGCAGCGGGATGGATCCACATCCCGGTGCGGCTCTCACTTTTCGGAGTTCGGTTCCCAACGTTTTCCCAAGCAGTTGTTGGTGGGGAGATGCTTGCCCATCCTCTCACCCCACATCCACGCCTGCATCTTACATCCACTCACGCTTGTGGGTCTTGCTGGGGTGACGAGGGAGTGAAAGCTCAGGGAAGGATGCCGGGCATGTTTCGAGACGGTGCTTCGAGATTTCTTTCCCTAGTTACTTTTTTCTTTCTTTTTTTTTTTATTTTTAAATCCAATTCTCCACATCTATCCCCAAAGCCAGCCCCAGACACACTCGTTCCTAACCCCCTCCCCGAAGGAAAAAAAAAAAAAAAGAAGAAGAAAAAGAAATTTAAAAAAAATAAAGAAAAAAGAAAGTAAATTTATAAAGAAAAGAAAGTAAATTTACAAAGAAAAACAAAAGGGGAGCGATGAGAAAGGGGAAAAAATGTAAAACTCATAGAACAAATAGGAGAACTATTTATTCGGTTCACAGTCGTGTGAAATGCAGCAATAAAAATCTTTGGACTTCAGCAAGTTGTTTTTAATTATTATTATTTTTTATGAATTTCAAAAAACAGCGTCCAATGTCCATTAAAACAGTGCTTAAGTCTATAAAAACGTAACTTAAGCATTAAAAAAAAAAATCGTAAAGATAATGTCTAAAATCTCCATACAACTGAAAAAAAAAAAAAAACACAAAACCAACAAACCACAAAACCAAAACCCAAAACAACAAACCAAACAAAAAAAAGAACCAACCAACAAACAAAACCAACCAACCAGTCAGCCCAAACCCCCAAAACCAAAACCAACCAACCAAAAAACAACCAAAAAAAATTATAATCAGATATCTTGGATTTTTACACCACCTTACCTGTAAATTATATATACATAGAATATTGCAGAATTATATCTAATACACAATATTTTCACTATTAATGCTGGTATAATCTTTATACACTGGCCCTTATGTTTCTTTTATTTTTTTTAATTAAATTATTGCATTGTATAAACTTTGACTGCAAACGGCCCCCCCCCCTTCCCCTCTTCCCTCCCTCCCCCCCTCCCCCCCCCCCCGCCCTTGGCTATTCACTGTCCGACTTGCCGTCTTTCGCCGTAGTAGAGTGGTTGTAGAGCCCCTGGGCCATGAGGTGCACTGCCAGGGAGTTCTTGCTGCCCGTTGCCTTCTTGATCTTGGCTCGTTTGTTCTGGAACCAGATTTTGATCTGGGACTCGTTCAGACCGAGCTCCTGGGCCAGGCTCTGCCGCCGCTGCTCCGTCAGGTACCGGTTCGTCTGGAACTCGGCCTTGAGTCTCTGCAGCTGCTCGGCGGTGAAGGCGGTGCGCGGTCGCTTGTCCTCCTTGTTGGGGTTCTTCTTCTTTGGTTTGCGGGACCGGGGACCTACGGCCGGGAGAGACGAGAAGCACCGACACGCCACGCTCCGCTGCAGGCGGCCCCACGCCGGGTGCAGTCCCGCGCGGAGTTGGGGGCAAGGAACACGGGACGCCCACGCTCCTGCCCGCATCCTATGCTACCCACCCCTCCTCAAACCCTGCCCGCATCCTATGCTACCCACCCCTCCTCAAACAACCATCCTAAAGGAAAATAAGCCTGCCTTTGTGCCTCGGCTGCCGATGGATGCTCGCGAGGCTGCGGAACGGAACCGCAGCCTCCCGGCGCCCTCGCAGACCCCGCTCACTGCCCTCCTGCCCGCGCGGCTCCCCCCTCACCCCAGTTCCTTCCAGCCAGAAACATATCTACTGACCCTTTTCATCCCGAGGGTGCCCAGCAAGTAACGCCTGCACCAGAGGCTGCGGCACGGAGCTAAATTTTAGTCCTTGAACAGAGTATTTAATTTTTTAAAGGAAACATTTATCTTTTTCTCTCTATCTAATTTTATTTTCGAGGAAACCTCGTTACTTTTTCTTCTTTTCTTTCTTCACGGTTGGGGTTTTTTTGGTTGGGTTTTTTTTTTGTTTCGGTTTGGGTTTTTTTTTTGGTGGGTCGCGATGAAAAAAAGGACAATCAGTCGCCTGTGTACAGTGCGGGCAGAAATCCGCCTCTCTGCTGCAGTGCCCATATGGCCCGATCCGAATCGCCGAGATTATTCTCGGGAATATTATTCTCGGCAGCACAAGGAGCCTTTTCTGCCCGGGCCGAGCCATTGTGAGGATGTATGTTAATTAAATATTAACAAAGGAGAGCACTGGAGAACAATGGAGTAAATTCCAATTCAGCCCTGAATATTACCTCCGAGTAAGAGTTTGTTTTCACACATTACGAACTAATTTTGAACTCGTCCTACCATCCCTCCTTCCCGCCCGGCTCGTCGGGTGGAAACCCTAGCTGGCTGCTTTTGTAAGAGAAAAATCCTTATTTCTTTCCTCCCCCTTTTTTCCCTCTCGGAGCAGATCTCCTGCATGGTGCTTCCCCTGCTTTCCCCCAGTGGTTTCTACTTGTTTTCAACGAGGGTTTTACCAACCCGCCCGGGCCAGCTCTGCTCTCCCCGCGGCAGCAGAAGGACATTTTACCCCCTCGCTTTTTATTTTTAATGTATTTCCCGATGTTTTTGTAAATAATTTCATCAGATCCTGCTCAAGCCCTCTCCAAGAGACAGACTCTGCTAAAGAAGTTCCCCGGCTCTTGGAAATCTCCCCCGGCCCTTACAGAGCAGCACATGGGGGAAATTAAAAGAAAGAAACGAAACGGCGACCTCTCCGAGGCCTCTTTTAGGGAAATCAACGATCTTGGGTTGTATTTGGCTATAAAAAAATCTATATATGTAATCAAAGAAAGGCGAGGCCTGTGAAAATCAACCCTCCTTTCCTCGAAACACAGCGTGGGGGTATTTTCCTGGCAGGGAGAAGGGCAGCTTGCCGGGAGGATGAGCGAAGAACCCAAAGCCAGATCTTTTTTTTCTTCCTCTTTGATAAAACCCGGCAGTTGGTGGGAAATGCCCCAAGCCCAGGCGGCCCAAGCTTCTCCGCGGCGGAGGGGAAAGAGAGACCCCTCTGTTCGCCCTCTCAATGATTCCGCGCATCCCCAGCCAACCACTTCATTTTCGGGCGATTTTAAGACACCCCTCCCCCTTAAAAAAAAAAAAAAAAAAAAAAAAAGGGGGGGGAAGAGGGAGCGGGCTCTTTCCCCTGCCTCCCTCCCAGCCCCGCGGGCGGAGGGAGGCCAGCCGGGGAGCCCAGGGAGGGGGATGTGGAAGCGGGGAGCAGGTCGACCGTGGGGGCAGCTCTTACCTGAAGAGGGCCGGTCCGAGTACCGCGTGCAGTAAACCCAGGCGGGCCAGAGCATGGGCTGGTTCCCGGCGTTGGAGCTGGCCTGGGAGCTATCCGAGTCCGAGCTCACCGACAGGTCGCCGCCGCTGAGCCCTCGCGCTTTCAGGGCCGCCTCCAGCGCCGCGGGGTCCCCCCTTCTTGGCGGCGCCGTGCAGGGCCAGCCCGGCGGGGCCGCCCTCCCCCCGGCCCGGCGAGCCCGCCCCGCCGCCTGGAAGCGGAGCGCCGGGGGCCGGCGCCGCGGCGGGGCTGCGGCGGCTCTCCGCGCCGGGCCGCCGGGGCTCTCCGCCGGGGCCGCCCGCCTCTTTTCTCCGCCCGAACTCGGGCCGCAGGATGTTGTCGATGAAGAAGTTGGTGATGCGGTGCGGGTGCGGGTGGGGGTGTGGGGGTCACCAGGGGGAAGCAGCAACCCCCGCCGTCCGCCGCCGCCGGGCTCCGCGTCGCCGCCGGACTCCTGCGGCTCGGCCGCCTCCTCCCGGGGGCTCCGGCCGCCCTCCTCCATGCTGCGCGGCCGGCCCCGCCGACGGCTCCGCTGCTCGCCCCGCCGCCGGCCGGGCGGCTGCCTAGCGCTTTTTGTTGTTGCTGTTGCAGTCGGTTGTTGTTTATTTTAATTTTTTTGTTTTAATATATATTTTATATATATATATTTACACGCACGCACAGGTGTCTATTTGCTTTCGTTTCTCCTGGCCGCGCTCGGCATTCAAAATCCAGAGTTTTCAGGAAAAAAAGAAAATTAAAATTAATAGCAATACTGATTTTTAAAAAATAAAGAAACAAAACCAGGAGACCCCAACGCCAGCAACCGAGCCTCCACGACTTCCAACTTTGCCAAAAATAAAAAATACACGAGGCTCCGGTCCTCCCGCCGCCGCTCTCCGCCTCCTGCCGCCGCTCAACCACTCGGTCCCGCGGCGCGCTGCCGCCTTCTCCCTCGGCCACCGCCGCTGCAGCCGAACCTCATTCGAAGAAAAAATTAATAATAAAAATAATAATAATTGGGAGGTGGTGGAAAGGGAGAGGGGGTGTGGGTAAAGCGAAAAAAAAAAAAAAAAAAAAAAGAAGACACCAACCCCAGGCCGGTGCCGGGGCGGGGGTGGAGGCGGTCTCTCAGCAGCCGGTGTCCCGCGGAGGGCAGGGCGGTGAGGCGTACCCCGCGGGGCTCCGGCCGGCAGCGCCCGGCCCCGCGCCGCCCCGCGCCGCCCCGCACCCGCACATGCGGGGGCCGCCGCGGGTGGGGGGGGGGTCCCGCCCTGCCGCCCGCCCCGCTGCTGCGCTGCCGCGCTACGCCCCGGCGGCTGCCGCCGCCGCCGCCACCGCAGCGCCCGGACACTTCCACTCCGGATTGTTGTCCTTTAGGTTTTAACGGGGGCCCCGCCGGTGACGTCGCGGGCCCGGGCACTTCGACACGTGCCTCGGGCCAATGACAGAGCGGACATGCGCACACGTGGTGCGGGGAGCTCCGGTAAGTGACAGCACCCACGCCCCTCCCCCAGCCGGGCCCGGACGCCGCGGGGATGCGCGGGAGGGGATGGGTTAGAAGGTGGGGGTGTCCCGCCGAGGGGTGTCCCCTCCACATTCATCATCCCCCCCCAGCGATGGATTATTGGGGGTTTTAATTGCCCCGCTGTTTGCCAGGGGGTAGTGGGGGCGGCATCCCACAATTCCTTGCAGAAATGCATAAATAATATTAAGCGAGCGGCAGCGATACAAAGGGGTCGGGGGAAGGAGGGGGAGAGGAACGGAGCCCGGCCCGGTGCATGCGGGGCTGCCCAGGGGGTTGCGGTGCTGCCCCACCCGCGGCGCGGTTCGGCGTCCGCGGATGCGACCGTAATTGACTCGTCCTTTCCGCATCCGGACAGCAGCCTTTCATCTCCTCTGCCTGCCCCCGAAACGGCAGCACGGCGCAGTGCGCCCCCACGAAACCTCTGCCTATTACTCTCTGGACCCCCAAAACATCCCTGCTCCTTTGGGTCGGGGAAGCTGCGCTACTTTTCTGCCTTTTGTCTTTAAGGAGAAATCTCCCTCTCCCCCACTCCCCCTAAAAAAAATTAGGGAGAAAAGTGCATGGATGAGGGAGCAGGGGATTGAGCCGGTTTTGGAGGCACAAATCTTCCGCGGGGCATTCAGGAGGGAATGAGGAGGCGGCTGTAGGGTCCTTCATCGGCCACAGACCCATTATCCCTCCGCGGGGCCCGGCGGATGTGAGCCACCCGACGGGGCGCACAGTGAGGGGCTGTGAGGCTCCGCGGAGGGCCGAACAGGGCCGAGCCGGAGGGGACTCTGCTCCGGTGGCTGTGGCGCCCCGACCTCCGGCTTTCCTTGTTAAGTGACAGTATTATTTGAAGGCGGATTCCCTGTGGATGACACAGACCACTCTCCACCTTGGGGTAAAATGGACAGCGACACCTTCCCCTCGTCTTCTCATTTCCCTTTTTCTTTTCCTTTTGCTTTCCCTTTAAGCTTTCAATTTTATATTACTGTAAATTTATTTTCCATTGAAAATTTATTTTCCCTTTTTCCTTGTATCCCGCACCGGGTCGGGTTCGTCAGAGGAGACCAGCGCTGGCTGATCCGAAGTTGTTTTGCTCAACCACCTAGAGGTTAATTTCTTCAAGCGCCCCATGGAAAGCGATTAGCCTGTCTCCCAAGAAGTATTTTCTAATTACTTGGAAACTCTCGCTTTGCTACTACCCCATAATTAAACGTGTTCGAGGTGCTGCACTTCAAACATTTAGCTCCCGGGCGGACACAAGTTACCCATAAAAACTTCAAACCTCCCTGAACCCCGCGTTACCTGTCCGCTCTGCCTGCCGGTACCAGGCTAATGTTCCCGCTCGTTATTCCGCTCCTTCACGGAGATTTTAATACACTGCATAGGACAGGGAGGATAATTCCTGCGATGAACTCCAAAGCAGGAAACAAAGCTGTACAAAACAATTACTGCATCTGCCTGTCCTCTGACAATAATCCAGCACCTCAGGTATGCAGAGGCAGCGCGGGGGTGGGGTGGCGGGGGATGAAGGGGTGATCTGATACCTAATCGAGGAAATCTGAATGGGTTTATATATTTATTTATTTATTTTATGCTGAGGTTATTTTTATCTGGGAGTTCAGTCTCTGTAGAAACATTACCCATCAGCAGCACGTTTTCTCATCGGTCTGCTGCGCCTCGCCAGCGGCATCGCGGCATGCGGGCGCTTTTTGATCGGGAACCTCTGTGGGTCATCGGGAGAAGCAGCTGGAAAACGCGTCTGGGGCTTCGTTGCTTCTTTGCTTCTTTGCTTCGGCCTCCCCTCGCAGCCCTGGTGCTTGTGAAAGTCATCTCTCCGCGCACTAGCTTTATTCCGCGCTGCCACTCATTAAAAATGTTTATTTTTTTCCTTTCCACAAACGGGCGAGAGTGCAGGTACTGGCCCACGCATCCCTCCCGGCCTTCCGCATCATGCTCCTTCCTCGGTGATTTTGACTCTGAGAAGTTTATAACAGGGATGACAACCCATGAGCTCGGTCCTGGGGAGGAAGGGAGCGGCCGGCAGACCACCGCCCGCCTGCAGGCAGCGGGCAGCGGGCAGGCTCCGGGGCCATTCCTGCCGCTCCTCCCAACAAACACTCCTTCCATCTTTCCCCCATACTCGAAAAAAAAATAAAATAAATAACCAAACCCCGAGGTGCTGGGAAGCAAAATACTCAGAACAATGATGAAGCCCAGGGAGTGTCTGCACCCTTCCCAGTCCTTCCAGCGTAAGGATAGCCTGCAAAACGTTGGCATGCACCAAATTTCGCTGAATTTTCAGCGATTCCCCCATTTCCAGCAGTGCCGCCGGATGAGGTCTGGCAGCAGCGCTGCCTCGCCGGGCACAGCCTTGGCACACCGCCGTATTACCGCGGCCGCTCCCGTTTCCCTCATGACATCGACTTTGTTTCCAAGCGATGCCTTTTTAAGCAGCTTTGGATGCGTTTTGGAGCTAGTGGTTGAGGACGGAGGAGAGGTCGGTGCGTCTTCCTCGCCTCGGCCGAGGCTGGCCCTGCAGCAGGCTGTTTGCCAGGCGCTGCCCGACTGTCCCTGGGCTCAGCCTTCCTCAGGGTATCACATCAGTTTGGAAGGGGGAAAAACCAGCAGCGGTCCCCGCTAAGCCCCGGCCGGGCTTTCCCCGGCGCCAGCCGTCCGGGAGAGCTCAGCTATCACGGCCCTGTTTCCCCAGTGCCGCTGGGTTTTCACTGCACTGCTGATAACAGCAACAATAAAACTCCCTAAACCCGCCAGATTTTCCTAGTTCTACCCCCGTTCCCGGCGGGATCAAGGGCACTTTGCAGGCTCTGGGCTCCCACCCGGGCAACCTGTCCTGGGGCCCGTAGCCCTCATCCACTTTGCGCCGGGAAGACTTTCCCGTTAACGGCTGTGAAAGGACGGGTTGGAAAGGGTGGGTTCCACTTTCTCGCGGAATCATGAACATTTTGTGACTAGCTTGCGGCGAGGGCAGGGCACGCTGCTGCCGAAACTGGCCCGCAGCACCGGCGTGGAGGACGAAAGATGCTCGGGAGTGAAGGGATGAAGTTGAATGCCCGGCAAGAGGCTGACGGTCACGGCTGCCGTCTGCAGAACGGAGTGGCCGGGGTAAACTCGCACTCCCGCCTCCCATGGGACGGAGGGTGCGCGGGTGGGGTGTGAGAGCCGGGTCTTGCCTCGCCTTGCTCCTGGCTCTGCCTCTACTCTCCCGCTGCTTCTGTCCTTGCTCTGTCCTGCCTCTACCCTCCCCCTGCCCCTTTCTTGCCCTGCCCCTACCCCCGGAATGCACAGCACACATCGGCCCCTCCCGCCGACAGCTGGTACGGGGGACAGCCCTTCGGGCCCTCATGGAAACCCAGGAAAACTAGATTGTTGTCAAAGTGATGCCCAGAGAAAAATTATATGGAGAAAGAAAAGAAAAGAAAAGAAAAGAAAAGAAAAGAAAAGAAAAGAAAAGAAAAGAAAAGAAAAGAAAAGAAAAGAAAAGAAAAGAAAAGAAAAGAAAAGAAAAGAAAAGAAAAGAAAAGAAAAGAAAAGAAAAGAAAAGAAAAGAAAAGAAAAGAAAAGAAAAGAAAAGAAAAGAAAAGAAAAGAAAAGAAAATAGAAAGAACTGAAGAAGGGAAGAAAGAGAAGAGAAGAAAGAGAAGAGAAGAGAAGAGAAGAGAAGAGAAGAGAAGAGAAGAGAAGAGAAGAGAAAGAAGAGAAGAGAAGAGAAGAGAAGAGAAGAGAAGAGAAGAGAAGAGAAGAGAAGAGAAGAGAAGAGAAGAGAAGAGAAGAGAAGAAAGAGAAGGAAAAATAACAAGGAGAAGGAGAAGGAGAAGGAGAAGGAGAAGGAGAAGGAGAAGGAGAAGGAGAAGGAGAAGGAGAAGGAGAAGGAGAAGGAGAAGGAGAAGGAGAAGGAGAAGGAGAAGAAGGAGAAGAAGGAGAAGAAGGAGAAGGAGAAGGAGGAGAAGAAGGAGAAGGAGAAGGAGAAGGAGGAGAAGAAGGAGAAGGAGAAGGAGGAGAAGAAGGAGAAGGAGAAGGAGGAGAAGGGAAAAGAAAGGAGAAAAAAAGAAGAAAAAGAAAGGAAAAATAAAGAGAAAACGAAAACCAAAACGAATAGGAAAAAGAAAACTGAAAAATAAATAGGAAAAGAAAAAGGGAAAGAGAAAAGAAAATTTTAAAAGAAAAAGGAGAAAAAACCCTAAAAGCTCCCAGTGCTTTCCTAGGATCGAGGCAGCTCTTGCTACAGAGAGGCCCGGCGCTCTCAGTCCAGTGGGTTGGTCCAGTCGCCGGGGACCAGCAGGGCCTCGCCAGGATCCTGGGTAGCACTGGATGGCAGCAGGTGCCTGTTCCCTCCCCCGGGTGCCTGGACTTTGTTCTGCCGATCCTACTTTACAAGCCCACCAGCCCGCAGCATAGCCTGCAGCAGTGGGAAAGTTTTTTGGCCTGTGAAAGGAAATGCCCTGTGCCCCCTTTTAAAACAAGTAAACAAACAAACAAACCACACACACAAAAACCCAAACCACCAAAAATACATATAATAAATAAATTTAAATGAATAGTAATAACGAAGCCGGGAGTGAAACCTCTCGCCTATGTCTTCCACAGACACTTTGAAAAGAGGCAGAAAACTGGTTCTCAGTCTCTGCTACCTGCAGCTGGATGGGACGTGCTACGGTTGGGGCTGCAGCCTCTGTCCCGGGCAGGATGCCCGTCCCGCAGCTAAGGCTGCGGCTGTCACCCGGCGCCTCTCCCGGAGAGGATCAGCCGGACTCGCGATTCATTCGCCCACCTGGAGTTGTGGAGGTAGAAAAGCTTCAAATAAGTGTAAAACACTTTCCTGAAACCTTTTTTATTTCGTCTTCCCAATGCGATACACTCCCTATTTTACACACACACAATGTACAGGGGTGCAGATGGCTCTCACACGAGTGTGCCCACATGGCGACTGAGGAACGTTTCCCAACTTCTCCCGTGGTTCGGAGGAGTTAATCCATACAGACATAACAGAAGCTGTTGTGACGGTAAAGTTCAGCAACTCTACACCGAACCCAGCATTAGCAGGGGCTTGGGCGGGATGCTGGGCGCTGCTCCTGCGCTTTCCACATAGGCAGCTAATTCCCCTAAACTCCCTTGGATTTACACCTCGGCATTTACTCACAGCTACAATAAAACCACCGCTCTAATTAACTAGGTAATTTCCACTCCAGCTTCCCACCGGATAATCATCTTTTATGGTCTCTCGAAGGCTATTTTCCAGCTGTTGGTGACCAGGAGCCCGGCCGTCCTCACCTCGCACCGCCAGGGTTGAGGGTTCCACAAGCCCCGAGACAGCTGCGAGGAAGGTTCCTACCCCTTCCCCGTCCTTCTCGGCCAGATGAAGCTGGCTCGAAGTTTTCCAGGAACACGATGAGGAGGGCTTCTGTCGAACCTGCTCACGGAAGGTGGCCTGGAGTGGGATGCGGTCAAGGGCAACGTCCCTCTGCAGTAGAGAGGGCGAGGGCAGTGCTGGGGTAGGGCTATACGGGGTTGTGGGGACGTTTGCTCCTCTCTATAAGGATGCGAGTTTCTCGGGTGCCCCACTCACCCCTTCCGGGCCACCGGGCTTGGCCGAGGGCTCTCCGCAGCGACGGGGACATGCTGGGGACACACGTACAATCTCAATTTTCTCAGTGTTTCCAGGATTAAAGAAAAAAACAAGCCATAAAACAAATAAACACCTCCCACTCCCAAAGGAAAAACGCAATCACACAAGCAAATAAACAAAAAATCCACCAAACCAGCAACAACAATAACAAAAACAAACCGCAAAACACACCCCGAAATCAACTAACAAACAAAAACTGTTGTTCTCAGCGGGGGCTTCCCTGAAGAGAGAAAAACGAGTGCTGTCTACTGGGCTCAAGACATGCTGGATGCAGGGGGTCAGAGTGTATGTTCGTCCTCTCCTCTCTTTGTTCTGCGAAAAGTTCCTGGAGTAACAAAAACAGCTCCGACCCTCGTCATACCCCCAGCTCTCCACTACTAGCCTGCCCGCAGCTGGAAGACCAACGCTCACTCTGCGCCCCTTGGCTCCGGTCTGCAACATCTGGAGTAGGGTGGGGGGCAGGAGGGGACCGCGGGGACGAGATCTCCATCCCACATACTCAACACCAACTACCTGCAGGGAAACAGAGGTGGGGTGGGCTGGCGCGACCCAGGGTGAGCTAGCTTTTGAGTTTGGGTATTTTTTGTTGTTCTGCCCTCCCTTCCTCCCTCTCTTCCTCCCTCTCTTCCTCTCTTCTTTCCTCCCTCCCTCCCTCCCTCCCTCCCTCCCTCCCTCCCTCCCTCCCTCCCTCCCTCCCTTCCTTCCTTCCTTCCTTCCTTCCTTCCTTCCTTCCTTCCTTCCTTCCTTCCTTCCTTCCTTCCTTCCTTCCTTCCTTCCTTCCTTCCTTCCTTCCTTCCTTCCTTCCTTCCTTCCTTCCTTCCTTCCTTCCTTCCTTCCTTCCTTCCTTCCTTCCTTCCTTCCTTCCCTTCCTTCCCTTCCTTCCTTCCCTCCCTTCCCTTCCTTCCCCCTCCCCCCTTTCTTTTCACTTTCACTTTTCCCGTTCTTTTACCTTTCACTTTCCTCTCTTCTTTCCCTTTCACTTCCCCCTTTCTTTCCCTTTTCTCCTTTCCCCCTTCTTTTCCCTTCTTTCTCTTCTCCCCCTTCCCTCTCCCTCTTTCACCTCCCTCTTACTTCTTTCTCATCTTTCCTTTCTTTTCCCTTTCCCTCTCCCTTTTCCTCTTTCTCTCCCTTTCCCTTACTTCCCGCATTTCCCTCATTCCTCGTCCAAGCGATGGGGCCGCCAGCGCTGGGGGCTCGCAGGGCCACCCTCCAGCCGTATTCTCAGTGCCAGGCCCCTCCCGGCTACCCCCGCCGCCTCCGCCGGCGGCCATGGGGAGCGCACCCGCCCAATGGGCCGGGATCTGCCTGCGGGCTGCGCGGGGGCGGGCAGCGGGGCTGTGCCTGCCCCCGAAGTCATCCCCGCAGTATTCCCGGCGGAACGGGAGCAGGGTCGGGAGCGGGTAACCTGTCTTGCCAGTCCAGCGATCAGAGTCCGGCGCCCGGCTCTGCTCCAGTGCATCGCTCCAATGATGCCCGGGGAACGCGGCGGGGGCCATTGAGGAACTGCCAGTTCCGCACACAGGCTCCGGAGAATAGCAAAACCCCTCGGGAACTTCAAAGCCAGGTTGTGGGGCTACAGGGAAATGGGAGTGATCTCCCCTGCCTTCCTGGGGATTTTCACAGAAGGCAAAAAGGGGCAAACGCCGGGTGCAGCCCCTCTGCTGAGCTGCGGGAGCATGCGGGGCCGCGGCGCTGAGCTGCTGTATCCACAGGTAGATATCACCTTATTCCTTATCTTTGTCCTCTAGGTTCCTTGGATTGCCGGGATGTATTTATCTGGTCTGTCTGGGGCTGCTTTGCTAAGTCACTGTGTAAATTGAAAGGCTTCCTCCCCCCTCTCTGTTTTCCTCCCCAGCTCAGCCCCTTTTTAATTAAAGCCTTTAGCTAGCCTGGTGTTTACTGGCTTATGTAAAGTATCTAAACAAACAGACCCGGGTGAATACAAACACCAAAAGGGAGCCGGCCCCCATTCTTACCCCTTTATTGTCCAAAAAGAAAAAAAAAAAAAGGGGAAAAAAAAAAGAAAGCAGATCTCCTCATGTCATAGTTACAGTTCTAAAAGGAAATTGCTTTTATTTGAAAAGGAGGCTTTAAAAAGCAGTGACATGAAGGGGAAAAGCTCCTTAAGGGAGGAAGGTCATGGGGTTAGGGGCGAGATTAAAGGAGCAATCTTTCCACCTCGCAGGGAAGGCAGCCCCGTTGCCTCCCCAAATCTGGGAGAGGGGCTGGGGGGGGGGGTGGGCAGAGGGGGTGATGCTGGAGGCCAGGGCAGGAGGAGGCCTCTGGGCCCCAGGCAGTCTGTGCTCCCACACAGACACCTTTCAGCTGTCAGAGAATGGAATGGATGCAAGGAGGTGAAATCCTTTGCTTCAACACCCAAAACCTCACATCCTCTGTGTCATCCAGCAGGAAACATCACAGTGGGGGAAGCAGCCTCTCTGCAGCTGCGGCTTAGGCGGGTGATGGGACACAGTGGTCTATGGGATGCAGAGGGCAGCATACATGGGGAGCCCTAGTCCTCAGTGTTGAAGGGGGAAGGACACTGTGTTGCCTCCCCGAGGCTGGCTGTCTATTCATGGGGAGCCAAGGTGAGCGATGGAAGGGGATGGGACCACTCAAATGATCACCCCTAATCCCCTCCTTTCCCACTCTGCATCCAACTGTGCTGGCTGTGGGTTTTGCTGCATAACAGTCCCTGGCAAAGGCAAGTCATTGTGAGGGATGTGGGGGCACGTCCCATCGCCTCCCTATGAAGGCAGCATCCTTCCTGGTCTCAGGTGTGAGCAGCAGCCTGGGCCTCTGGGAACACCACCACCAAAAGTGACTGTCACTGCACTGTGGGCCAGATGCCTGCCCTGCACCTTTCTACTTCTTTTGCTTCTCTGGGCAGAAATAGCTTATGCCCCTCACCAGTCCCAAAGGAGATCAGCCCTGCTCCACACAGGAGCCTGGGGCCATTTCTGCAAGGCACCAAAGAGAGGGAATTGCATCCCATCTCACTATGGATGGAATATGTATTTTTCACCACTAGGAGGGATGATTCCTAAGAGTCATGCAAGAATCTGTTTTTGTTCTAGCTGGGATTTGGGTCTTGGACTGTCCATCTCCTGTGCTCAGGGAATTCTCTGGTAATAAGTGACTCCCACTATGGCAAGGGAAGATGCCATGCTGCCAGCATGAGTGTCTAGGACATTTCTCCACAGCCCTGGGGAGATATCCATGAAGAAGAACATTTGGAAAGAGAGCTGAGGATGGCTAAGTTTCCTGTTGGGATGAGAATGGAGAGGGTGTCATGTCTGACTGGCCCATCGGGCTTCCAAGGGTAGGGACATTCCCACTCAGGTTGCACAGGAAGCTACGAGATATGTGCCAGGTGCAGTGTTTGAGGCAAATGTTAGTGAGATGGCCATGGTTTTGCCATGACTCTCAGCAGACCACTTTGTCCCTCCATGTATGTAGAGCATGCTCACACACCATCTCACTCACCTTTTTTTCCTGTGCAGCCCCAAGGCTCTGTGACATTTGGGTAGTATGTAGCTGGCAGTCTTTAGCTTCTGCTTGGCACTGCCAGTCCCCAAATCTATTCTCACTTTTTTCTCCAAAGTGCAGGAGCTGCATTGTCCTTGGTATTTGGAGGATTTGGATGTGTGAGAGGCTGCTCTGCTCCTAAAATATGTGCATTTAAATTGTTTGAGGGAATTACTGACGTTAGCCTGCTTTGTTTTGGGTTTTATTAGTGTCATTCAGCAAACACTCTCCTGCAACCTGGGTAGTGAATGTCCAGCTCACTGGAGATGCCACTCAGTACTCCACCTGCTACCGCAACTGCTTGAGGATAGTAAATCCATTTACACTTTTGCTTGTGGGTATTTGAACTGCATTAACTTGTGCAGAGGTGGCTTCTGCACCTGTCTGAGGCTGAGTCACAGCTCCCCTGACTTACAGACCTATGTGCTATGGAGCATCTGCATACTGTCCGGTCCTGTGGGATCCCTCCTAGCAGCATGGACTCTCCTCATTTGGGAAAACACCAGTGGATTCTGTAGACCAGGACTTTGTCCTTCCCTTTCCCTTTCCCTTTCCCCCCTTCCCCTTCCCTTTTCCCTTTCCCTTTCCCTTTCCCTTTCCCTTTCCCTTTCCCTTTCCCTTTCCTTTTCCCTTTCCCTTTCCAATTCCTCATCACCAGTTTTATATAAAACCACAGGACAGACCATAAAGCCTGGCACCCACAACTCCCTGTGAGCTGACTGGGTATTGTAGATACACACTGTTACTATAAATATTTATGGAGGAACAGTCAGCCTTGTGTGGACAGACACAAATGTAAATAATGACAAACACTCCTAACATGCTATGACAGTGCTGGGACCAGGAGTGGCTCCTCATGAAATCAATTTAATGAATCAGCTAGAGCAGAAGAGAAATAATCCCAGCAATATTACTATGCCCAATAGCAGGAGTGCTGCAATGATGGCTAGGTTATGCAGTAAGGCTCTGCCTAAGAGCATGGGCACAGAGGGAGAAGGCACCCTCCACATGCTTCCCAGCAGAGGAAAATGAAGAAGGTGAATAACCACTACAGGACAGATGTGGGTGCAGGTGACAGAAATGAGAAAGAGCTGGGTTTTCCTGGCTGCTACACACAAGGATATTGTGATGTTTGCTGGGATGGAGTTTGTTTGGGCTGAGAGAGGCACTCTAGGCAGATTGGCTTGCTTGGTGAGAGCGGTACGAGGAGGAAGTGAATGAGCTGAAATGGATGGGCTTGTGTGGGAAGAGATGATACATGATTTAGACACCTCTGAGAAGAAAGCTTATTTTCAAGTGATTTTGGCAGCTAAAGATCTGCATCCTCAGTTGATGATGCCAATCATTCCCAGGACATCGATGTCTTGCATTTTGTACATCTGACAGAAAAGGGAATAGGTTAAGGGTTCTGGGATGAAATCTCCATTTCACAACAGGCTTCTCCGTGTCTTTGGAGGAATATTTTCATCTTTCTCTTTCAATTTTCTGCAGCAGAGTGTTTTCTCCTGATCAGGCACCTCTTCTGTGTTCTGTCTATGGCTAAGTTACTCCTGGAGCCCTACAGCATGGAGCAACCTCCAGCTGATGATGAAAGCTCTTTCTTAGATGTAGACCAAGTAGAACCATACACATTTGGTTTGTTTGTGTAAAATCAGTGGTGGTGTAAGAGGCCAGGAGAGCGGTCAAACAACTCCTATGCCCTTGCATGTGGACCTTGCAGGTGCCTCTGGGCTGAAGGATGGTGTGTGTAACTCACAGAGATACAGCATAGAGGACAAGGGGAATTTCACTGTCTGTGGGCATATTCCTGAGATCATTCTCAGACCATAGGTGGTTCATAAACAATTCACTGGGACCATGCAGTAGTTCACAGTATTGACACATGCAGCTGGGTCCATGGGCCATGGCTGCTGATCTGCCCTCAGGGGGTGGATGGTACTGTCAGAACCAGGTCAGATTTCTGGAGATCTTTTCTAGTTTATGGTTCCCTCTCTACAGGCATGTTCCAGTCAGGAAATTAATCTATTAGGCCATGTAAGGAAAGTGAAGGCAGAAGAAGCAAGAACATGTCCAAAGCAAATCAGATATTTTTATTTAAGCAAGCATTTCAGGATATTTTGCTGACCTGTCAATTAGCTCAATCAGTGAGGGTCATTGTCTTTAGCTGGATATACTCTTTGCAGAGATTTTCCATGTGCTGATTTTGTTTATAAACTCAGGGGTATTTTGACCCAACAGCTCCACTTCAAAGCTGCTGGTAGAGCAGAAGGGCCAATGGCAATTTATTTTACTTTCAGTCTTTGCAGTCAGGAACAAGGCTAAAGTTCCCCCCTTCAAACGGTAGCAGGGCAGAATCCCTTTCGCTGATAAACCCATGTGATGGGAGTGGGCAGAAATCTGTTATAGCTGAACACAGACAGTGGGTAGTCAACTAGGCTGAGAGGAGATGGGTCTAGCTGGCTTCTGAGCTAAGCAATAGCACAGGGATGAAAATTATACCGGGAATTTTATGGACCCTTAAGTGTGGGAGCAGAGGAAAAGGACCAATATAGCACCCAAGACCAGACTCTATCTCAAAACACCCATCTAGAAAGCACAGTGTGCTTGGGAGCACCCCTGAGAACAGGTGCAGGTTTTGGTTTTACTTAAGCTGATGACACTCCAAATTACTGCCATTAAAGTCACTTGCTCTAGCTGCTAGCACTGAGCAGAAGCCAGAAAGGGTTTGAGGCAAGAGGCAGCTGGAGCCTTCACAAAAGCAGTAACAGAATTTCGAATTGGAGCAAAATTAGGACAACCATTTTTGGGAGCTTTGCAGGCAAAGGCTGTTTGTTTAGCCTTAAAGGAGGCAGGCTGCTCCCATTGCTGCATCGCTTGCCTCAGCCCGGGAGACATCCTTCACGCTTCCTAAAGGCAAAAGCGCTGCCAAAAGAGGACGAGGGGCTGGGTTTCGTTTGCTGTGGGGTGTGGTGAGGGGAGTGTGGTGCCACCGCGGGGTCCCTCGCTGCCGGCATGCCCAGGCTGAGGCGGAGGTCAGTGGGTCACCGGGGTTTGATCTGCCCTGATCCCCCTTCACAGGGGAAATGAAGCGACAGGGACTTTGCTCCAGCACAGTGGCCACTTTGAAAAAATGTTTCAGGCAGATAATTTATCGGGTTTAATTGCTCTTTAATCCCCCTGATCGGCCTGGCGTGGAGAAATCCGCTCTGAAAGGGGGAGACTGTTTGAAAAGGTCCAGGAGGGCTGGGAGGGCTGGAGGGAGGGCTGAAAGGGGGGTGGAAGGAAAGAAAGGAGGAATGGAGGGAAGGAGCGAGAGGTGGAAGGATTGAAGGCAGGATGGAGAAAGGGTTAGAGGGAAGGAGGGAAGGAAGTATAGAAGGAGGGAAAGATGTAGGGAGACATTGAAGGAAGTATGGAAGAAAGAATAGAGGGAGGGAGTGAAGGAGCAAAGGAGAGATAGATAGATAGAGGCAGAGAAAAATGAGAGGAGGGAGGAATTGAAGGGATGATGGAGGAAAGATGGAGGGTTTATTGCTGTGCCCATGCAGCCTGGCCCCTCTCTTCAGCCTGGTGCTCCAGTGCTCCTGCCCATAGCCTGCATCCTTTTCAGTGATTTTATCAATGAATTTAAAAGCCCTGGATTACTTCTCCTGTATCCTGCTGCAGAGAGGAGGACGGACCAAGTCACTGCAGCAAGTGCACAGCTGGGGGCTTCTTGGCCATTCCTAACCAGGGACCCTGGCAGCAATGAGTCAGGGAGGGACCCACCAGTGGCACTCACAGTCCAGTGTCAATTGTCCTGGCTCCTTGAAGCATCACAAACTGATGGCCTTCTTCCTCCTTGTTTAGCAAGGTCCTTCTCCTCTGTGTGTTGCTGTTTCCATGTCCTATCCTGGGCTGTGCAAAAATTTCAGAGGAGATATTTTATGCTCTTTGTAGGAGCTGTACCTCTGGGCAATGATGTAGTTACACAAAGATTTTTCCAAGAAGGGCAGCAGATGCACAGGTATGGCAAATCATAGAATGGCTTAGGTTGGAAGGGACCTTAGAGATCATCTGCTCCAACCTCCCCTCCATGGGCAGGGATATCTCTCACCTAGACTTGGCTGCTCAAGGCCTCATCCAACCTGACCCTGAACAGCCCCAGGGAGGAAGCATTCACAACCTCCCTGGGCAACCTGTTCTACAGTCTCACCCACCCTCGTACTCAGCATGAGGCAAAACCTCCATTCACACTCCTCTCTTTCACTCTGGTTCTTCTGGTGGAGGTCTAGAGCCTGGAGGCAGGAATGAGGGCCAGTGCATGCTCAGGCTATCTACAGCACAGCTATTTTCCTTTGGTCTTCTATCTTCCCCCCGGGATGGTAGGGTGATTTCTAGTGGGGTATCTTTAGCTTCTTTTGTGTCACTGTCTGTGGCCCAACACAAAATCATGAAATCATTTGGGCCACCCCACTGAGCACTCAGAGAATTATAAATCTCTGATAATATTTATAAAGAAAGAAAGAAAGAAAAAAAGTGTCTGCATTCCTGGCTTCTTACTATTTCCCTTTGGATGTTCATAGCCAAGCTCTGCTTTCTTGTACACTGGAGTAGATCAAAAGTGCTCCAGGAGTGAGTCGGATTTGACAGACTAACCCCCAATCTCCATTCACAGGTGGGTAATATTCACTGTGTGTAACCAGTAGTGTAATCTGTGCAGCTTTATAGTGGAAATAATGCATGCTTCTCTTTCTGTGGTGCAGAAACCTGCCCAGCAAAGGTCTCTCTGTCCATAACCCAGCACCAGAAAAATAATTCTTCCTCCTATTTGATGCATTAGAATAATTTCCTTTCAATCAAAGTCTTTGTAGATGATTTCACCATGCTGGCTCGAAGTATGTGTTGCCTTTTATTCTGTAGGTATCATTCTGGTTTTATTACACATGAAGTTGAGTGTAGGCTTTTGCTTGCTAGGATACAAGGAAAAAAAACATTCCAGTGAATTCCCAGCATTGTAATATGATAATGGGAACCTGAACAGAGTGTCTACAGGCTCCCAAGAAAATTAACCCAGGCTTTTCACTCAAGACTTGGTTTTAAATCAAGATCACAAATCAACTACAGGCAGGTTAATGATGACTAAAAGAAAAAAAATTGCATTGATGAGCCCAAAAAGTCCCAAGGTACACTCATCACAAGCCTGATTTTCCCCCTCAACCTTCAGCAGTGCAGCTCTCAATGAAAACCTTCACATTGCCTAAAATATACAATACAAACACTATTCCTTTCATTCTTATTTGTAGCACAATAAATTACCCAGGCTTCTACCAAGCCAGAAGAATCTCACATTTTTAACAGAAATTGCTGGAGGTGAGCAGAGCTACTCTTACAATCCAAAGCTGTGGGGAACCTCAAGGACAGGTTGCTGTACTTAGCCAAAGGAAAGGAAAACTGGTTGCAATGATGCCACTAAAGAGCTTTGCGTTGGATCATGTGAAGCTAGGGGCATTTCCATCTTGGAGTCAGTCATGGTGCAGCACAGCAGAATTCAGGGACTCTGGCTGGGCAATTCATTTAGGAATGGGAATAGCTGTTGCCCTTTGGTTCAAGGCAAGCTGTGATCATGAGGTCATGTTCACTCCAACACAGTGATGGCTCCTTAAAAACTGCTTTTCTGTGCTAAGTGACCACCAAAGCTATGGGCTATAAAATGACAAGGGATAAGAAATCATCTTGTTTTCCCTTTCCAGTGGTTACTCCGCCTGCTCAGAGCAGATGTGGTAGCAGTTGAAACTGGCTGCAGATGTCTGAAAAGGTGAGCATCATCTTTCCTGCGAGCCCATGTCTAGTGTTGAGGCAGGGTTTGTCCCACTGCACGCCCTCCATGAACTGCCAACAATGAGCTAGATTCTGGGAACTGGATTCCCCATGCCCCCTCGGGCTAGCATGTTTGATTAGGGAACTTCTTGCTTGTGAACTGACATATTCCTGCTTGCCCATGGCATGGGCTGGTCTGTAATCAACCAACCAACCGACCAAATGTTTTCAAGTCTGTTTTTCTGGCAGTTAAATATGGGTAAAAGACTCCTGATGATGGTGATGTAGGAGAGTGGAGTCAGACCCTCTGAAGCCTCCTGTTTTTAGCAGAAGATCCAAAATAGTTGACCCAACATACTACAGTTCCTTCCCTCCATGCCTTTTCCACAGTTGCTTCCTAATGGAGATGTTACCTTTCCTCTCTGTATTGGGAACTGCAGAGAGAGACATTGTGTCCTTGTGACAGACACAGGCTGTCTAAAGGCTTCTGGTCTTCTTCTTCTTTTTTTTTTCCCCCCTTTTTTTTTTTTTTTTTTTTTTTTTTGGCAATTTCTCCTTTGGCTGATGAAACCTTCCCTGAGGCAGGAGAATTTTGCTTTCCCAGGCAGCAGGCTTGCCTGGCATGCTCCCCCAGCCTCTCCCCGCTCTAATTATTAGCACAGGGACAAACAGATGAGGAATCATGAATGGGGTCGGCTCCACCTGAAAAAAAATTATTATTATATTATCCCTGAAAGCCCCAAGATGTGAAAGCATGGTGTGATGGACAGTGAGGCAAGTGCCCAGCTGGCCAAATGCTGGCAGATGCACAGAGCCGCTGACCCTGGGGTGATGCCCAAGATCACTTTCCACAAGACCACTGATTTACTGGAGGTGGAGGAAGGTGAGGATCGAAAGCATCCCCAGAATCATCATGCCCTTCTGTAATGGGTAATTAGCCTGGTGAAATTCCCAAATGATAGTAGGAAATGGGCTGCACTTCCTGCTCTCTGAGTGAATGAACCAACATGGGATGAACCTGGCAGTGTGCCCAGGTGGCCAAGAAGGCCAACGGCATCCTGGCCTGCATTAGGAATAGTGTGGCCAGCAGGAGCAGGGAGGTCATTGTGCCCCTGTACTCTGCTTTGGTTAGGCCACACCTTGAGTACTGTGTCCAGTTCTGGGCCCCTCAATTTAAGAAGGACATCGAGACACTTGAACGTGTCCAGAGAGGGGCAACAAGGCTGGTGAGAGGCCTTGAGCACAAGCCCTGTGAGGAGAGGCTGAGGGAGCTGGGGCTGTTTAGCCTGGAGAAGATGAGGCTCAGGGGCGACCTCATTGCTCTCTACAACTACCTGAAGGGTGGTTGTAGCCAGGTGGGGGTTGGCCTCTTCTCCCTAGCAACCAGCACCAGAACAAGGGGACACAGTCTCAAGCTGCAGCAGGGGAAGTTTAGGCTCGAGGTGAGGAGAAAGTTCTTCACCGAGAGAGTGATTCGTCATTGGAATGTGCTGCCCGGGGAGGTGGTGGAGTCACTGTCCCTGGAGGCGTTCAAGAGGGGACTGGATGTGGCACTTGGTGCCATGGTCTAGTCGTGAGGTTTGTGGTTACAGGTTGGACTCGATGATCTTCAAGGTCTCTTCCAACCTTGGTAATACTGTGATACTGTGATACTGTGAACTAGTACTTCCCTTCCTCTGTGTCTGCCTTCTCTCCAAACATGTGTTAAGCTTTCTGGCCTGTGGATCCAGTCTATCCATAAAGAATCCTAATGTATACTGGAAATGAAGATCTGGTCTCCTGACTCCTGCCCAGTCTGCCCAGATGAAAGCATAGCTGGGACCATAACACTAAATATCCTACGGGGCTGTTGTTTGCTTAGGTCTGCAGAGACTGATAACCTTGTGTGATTTCCTTCCAGATCCTTTACTAAGGATAAACTCTTTACTGTATTTTTGTTGTTGAGGAGCTGGGAAAGGGCAAAGCAGGACACAGAAATCAGAGATCACATGAGGTAATTTTGTCTCAATGGCCAATTCCTGAGCTGGATTTTTATCCAAAGACCTAGAAACTGTGTGAGACGCATGGTCACATTTAATCCCCTACAGAAAACACTTTTTTCCACTGCTGTTGGCTTACCTAGGACCCAACTAGGTTTTAGTCCTGATTAGAACCTAGCTCCAGTGTGGTAAAGGCACAAACTGACACAGCTGCAGGCGTCTTTTCTGGAGGAAAAAAGGCAAACTCTCACCGCAGTAAACAATGCTGATGGAATGTGAGCCAAAGACATGCATGAGCTGGAGTGTGCAAAACACAATGCAGTGATGATGCAGGCACCTTTGTGACAATGGGTTTGATTATCTGAAGGAGCCTGCATTGACAGAACGAAGCTTTTGTGAATTAATTGCTTTTAGTGATGGGATGGAAGTCACAGTGAGTCTGGGGCTTTTCCAGCTTTCGCCATTTGAGCAACCTGCATTGGATCCATGGAGCTGGCAAGTGAGTCATGAACAGATGCTCAGGAAAATTGGATCGTTTACAAAGTGTTTACAAATACTTCCTGCTGGCCCCTTGCCAATTTTGCCATCCTCCCTGCTTTGGGAAAACATGAGGGTATGTCCCCAGCCATTGCCCTCTGGGTCCTTTCTGATAGGATCGGTGCTGAAAGCATGGGGGCTCCGCAGGAACTTGCAGCCTCTCCATCCATTTACAAGGCTTCAGAATAGGAACCTCTCTGAGATGAGTCCTAGGAGCTGATGAAAGGGGCAAGGATACATCTGTGATTTTGCCTCCATCCAAAACATGTCCTGGGTCTTGTGACAGATTTGCCCCTTCTGCACAATGTTTGGTTGTGGGTTAAACCTCCTGTGTGGAAGAGCAGGGACCCTTGGAGCTGCATGGGGACTTGGGCTGATGTTGCAGGGGGATTAAGGGGCATGAAAGTCACTTTCTTACTGGCACTACATCTCCAAGACAAGCAGTGATGCTGATACAAGCTGTTGTGTTGCAAATACTGCATAATAAAACTTCCCTCTATCAGGCACTTCCTGATTCTATTCTTTTCCAAATATTTGTTCTTTGAACCCAAATATTGCTCTGAAACACAGCTTTAATATGACTAAGGGGCTCCAAGGCAATGACCATATCACACCTTTTCCCTTGCATCTCACAGCCAGTTTCTCCAGCTTGCCTTTCTACTTGCCAGGAGCATTGCAGCTGGATGTCCCTACCCAGGCAGAGAGCATTCTCTTCAAACTTCTGCTTTAATGGAGAAAACAGGGCCCTTGGCTGGACTTCCTTCCCCAGGCTGTGCAACCTGGCTGCAAATCCCTGCCTGGAGCCCTTCATGCATGGCAGCAACGGCAGAGGGAGCACACGGCGCTGCCTGCCGGGCCCTGCAGGATTTTCACCCAGATATGACTCCCAATTTTCATTTCCTAACAGCAGAGAAGTAGACTGGCCCCATCCACCCCCTCATGACTTCTCCTGATTGGCACGGCAGGCCCTGAGTGAGTGCAGCTTGCTGGCAGTGTCAGGAAAGAGCTTTGCTTCAGCGGCATGAGAGCAAATCCTGCAGCACAGCTGTGGTTTGCTCCCTAGTAAAGGCTTGGAAATATTGATCGGCGCTGGAGAAGAGATGTGCACTGAAGAAAGAGCACAAGATTTGAGGATTTAAAAATGATATAATTGGATTCCTGAATTAAACACGGTGAGCAGGAAGGCCAGCAACAGCATCCACCCCAGGGCTCAGGTTTGCTCAGCCTTACTTGCCTGAGGGTTTAACGTCGGACCATTTCAGATGATTTTTCCTGGGCAAGTGGCTTGACCCACCAAATGTTTTTGGGGACGACTTTGGTGATGGGCCAAAATTGTGGCATTGCCTATATGGGCATCATGTTAGGCTGTTTTCCCTGTGGGGTGATGGCCACAAAATTGTGGTTCTTCTGCTTGGGGCTGGACACTCTTACTGAAGAACAGGAGGTGGCTTCTGGCTCCCAGAGATGGCCCATAGCTGCACTTTGCAGTGCTCTGGGGCACTGAAAATACTTAACTATTTAAAATATGTAGCTTTTTCAGCTCTAATCTCTTCTGCTCTTCTGTGTTAATACTTGGACACATCTGTCTTGGTACTGTTTTAGCAGCAGTCATAGGGTTGTGAGCTCTAGGTGAGTGGTTGGACCTGATGACCTCAAAGGTGTTTTCCAACCTCAATGGTTCTCTGAGTCTATTTATGTCATACATCTCTCCCTGCATAGATCTATATGACAATGTGCATGTCTACATGGTAAGGAAGCCAGCATTTCCATAGGCTAACCTCTTTGAACTGGCAGTGGCTTAGTCCTTGCAGACCAGACTGGTGCTGGAGAGCTGGGGTCCCTTTGTGCTGTTTTGAGGACAGAGCTGAATCCCACTGAGGGGCAGCCACCCATGCCATGGCTGTCAGGGACAGAGCATCTCCTTGCCTAAGTGATGATGCTGAGCTGCCCCTGAGGGCTCATGCAAAAGCAGGGACCAGCCTGGTGCCTCTTTTACTTCAACATCCCAAAGTATGCCCATGCACAGTGGACAAGGCGTGTAACACCACTGCCGTCTGAAAGAAAGATCCTCTAAAACTTTACCTAGGTTCAGGGGGAACTTCTGGCTGTTAAACTTTGAGCTTATTATAATGTGTAGGAAACATATTCATCTTTTATATGCATTTAAATGTTTTGAGAGACCTGGGAGCCCCAAGCAACAAAAAGCCCATGTTTTGCAAATTGCTCCTTGTAGTTTCCAGGTACAGAAATCTCCCAACGGGGTTCCCTTGCTCCCTGGCTGCCTGCGGCCAGCTGATTTTCTGGCCATGTTTCCATGGAAACAAAAACTGGATGGGTGAAAAGAGAAGGAAAAAAAAAGTTCTTATGATAGGTGGCATTTCAGAGCTTAGAAAGTGAGATCTTCCCAGGCTGGGATCTTTTTTCAGGACCTTTTTTTCCCAAGAGAGCAGGAGGTGGACTGTGCCCCAGTGTGGAGATGGATGGGCAGCAGTGGGTTACCCTTGTTGCTGGCTGCATTCAGAGCAGCAGCATGAGTCTTGAGGCTTTCATGTTACTATTTTCAGCCACCTTGTTGCTATAGGCATGGCAATTTGGTTAAAAGAAAGTGTTTTCTAATAGCTGGGACAGAATGCAAAGGCTGTCCCATACTGGCTGAGCCTGCTCAGTGGTGTGCCCTCAAAAGATGGTCTCAGCTAGCAGATCACAGAATGGTAGGGGTTGGAAGAGTCCACCTGCCTGCTAAAGTAGGTTCACCTAGGGCAGGTATCCCAAAAATGCTTCCAGATGGGTTTTAAAAATCTCCAGAGAAGGAGACTCCACAACTTCTCTGGGCAGCTTGTTCCAGCGCTGTCAGCCTCATAGTACAGAAGCTTTTCTTTGCACGTTTCCTGTGTTCCGGTTTGCATCTATTGCCCCTAGTACTATCACAGGGCACCAGTGAAAAGAGACTGTCCCCATCTTCTTGACACCCATCCTTATGTATTTGTAAACACTGATCAGCCTTCCTTTCTCCAAGCTAAACAGCCTGAGGTCTCTCAGCCTTTCCTCATAAGGCAGATGTTCCATTCCCCTAATCATCCTTATAGCCCTTCACTGGACTCTCTCCAGTAGTTTCCTGTCTCTCTTGAGCCCAGAATGAGGCACAGTACTGCAGATGAGGCCTCACAAGGGCAGAGTAGATGCCTTCTCTCTGTCTGTGTGGGCATGTAACAATGCTTGTTTATTTCATATCTCTGCTATGAGGCTTCATTAAGAAGCATCTGCAAAAGCTTTGAAGTCTGGGCATCTTGCAACGTCATCATAAGCAGTATTAGCAACACCATCCTGTCAGGTAGGGTTGGCACAAAGACAACAACTTCCAATGAAGATATCAAACCCAAGGTGCACTGCAGTCAGCTCAAAGAAAATCCAAAGTTACAGTCTCTGCAGGGAGAAGTGACAGCCCTGCTACAGAGATCAAGGATTTATGGAGATGGGGTGGCCAGATCTCTCTCTTGCATCCTGATAGCTGATGTGACACATCAGGTGTCAGGGTAGCTCCTATTCCTCAGAGGTTATACAAGTCATGCAATCAGGAGAGCTGACACATTGGTCTGGCTGAAGAGCGAAGTATTAAGTTATATTCTCTTTGCTGAGACAGGAGGCGGCAGCTCGGTGAGGTTTGTGCAGCCTCGGGTGAGCTGTACAACAGGAAAAGAAACATCTGAGGTGGGGTTGGGTGTTCTGCAGTGTGAAATAACAATCAGGAGAGTTGCTTATTGCTGACCTGAGGGGGTTGGGGCTGTTCAGTCTGGAGAAGAGAAGGCTCTAAGGAGACCTTATTGTGGCTTTCCAGTATCTTAAGGGGGCTACAAGAAAGCTGGGGAGGCACTTTTTAGGGTGTCAGGTAATGACAGGACTAGGGGCAATGGAACAAAAGTAGAAATGGGTAGTTCCAGATTGGATGTTAGGAAGAAGTTCTTTCACATGAGGGTGGTGAGACACTGGAATGGGCTGCCCAGGGAGGTGGTGGAAACCTCATCCCTGGAGGTTTTTCAGGCCAGGCTGGCTGTGGCTCTGAGCAACCTGATCTAGTATGAGGTGTCCCTGCCCATGGCGGGGGGGGTGGTGGAACTGGATGATCCTTGAGGTCCTTTACAACCCTAACAAATCTATGATTACATGATTCTATGACCTAGGGAAGAGCCTCTGTCATATAATGCAGGGTCATGGTTCAGGCTAGTGTTTTAGAGATACATATATGTGTGTCTGTTTATGTGCATGTATATGTATATAGCAGTAGATTCATTTCTTCTAATATTTTAGATGATTGTTTGCTTTATTTTATTTTATTTTTACATTTTTGTAGTCTGCTTCACTTGAAAACTAACTTTTAAGGTGTCACAAGGTGGGAGAGAGCGGATTCCTTGATGGGAATGAGTGCAACTCTTGACTGCCACCGGAGAAAGAGGATGGTTACAGGCTCAGGAGCCCCAGCACCAAGATCATTGAGGATGGGCAGTGTCCACCCAAGAGAAGTGATGTGTTTTGGGTATCATCAATGCCAGAGAAGATATATATGTACATACATAAGGCCAGTGGCATCCTGGCCTGTATCAGGAATAGTGTGGCCAGCAGGAGCAAGGAGGTCATTCTGCCCCTGTACACTGCACTGGTTAGGCCACACTTTGAGTACTGTGCCCAGTTCTGGGTCCCTCAGTTTAGGAAAGATGCTGACTTGTTGGAACGTGTCTGGAGAAGGGCAACAAAGTTGGTGAAGGGTTTGCAACACAAGCCCTATGAAGAGAGGCTGAGGGAGCTGGGGTTGATTAGCCTGGAGAAGAGGAGGCTCAGGGGAGACCTTATTGCTGTCTACAACTACCTGAAGGGAGGTTGTAGACAGGCAGGGCTGGTCTCTTCTCCCAGGCAACCAGCACCAGAACAAGAGGACACAGTCTCAAGCTGCACCAGGGGAGGTTCAGACTGGATGTTAGGAAGAAATTCTACACAGAGAGAGTGATTGCCCATGGGAATGGGCTGCCTGGGGAGGTGGTGGAGTCACCATCATTGGAGGTGTTTAGGAGGAGACTTGATAGGGTGCTTGGTGCCATGGTTTAGTCGATTAGGTGGTGTTGGATGAGGGGTTGGACGTGATGATCTTGAAGGTCTCTTCCAACCTGGTCTGGTCTATTCTATTCTATTCTATTCTATTCTATTCTATTCTATTCTATTCTATTCTATTCTATTCTATTCTATATACACATATATGTCTGCATACAGATAAATACATATATGTGTATGTATATAGATATATGTATATGCATATGCACATACCTATACACATGCACAAACCATATATATGCACAAATAAAAAGATATTTGTAAATATATTTATACACACACATATATAAAAATATAGGTATATAGATATAAAAAACACCCCCCCAAAGGCAAGTGTTAGCATTTATACTGGAGTAAACATACCTATGAGATACCTCTGGTCTGGGGGTGCTGAGATCCCTGTCTATCTCTATGGTTATTTATATTTACCTGTTCTGGAAAGAGCTGCCTCTCTTGTCTATCTTGTAAGTTTAGACTTTCTATCCCTATATATTTTTTTTTTCTTTCTCTCTCTCAACTCCAGCTTATTTTCTACAGGAATAGAAAAAGGAAGTTTAGGGAGCACCTTGCAGAAGGAGAAATATTGCCAGCTTGACTGTCTCAACGTCTGCAAACTTAACCTTGAGGACAGTGGCTATTGGTAGGGTCAAAGGGAAGGGAACCGAGGTCTCATTTGAACGTGCTTATGACTAACAAGCCACAGGAGAGCCTCTAAAGGGCTGCTCCGGCTCCCTTCCAGCCTGCAGTGGTGAGGAGGGCAGGGGCAGGGGCAGTGCTGTGCGGAGAAGGAGCGGCTCTGCGTGCGGGTACCGCAGCACATATGGCGAGTGCAGCCACACGCTGCTCGGAGCCGTGGAATCCGGAAGCTCATGGGCACATGCCACGGACAAAATATCAGCTCAGATCTCTAGCTAGCTCTGTGGCTTTCGGTTCAGAGCCAGAACGTTACCTGAACTAATGATTTTTAATAGCAGAAGGGATTTGTTTAAAACCCCTTCTCAAAATAACCAAATTAATAAACCAAACCAAACTGAAATGAAATAATGAAATGAAATGAAATGAAATGAAATGAAATGAAATGAAATGAAATGAAATGAAATGAAATGAAATGAAATGAAATGGAATGGAATGATAAAATAAAATCAAATAAAATAAACCAAAACAAAATAAAGTTGTACAGGAGGATGCTGGTTGCAGCAGCCAGCTATGGAAAAGGCTGGTGGCTTTTAGGTGACTTCAGGGGCAGGACGATGGGAGATTGTTGAGGATTAAAATAGTCTGCTTGTAGACTATTACAATTGGCTGGCTGATCATTTAAAATTGAGTTGAATTGAAATTTGTTTTGCTTTGCTTAGCACGAGTAGCTGGGTTTACTGAAGTCTTAGGCCACAAGGGATGAACTTATGTTGAATCTGTACTTGGATACATGAAGGGAGGCCCCAAGACCACTGCATCCTGTAAAAGGTAAGGTAGCCACATTTATCAGCAAAAGCTGCATCCTTGAGATAAGAAAAGGAGATAGCAGCCTGGAGGCAGAGAAAGAATTCAATGAGGAGCAAGAAGACCCCAAACCCAAATATTACTAATGGATGAAAGTATTGCATGAGGGAAAGGGAACTTAGATTGTAAAGGTATAATTGCCCAGGGATTTCTTTGTTGAGGGATCTCTCTCAGGAGGCACACAGCTTGAGCTGGTTTTCTGCTGCACCATTTGAATAAATTATTTTTATGAGGTTCCATGTCTGAGAGTCTGCTATGGGAAACCTAATGTGTAAAAACTTCCTTAACACAGTTGCAGTGGGCAGGGGTCACAGTGCAGCAGTGCCAGCATTCAGGCAAAGCCTAAGAACATTGTATGGTGTCTCCTTGATGATGTCCAAAGAACATCACTTCTCTTTGCTAGAGATGGTCTATGTCCAGTGCTTCTCCTGCTGAAGTCCCTGAACCTGTAAGCTGCCTCATTCTCCAGTAGGAGCCAAGAGCTTTCTTGATTCCTATCAAGGAAACACCCTTACCTCATGTTGTGACACATCAAATGTCAGTTTTCAACTGAAGCAGACTGAAAAAAAACCCTACAAACAACAAAACAAATATTTTTTTCAAGCAAACAATCTAAAATATTAAAAGAAACACATCTACTGCTAACTTCCACTCCTCATGTTGAAGGAGCTCCCCACCTACACAATTTACCTGGATGAAGTGAATTGTTCCTGGTTTCTTTGTCAGAGAATTAAGAGAAAGTTCCATTATTCTAATTTAGCATGAAAATACATTTAACCAGCATTTCATTTTGCCCTTTCACAGTGTTAAGTAACTGTAAGAATCTTTTCAAGAGCAATTGCCCACAGCTTTTTGTGCAAATATTCTCTTTACAAAAGTCTCAAGATGATTTGGGAGAAGCAATAGGGAAAATGTACGCTTCACTGACAGAATAAAGAAGTCTAGTGTAATACTCAATATAGTCTTATTTATCCTGTAGCTAATTACAACAATAATCTGTTGTATAAGGGAGGCATTTCAATGTCAAATTTCATAAGAGAGATTAACTCTCAAGGAAAGAGGAAACGACTGGGGTCTGGGAGTACTGCAAGTTTCCAACAGCAAAAAACATCCCTGCACTTCTCTGGGCAAGAGCACTAAGTCTTAATCACACTCCTGGACATCAGTCAAATAGATGTGGGCCTGATCAATAAATGTCTTTGGTTAGTCTATTAAAATAATAGAATCATGGAATGGTTTGGGTTGTCAGGGCCTCTGCCATGAGCAGGGACACCTTCTACTAGATCATGTTGCTCAAAGCCCCATCCAATCTGACCTTGAACACTTTTGATGGTGGGGGATCTACAACCTCTTTGGATAATCTGCTCCAGTGTCATACCACCCTCATAATAAAAAAAAATGTCATCTTTTCCTATAAGAGGTATTCCAGACCTCTGATCCTTTTCATGTCCCATTTCTGGATCTTTGTTGTGCTGGGAGTGACAGAGCTGGATGCAGTGAACCAGGTCAGGTCTCATGAGACTGGAGTAGAATCACCTGTCTTGACCTGCTGGCCATTCTTCTTGTGCTGCAGTCCAGGATACAATTTGCTTTCTGGACCCCAAGCACACATTGCTGACTCATGTCCAGCTTTTCATCCACTAGCTACCACAACACCTTCTCTGCAGGGCCTCTCTCAATCCCTTCAGTCCCCAGAGTGGATTGATACTGGGATTTGTCCTGACCCAGGTGCAGAACCTCGTACTTGGCCTTGTTGAACCTCATGAAGTTCACATGAGCCCACTTCTCATACAATCACGCTAAACTGGTACAATGACTTTGAAATGCTTCAACAATCAGAATGTGAAATGATGCTAGAGCATCAGTTTGTCAGGGCTTCACCATGTTCAGCAGGGTTGTTGCTGGGCAGAGGTTTAAGAGAGCAGCTGCTATTATATAGCAAAGACACTTAAAAAAACAGCAGCACAGCCCCTTCCCTGAGTGAGAACCTTCCTATTTCATGCATTTGTTACCCTAATATTTATCCCACTCCCTGTGAGATTAGTAAATGGTGACCTGCAAGAACAGACTGAGTTAGCAGGTAATAAATTGAATTACTTGTCCTGAAAAAGAGGGACACACTATCAGTGTGGTTATTGCTTATGCACCCAGAGACCAGAAATATTCAGGTGACACCTGTGGTGTTTTCCTAACACTAATGAGAATGAACTGTGTGGTGTAGGTCCCCCATCAGGTTTACTGAGTGGGAAATTTGCTCATAACCTTTTTGACATGCGCTCCCAGAAGCTGAGTGAAAAGGATTCCAGTCTCAAGAAGACTGTCTGAGAGGACCTGTTCAATTAAATCTTCCTCGATACATCAATCACCTGTGAAACGTAACTGCTCCGGGCAGGGGAGGTGTAAACCAAGAGGTTTAAATGATCTGGGAAGAGCTGGACCACAGTAGCAAGAGCTGCTGAAGCCCCCACTGCTCTGGTGAGTGGCTGGGCTGTGGGGGAGACGTGTTGCCCAGAGTGAGACTGAGCTAATGTAAATCCAATTTCCGAGTGATGGATGTCCTCTGAACTCTAGCACAAAATGAAGAGCTTGTACTTATCTGATGATGTATTCAGGGATCCATAGGCAGTGGATTTAAGTTTTCTAGTATGGAACTAATTAGTGGAACGGTGATGCTGCAGTGACTTTGCCAAGTGACCTTGGAAAAGAGCAGTGGCTCCTTCTGTCATTTGTAACTGAATCATTAAAAGTAGGCAACATCCCCTCTCTCGGGTGGATCTGGCTCTGTGGATTAAGAACTCCTTGGGATGAGGAGTGCTATGGTTCAAGCACAGAAAACACCAGGTGGGATGATACCTGTCTGTGCCAGGACGTTAGATGATGATGATGAAGACTGCAACACAATGGAGCAATTAAGAAGCATTTGCTTCAGAATCGTGGAGCTATGCAATTTTAGGGAAGAGAGTGTCTTGTGAAATCACGATTGAAATGCTGTCTGTGCTCTAGAGGGTGAAAGCCCTGTCTGCGTCTCTTTGCACGGCTGCAACTCTCCAATGTCTCTGTTCTCTACCTAAAAATAAAACCCCAAGCAGAAAAGAACAAGCTCCCCACTGGCAGCCTGGCACGGAGGTGAGCACAGTCGCTGCCAGGCATGTGGTCTCTTTGTCCTTACAGGTCAAACCTGGAACGGAGTTAAGGATGCCAAGTCTCCAGATCAACACTTGGAGCCAGAGCTCCCTCTTGCCTGTCTCCTGCCTGGCAGTCCCCTCTGTCTTGGGCTCAGCCCTACAGTGGTATCAAAGCTGGCGGTAAGGTCAAGGCAAGGTCTGAGGGCACCATTCAAGCTGAGAATTACCCACTCCCCTTTGCCACCATGCACCAAAAGAAGGCAGGAGCAAAACCAGAGTATTTTCTCCACCTCATGGCCCAAGAATATTCTCACCCATGCTTGTGAATGTCTAGAAATTGTGAGACCTCTGCTCCAGTACCAGGAGTCTGTTTTCTCAGGAGAGTGTGGGAAGAAGGATGGGCTGGGACCTGATCATATTTGCATCCTCCTGCTTCCCAAAGTCCAGGATAAACCACTGCAATCTCAGCCCATCTGAAGCACAGCAGAACTGTAAAAGCCATGTCTGAGCTTCCAAAGTGAAAGGTCTGAAATCATCAGCCCTCAGGTGATCCAGGTCTTATGTCAGAAATATGCCTTTAAGTCCCAGCCAGCACTTGTCCTTTGTTAAGCACAATGAGAAAAAAAAAAAAAAAGGAAATTAAAATGAACCCACACAATACAAGACTGAAAGGAAAGAAAAAACCAAACAGAAGTTGAGATTTCACATTACTCCAAGTCATCACAAGAACACAGCATCATTACAAGTCATTTCTCTGCCATCCTCTCCCTATCCTGCCCTGAATCCCAAGGTGAGAACATGAGAGGTTACAAATAAAACTCCAAAGGAGACAAGCTTTGACATCGGTTCCAGCAACTGGGATTTCTACTCTGTCTCAAAAAAAGTGCCAAACTCGCCACAGGGTGCTTACAGGTTATCCTCAGTGAGCTCTGATGTAAGCCTGGTGTTTGTTAAACCCATGGCCTGGCAGAGGGAAAGTGACTGAAATGAAATGAAATGAAACTCATTTCTAAACAGTTGGTGTAAACCTCTTCGTCTTGCTTTAGTGAATTGCTGAATGGCAGGATAAAGTGTTCAAACACAGCTTCTTGTGTCTAGGCACCAGGTGCCCTGCAGACACACAGAGCTCTGGTTTGCCTTTTTCTGGGTGTAGTGCACCTGCTGTGTCCAGGTAGATAGGCATGGGCACTGTGTGAATCTGTGTAGAGCTGTTGGATTTAATTACACGGGATTGGCTTTGCCCTCAGTCCTGTTGACTAAGTGCAGCACCAGCATCTCTGCATGAGTTGCAGGCCTTTGTGTGGATCACCTAGAAAACAGACTTGTAGGAAGAAGAACTGCTGTCTTGGTCCTACCAGAAATTTAGCTCTGAGCCAAGCCTTTACAGGGCTCCATGACACAGAGATACGTACATGACCTGAAAGCCTGGTCAAGCTCTTCGGGAAACACAGTCTGGTCTGCCTCACTTTTAACCAAAGCTGAACTCTGTTTCTGGCTAGCAGCATCATCACTGGAAGATGCTTCAGTGTCAGACCTGCTGCTTACACAACAAAGAGGCATAGAAAAGCGTGCACAGACTGCAAGGTTCAGATTACTCCAAAACCTGGCTGTTTTCTTCATTTCAGGAATTGTCATGCTTTCAAGCTGAGGGGACTGAGCTACATATGGAGCTGTGGCCTTTTGCTGTAACTCCACAGTATTCTTCTGTGGAGTAAGCAGACACTAATCCAAAGGAGTAACTCTCTCCCACGATGTTCTTTGCAGAAATCACAGGTTTGTGGCCTGTGGGGACCAAAGAGTCACCTGTGACTCTGTCCGAGGCTAGGCACCCTGTCCTCATCTCACCTACTGTTGATGTGAACATCTTCTGTATCTCCAACACACACTGCTGTTGGGATCTACACCATGCACCAGCCCTGTTTAAATGATGTAAACCCCATACCAAGCCTGGAAACTGAGCAAACTGCGGCAGTGTGGAATCTGAATCCAATGTTTTGCTGTTTTCATGTATATCCAAACATCCATGGACTTCCAACCAGCAGCAGTAGGACTGAAGTACCAACAGGTTATGGGTCACTTTGTGGGGTTTCTGAATAGACAATTCCAGCATGTTGGGGCTGCTCTCTCTGACCTCTGCAGCTTTGTTGGTGGGACCAAGCCTTCAGGCAGCTGTCACTAAGGCCAGGTCTGTGCATTTGAAGGCTCAGAGGCAATAACTCATTGAGGTTTGACAGCAACTCTGATGACATCGTGTCTGACCTTCTCCCTGGGGAGGAGCATCCCCAACACAGGGAAACTAGTGCAGTTCAGCAGCCTGAACAATATGAAGGGTCTGTCTCTGCAGTTCTCAGGGCAGGTCCTGACCCTCCTCTGCCCTTGGGGGTCCACTCCTGCCTACCTGCCCCAGCCCAGCACTGGGCCCCATCGCTTCTCTCTCCCTTCCAGCCCTTTACCCCTTCCTTATCTCCACTTACACTCAGCAAGGAGATCAGGGGACAGGATCCAGCCTTTCTCTGCAGAAAAACTTTCCTGTTTGTTTATGTTTCCATCCTGCCCATGGAGACCCCACTGATCTTTGAAACCTGTATGAAGTTATTTGCTTGAGCAAACTGACAGCAGCCCTCAGGCAAAACTTTTGATCCGTCAGTTTTCTGCCATCTTCAAAATGTGCCAGAGTGCAGGCGTGTGCACTGCTGAGTGTAGAGAGCAGCCAGCCTGGAGTGGACAAGGCTGTCATGACCTGCTGTGGCAAGGGGAGTCAGCAGAGGTGGACCTCCATGCTCCTGCATGTCACATCTGGCTTGGCAGCAAGAGACTGGTGGTGCTATCCTGTTCTTGGTGTCCAGGCACAAGTGTCTCCATCCCGGCATGGTGAGAGGCACCAAAGCAAGCATGGAGTCATTCTGCTGTTGAAGCAAAGCAGAGCTGCAGCAACTTCAGCATCCTTGAATGTCTCTTTCACAACGTCTTGCTTCCCAGGAGACTTCTTTTTCCTCCTGTCCTTCAGGCAGGGAAGCAGTGGGAACCCATTGCCCAGCCTTGCCCAGGACACGGTTTTTCAATGCTGCTCTGAGTGACTCTTTTCTCTTTAAGTGAAAGGTATTTTTCAGTGTGTATCATCATCTTATATCCTGAGGCTTTTCTATTCACTCACAGAAATTCAGAATGATCACACTGATGCCAGTGCTGTTGTTCCAACATTTACACCTCTGGGGTGAATACTATAAAAATAATGTGACATGATAGACAAAACTGCAGGGATGGGTTCAAGCACAGAAGGAAGGATATGGAGTCGGGAAGCTGTAAGATAAGAAGGCTCAAAATCTACATTGGATAGCACAAACTTCCCACCCCATCTTCTTTAAGAGGCACATAGATCATCATGTTATGAGACTGTTCCCTAATTGAATAGGATGAACTAATGTAGAAGAAACCACACATTCATTACCCATCTGATCTTGAGAGATTACATGCTAGACCAGGGGGCCAAACTACTGTGGGCCAAACTTTAATGTCTTTTGACTACAGTCTATGGCTCCTCTTTGACTGCTGCACCTTGTGAGGGCATGCTGCTTGAGGTCAGTAGACATGAAAGATGGAAATGCACAGGGGAAAGTTACACTTTCGAGAATGGAGCACAAGATCATGTAAAAAAGCCATGACAGTGAGGAATATTGTCCATAAGAGACAAATGGTCTGTGGATGGAAGTCTGCACAGAGGATCCCTTAGCTCATATCATACCTGTTGGTGAGCACCACCACAGCAGCACCAGAAAGTCCCATTGGAACCAGCTGTGGGGGATGCTGCACAAAGACAGGGGAGAAAATGCTGCCTGTCCCAGCGAATCATAGAATCAACAAGGTTGGAAAAGACCTCAAAGATCAAGTCCAATCTGTCACTCAAGACCTCATGACTACTAAACCATGGCTCCAAGTGCCATGTCCAATCCCCTCTTGAACACCTGAGGAAAGGTTGTCCCTGGTTCCTAAACAGGCAGAACCCAGGCTGGCATCTTGTAGTGATCCTTGCTTGCCATCCTCAGTTGATGTCTTTTCTGAAGCGATTTCTCTGTCTTTGCTGGCACAGACTTTGGATGCAGATGGATCTGGCTGGGAAGCAAAGGAGAAGCTGTTCAGACACCCTGGTGTCCACAGCTGGACATCGAACTCCACACTTGAAAGTACAGTGAGTGGCCTGATTGTTGAAGACATTGAGCCTCCAAACTCCACACAGGGTCATAAAAGGAGACCAATGTATTTGATCAAAAATGAGCTTTCCCACAGTCTCATTGGAGACTTTCAAACCTGGTTCAGCTGTCTGCAGCTGTGCAGGAAAATCTGCAAATCAAGAAGTCACTCCAGGCAAGATTTAAAATGCTCTAATTGCCTGCTGGATTTATGACAAAAGTACCCCGAAAGAAAAAAACTGGTTTCAGTACTTCACTGGCATAATGTGCCCAGTTCTGGGGCCCTCAGTTTAAGAAGGACGTTGAGACTCTTGAACGTGTCCACAGAAGGGCAACGAGGCTGGGGAGAGGCCTTGAGCACAAGTCCTAAGAGGAGAGGCTGAAGGAGCTGGGATTGTTTAGCCTGGAGAAGAGGAGGCTCAGGGGAGACCTTCTTGTTGTCTACAACTCCCTGAAGGGAGGCTGTAGCCAGGAGGGGGTTGGTCTCTTCTCCCCGAAAGAAGGACCGCTGTCTGCTTGTGGGGCTGGGGCTGTGGATTCATAAGAATGTGTTGGACCCAAAGATCTCCAGATGTCCCTTCCAAACCCAAACATCCTGTGATCCTGTGTGAAAGACTTTAGGATGGATGTATGCCCTGTCAGGTGCCCTCTCTTCACTGTCTCAAGTGCGGAGAGACAGGGATGGAAGGGGAGGGTGAAGGCTGGAAGAGCAGGATGAAGAATGGAAAAGTGGAGGATTGAAGACAGCAAAGTGTGGCAGAGGAGGGTGAAGTTTGGAAAAGGAGAGTGAAGGGTGGAAGGAGAGAGTGAAATATGGAAGAGGAAGGTGAAACATGGAAGAGGAAGGTGAAACATGGAACAAGAAAGTGAAATGTGGGACAGGAGGAAATGATAAGTGGAAGAGAAGGAGGTAAAATGTGAAAGAGGAGATGGAAGAGAAAGGTGAAAGCAAGGAGGGCGAAGGGTGGGACAGGAGGAAATGATAAGTGGAAGAGAAGGAGGTAAAATGTGAAAGAGGAGATGGAAGAGAAAGGTGAAAGCAAGGAGGGCAAAGGGTGGAACAGGAGAGTGAAATATGGCAAAGGATGCTGAAGTAGCTTTGCTGTCCCAGACACTTCTGAGTGTATTATTCTGGCAGCAGGAAAATAGCATTTTGTAACATTTTTTACTGAGTGTAACCCCGAACCTGGAAAAGTTTCTGTTAAAAGGCCAGATTCTCACAGGGCTTAGCAATGAATCTTCACTGATGAAAATACCTAGTGCTGGTTTTGAGCAGCTGTAGGAAATCAGTGTAATGTAAGAGTGACCATGGGAATATTAAGTTTAAATATACTGACTTGTTTTTGCTTAGACTTGTATTTTGCACCCAAAATCTTAACAGGAGATCTGACACCAGCTTTTATGGTAATACTTTTCCCTGATGATACCCTGTCTTCCCCCTAGTTACCACTGGAAGTAAAACTAGGAACAAAAGCATGTTTCTAATCTTTACTCTTTATATTAAAAAATAACTCTCAATAAACACTTTCCAGGATCACTTTTGACATTAAACATTGATTTCTGTGTCTGTTATAAACCTTGAAGAATTGCCTCAGGCGCTTGTAATAATCTAAGCATTATATAGGAGCACTTACATTATCTAATTATTACTCAGCTTAATACAAGCCACACTTCAAAAATGCTTGAAAAAAAAAATTATCTTAGAAAAAAAGACTCATCCCCACCCCCAGCAATTCCACTGTTGCTGTTAGAGCCAAGTAGGGTACACACCAGCACAGGGAATGCAAAGTTGGAACACCCAGTAAGAACAACCTCTTTGGAAAGACATTGATCAGGGGAGACCTTATTGCCGTCTACAACTACCTGAAGGAGGTTGTAGCCAGGTGGGGGTTGGTCTCTTCTCCCAGGCAGCCAGCACCAGAACAAGAGGACACAGTCTCAAGCTGCACCAGGGGAGGTTCAGACTGGATGTTAGGAAGAAATTCTTCATAGAGAGAGTGATTGTCCATTGGAATGGGCTGCCTGGGGAGGTGATGGACTCGCCATCACTGGAGGTGTTTAGGAGGAGACTTGATGTTTGGTTGCATGGCTTAGTTGATTAGGTGGTGTTGGATGATAGGTTGGATGCAATGATCTCGAAGGTCTCTTCCAACCTGGTCTATTCTATTCTATTCTATTCTATTCTATTCTATTCTATTCTATTCTATTCTATTCTATTCTATTCTCTATTGCCAGGGTCTTTTCTGTAAACAGACAAAACCCTCTCCCCATTGCCCTTCTTTCCAAGAGGAATAACATCCAGCTTCATTCTTTCCCAGTCCCCAAACATGCCTCATTGCTGAGCACATTTCACAACTAAGGCTGACGTAGCAAAAGGGTTTGTGCACTCTCATATCCAAGGCTGATTCTTGCTTGTTTACATTTGAGAGCCATAATTTGGGTTTGTATTTTTCTCCCCCAAACATGGCTTTTAGGATATAAAAGCTGGGAATACTCTCCAATAATTTGACTCATAGGAGGTCAGTAGGGTATATCCAGGCACAGCACTGAACATTTCTGGAACACCCTGAATTTAGTGTCTTTACTTCACATGGCTGTTTCCATGATATATGTACACTTGCTTAACTTTGCTTCATAATTTACACTCCAAAATTTATAGACAAATAAAATAGGCAGCACAGGAAGATAGATACTTGAGCTGGGATTAATTTCATCACATGTAATCTTATGCACTGGAATTGGTCATCCTGGAATTGGGCATCTCTGTGGCATGAAGTCTGCAGCGCTGCCCATTTCCCTGTAGGTATCTGACTTGCCACCAAAAGGTCTTATTTCTCTCCACCAACCCTGTGGAGGAACAGAGCGACAAGCTCACAGGGAGGCACAGAGAGAGCTACAGCTAAGTGGGGTGAATCCCACTTTCCAATGTCCAAACAATTTAATAGAGATGAAACCCAAGAGGCACTGATGAAATGGAATAAATCTGGGCAGAAATGATTGCAATGGAGTCTAGGGAATGGAAGAGTGTATGCCCTGAGAGATAGGAGGTTGACGGAATGCCTGCCATTCCTTGGGGAAGCATTTTCCTGGGTAGGAAAAAGTGAATGATGGCTCCACATGCTGTCACTACCTGCTTGGACCCCGTCTTAAAACTGTACCTGGCATGTAAGGGCATGTTTGGGTGCAGGTGGCTTTGTAAGCTGTAGGGACAACCATAAAATGGACACAGCAGCTCTTGGGTAACTTCTCAACCCTTTTGAGGAGAGACTAGGGATGGAGGCACTATGCAAACCGAGATAAATGTGATATGTGCTCCGGATTCCAGCAAGAGGATACAATGGAGAGGTTGGAAAATGATGAGAAGCTTGAGGAAAAATGGGGTTAAGATGAATGATATAGAAAAATCAGGAATGTGGAATGGAGGGGTAAATCTCCAAGTGTAAATCAGCACAGCTTTGTGAATGCTTGTGTTTGCATTAGTCAGAGATCTAGTCCCACGTGTTTGACCAAATGTGGTTTGGTCTAGGGGAATAAAGGAGTGTCGCTGAAGTGGGAGAAAGCAGCTTCCTTCTCTGAGGGAGAGGAGGAATGAAAAATATGTCTAAAATAATACACTACCCAAATAGTCTTTCAGCCTTTCCCGAAGGAAAAATACGCTTCTCTAAAAGGAAAATGTCACATATCTCTACAGCCCCAGGAAAAGAATGAGGTCACATCTTTCACTGAAGCTGAAAGTGGTTTTTGGTGCAGCGTTTCGCTCCTTTCTCCCAGTAACTAGATGTGCCTCACTGCAGTGGGGTCCTGAGCATTTATCTTCTTTTGGGCTCCTCATGAAAAGAAAGTTCAACCCTCACTTGGTTGCAAGGGGTGAATCCTGTACCACCAAAGCAATGCTGCTGTTGTGGGGGAAAGGATTCACCTCTTGCTTCCATCATAGCAAACTGGGAACAGTTCTCCTCACATTAACAGGTGAAAGCTGTCCCACTGACTCCAGCTGCAGAAGGGTTTCTTGCATGGGAATGAGGGAAAAGAAGCCAACCTTATAAACCAGATTTTGGTCTCTTTACACAAGGACAATTTGTAATAAACCCTGTGGCTAACATGAAGTTATTGCAGATTTGCACTGGCATGAATGAGGTCAGAAACCAGCCTGGGGTGGCTGGGACAATGCAGCACAGAGGTGTTGGAGCCGAGAAATTTGGAGGTTGACTTCCTTCAGCCCCTAAACAATCTCGACGTGATGACATCCCCACCTTCCATGTGTTTTGGGTCAAAGTGCTGAGTGTCACAGCTCAGGCCAGAGCACATCTGACATGGAGAAAGCCACGCCGAGCTTGTCAGAGTGAGCTGGCACCGTGTGCTAATTAGAGCTGTCTGCTCAATGAATTTAGCTTTAACTGCTTGCAGAGTGTCTGCAGCTAGATTGGGATTTCCTCAAATTGATTTGTAATTTGAGGTTACTCAATTAATTTTTTTTTCCCAATTATTTTTTTATTTTTTTGCTCTCTGGTTTTAATCGCCCAAGTGTTTGACTCCCCGTGTCCACGTCCTCCTCCTGTTGACGAGTGCCAGTGCTCCCTGGCCAGAAGCCTTCTCCAGCATCACAGCCCCAGTTTGGCCACCGGCAGGCCAAACCTCCCCAAGATCCACCAGCCATTTAGAAGGAGGTTTCAAATAAGCAAGACGGAGGAAATTCAAACTTGTTTTGTGATTTTCTGGGCCACACAAGCCTTGCCCAAGGCATTATTCATAGGAAAATTAGGCTGCTGCAAGATCCACTGGCGGGGGGCAGAATTTAAATAGAATTTCCTCTTGTCCCAGTTACACAAACTCAGCCTGATTCCCCCATCCCTTTCGCTGGTGTAGAGTGAGAGTAATTCCAGACGTGGCTGGGATTTACTGCCCACCGGAGGGTCCAGCCTCGGCCCTGTGGGCGAGTGGAGAGCCAGAGCAGCTGCTGTGGGAAGTGCTGCGTGGTAGCTGGTCTCAGCCCCAGTGGGTTGAGTCCTCACTGTGTGGGCAGCGTCTTCCTCCTGGTGTGAAACCTGCACAGGTGCAATTCAAATGTATTTTTTCCAAGCATTTTTTGGTGGTCAGGCTTTGACTGTCAGCTTGTTTGGAGGCAGGGAATGCAGAGGGTATTTGCATGATGGCTGCAGTCATGACCCTGCATGGGCAATATTTTATGCTGTTGATCTACCACTCCTGATGTGGAGCAATCAAAGGATCCACTTGCCTTCCCAGTCTTTCAAATCTTTCACTGCTTTAAGCTTCACAGGTTGGAGCCATTGCTTTACTACAGCAGTTTTATGCCAGGCAAATCCATCAGTCTCCAGGGAAGTGGTACTGTCTCAAAACAAGTGATATGCCCTCAAGAACTGTAGGGTTTGGGGAATGAAATTGTGGCCCCTACTCAGAGAGATTTGCTTTTGCAGTGGTTGAACCCAGCACCATGAGGAGCTGAACCTTGCAAGGCAGTGCAAACCCTTTGCTGCTGCTACTCAGCCTTGGCCACTTGTTCCAGCACTCAAAACCAGCCATCTGCTGGTGGGAATATCTGGGGCATCATGAGTTCAATGAGCTTCCCTTCCCTTTCCCCTTAGGGTTGTCCTCCAAACCATGTAAAATAGCCTGGAAAAGATACCAGCATTACCTGTCTACTCAAGTAATGTGGTTCATCATTTATGCACTTAAAAAGTGCCAACACAAACACTTCTGTGATACTCTGGGATTTTCACAACAAAGGTGTTTGTTCTGGTTTCTGTTCAGCTTCTCCCCATGGCAGCAGTGCCCAAAGCTGTTTCTGCCTGTGGCTCTTCCTAGTGGGAGCTCAGACTTGGAGCCAGGCTTTCCTCATTTTGACTTGAGATTTTCAATCAGAGCAATTCCACTGACTTCAGAGAGCTGCTTCTCATTTCCAAACATATGCTTAGGAATATAATCAGGCTTACAAATCTCTGCTGACTGCAAAGCTGAGTGCCAGCTTCCTTGAACCAGTAATGAAAAGCACTGCTGGCTGCAGACAGAAGTCTGTGCCCACCACCCAAAGCTCAACAAGCCCAATGCTGAGCATGGTCCCAACTTCTTCCTTGGAAATGAACATTTGATAAGCAGGACTGGAAATGAATGAGTGCTTTTGTCACTGGTATACCCACAGAAAGATGATCTTTGCCATTGCAGCAGCACTGGTGTTGCTCTGCTGCCCATGGGACAGAGACGGGCATAGGGCACGAGGGTCTCTGCAAATAACCAAACTCAAAGGAGAAATAGCATGGACTTCACCAGCAAATCCCAAAGCACAACTCATGGGAGGCACCCACCTCTGAGCAGCCTGTTTCAGCCCCAGGTGCCAGTAAAGGATGTCCCTGTGCTTGTCCTTATGCAGGAGAAGGTGGCACAAGGGGTCTGAGCCAGCAGATGCAGCAATAAACTGCTGACCTCTCAGCTTCATGGTGCTCCAGACACGTTTCTGCTGATGGGGATCACTGCATGCATCAATAAAATGATTCATCTGCTACCTGGCTGTTTCTCAGACTTTCGCCAAAGCTGCAGACACACTGGGCAGGATTTAGCCTGGTGTCTCCACATGGAATTCTATGTGTGAGCAAAATATACAAGCTGCAGTGGTGGTTAGCAGAGACTGGTGTCACTGGAAATGTGCCCGGGACACTCATGTGATGGTAGAGGTCACCGAGGACCTACAAAAGACCAACACTCTTCTGGAAGAGCAGCTGGAGGACAAGCAAGGTGCCATATAGGTGACCCAGAGCTCAAGTTCATGTAGATGCCCACTTCTAAACACTGGCATTTACAGATCTCTTCATCTGGCAGTTGTCCCTCCGTCCTTGGTGTTTCACAGAAGACCATTCTGACCATTTCTGATCATTTTCCCCATCAACACCCGGTCACTGTTCCCAGTCACCATGGTGGTGTGCAGCTCCAAAACAAGATGGTTTCATCTTGTTCAAAATTCATTAAAAAGAAAACACTCATGCAAATGGTAAGTCATCAGGGTGGACCTCAGGAGCAATAGAATTGCTCTGCCTTCTGCAGGGTCTCATGAAGAAATATAAAGTATCCAGGACTACTCACATTTTTTGTGTGAGGCACAATTGGATTGGCTTGTCTCTTGGGAGGGTGGCATTGGGGTGCACCTGGTGCCAGGCAGTATTATCTGGCCCCATGTGGGTGCAGCACTGCCCAGGGTGAGAGAAGCTCTGCTTGGCACGGATGCAGCACTGCTCGGCACAAACACAGCGCTGGTTGGAGTGGCTGCAACACAGCTCAGAGCAGCACAGCATGAGCATAAAACTGGCCAAGTTCCCCAGGTACCCACATGTAGAGATGCCACTCCCTGGAGGCATTGGCATCATGCTTGCTACCCACATGAGGCCGAGCACATCAGCAGCATGTCCAGAACAACCGAGAACCGCAACATCAGGGTTATCACTGGGCAACAGGGGATGCCACTGCTGCACCCTGGGGCCCCAGGCACACCTAGCCCTACTGTACATCCCCTCTGTGTTCCACTCTGCCCCTCTCCTCTGCAGAGGAAAATGGAAGTTGCCTTTTGTCTGGCAGGGGTCAGACAGAGCCGGTTTGTTCGATAAAGCTTTAACGCTTTGTGAACACGCAGAAAAGCTCAACCCGGGGCCCTTTGGCAATCTCCATTGTTTTGCTGCTGAAAAAAAAAAGAAAAGAAAGAAAGAAAGAAAGAAAGAAAGAAAAAAGAAAGAAAAAGAAAGAAAGAAAGAAAGAAAGAAAGAAAGAAAGAAAGAAAGAAAAAAAGAAAGAAAGAAAGAAAGAAAGAAAGAAAGAAAGAAAGAAAAAACCAAAAAAAAAAAAGGAAAGAAAGAAAGGCTAGTTCATTTCAAAGTTCATGGCAAAAGAGAAATGATACACAGCGTATGGATTTGTGTGATACGGGGAGATAAAGCAGGGAATAAAATGCCAGGCGGGAGCATTGCTACCGCTGCTCTCAAGGGTGAGCCTGGTATTTTGCCACATGATTATTTTAAGAGGTTTCTGTCTGTGCAGCAAAATCTCTGGCATTAGCTTTGCATCCCAACTCTCAGAATTGAGGGGCAAAGTCTGGAAAAGGAAAAGGTGTGGAAAAGATGAAGAGTAAACAATACTTTGCCCCAATGTCTAATGTGCCTGGGAAATGGCAGGTACACGTGTGTATGGTCCGCTTCGCCCACACTGAGGCTCATTGTCTGCAAAATCCATAAGCCACAGAAAGCACCAGTTGAAAAGCAAAGCTGGGATATGAGAATCCTCCTCACAGTTTATTTAAGCAATTTTTCTCTCTCTTTTTTTTTTTTTTTTTAAAGAGACTCCTGAAAGAATCATATGAGCTGGCAAGAAGGTCAGTTGATTGAATATTTCATTTATTGAATGTGAGATTGCCAACATAAATAACTCAGGGAGAAAAGCAGTAGTCAGGAAATTGAATGTGGTAGTTTTTTGTTTGGTGGTTGTTTTTTTTTTCTTTTTCTGTCTCTGGTGAAGTTTCCCTTGAGTGATTTCCTTTGGACGCTGCCACTGCCCACGGAGCGCATCCCGCTCCTCCGGCTCTGGTGGCAACCCAGGCAGCGGCAACATGCTTCTCTTGGCCAGCCTTCACCAGGGGAACAAAAATGGGTCGTTTCACTGTCCTTTTAATGCAGAGAGGAAGTAGGATTAGGTCCAAATAGCAGCAAGGTAAGTAGGATTAATGGCTGGCTTATAAAAACTGTGCCGTGCTTTACAAGGCTTCTTGATATCGTTTCTGCCTGGTCGTGCTGCATGCAAGGCAGAGCGCATCACTGTGCCCAAGAGGTGCATGCAGAGATTATGTTGGGGGGATTGGAAATGTGTACTGCTTTGTGGATTCTTCCCTTTTTCAATCTCTCTCTCTCTTTTTTTTTTTTTTTTTAATAAGAGATCCGACTTTTGATATTGCGAGATGCTGAAGCCCCTGTGGGAGGGATGGATAGAGGGAAGGAGACATGGAGGGAAGTGAGGATAGAGGGATGAAGTGATGAAGGGATGGAGGGGTAGAGGGATGGAGGGATGGAGAGAGGCGGTCTTTGTGAACGCCTTTTGCCCCCTGGCGTCCCCTTGCTGCAAGGACAAGCCGGGGCCGGGGGGCCGGGGAGACAGGAGAGGAGATTGGGGGGATGAGAAGGAGGATGACACTGGCCAGGTCCGACTCTTTCCCTAAAAAACACAACCAAAAACCTCATTCAACCCGACCCAAGCAATACCCCTAAAGCACCTTATGAAAATAAAATCCTGTCCAGTTCCTCAAAGGGAGATTGGGAAGGCAGGAAAAGGGAGAGAGAGAAAAAAATAATTAAAAAGGCAAGAAAAGAAGGAGTAAATTTAAAGACTTGGTTGCTAGGAAGAGAGTGGGGTAGCTTATTTAGCATTTCTATCCTCTTTTGCATAGTCTCAGTTTCAGCTGGCAGACCAGGAGGTATGTGGTTGCCTCCATTAAATCTGCTTCTCATTGCAGGCTGACAAGATTTTAAGAAAGGTTCCTAATGACCGGTGCAGGCTGGCATCACAGCTGAGTTTTGTAATTAAATGTTACTGAGCAGCGGCAGTAGCTGGGGATAAATGTCAAGGATTTTTTTTTCCTTTTCTTTTCTTTTTTTCCCCATGATTTTCAGAAGAGAGGCTGGCTATGTCAGACGGAAATTGCAACTGCCAAAAAAATCTACCAGAAGCACATCAATAAAAATAACTTCCACAAACTTCCCCATAGAGCCAAGGAAATGACACTTGGCAGCTCACAGTGCTGAGCGTCTCCCAAATCCCCTAAAAAGCTGCAATCACCAACAGCCCCGACAAACGCCCCGTCCTGCTGCATCAGGACCTGAGATACTCGATGCATCCTGCAGCCCTTAAATTGCATCTTACCGAGAAATGATGATGCTGGCCTGGCAAATGGATGGTAGAAGGAAAAGGAAGGGGAAAAGGAAGGGGAAAAGGAGGAGAAATACGAATGGTTTTGTGTGCCGGGCAGGAGCTGTGATGACAGGAAGGATTCATGCCAGCCAGGGAGAGTGATCGCTGCCTCCCAGGAGATTGGAGAGTGGGGTCAGGATGGGGTACGTGGGGCTGCCTCGTTGTGCCCCTCTGCCCCAGCCTCCCCTGCTCTACCAAGGTGGGATCAAATCCCCTCCAGCTAACTTGGCAGCTTCTGCTCTTTCATTCTGTCTTTCATCTTGTTCACTAGCTTTTGGTTTTGGGTATTTTTTCCTGTTTCTCTCTTCTCCTTCCTTTCCTTCTTCCTTTGCCTCCCTTCCTCTTCCTCTCTTCCTTGATTCTCTCCACCCTGTTTCCCTTTCCCCTTCCCCTTTCCTCTTCCTCTTTCCCTTTCCTCTTCCCCTTCCCCTTCCCCTTCCCCTCCAAAGCCCCATCCCCATACCCCTTGCTCAGCCCGCTCCCCGCTACAGTTCCGCGCCTTCCCCACTCCACGGTGCTCCGCGGACCCGTTGCTCCCTCCTCACACGCGCACATCTCCGCTTGTTCCCAGCCAGACACGGGGGACAGTGGAGATCGGCGGCCTTCCGTGCTGGCGCGGAGCCCCGGCCGCGGAAGCAGCGCGGCTGCTCGCCGGGAGCGGCACCGCCTCCCACCCGCCCCCAGCCCCCAAACCGTGGGAAACGCTGGGGTTCCTGCCCCGCTCTGCGCCGGCGGGGCGGTCGCCGCGGTGCTGCCGGGGACTCGCCGCCCTCAGACAAAGTTCCCCCCGGCCCGTCTGCGCGCAGCGCGTCCTCTCCGCGCCTCGGCCACGAATCGATCTAAACTCCGGTTAATTTATTTTCAAGCGCATTGAAGCCATTTCCCTCTGCGGGGCGAGAGCTCGCCCTGAACTCATTGCATATGCATGCGGAAAGTTTAACGGCGGTAGCAGCCGGGGCTTCCAAATTGCGAAGTTAAATATTTGTTTTTAATTTTCTGGCTCAAAAATTTTAACTAACAGTCAGGGTTCCTGCCGCCCTAATGTGCTTGCATAAATGGCTTTGTTATTACTACTCCCCTGCTAAAACAACATTTGCTTCTCGTCCTGACACATCGTGTTTGAGATCCGCGCAGGCGGGAGGAATCTCTCATCTCGTGTAAAAGCTGGAGGAGCCCTGGCCGCGCACCGCGCAAAATTAACAGAACCTGGCACTCCTATTAGTTTTTTAATTAGATTTTCTGATTATAGGCATGTTTAAAGGACAAGATTGCGTGTTTATGGAGAGAGATTTCCTCAAGAGTCTATTTGGTTAAACGTATTTACAATAACTGCGGTGGTTAAACATTGTCACATTTTAGGGGACGTTTTAATGAAAGTATAATTTTAAGACGGGGAAAAGTTGCAGAAAGCCGCGAGCTGAAGCCTACCCCGGGCTTATCTTGTTATTGAATTTATTATTTTTAATTAAAAATACTTTATTTACCTTATTTTATATATATTTTTCCCCCTCATTTTGCCTGACCTTATTTTATTTCATTTCAACCAGACATTACAACCAAGAAACCACAGCACCCGGAGCCGGTGGCCCTACAGCCAGACAAAAGGATCTTTGTCACCGGGATCACCGCGGTCTGGAACTCTCAGGCCCCGCGAAGCCACAGCGCGGAGTGGGGGCCGAGGATGAGCACCCGCGTCCCGCATCCTCCGTCACATCGCGGCAGCCTGCACAGGGGAGCAGCGAGTGGTGGGGAGCCGCGCTCGGCCTCTGTCGCCTCCGTGGGCGCGGCCCCTCCGCGGGTGGATTTGGGGCCGCTGTCTGTCCCCTGGCTTGGGGAGCTGCTCCCTCGGGGAGCACAAAGCCCTTTTCTTGCCAGCTGCCAGCACGGCTAGGGGGTTAGTTGTCCTGTTTCTATTTATTTACACTCCTATTTTCAATTCTTTGTCTTATATTTTTTGTGACGCCACTTTTCCTTAGGGTCCGTCTCCTTCACGCCCCGCCGCTGTTTCTTTCACTCTTTCCTCTCACGTTTCTCCTCCCGCCGCTTCGGAAAGACCGCGCCCGGCCGCGCATCCTGCTCCCTCCGCCCAGCGCGCTACGCTCCCCGGAAAGAACCGGCAGTGGAGTGCGGTGTGAGGGAAGCAGGGCTCACTGCCCACCCCGTCGGGACCCGAGGGTTGAGGGGGCATGGTTCTGCCTTGGGGTACTCCCGTGTTTCTTCCTCCTCCTGTCCCCGGGGGCAGCAGCCGGGGAGGGACACCCAGCCCCCAGGGTCACCCTCAGCCTTCGATGATACCTGACCAGGCAGGTTCTGCCAAGGGGGAGCTAAATCACCTTGATTCTTGTTCCCTAGTACCCTGTCTCTGACATTCCTATAATCTTATTTTTTAAATCCCCCTCTCAGATACGTAATTTCACCGGGAGGATACTTCTCTCTTTTTTTCGTTTGTTTTTGGAAGAGGAAGGCTCCATCCAAAACCACATTTCTCTTTTTGTCTTGCCTATTAGTTATAATTCAACATAAACTGTCTGTTATAATTAGTGATTATACAAGCGGTCCCTTGCTTTTGCAAGATACTAACAGGATTATCTAACAAGTGCTAGATTCCAAATTAACCATAAACATCACACTGGAATTCATTTTGCTGCACTGGAAAGGAGGGAAGGCATGAATTCGGAGATGAGGGAACATCATGGTTCTGGGATCCCTGTGTCCAGCATCACCTTCCCCTTGGCCAAGCTTGGCACACCAGGAAAAAGTCCCTGCAAAGCCCATGAAGGCATTATAAGAATTAGAAAAAATGTATATAAAAAATATGCATACAAAATAAATGGAGTCTTTCGAAAGTATTGTCTCAGGTGGGGGTGGAGCTTGCCTGATCCATTCCAGGGCAGAGCAGCAGCTCAGACTCCCGCTTGCTGCCTTTGCCTGGCCACGGGAAATGAAGTGCTATAAAAAAAAAGTAGTCTTTTGGAGATGAGTTAATTAATGGTAATTGGAAGAGGGACCTCCCCTATGTAAAATCGTCTTTCTCCCTAAAAGAGCATTTAAAAATAATCTGAGGAAAAAACCTCACAACACCCTGATGAACCTTTTCAGTAAAAGACTTCATGTTTTTTTTCTGCAAAAGGGAGAGAGGAGGTGGACAGTCTCTCTAGCCCCAGCCCTGGCCTTGCTTCTGCCAAACCCTGGCCACCAAAGCAGCAACCCTCACACACTGCCTGGATGAAGAAGCCTCGTGGTCTGCGATGAAACCCATCTGCCCAGCCAAACCCTGGCTGTAGCTCTGGTTTTCTTCCTGTGTGGAAAAGGGGTTTATCTGGGGAAGGGAGACCATGAGGGCTTCAGCCCCGAGCACAGGTTCCAGAGATGCTGCTGCAGGGCTGGGGACCTTACCCTCCCAGCCAACACTGCTGTCCCTTCCCTCTTTCCCATCCTCCACCAGAGCTTCAACTCCTCAGGCCTGGCGGAAAGTAAATCCTTTTAATGAGTCAAATAATTTTGGACACGAGAAATTTCCCCCTCTCCTTTGTAATTAGAGCTGGCCGCGTGTCTAAAATGATCTGCTTTCCAGAGGGAAACAATAATTGAATTGTTGGGTGTCTCCCGAGCTTTGCAGGGCTCCGGGAAGGCTGTGAGGGAAGCTGAGCCATTCTCTTGTTAGCGCCTGCAATGAGAGCGAGACACCCTAGAATTCAATTATGTGGCTCCTCCAGGAACCGTTATAATTATAACGTCAAGTTGTTTTTTAAAATCTCATAATTACGATTTAGGATCCTTGCATGGATGTTTGGGAACACGCCTGCCCAGCCCTCTCCCCCTTGTGTGCACCCTCCTTTCCCGCAACCTCGCTCCTGCCCGGGCTTTGGTGGCGTCCTGCTCCCTGCACCCGAGGGTGCCCAAGGTGCCCTCTCTCTCCATCCCTGTCTCTCTCATGGCCGGTCAAGCCCTCCTCTCTCTGCTCCACGATGCTGGACATCTCTCCTGAGTGCTGTACCTCATGCTGTGAAGGGGCTGGTGACAGGTCCCCGTGTCAGATCTCCTGTTCACCCCCTCCCATTCTCCATTAGCCTGGAGAAGAGGAGACTCAGGGGTGACCTTATTGCTCTCTATAACTACCTGAAGGGAGGTTGTAGCCAGGCAGAGGTTGGTCTCTTCTCCCAGGCAGCCAGTACCAGAACAAGAGGACACAGTCTCAGGCTGTGCCAGGGCAGGTTTAGGCTGGAGGTTAGGAAGAAGTTCTATACAGAGAGAGTGATTGCCCATTGGAATCGGCTACCCGTGGAGGTGGTGGAGTCACCTTCATTGGAGGTGTTCAGGAGGAGACTTGATGGGGTGCTTGGTGCCATGGTTTAGTTGTTTAAGTGGGTTGGATTGGTTGATGGGTTGGACACGATGATCTTGAAGGTCTCTTTCAACCTGGTGTATTGTATTGTATTGTATTGTATTGTATTGTATTGTATTGTATTGTATTGTATTGTATTTCCCTGCCTGCAAAATTGATTCCCATGCACATCTGTTCTAGAAGAAAGTCGAGAAGAAGCAGATCAGAGCCACCAACTCCTGATAATTTTGCATTCAGCTAGTTAGAAACAGGTGTCCAGCACTGTCCTTCCTTCAGCGGCACCAGAAGGATAAGATTTGGGGTGCGCTAGGTGGTGTGGAGGGACCCTGAAAGTGAGGAACTCAGTATCTGTGCTGCCTAGGTTCAGGCTGACATCTTCACCTTCAAAAATGTAAATGCAAAATACTGTAAAACACTCCCATTCCTTTCACAGGTGGAAATTAACAGCTCACGAGGGCTTGACATGCCACTGGTGATGTCATGCAAGCTAGGGCTGGGAGTGGCATTGTGTTTGGATAGTGGTTGAGCTGCTTTTAGGCTCTATTTAGAAAAGTGGAACACACTGCTCCCATTTCTGCTGAAACAAGACACTTGTGAGTCTTCTTGCTGCAGAGCCCTTGTACAATGCTTCTTCTCTGCTTCAGACACACCATGTCCTCCTGGACACACGCCCTGGGAAATCCCTGCCCAAGAACTACCCGTCTTTAGTTCAGAGACCAAGCCAGGGCTGGTAGGTATCAGGACTGGATAGAGATCTCCAGGCTGTAGAGTGCTGTTTGAAGGTGTATAGCGAAAAAGCTTCTGCTGCAAGATAGAAAAGAGGAGACTGAGAGAAAGTGCAAAATGGCAGAAGAACAACAAGACCAAATGGAGCGAAGGTGAAAGATTTATTAGCTGCTTGTCTGAAGAAATGCTGATCAGAAAAGCTAAGCCCAGTCAGACAGAGCTAGAGCACAGGCACTGCAGCACAACCCGTTTTCCAGCCATGTGCTAAAATCCTGGCATCCTGCCCTCAGAGGGATCCAATGCTTCCTGGTTTGGTTCTCCTCACTGAAGCTGAACAAGACCTGAGAATATTCCTGAGCTTCATACAGCCCAATTTCAAGAGTGAAATCAGGAAAAGAGTCTGACTCTGACTGTGGTGTGGACACTTTCCACAGAGCAACCTGATGAAGTGGAGTGGTCTTGCCAAAGCACGAAGAAGTTTGCTGTCTGTTGGCCATGACATTTTTCTGTAGATGAAGAAACTCCACCTTGTCTTTAGCTCCCTGTATCCAGCAAAGAACCACAATGCACTGGATCATGCATGGCAGAAGGCAGCAGAAGAGCTGATCTATTTCCTTCCTATTCCATGGCCAGTATCCAGAAGGTTAGACAGGCCCATGCAGAAAGAAAGTATATAAAAATGGGTCCTGGTAACCACCCACCAGCACCAAGACACAGGTGCCACTGGAATAACCATGTTTTGATAGAGCATCTTGCATTCAGTTGATCAAACCAGCTTCTCCTGAGCTTGAATCCAGGTCCTGAGGATTCTGGTAGATACCATTTACTTTATGGACCTGCATCACTGTCTGGCCAAAGTGCATAAGAGCATGTCTTGATCTTTGCAGGTCAGGGCCTCGCATAGCTATTGTGGTACTGGGGTGGGAGAGCAGAGAGGAATACGCAATGACTGTGCTGATTTCAGACTGGGAATAGATTCACTTTTCATTCTCTCAGACAAGCAATTAGAGCCGTCTCCCCAAGCAGTTCCCACCCAGCAAGGAGTTCCAAAATATGAAAATTCTTCCCTTTCATATTATTTTCCAGATGTTCAGTCTTCGCTTCCCTTTATTAATGCTTCTTTTGCCAGGGTGACTCATTTAACAATTAGCTTAGGCATAGGGTGTAGCAGCTGTTGCAGATATTACCTGTGCCTCTGAGGCAAAGCTTCCTACTGCTGTTTTTTATCCATCTCTCCTTTTCTTCTAGGCCTTTAATAACCTGTAAAACTATCTTTAAATTGGTGGAAAGGTTTGATTCCTCAACCAGGTCAACAGATGGCTTGTTTGGACCTGTCTTCAATTAAGCAGGTCAACCTGCTGAAGAAGCAGGCAGGCAAAGGCAGTTGTTCTTTTTCCAAGTCCCACTGCACATCTGATGGGAAAGACTATTGTGCTGGTTCTTCTACGAGCCTACTTGTTCTATCAACTTCATAACTTTGTGCTGAAACTTCTCTCACCAGGAGATCGCTCCTTCTCATGACCATGAACTGTGGATGTGATGCTGCTGACATATCTGCTTCCAATGTTTGGTTGTTGGGCAAAATCCTGAAAAGAGTGGTGTTTCTTAGCTGAACCATTGATTAACATTGTTGGTTCACATATTAGGGGACAGTGAAGGTGGGGTCCAAAACTTGAGCCTTGTGCCATTTCATTTTAGTACAAAAGCAAACAGCCTCAACGTGTGCCAGGGAAAGTCTAAGTTGGGTAATATTTCTTCACCAAGAGGGCTGTAAAACATTGGAATAGGCTGCTCAAGGAAGTGGTGGAATCATCACCCCTGGAGGTATGTAAAAGATGTGTAGATATGATGCTTGATCTCATGGTTTAGTGGTGGACTTGGCAGTGCTGTGTTAACAGTTGGACTCAATGATCTTACAGATCTTTTCCAAACTAAATGATTCTATAAGTCTGTAAGTCTATGATTCTATGACTCTAACTGAGATGTCCCACATCCTCTGTGTGGCCTTCAGCTGCCACTCTTGGAGGCTTTGTGTCTCTTGTGCCAGATTTATTACCCCATATAGATGCCTTGACCACTCTGGGGTATCTAAAATTATGGTAATATCTGTGTTTTGTAGCTGTATTCCACCAAAAGAATCATTAGTTCCCAGACTGTATCTTAAAATCTGTGTTCAGTGAGGCCTCATTTGTACTGTGATAGAACTCTCATTGCAGATGTATGAGTAAAGATGAATGAAAAACTAAGCAATAATGTCAAGATCTGCCCTGGTGTTACCAAGTGCTTTCTTTGCATGCAAAGAAAAAAATCTGATTAAAAACAAACAAACAAACAAGGACTGGCTATCCTGTTAGATACCGTTAGTATCTTCTTCCATTTGCAGCTGATAACCTGCCTGCTTGCTGTGTGGTTCTTTTCCTGATGTTTTTATTCACTCTTACGCAACTTGTTCCAAAACAGCCTTCAGTGAGGTGCTTGGGTGGTGACCTACTAGGTCTGGGAGGAGAATTACTCAATGGCTGACCAAAGCTTTAAAAATGACTAAGGCCACCAGGAGGAGACATCCAGCTGTGAGCCATGACAGTCACTGCTGCTCTACAATAGCTGTTGCTCCCTTCTGTGAGCAGAATTCCAGATTTGGAGCTGTTTTTGATGCCCAGCCATCTCCAGTCCCACTGACTTCCCCTACAACACAGTTCATATTCCCTGTGTTTGAAGCCCGTCTAGGATCAGGACTTCACTGACTGCACTGTCTGGGTGCTTCAGTAAAGCAAGGAAAAATGTTTAAAACCAGAGCTTGCATGGAAGCTCATTGCTGCAGAGCTCTTCATTTCCATAGAGAGCTCTGCTGGTCTAGAGAAGATTTCTGGTGCACAAGAGAACCCCTGAAGTTCTGATTGTTGCCTTGTTTCTTTGCCAGTGCTGCATAAGTCACCAGGGTATGTATGTTGGTGATTCTTCCTTAGCTCAGGACCTGCATCTCTCTGGCCTTCACAGAGATTTATGGACTATGCTGTCTGATCCTTGCAGGGCAAAATTTGGAGTAGCCTTGCACGATGCTGTCTGGAATGTGTTGCACCTCCTTCCTACACTGGTTTGTTTCACCTCTTCCACTGTCAGCAGCAGCGAGTTTAGTAGAGAAATCAGAGCCTGTTGCTCAGTCCACCAGCTCCATGCACTGATCAGGCTTCCTGCATTGCAGGACAAACACTTCTCCAAGCTCTGTTTGTCCCATGCCACCTGATTTGAACCTTTCTTTTGTCTCTCTGGTACACTGTAATTCAGAACACAGCCAGAAAAGCCACCAGACCAGTCTTGAACTCTGCAGTCACATGTGAATAACGTGTGTTTCTTCAGGAACATCTCAGCAAGCCTTTCTGCCACAGGCCCTTATTGGATGGGACCTTGACTCCCTCATGAATCCAAGTTGTTCTATTCTAGTTTTTAGGCACCTACTCTAAGATACCTCAAAAAGAATGAACTTCCTGTGCACTCGTATACAGGTAAGAGACAGACAGAGGATTCAGCAAGACTTTTTTTATATGGGTATTTTATAAACTGGGGCAAGTTCAGATTAATAATACTAGAATATAGCCTTCAAGGCTTTCTGAAGGGGGTTGAGAACATTCAGAGTGAATAAATGTGACCTGTATGAAGTCAGTTAACTTCTGCATATACTGTAACATCAGCTGCTGTGATGGTGTTGACAAAGATTCAGCCCTACCTTCAGGAGTTACCCCACACAGTCCTTGGCCAGAATCTGCAATGCAGGAATGTTTGTTCTTCTATCTGGCGAGAACCCCAAGAGAAAGAGAGAAAAAAAAATCCTTTTCTCTTCATTGTCCACCCAGAAAAATGTGGGCTAGTTGTAATTCATTCTGTGGCTATTCCAGTTCTTGCTGTTTGAGCTATCCAGCTACTTTTGACCAGTTAGAAAAGAAATACCATCAGCACTAATAAAAACTCAACATTTATTCCTTTTGGGAAGAGGAAGCTTGAAGCACCCCCGCTGCAGCTCCGAGAGCTGGTCTCTCCTTCCCAGCCTGAAGCCATGGCAGGCTGGTGCGAGATACTTGCCTGGCTGCTACAGAGCGCTGCTGGAACCACTGATGAGCTACCAAGCTGGGGGAAAGTGATGTGATTGTGTTTGATTTCTGTGCAAAAATGCTGATTTGTAAGTGGTATTTTAATTCCTAGGAAACAGAGCAGGTTGGTGTAATCTCCATGGCACTTCTCTGATATTTAATCTAACAATATAATAGCACTCAAGCTATTTAATGCACAGACATGTGTTACTGCAATGGAGAAAACACAATGTGCAGCTGGAGGAGAACTTTACTGAGTAAAACTCAGTAAGGCTCTGACTATTTTATTACTTTTTGGCCAGTAATGCATTATTTATAGAAATTATCATACATAGTTTGAATTCTGCCTTTGAAAGTGAACCAGAGCAGACCAGAAGCACCGTGACAACCTACAGACTTTCTTCTCACACAGATAGGCAGGAGGACTGTGGTTTTATTGCATCTGTAATTCATCTGTCCCCATTTGTAGCCCACAGAGACAGAATAGTGTCACTGCACAACAGGAGAATTTAAATGCAGGGAGAGGACTCCAAACAAGGCATGGGGCAACACATGTGGTACTTCACTGCCCAGAGAAATCACCATCACCTGCAAGTAATTTTCTTGACCTTTTAGCTGGAAGAACCTGTTACGACTCACACTGTGAGGTTTCCAAGACAGAGCCCTCTGTGGCCTTTATATAAAGTATGTTTTGTTCAATTAGTCCAGGATGTAATGCTCTGTTCTCATGAATTTCGGAGCTACTCTGATGTGCAGTAAGGCAATCGAGACTTAATTTCATTATTCATCTCAATATGCTCCTGTTGCATTCAGAGAACAGACTATAGGCCCTCCTGTGGCTAATTTAGCACTTGCAAATTCCCCACGTTTCAAGCCCAGTGCTGAATAACCCACTGAAGGAGCTTGCAGTAACTATGCACAGGTTAAATCAACTTGCTGGGAAGTTTTTTTAAGTTAGAAACTTTGTACATACTTTCCTGTCTCAAAAGTAGCCCCACCATATCCTACTTCACCCAGACCAGGCTGTATCCGAGTGTTTATATACATATATATACACACACACACACATATTTTTAAGCTGTTTCTGACAAAACCTGAGCAGAGTACCTTGGGGATGTGGGCCACTGTCTGACTGGAGCTGTTAGCAGCTGCCTCAGCTGCCATGGAGCACGCACTGAAGTAAGGCAAACACAAGCTAGTTAAGGTAAAATAGTCTAACGACTCGCCATTGCTGTTTTCTTAGCTAAAGCCAAGACTCTGCATTGATATGAAGACTGCTCAAAAAAATCATTCTGTTTCTACCACAAAGACAGTAGCTTTTGAAGTCTGAAGTAAGTATTTAAGTGCAGTAGAAGTGAAGACTTTGATTAAATTTGCAAGATGCTATCTTCCCTAAAGCAAATGATGGAAGAGTTTCAGAAGTTCTTAGCTGTGCTTACTCACTTGTTTGCACTCTTCAGGATGTTTCAGACATTAGTAATCACTGCTGCAGATAACCAAGTCACAACAGAATCTGCTCCTTCCATATTTTGTTTGAAATGATGAATTTCAACATCTTCCAAGGCAATGAGAAGATTCTGTACCTTATGTCACATAACCATAACATACACTTGTGCTGCTTTCTTGGTACAATTCCAAGACTACTCTTCTTTTTCTTTCTGCGTAGCTCAGGCTGGAAGCCCCTCTGCAAGTTCATCTCTCCAAGATCAGTTTATGATTAATGTTTTTTAAACCACTGAGTATGCATGACTGAGTATTTGTTATGCAACCATAACAACTGTCCTTTTCAAGACAGATTCTTGCATAATGTGAATACAAAGAATCCAAAGCACACACGACTTGATCTTAAAACTTTAATAGTAAAAAAAGTGTAAAACCAAACACACTGCTGAAAACTTATCAGTAAGAATGAGAATTTAAGTGTTCAAATTCAGAATAGTGCAAATTTTCTTCATTCCTTTCCCTACCTCTTCCAAACTTAAATCACTTTGGTTAAGACACTCAGAAGTATTGGCAAAAAATGAACTTTTGACTTACATTTTTGGCTGCATTTTTTTTTTCTAACACATATTTAGTTTCAGTCTCTACAAATAAATCTTAAATACTTCTCCATTGATCAAATACCCTTAGAGACCACTGTCCTCTTTACACATATCTGGTTTTACAACATTTTGAAATTGGTTTCAAGATGGTTACAAAACTGTCTCCCCAGCAGGTAGCATACTTCTTAGAACAGCTGAGTCCATCCAGTCCTGATCTGAGGACCTAATTTCTTCAAGTCATCCCTATTAAATGTTGATTATTTAAGTTTTAAACATTTGAGGAAGGATCTTACATCAATTAAATTACGCTCAATTTACACCAAAGCAAGACTAGAATTGGGGTCTGCTCTGTAATATAGACCAAACTTTTCCTGCTGGAAAAAAAAAAAGGAAAAAAGCACAAGCAGCAGTTGTAGCATTCCCTTAAAAGACTGAAAACAGCCAGAACACTGCTACCTGGCCTCAATGTCTTTTTTGATGGGTCAGTCGTTTAACTGATGCCTCTAACTATACCTGAAGCCATGTAAGACTGGAAATGAACACACACACACACAAAAATTTGCATAATACAAAAAAGGCAAATGCATAAAAGTTTACAAGTACACCATAACCACAAAACTGGAGTATTTCTAGAAATTTGGGTTCAATGAAAGATACAACAAAACTAACTTTACTAGTTAAATAAATTATTGCTCCATTTGACTCCATGCAGCATTGAAATGAACTCAGAACCCTTCTCTCTTTAATCTCTCATAAGAAATGATTGATATTGAAGAGAACATGAGGCTCAGATTTACTGTACATTGCACTTCAACTTCAAGACCTAATACTTGCTATTTAGGTCTCCTGTGGTCTAAGCTATCAAATGAATATGTTGTGCTCACCAGAACTAAGTATTAAGAAACACCAAATGTTTAATATAGTGACATAAGCACTTTTTAAAGAAGGCAATCACAGATTGCAAGGTCTATAGGGTTGTCAAAAACCAAGTAGTGATCTTTTTCAGAAACTAAACCGAGAAAAGAAGCTTTTTGCTATTCTTCACACACAGTTTAAATCACATTTTAGGCCTGCTTCTGTTTCCAAGCAGTTCAGCCAAAACCCTGACTCAAACAAAAGCAAGATCAAGGAAACCTCTAGGAGGAAACTACAGATCTAAGGAGTGGGGGTCTATACCCAATGGCCTGCAGCACACGTTTTTTCAGTGGCACCAGACATTTAAGATACCGAAGTCCTCCTTCAGTGAGATACTGAAGCATATGTTTAATATTAAAGAGTACTCACACACACTTGAATTTTTTACTGAACTGGGGCCAGAACTTGATTCTTGCAAAGCTAACCTCAAGCTTCAGAAGTAATGAAATTTCCAGACAGGAATTTCTGATAAATCTCACATGTGAGTAAGATTGTCTCCAGTGTTCACCTATTGTACTGAATTTAGGAATTCCAAACTAAGTGACTTCCAACCTTTTGTCCCTTCAGCTCTCTTCGCCATCAGAGAAACTTAATGCAGCATTACAAGTAAGGGCATGATTCCTTCATAAGACTCCTAAAAGCATTAGTGCAATGCCTTTAATCTGTTTAGACCACTCTTGTTTTTAAATAACCCTATTTTTAAAAGATTTGGATAAATACTATTCCTATTAAACCATACTTCATCATTGTTAAGCACCATCGATCTACTTCCTTTGGGCACTGATACAAGATCTTGTAATTAAATTTCAGTTTCAAGGCTTTAAAAACACAGCAGCTGCTTCAATAACTTACACTGGAATCTAATACTTGGAAAACTGCCACTTAGCCTGAACAACTGTATGCAACTTGGTGTTAAACTCTTTCTGAGAACAGCCATACGCAAACGCTTATGTAGTAAATCAGGGTAAGATTTCAAGATAAGCAGTTAATTTCACTTGGCTATTCTAAGAGTGGATTAATATTTTTTTTTCCCCCACAAGTCATTTTTGCAGTGAGCCCACAAAGAGATTATTTTGTTTTCATAAATAATCCTCAATTTCAAACAGGAGCACATCTTCGTAATGTTGCTTTCACACTGGCACTGAGTTGTCTTCCTTAAAGAATTAGTCATTGTGTGGCTTCTCTGGAATACCCTATGGACAAAAAACAAAACATCAAACATGCTATATTTGAAATGCCATCTGGTAAGTGACTAGGTTATGCACTATTTTCACTATTTTCAACAATTAAATAGTCAGACTTAAGTCAGGCTGACGATGACCTAGCAGGAATGGCTTAAAGTTTAACAACGATGTGCTCCTTAAATGTGGACACACACACACAAAAATACTACTATGGGTCGGTGTTGCCTTAATAAGTGCATCTGATAAACTCATTACCAATTGCACTGATTTTTATAAGACACTGTTACCTTTCTTCCCTATCTCAGTTTAGCTCTTAGCAGAAGGTACACAGAACTTCAGTTAATGGGCATTCATTCAGTTTTTTAATAGCCCTCTTTCAAACTGTCTTAAAGCTTAAGTTGCACACCTGGACAATTAAGATTCAGGAGTGGTTGATGCAGAAGCAGCATGCTAGTTCCAGTCTTATTTAGGCTGTTGCTAAAGTTAAATACAGAGAGTACTGAAATACTACGACACTTCCCACTCTACAGGCAACACAGGTTGTACACTTACACTTCAACTCTTGGGAAGATGTCTATTTAACTCTGTCAGTTTGTGAGTCATGCCCTTAAAGGCATAGTTTGCTCTTGAACTAACAACAATGGAAGACACTTGGATTGTTAAAGGAAATGCTAATTATGCTGTAATTACCATAGCCAGTTGGCGTCCTATGTTTCCTACAGTCACACCTCCTGAGAAAAATATACATGGAAGCCAAGAACGGATGTAAAGAAAATCTGGGGATGTATACCTAGGAAACACAAGGAAGTAAGTTAGAGGCAAGTTATCATCATCTTCCACACTGTTAACAAGATGCTATAGATTTCTCTCCCTGGGCCCCTCCGTTCCCCCCTCCTAAAAAAAGAACAAACCCAAACCACCCCAGTAACACAGAAGAAAAAACAGGGAGACCAAATTAACTCTGTTAACTAAAAAGCTTCTAAACCCCAATGTCCTAACCAGCAAAGTCTAGAAATTCTCACTCTTGAGAGCCAGTTCATAATACACCAAGCCAACAGAAGTTCAGTTTGCTGAGCTGCTACCATTTCAACATACATCCCCATTTGTCTGCTCCCCATTCTCCATTCCCAGTTCCCAGTCTGATCAATTGGAACACTGGACAGTTAGCTGCCTTAGACAAAAGGTCTTATTAGAAGAACATGCAGAATGTTAGTAATTAACTTTCAGCACATGTGCTCTCCTGTTTTTAGTAAAGATATCAGTATTTGTAAAGCATAACTTACTGATAAACACCATTATATACAAGAAACTGAGTTATTAGAGTTGCTACAAAGGCTATTGTAATTCCAAGTCCGAGACCACTTCTTGAACGATCGAATGTCCACCAGAGACCCAGTGATAGGGCTGCTAGAGTCAGGGACAGCTGGACGTTGTTTGCAAAATCTAGTTTCTGGAAAAAGATGTTAAGGACAACCCTTTTAAGTCTGCAGATATCCTGCTGCTGAAACTGAACAAGGAAGAACTCAAACTGAAAATGAACATGATTCTGTGTCTGAGTACAGTATGTAAATCATCTGACTTTCAGACTTGCCAAGAAACTGTAATTCTTTTTGAGTGTGAGAGCAAAGGCAACATTAAGTTTTGTCACACTGTGCATTTCAAGATATATTGCACTGTAATGTAGTTAACTTTAATGAAATTTTGAATTTCTGCTCAAACCATCACTACCCAACACAAAGAACAATTCAGCATACCTGACTAGTCAGTTGTGTTAACCATTAGGTGCAGACAACATACAGTTTAAAATAACACAAATTACGCTGCTATGCTTGCAGCTAAACCAGACATATTATGGTCTCTATTCCTCCCTCCTTCCAGAACCACCCCCAACTACTTCTAAGTGACTGTGTTATCTTAAAGTAACTGCGGCAGAGTACTGCAGGTGTCACAGGAGTTTGTCTCTGCCAGTAGCACCATCCTTACCTCTGTAATTCTCCCCAATGTGAGCAACAAGGCTGGTGAGAGGCCTTGAGCACAAGCCCTATGAGGAGAGGCTGGGGGAGCTGGGATTGTTTAGCCTGGAGAAGAGGAGGCTCAGGGGTGACCTCATTGCTCTCTACAACTACCTGAAAGGTGGTTGTAGCCAGGAAGGGGTTGGCCTCTTCTCTCTAGCAGCCAGCACCAGAACAAGGGGACACAGTCTCAAGCTGCAACAGGGGAAGTTTAGGCTCGAGGTCAGGAGAAAATTCTTCACCGAGAGAGTCATTTGCCATTGGAATGTGCTGCCCAGGGAGGTGGCGGAGTCACCAGTCCTGGAAGTGTTCAAGAGGGGATTGGATGTGGCACTTGGTGCCATGGTCTAGTCATGGGGTCTGTGGTGACAGGTTGGACTCGATGATCTTCGAGGTCTCTTCCAACCTTTATGATACTGTGATACTGTGGGAGAGACTGTTTCATGACAACAGACCAAGCATATCAAGCAACAATGTAAACTAGTTCAAGGATACAGCACTGGCATGGTTAATGCCAACGAAAACTGCTATGCATCGCATCACGCTGGCCCACTCTCTCTTGAACTTGTGTGGTTCCCCAAGGTGGCTGTCAATGCAGGGATACAGCAGGCCAACTACAGCTGCAAGAGAAGTAACACTGCTTGTACTAACTGTTATACAATGATTATGTCTATGTTACCAACTATTAGTTTGGCAAGTAAGTGCTTGACAAAGCAGTGAGGTTCTTATCAAACTACTGAAAGCCTGATGAAGAGAAAACAATTATTATCCCCCTACTTCAGAAAAACACACCACTTAAACAATATTCTGTTTGAATTCTAAAGACTATTGCCATGTTAAGGTATTTGACTTCAAGCTTCTTTTCTCCCACAGCAGGTGTTTGTTTTGCACTAATAAAGCAAAATGAAAGCAAAATAAAGAGAGGAATGAAGTATGGATTTGCTGTTCATATGCTGGGCTGACAGTTTCACAAACTTGACTCATTAGTTGTGAATCAGGCCCTGAATTAAGTATTTTCCTGGACTCAAAAGTTTCTTGGCAGAGCTGCTTTCTCTCCTTCTGCTGGGCTGTCAGCCTACGCTATCATCCAAGTCAGATAATTTTGATAATGAACAGAAGCAGAGCTGAACTTAGAGAAGCACCTGTCATCAATCATATTTAGGCATCAGGGGAAAAATAACTACTCATACTATTAACCAAAGTTTTTATCCTCATATAGCATTTCCTCAGCCTTACCAGACTGCAAATTGGCTGCAGAAGGAAAACACTGGCTGGTGTTAGCTGAGCTGCTAGCACAAACACTATACGAGTTTTGTTCTTCTAAGCCTTGCTAGTCCATGTGTCATTGTCAACTGCAAGGCTAGACATGCTGCAGGACATAACATATGTGTTTGTTTCCTTATCTACCCTCTCTTCTCCTCCTCAAACTCCTAAGAGGAATAACTTCCATATTAAGAAGGCTACAAGACATGACATGATACTGAAACAGCTTCACTATTCTAATGCCAGCTACTGGGACTTTTACTTTGCACTAACAGCCAAACACCAAAGTTTTAACCCAGCTGTGACAGGGCTAGGAGAACTCCCATGGGAGCATATCTTGTGGCAATCTTTTTACTACACAGTTTATAATTTATTAAAACTTATAGTTTATTACTCATACTCCCCTACTATGAAGTAACAAGACATGACAACATCACTGCATTAAAAACATGTAGAAGAGTTGTTTAAAGTACAGTGCCAGTTAAAAAGATTATAGTGAATTTGTTTTCTAAGATGTAATAAATTTTCAAACTCCCAACCCTTCACCAAGGCCTTATCTTGTTTTGACAAGAATAGAACAGGGTTTTGCTTCTAATACAGCAGATGAATGCCGGCTGCTGGGCCAACCGCACCGCGGATCCCGTTTTAAGGGGTATTTTGCGCTGCAGCTCTGGAGGCGGGAGGGCGGGCAGGTAAGGGCCAGCAGGAGCGGTCGGACAGCGGGTGGGCCGAGACTGACGGAGACTGGCAGGAGCGGGGGTCAGCGGGAGGGCCAGCAGAAGCTGGAGAACAGGTGCTGGCAGGAGAAGGCGGCGTACAGGAGCAGACAGCGGACAAGAGACAGTAAAGCGGGCAGTGGACAGAAAGAAGCAAATGAAGCACACCGACAGGAGTGGGCAGCGGGTGAGCCACAGCTGACAAGGGTGGGTGGACAGCTACGGACCGGGGTTTGACGGGACCAAGATAGAGACGGCTGCACGCGCCGCACGTGACTTCCTTGTTTTCGGCCCAGCCCGTGGCCAGTTCGCGCAGGCAGCCAATGGCGAGCGCCGCCCGCCTCTCACCAGTTCACCGGCAGCCAATGATGGGCGGGGGGGCGGAGACAGGTGGCGGCGCCGCACGGCACGGCCCGCCCCTACCGCGCCCACCCGTGCCCCGCCGGGGGCGGAGGGGAAAGGGGAAGCGGGGAAACCTAGCGTTGAGTTCACGCTGTCACCGGAGAAACACGGCGGCAGTGTCTCTGCGCGCTAGCCTCCGCGCCACGGCGCTGGAGCTGCTCAGGGGCGCTTCCAGGCCGCATCGCGCTGCGGGAAAAACAGGCTTCACCCACACTCGGAGCGCACTGGCTCAAAAAGCGGCCTCCGGGCACACGCGAAATGCGCAGCTGGCTCCTGCACGTGGGTAAAGCTGGGGCGGGCACAAGTCCTTCCAAAGGCGAGAGCTCACATCCCTCGCTGCGTGATGGAAGGGCACGGGTCACAAATCACAAATCCAGCCCCACCACCTCTCCTGGGGAAAAAAACACCAGATCACTCGCAGAGGTCAAGAACTCACCAGCGGCTGTCCCGCAGCACGGGGGCACCCACCAGGCGGAGGAGAAGAGAGTGGAAATAACCTCGTCAGGGAACAGAGTCACATTTCTCTGGATCTGCAGCAAGTTCAGCACCAGGGCCATGAAAGCGCCGACGACGAAGAGGACCACACTCCTCTGCACTAGGTGCTGACTCAAGTTTAAGGTGCTGCTGCTGCTCCTGCTGGTGCTGCTGGCACTGGAGGTGCTGGGGTTGCGTGCTCCATGACCCACCAACGACAGGGACGGGCTGGAGACGGAGGAGCTCAGCATCTCGCCCACCTTGGCGGCCAGCCCAGCCGCCGTGTCCCCCAGCTGGGTTTTGTGCCTTCCCCTGGCAGCACAGGCACAGCTCCAGGCGCAGTTCTCCAGTCTGGGCATTGGCTCCACCAGAGTCCTGAAACACACATACAGGGTCAGGCTGTAAAAAACCTCAACAGCAGGACCCCTTTCACAGTCACACACACACTGCCTCCTCCACTACCATCACTTCAAGGGACACTGGGCGAACAGCTCATAGCCCGACGGGCCGGGGGCACGGCACAACCCTGGTACCCCCAGGTGACCCGACCCACTTCGAGTATGACAGGGCCAGAGGCCGCGCTGCTCCGACTAGGCGGCTGCAGGATCCCCGGCTCCAGTGACCCGAGGGGCTCGGGCCCAGGGGATGACAGAGATAGGGACCCTCTACTCGCGTCTCCTCTCACACCCGCGCTGCTCCTCACCCTGGAGAACGACGTTCACGTCCCAGCCCTCTGCTCGCTGGACACCAGGACAGCGGGCCTCTCACCTCAGGGAGCTGCTGCGGCTCCGCCGCCTCCCTCCCGGCTCCCCACCGCCGGCCCTGTGCTCCGCGTAAGGTTTATAAGCCCCCAGCCGCGGGTGTCACGTCACCCGCTGCCGACCTACCCGCGGCCGGAGGCAGCGACGATCCCGCCGCTCCGCTCCGCTCCGTTCCGCCGCCCCTCCCCTCGGGCCGGGCCGCGCCGGGCGGGGCGGGGCCGGGCTCGAGCGCCGAGCGCGGGAGCCGCCGCGCCAGCCCCGGCGCCCGAGTCCAGTCGGGTGAGGCAGCGCAGCCAATCGCGGCCGGGCGGCTGATATGACGTGCGGGACACACCACCCGCCGGACCCGCGCCCGCCCGCACCGCGGCTGGCAGCGGCAGGGCCGCGCGGCGCCTCTGGCCAATGGCGGGCGGGGCGGCAAGGGAAGGGAAGGGGGCGCGTGCGGTGGCAGTAACAGTAACAGCCCCCCTAAAGCGGGAGCCCTGAGGGGAGCCCGGGGCCGGCCCACCCCGGGGTGGTGCGGGCCTTGGAGATAGTGGTGATGGTGTCGGAGATTATGATGGTGTCGGTATTGATAGAGGTAGGGGTGACAGTGATAGAGGTGGTATTGGTGATGATGAAGGTGGTGGTGCCATGCACAGTCCAGCCCTGACCTGCTTGCCAACCTGCTTGCCAAACCCACTGTGGAGCGTTGTCCCCTTGGGAGATGGCAGTTAGTCATAGGGAAAGTTGAAGGCGTCTTATGTAGCGTCTCCTGAAGATCAAGGGATCGGTGATGCTGGCTGTTGTAATTCTAAAATGATGGTGTCAGGAGATCCCACCAAACCCATGACTGCTTAACAAGATGGTGCCAAACCCAGACACTGCATGAGCCGTCAGCCACCAGCCATAGGGTGCCTGGCAGATTCCAGGCTCCTGGCTGACAACCTGAGCAGGTTGAGGCAAAGTCTGGGTCATGGTGTTCCCAATCTAGTGTAGCATCATAAAATACAGTTTCATGCAAGTTCACCCTGTGTGTTCTGCAAGGATCTGGAAAGTGGCCTAGAAGAGATGGTGGCTTCTTTATTTAAGATGCTGACTCTTCAGTACACATTGGAGGCTTGTGTGTTAATGCAGTAGGAAGAAATGGGTTTCTTGTTTATATGAGGTATGCTTTCTTTATGGTTGGAAAGAGTATGGGACCAAATGGCTTCCCGAGCAATGGTGCTGAGGATTCAAGAATAGTTTCTAGCTGTGTCCATGACAGACAGAATGATGGTCCAAAATTCTTGGACCATCAGTGTTCAGCGATGCTTTCATTTGTATTTCATTGATGTGTTAAACATAACAAATGCGAGTCATGGAATCAAAGATATGGAAAAATGCAGGCCTTCTGCATGTTATAAAGAGTGAAATTCGCCTGGGATATGGCCACCCTTTCTGAGATCTTGCTGGGATACAAAGAGTTAGGATAGCTGAGCCTGCTGAGCAATGTGCCTTTGGATGAAATAGTTGACTGTCTTGGTGATGGACAAATTGCTAGTGCAACTGTTGGAAGTGACAGAAGTGCCCAGTATTTTTCTCTTGATACTGATTAGCTTGGGATCAGCCCAGCCCTGTCTCATAGACTTTGCTGCAGGACTGCTGTGTACATGTCCTCTGTGTGTGGAATTGTAAGCACTCAGTTCCCATTGCTGTTTTATCTCAATAGTTTACTGAAACAGCGTTTGGATTTAGTTTAATATGCTAAAATAATTTGAATTCTGCTGTCAGATTTTTAAAAGAACATATTTCTTTCCCTTTTATTTTTTTCCCCTGACCCAGTGGACTTGCACTATAAGTTTGAGTTTAACTATTTTCAGAGAAAACAGTCTTCATAATCTTATCAGCATTTCATGAGTTCCTTTCCAGCAAGATTTGATCTGTTCCAAGAAGTCACACGCAGACATAACACTTTCCTTCATGGTTACTGTGTACGAGTTTTGAATTGACACAGGCAATTTATCTGTATCCCTGGACTGCAAAGCATTACTTTGGTAGTTCTAAGTAAGGGCTAGAACTCATTCCCTGGGATTTTTTTTTTTTCCTTGTTGAATCACTTTATCAGCAGGACTGTGGATCAGAGATAAGACAAGCCATCTTTGTATGAAATCTCTTTCTTGAGTTGACCTATGGGAGACAAATATAATTCATCTTTGCTTGTGCTACTTTATTTGAAAAGATACCTTTCTGGATTAAGTTTTTTTCCTTCTGTGAGTCTTACCTATATTCTCAGTGTCTGGGCAGAGTTCACATTCCCTTGTGCTGTGTCTGCTAGTTTTCTTTCCTGAAAGAACCTCTCAAGCATTTTTTTTTAATCCTGTGTTTTTCCTTTCCTCATGGGTACGTCTCTTTTGCTGCTTCCTGCAGCATATTTTATTCTGGTTTTGTTCCATATTCATAATATCATGTGGTGATGCCCTCCTTTCTTCTAGGCTTCTTTCACACAGTAGAGATGAACTTCTGAGATGGTAAAACCTGCTGCAGCATCGCTCAAAGCAGCTGAATCAATACAGATCTACACGAGCTGAGAAACTGGCCCTAAGCATGTTTTTCCTGAAGTTACCTTTCCTGAAGTGACTTATGTTTGTGTTGCTTTGCAGTCATATTGCTTTACATTTCCTTTTAGAATCCCAAAAAAGGCTTAGGCCTCTGCATGCTTTGATTAATGCCTGAAATTTTATGCTTAACAGTTATTTCTGGAAAGAAGTGCTCATGTGTCTTCGTGGCATTAATGACATGGTTATTTTTATCTCTTCCCTTAGCAAAGACAGCAAAATCTGGAAGTACTCAGCATCTCTACTCATTACATACATGAATAATTTCACCTGTTCTTTCATGCTTTCTGTGTTAATCTGCGGTGTCCTGGGCTCTGGCAACGTGCCTGTCTCACAAAGGCTGTTTCATAGGCCTCTTATGTGGGAAGCTTAGGATACCTGGATGTTTTATTTTTCTCCCCACTTTAACTACATAAAAAAGGAGCTGGCTGCTGATACAGTCTCAGAAGGCAGTGGTAGAGAATCACAGAGCAAGACCTGTATTGTGCCTAAAGCTGCTTTCCCTCTGCTTCACTGGAGTCTTTTTAGAATTTATTCACCTTCAAGAATTTCTCCTATTGATAGAGAGAATGGAAACCTTTCCAGTCATAAGCTAAGCCTTAATCTCCCATGTCTCCATAAAAGGATTTAGTGACATGCATTGTTTGATTCCTGGTGCCAACCTTATGTACAAGAGTTCAAAAAAATCTTTTGACATCAGCAGCAGTTTATCAGACCAAGTTCTTTGTGTTGCCAGTGGTCTCCAGCGTAGTTGTGTGAATTCTCAGGAGCCTGCAGTGAAGCCTGCAGATCGCATGGTGCCTTCTCAGAGGTACCTTGACAATAAATGGTGTATGGTGAGTTCTGTAGGTTAGTTTTGTGAAATTGCTCCATTTCCAGTGCAGGAGCTCATTAAGACCTAAAAGGAGAAGGACAGGGAGTGATTACATGGTACAATAAGCAGTGTGCAAAACGTACAGACTCTGAACAAGGCAAACCCTAGCTGGAACACTTCAGACATGTAAAACAAAGGCGTGAAACAAAACATGTTGGTGGTTAGTATATAATGATGTGAGTCATCCACAGTGAACAGAACTTCTGGCTGCTTTTACAGGACCTGAGGTTGAGAGACTATAATTGGGGTCTGAGTGTGGAAATTAAACCTGAAGGTATTTGAACAAAACTCTGCATTTGTAGTGTTAATAGTAATGTAGAGGGCATATGACAAATGCTCATTGAAGTTTTTTTTTTTGTTTAGTTCTGACATTTCTCTGGCTGTTTTTCCTTACCAGAGCAGAACAGAGAGAACAACTGCATGTAGGCTGCAGTCCTCAAGTGTCTATAAATCTGACAAACTATCATATCATTAGCTATTCAGCATCCTCCATGCAGCTGTGGGTCCTGACTTACTGTCAATGAACCTCTGTCCTGACACAAAGACAGTGTCTTTGCCTTGGTTTCAACTTCATTCATTGCCCGTGTTCTGCATGTTCATTGAAGTCTGAGTTCATTGCATCCATACTTGATATTCAAGACGGTGCCACAATCTGAGCTTCATTATGAGAAACTGAAAGTTACATTCCCACTGATCTACCAATGAAATTTGTTTAGAACTATTTTTTTTTTCCCTTTTTACACCAAAACATTCAGCCAGAGTGTTTCAGTAGCTGTCCTTCTTAAAGGCATAGCCTAAAACTGTCACAGCTGGTCATATCACCGAAAAAAAATGGATGCTTTGATGCTGAGAGTAGGCTTGAGTGGCGTTATTAAGGCCAGCTGTTTTATCCAGGTGTGGTTAAAAATTGATGGAATTTTGGTCTTGCTATATTGACAGTTAGACATTTATTTATGTTACTTCCAGACCTCTAAAGAGACCAATTAGACTTGAATTTGCCATCTCTTTTTGTTTATACATTATTTGAGATGGAAAAAGCAAGGCACTGTAAGGGGTGGATTTCCTTGAAAATAAAGTTATTGTCTCTAATGCCTCTGGAAGTGACTAGCTAGTCAATTGTCCTATGAAGGGATGGCCAGTTTCTTATAGTATTCCAAGTTATGATAGTCCAAAGAATATATGAATAAAAAGTGGTATCATGTTTAAAAACCCCAGAAGGAACATTGTCTTTTATATGCATTTATTTCTTGATGGAAACATTACTTGCTTGAAGAAGAAAATTAGGTATATACCTGTCACTGATCCTTATACAGCATTAGGTTTTGTGAACGGGGTTTTCCAAGGTGTATGTGCAAGTGTGTCTGTGGCTGATGGTAAGCTCAAGTGTTTTTCACTTGTTTGGTGACCTGACACTTTGTCATTTCCATAGAAAGGAAATTGCCTCAAGGATTGCAGTGTGAGCTACCTTCACCTTATGGGCCCTCTTCCACTGGTAAACAGTCCCAGCACTTTTTGTCCTCTCACAATGGCAACCTCCCCACTTACTGTTGTCACATGTGCCTGAAGAAAATGCTTCTGGAATTCATATGCTAGTTTGTCAAGTTAACCACTAAGCCACTGCAAAGGAGTTCCTCCCCTCCCTGTATATGCTTAAAGCTCATGACTTTATCGTGCTGCAGTAGGGAGACCTGCAGTGACGCTGTCCTGTAGCTATACACATTAGAATGAGCAGTTACACAGGAGAGGAGAGGAAGGAGCTTTACGGCGTCCTCATTTTCCAAACTCTTCACTCTATCAGGTAGAAGAAATGTCACCATCTAGGGGAGCCAGCTGCAGCCTCGATGTCTGGTGAGATAGCCAAGGTATAAATCTCTCTGCTCTGCCCTTTCCTTCCATGCCCTTACCATGGTAGTAACTATAAATAACAGAGCTGTGGCTACCAAGAATAGATTAAATATCACACACTTCAGTTATATCTGTATGTCTTCATCTCAAACTCTGGCTGAGAGCTCTAGAACTACTGCTGTCATATGGGAAACACTTTCTTCCAGAGCATTTCACATGGGATGATTCCACCTGATTCACATTGCTTTGAAAAAGAAGTCCTTTTAAAAAGAAGACGACTATAGTTCATCTTCCAGGACAATGTTATGACTGCATGAAAGAGGTGAGAGGAGGTGCCTGACTGCTACCAGTGCTTCTTCCAGGCTACCGTCTTGAGGGTGTGAACACATAGAGATCATCTGACTGTGACATGCAAGTGATATTTTTTTTCCTCCCATCATGCTGTAGTTATGCATTCAGAGAGCAGCCTTGGTTTTGAACAGGACATTGATTAAAGCTTTCCAGTGTAAAGCTCCCAGGGCAGCCAGGAAGACCAATACAGAGAAAAACATCAGAGAGAACACGTGTACATGCACTAGTGCCTGATGTGGTGTGAAAGCATGGCCTTCATGTTGCACCATGATTAATACTGTGAACATTGCCACTTCTCAGGCAAAATCTTGTTTCCCATTCTGTTGATTACATCAGTACTCTTAAATGCAGTTCATTCTATCTAAGTGGTAAGGATTGCTGTAGGTATGTCTTCAGATTGCCAAGCTGAACTTTAAAGTTAAAAAAAAATGCAGCATATGGGAAGCCTGCAACTGCCTGTAGCAATACTTCAGAAACTGATGAAACTAGGTTATGCTGAAAAATGTGTTTACTTAAAGCCAAACCCTTTAGCTTTTACTCATAAAAGAACAGACTTCACTTGTAATAATGAGATCAGTCCACTTGCATGTGAGCTCAAAGGACCTAATTATGTGCTAAATTATACTAGTTGCACGCTAATGTAACTCCTGCTGTCCCTGTAATGCAGGATTGGACCTTATAGAACAGCTTCAAATGTGCCCCAGTAAATTTTAGATATCATGCTAACAGATTAGTTTTAAATCAAATGCTAGGTTAGAATTCTGAAAGTTTCATCTTGTTAATGATCTGAGCTGCATGCTGCCAGCTTCACTTGCTTGTTCAGGCTTATTTTGTGATGGTGCTTATGTTGAAAGAGTTCAAAACACAAAGGAGAATAATGTGCATGGTTTAGGAGCATGCACTGCACCCACTCAGTTTCCATCAGATAAATGCATTTAGTAGAGGTGCTGAAGTTAGTAGCCTTTGTTTTCAGTTGTCCTTGGAGAGAGCAGGGGAAATGGTACCCTCAGAGAGCTTCTGAGATCCCAGTTTGTCTGCACTGGCCTTGTGAGATGCCTGTCTCTCCTCAGAGTGCAGCAAAAGCTTCTGCTTTCTTTATTCTGATCAGAGAGTAACTATATGTTTCTACCCTGTTATCATATGGAATGGCTTCTAGGCCCAGAGCTCATCCAGGATTCACTTCTGACATCAGGTCAGGTTTGTTTGTGTATTGCTTCAGAAGGTCAGGTGTTCATGGCATCTGTAAAGATCAGACTGATGCCTTTGCATCTCTTGCAGAGGCTTGGAAATAAAGATTGCAAAAAGGTCTCATGGCAGACAGTCATTAACCTCTTGGGTGTTACTAGTTTCTTACATCTCACGTCTGGCAAGTAAGAAACAAACAAGGAATAAAGAATGATAACCCTGTGAGAGGAAACAGAAGCAACAAATATAAAATGCCTCAAGGTATAAAGGCATTGTGGCCCTTCTGAGAAGCTAAAAAGTCTCTGCATCCCATCTGAGAAACTATTGGTCTTCTCAACAGCCAACCACAGCACCTATTCAACTGAAAATGTATTTAATTTTCTCACATTCACTGGAGGAATCTCAGCTGGAAAAGTCAGACAGGCATCTATCTCTTCAGAATAAGCAGCATGAAGATGTGAAAGAGAACTTACCCCTATTTTTTTGGTCATTTAAGAATCTGCTGGGTTTGCTGCTTTGTGGTTAGCTTGTTGCCCATGTTTGCATGTGGAAATCTTTGTTCTTGCACTGTGTTGTTTCTCTGGAATGCTGTGAGCAATTGTTTTTGTTTGTTCATACTTGGGTGGAACTAACTGTCTAATTGGATAAATATTTGCGTACAGAGAAGACAAAAAAGGCAGGATTCCTGTTGACATAAATGGTATTTTACAACCAGCCCAGCAATGTAAAGGCTTAAACAAAACTGATGACTTCAAGGCCACTTCTTATGGTCAGACTGTGTGAAGTGGATTTAGTATAAATAACTGTCACATCCATATTTATTTCTAATTACAGATGGACTATGTTTTCCAGCTGGGAGGTCCTGTGATTGCAAGCAGGAAGGGGAAGATTTCTTTGCTGACTGACTGTAGCTCTCTACAACTACCTGGAAGGAGGTTATAAGTGAGGTGGGTGTTGGTCTGCTCTCCTTAATATCAAGTGATGGAATGAGAGGAAATGGCCTCAAATTGCACCAGGGAAGGTCTAGATATTAGGAAAAAGTTCTTCACTGAAAGAGTGGTCAGGCATTGGAAAGGACTGTCCAGGGAGTCATTGTCCCTGGAGGTGTTAAAAAAAGTGAGTAGATGTGGCAACTCAGGACATGATTTAATGACCATGGTGGTGTTAGGTTGACAGTTGGACTCGATGAGGTCTTTCCCAACCAAAATGATTCTATGATCCTATGCCTTCATATTGAAAAGTTCCTGACTTCCACTGAGACTTAGCCCTGTTGAAAACCAAGGTATTTATTTACCAGCTTGTCTTTGGACCTCAAGAGTGAGTTTTCCACAGAGGTAGAGATTTCCTAAGTGAACATTAATAGGTCCAAATGCCTGCAGCTGTCTGGAAAATTGCAAGCTTGTACTGCTCATGGAAAGTGTGTTTGTATATATGATAAATACCTTGTATAAATCTTACCAGGTGAGTATGGCATGTGTTATTAGCTAAGCTACAAAGTATGCTATAAAGAGGGACACACATATGAACAGATTGTAAATGAAGACATATGACTGAAGAGACTGTTAATGGGTAATTCAGCCTTTCTTTGTACAAAGGTTAATAAAAATAGTTATGACAAGGAAAAATGAAACTGAATTCCACAGTTAAGGTGTTATGTATATCTAACCCTACTTCAGCTTCTGTGTAGCTGTAGTTATGAAAGCCTGGAATTTATTGTGAACTTATTTATCCTGCCTAGTCTTGAAACAACTGCTGTGTCTCATAGTGCCATTGCCTCACACATGTCTGGAGGGAACAAGTGTCTGTAGACCTAAGAAAAACCTTTAATTTATGTGTGTTTCACTTTATTAACAATTAGTTGTTTGGAATTCTCATATTTCTTCAAGATTCTTGTCTTAAAAAAATAAATAGGAGTAATTTACAGTTTCACTTCTACAGGGCAAAGGTCTGATTCTCTTACACTGCCTGTAATCTTTATCATTAGTTGCACTGGATTCACTGATACTAATTGTGGTGCAAAGTATCTCTTTCTGACTGGGTAAAAGTTCCTAATCTTTTTAAAGCCTTTTATGATCACAGTGTGGCCATCCACTCTTTCTTGTCCTTTATTACAGGTCCCAGCCTTTTGTCTGCCTTTACAATGTGTGTATTGAAGCTCAGATTGTCTCTGAGCAAGAATTCATTGACCAGGTAGTCAACTCTATCTCTACTCCTGCATAGTTATTCCTGTTGTCAGTCCCTACCATGCACTCACAGATTTCCCGCTGTAATCATTCTGGGAAGTAGAATGGGGATGTGAGGCAGGTAACACAGATTGCCTTGCTGTTTTCTCCTCTGATCTAATCAGCTTCTCATCCATCCTATGAATGGCCTGGAGAGTGAGAATAAGCAGCTACAGAAGGACAGAGTCTGCTAAGATCAGTCATACCACCACCTGGTTTGCCTTTCATGCTTAGAAGCCTGGTTTATTTGAGTTCACCACCAAACCGTTTCACAAGGATGGTGTGGAAGTCTTCCGTGAGTTCATGCCTGTCAGTTGATGGCAAACTGATTGTAACTCTTCCTGTTCTTCATGTCTTTGTAAGCTCCTTTGTAGATTCTTGCAAGCTTGTGTTACTTCCCTGAGTCATGTGTAATTGCAGTTTATCAAAAAGCATGTACACTTCTGTGTTTCTCCTTGTTACCTTCATTCTGAAAACCTCTTGAACTTTATTTCCTTAGTTACCTTTATCTAGTTGTAAAATCGGGTTACATTTATTTAAAGGTATAGGACAAGCAAGAAAGTGAACACTAGACAAAGCAGTAAGGCTGAATAAATCTTTTCTTTTTTCATTAAGAAAGCAGGCTGAAAATGGTACTGCTTCCCTTACCCATCTCGATGTTGCTTAACATATTAAATATATACAGTCTTCCTTGTGATTTTGAGATTAGTACTACCAATACTATTTCTCTACAGCATTCTCCTGCTTCTTGTGGTAAACAATCTGCAGTAACCGTTAGTGGCACCTAATCCTCATCCTTTGGCAGCCACCTGTGGAAATCAGTTCCTCCTTCAAGTCTTGCCTTTCCTCTGGGTGCAGCATTTAGTGTCACTGGTGGTATGTGTGTGAGTAGCCTGAAACACTTCTCATTCTCCATCAGAACTTTATGCCACTGTTACTGTGTTTTCTTTCTGAGTATATCCATCTAGTTTTGCCTGAAGATTTGGACAAAGCTTTCTAACCTGGGTTATAGATGTATTTCGTTGACCCTACTGTGAATGCTTATCTGAGGTGGGCAAGAAGAATTTGTCCTGTTGTTTAGTCTTGGGATATTACTGTGCTTTCACGAGGCTGGGGAAGGAATGTATATGTTTATACTTATGCTCCCCTATTTGGATCTGCTAAAGCTGAGTCATGTCCATTCACAAGAGAATTTTTATCATGAATGGATTGTCAGCCATTCAGAAATGCCCAGCTGCCCAATGACTTTCCCCACAAGCCCAAGTTAAATTTGCACTTGAAATTGGTTAACGTGTTTAAAGTCCACAACCTAAGTTGCTGAGGGAGGTCAATAACATTATGCTTTGTGTTAGGAAATGCCCTTTACCAAGAACTATCAATGGGAAAAGAAAAAAACTGGGGTTGTTCCAAAAGATTCATTCATGAAAAAGTCTGTTGAACGAAAAGGAAATGTACATTTTTTTTTTTCTGAAGACTTGCAGTATCTGCTACGAGTGTTTGAGTGGAGATTAATTTTACATTTTACAGACAATTATTAATTCAATTGATGTTTGAGATAGCAGTGGAATAAACACTGTGAGAATTATTGACATGTGTCTGCATAATGTATCTGGATTCTCTGTAGAAATAAAGCCTGCTGCTATTTCATGTTGAAGGTGAAGTTTGTCCATCAGTGTTTTCCCAGGAAGAGATCCACTGACTCAGCTGCCCAAGAGGACAAACCTCCAGATTTGGTTCTTTATTCCAAACTAACACACAGAAAAAGTCTCTCCTTCCTAGGCCCACAGTCCCATGGAGTAGGTGTCAACACATAACTAAAGAAAATGTGGCAAACCTTAAAATTAGCTACTGACTCAGTGTTGCTAGTGAGCCCCTCTGCTTAGAATCACAATTTTTTCTCTCTTTCCCCCTCTGCCCCCCAACTGCCTAAGGCATAGATGTTTCAAACGGATTTCCTATTTCCTTTCTTTGTTTAGTCCATGTGATAATGCCACCAGACATTATTTTGTCTCCTGAGAAAACTGAATTGAGAGGATCCAAAGCTGGTTTAAACTCGCTTTTCTCTGCTCTCTCCTTAATCTGTGTCAAGTTACGCTGGATGTGGCGTTCCGAGAGACAGCTCAGGCTTCTTTATCTGCCTTAGTAGCAGTGTTTTGCTTTCCAAATCAGCAAACAAGAAGCCATGCCTTAAATAAGCCACTTCATTATCTTGTATTTTGGACATTTCTGTTTTGTTGTGGGGTTTTTTTTTTGTTTGTTTGTTTGTGTTATTTTGTGTTTTGTTGTTTTTTTTGCCCCCCCAGAATAAAATAATAATTGCTTATCACCGATAATAATTTAATAATTAAAATGTGTGGTTTTCCTTGTATCTCATAAATTGAGTGGACAGTTTGTAGTCATTTGTCTACCATTTCAGTGTGGAAATCAATTCTCAGTTATCTACGCATGGCTTGTCTGGATTGCAGATTAACCAGGCTGGGGATGCACTGACCTCAGTTTATTTTTCTACGTGGAAAGTTTACTTTGGACCAGTAGGCTTTATTGATTCAAGCAGAGTGCTGCATGAACATCTGTCAAATCCATGGCTCCCGCCAGTTCAGCAGTAGTCACGGCTCTGTGAGGGTGCTTCCAATAGCATCTGCAGGCTCTAGCAGCTGCAGGATCACCTGTCATGGTCAGGCTCCTAAAGGAACACTGGAGAGAGCGAGGCAGAGATGAGGCACTTTTTCACAGCTCTTCACTTTGAATCAGGCTGGACTCATTTAAGCTCTGGGACCAATGGTAGCAACCCCTCAGCTGTTTGAAGCTCAGAAATCAATTTTCTTTGCTTCTTAACGCACCAGCACAGGAGAAATGTCCAACCTAAAATTAACTAGTTAGTTACTAGTTAATTTAATTTAGTTGGTGCTAAATTGGAGTAGACTGAATACACTGTGCAGGCAAGGCTGCTGTTTCCAAAAACTGGTTATGGCTACAGCAAGCTCTAGTTCCATGTGTTTCTCTGCTGGTGGCCCCAGCACAATGGTTTTCCTTCTCATCTTCAGCAGCAAGTGGGGGTTGCTTGAGCATAACTTGCATATATTTTAAATTACTAGAATGCACTGACTTTACACCTTAATGCAGATCATTGGTTCAATTTTAAGTGCTGAGGTGTTTAAATAATAAACTCCATACTAAAATAATATCAGCAAAAAGAATCTAGATAGTTTTGTTTAATTAAAAAAGTAAGTAAGTGTTTACCTTGTTATCTTTATCTATTATTGCTGCAAAGGGATTGTGAATAGATGTGATATATCAGCTTTAACTGTGCTCTTGCAATCTTGTGATCAGTCGCACCAGTAATTTATGTTTCTGTTGAAAGCAGGTGAGAAGTAATAAACTCATGTATTGCAGGTCTTTAATTTTCAGGAAGTATCTTCAGTAGCAGGGTTGGTTTTAGTTTCAGACTTTTCCAAACACCTGAGCTTCTACAGGAAAGCCAGTGCTCACAGGACTGGACAGGGGTGCTTGATGCCTTGCAGAACTAAGTCCTGGGAACTCAATCATGTATGCATTGAAATCACTGACCATATTCACAATGACATCAATGTGGCAATTGGAATTCTGGGGTAGCAGGATTATTTCTCCACTGAATTACTGCTCCTGTTTTTTTAGGCTATTTCCCAATTCTGCCACACACATCCAGAAGTTGTTTATTTGACTGTCTGCGCTTCTGGCAGTCTGTATTCCTAGGTGACCTACTTTTGCAAGAATCAAATGCTTATCACAGCAGGAGGGTTTTATTGGTCCTTGCCGGGCTGGTGTGCTGACACCATTGCAGTGAGAGTGCTCACGGTCAATGACAGTGCAAGTCCTGCCTAAGTAAACTCATTTCCCACCAACTCTGCAGAACCTCCTGTATCAACCACTTACTAGCAGCATGAACTCAAGAAGATGGGTTCGTACAGGCATGTTTACTATTAACTGAACTGGCTACCTGCCTACCTTGCTAGCATGGCCAGTGTCATGGTGGAAGAGAGGAGCTTCTGTGTCGAGCACAGTAGTAAAGGAGCAAGGACACCTTCCTTTTTTTCCTTTTAACCTGATGCTGAATCACATATAACTCATGGTTTCCTCTGTAGTTTCACCTTACTCAGCTTAAAATTTTAAGGGTGTGACAGATCAGCAGAGGTGAGGTGAGATTGGATGGAAGGGGAGGAGTTGCTCTCATTTAGATGTTTTTCCAAAACACAGTTGATCACGCCTCTAATAGCTACTAAGCTGTGTTTTCAGGTAGGCTTAATAACAGGTTGCTAGAGTGCTTAGTTTGTTCAATCTATTCAGTAATTAGAGCCAGGAATGAAGCCATAAAATTGAGTGTGGGGTGATATCTTAATGGACAGTGATTTGGCTCCAAGTACAGCTCTGCACAGCTTCCTCATCTACAGCTGCCTCTTGGGTGGAACAGGGCAGTCATCAAATAAGTGTCAGCTGAGGACAAGAAATTCAGGTGGCCATAAATAAGATAATTTCAGCCATTCAGGTTGAGGAAAACAGAACTAGAAATACTCAAGCTGAATTCATTCTCTTTTAGTCTCAGAGTGCTGAGAACTGTGTTTTGATTCAATATTAAAGCTGATACCTCCAGCAGTATTCACATGCTAAGGCAATGTTTTTAATGACTCAGAGAAAGAAGCTGTCAACTGAATCACCAATATCCAAACCTGAAGAACCTAAATGCTTTGGGGAAATATGAATATAACTAAGCATAGTTTTGTTCTTTTCATTAGGCATGAAAAAAACAGAGATAATGAGGTTCCATTTACATAGTAGTGAAAAAAAGGGCTTGCTTTGGTTTTCTACTGCAGAATCTGAAATCTGCAGCCTACAACAGCATGTTGTTTACAAGGATTTAGAAAGGGATAAAACAAATAGCTACAAGAAATGTATACATAGAAGAGCCACTAAATATGAAGACAGCATTTCTGCTCATAAAGTTCTTAAACCAGAAGTTGGTAGAAGCTAGGAAAATGTCCTGGAGGGCAAACCGTGTGAGCTTGTGCTGTTCTCAACCCATTGGCCATTGTCAGATACTGGGCTATCTAGAACTCTGATTTGATCTTGGGTGGCTGTCTTGTGCACCTGGTGTATTGCTTATCTTCTCTGAACACCACAAGCAGTTGCATTGGATTAGAAGGACAAACACTGGGTGACCCAGACCATCCCAAAAATGCATATTAAAACATTTCTAGATAAACATTGTATGAGGACATGACTAATGTGAGAATCATAGTGTCACAGAGTCATAGAATGGTTTAGGTTGGAAGGAACCTTAAAGATCATCTAGTTCCAACCTTCCTGTCATGGGCAGCCCATGTGTTAACCCCTGTGCTATCACCACATGCCCTTGTAAACTGTCCCTCTCCAGCTTTCCTGTAGGCCCCTTTCAAGTACTGAAAGGCTGCTATAATATCTCAGATTCTTCTGCAGGGTGATCAGCCCCAACAGCCTGTCTTCATAGGAGAGGTGTTCCATCCCCTCTGATCATTTCTCTGACCCTCCTCTGGAGTCACTGCAACAGGTTCATGTCCTTCTTGTACTGGGGACCCCAGAGCTGGACACAGTACTCCAGCTGAGGTCTCATGAGAGTGCAGCAGAGAGAAGAATCACCTACTTGGTCCTGCTGGTCACACTTCTGGTGCAGCTCAGGATGCAACTGGCTTCCTGGGCTGCAAGCACACATTGCTGGGTCATGCTGCAACATTAACTAATACACCCAAGGCCTTCTCCAGAGGGCTGCTCTCAGTCCACTCATCTCTCAGTGTGTATTTGTACATGGGATTGTCCTGTCCCCTGTGCAAGACCTTGTACCTGGCCTTGTTGAACTTGATGAGGTATGCATGGGCTCACAGAAAACAGAGAAGAGCAGAGCATGGAAATTCAAGGAAAGGCAGAAATGGTTAGTGATAGAAAATAGGTATTTCCCAAGATCTAGAATGTAGTAAGAAAGTTCCCCAGGGACAACTGCCATTTAGTTTCAAAAGTAGACTGAGAAGGAGGTTGGAAAACGCTGTAAAAGAAATGCTCTCACATTTTCAGCCATTGACCTACTAACATTTTCTTTACCACAAGTAGAAGAACTGCTTTTGCAAATAGTTTGCTTTTTTGTAACAGCAAAAATAATTCTGCTCGGGTGTTGACTCTCTTTTCCAAGCATAGATACATCAGTCGTAGGGATTACCTAATATTTGCCTGCTTATATGTTGGCTGTAACTGCTGGAGAAAGGAAAACACCTTTTTTTGTGTCTATGTAGGCTACCTTTATCATATCTTCCAGATTGAGAGTAGCTATGGAGGTGTAAAACAGGTGCAGAGACTCCAGAAAGAAAGACCCTGAGACCTCCATCATAAACTCAAGTTCTGTGCTTGTGCCTGTGTTAATCTGGCATAGATCCCATTACACTGATCGAATTTTAAACAAGTTTATTGGAAATTCAAGCGTGGGATGTACTAGAGAGATGTGTTGTATGCTCTGCCATACCAAGTGAATATGGCTATCTTAATTCTGGTGAAATCAGAACACTTTCCAGTGGATGAAGATCGGAAAATAAGAGCTGGGTCCAGAGGTTATCACCCCCAAGTTATAAAACTCACCGAGAAAGATGTTCCATTGGCTTGCCACTTCAGAGTGGCATCTTTTACCATCTCAGTGGCAGCAAGCTCATTTACCTCTCCTTCCAGTTGGTGATTTCTTCCAGAAGAATAACAATCTAGGTAAGCTTTCCTTTTGTCTGGTGTGCATTTACATGATGAGAGGACTGCAGTCATACTGCAGGTGCTAAGTATAGATATAGATGCACAGAAAATAGGCAAGATCATAGCTGAACTCTGCTAAAATGCTAATCTGAAACTGGCCTCCTGCTAATCTTTTTACTGCAGTGATTGCATAGCTTGGAAAAGGTGGGAAAGGCCATAAGTTTTGTAGTTATGACAAATTACAAACCAGATAGAAATAAGCAGTGGAAAGGGAAGCACTTTGTGGTGATGTCTGTCTTCAGTTGCAAGTGAAGCTAACTTGGTGGCTCTGGTGCTATTACACTCTGATTTATCTTTGATTAAGGCATGTGGAACCTCATGAGCCCCACAACATGGTTTTGTAACTGTTTCATATCTGCCTGGAGTTCTTTCTTAAGTAATCTGGCTGTAAGCAGTTATAAAGCTGTTCTGCTTCTCTTAACATTTCAGAAGAGAAAGAGCTTATCTTTTTCTCATTCTGCATTATAGCAGTGGCAGAGATGTAAATCTTGCACCCTACCTGTTAGCTGGGCATTGGGACAGGGTGTGAGAATTAAAGCTGTCCAATGATAACCACACCAGCTTATCTTTAGCAGCCTGAGGTCTTCTCTCTGCCTCTCCCCTGAGCTGCATCAGACCTCACTGGCAGGCTGGGACCTGTGCCTGGGATGTTGCTGCCTTTTGGATGCTGCAGTGCAAGACATTGTTATGCATCTGCTCAGGATCCTCCTCCCTTCTTGAGGCTTAGGAATTGCTCCTCTGGCACTGCTCTGTTGGCTGTAAAACCTCTGTCTCCACCACCAGCTGGGAGGGAGTGGAGAGACAGGGCAGTTCAGTGCACTGCAGCAATGTAAGGTGGTGCAGGAAAGGCCTAAGACTGGTATCACTGGTCTGGTGGGTACTGTGGCATTGTGGCAATATAAAATTCATACATAATTCATGAATGTCATACATTAGCTCCATTTGTGCCATTTACACCTATGGCTGCAATACTGCAGGGATGCAGCATGTAGCCTCTTGCTAGTTTATACACTGAAACCTGATATAGCAACAGAAAATGCACTTTGAGAGAAACAGGGTAGTGAGTGACTCTGAACCATTTGCCACAAGAGTTTCCAAGGCAGCTGTCTCCTGGCCTGGACTGTGAGCAATCAGGACTCTAACGCAAGATGCTGGAGCTGTTGGAGCTTTTGCCTTGAACTGCCAGTGCAGGTGGCAATGTGCAGTGGGAGAAGGGATAGCAATGTTTGTTTTCTCAGCTGTGAAAAACAGAGGGTTGGGCTGATTGCCTCACCTCTTCAACATGCAGGGAGTCATTGCTGCACCAAAACAGCTCCACCTTTCACTCATGTGGCTGTAAACCTTATTGTCATTCAAGTCTGTATATATTATTGTGGTGGGCTGAAATTCCCCCTCCCAACATTAAATTTGCCAGACCAGCTCAGCTGGAAGCAAGTAGCTAACAACTTACAAAGTTTCAGTTACTTGTTGTCACTTCCTTTTTCCATTGTCTACTTGTAAGGGTGAAAAATTATCTTCTGCTTCCATTTCCTTATGCTGTTGCCAGAATTAAGTGTTTTGTGGGGAGTGTCATGAAAATACAATATAATAGTAATATATTTTTACCATGATTTGTGGTTACTGGTAGAAATATTTAATGATCTTTTTGTATACCTGCAGTAATTGCTTCTTCTGTATCACAATAACAGGTTGCAATACAATTATGCTCTTGTTCTCCTTCATATGGGAAATGGGCACGAGTGGAAAAGAATCAGAAAAGCAGAATGTCCCTCATATCTTTTCAATATTCATCTACTCACTTGAGATTCTGCAGTCTTTTGATTAACACTAGACTTTTATATTGAGAGTGATTGTGCAGCTTTAAGATAAACAATTCATAAGATAGCTAAAGTTCATTTTCATAACAAAACTAGGCATTAAGGAGTGATTCCGAAGGCTTTCCCTAAAGGTAAAGACTCCGAGGAATGCAATACATTGCAGATAAATCCTCCTAATATAAAGCAATATTTTCTCAGTTACACAGAGATGAGCAAGACTGACTTTTCTCTAATAAACTTCTGCTGGAACCTGGCTGCTGCTGAAGAAGCCTTTCTTTGAACAAAGGAGTTCCTGTCTTGTGAGAGCTCATTACCCATATGATAATACTATTAATTTCTCTTGCACAATTCATTGGAGGGGCAGCGGGCTCCTTGCAAAGATCTAATTAGGTCTTGTGTCACCCCTGAGCAGCAAGTATTGTATCCATTTAAAGGTTATGGAAGCTGGGCAGAGGGGCTGCAGCCAGAGGCCCAGAGCTGCCTGTCCTGTCCCTTCCCCAACTGGGAAGAGACCCTGGATGTATTAAATCGCAGCTCTGTGTCCCAAGCTGCGAGCCATGACTTCTTGAAGAAGCTAATTAAAAAATAAGAGAATGCTTTCACAAGCTTTCCAAAATGTTACTGGTACAGCTCATTTCTGCTGGGATCCCAGTCAAGTTTGTAGCACAGCTGTACTTGTTGTCTGTGTTGCCTGAGGTTTTCCAAACCAGTCAGAAGACTCAGGACATGGTTGTATTCCTGATATAGCACAAAGCTGACCACAGTTCCTCGCAGTGATGTTTTCGTTGGCACCCTGGCTGCATTTATCATGACCATTTAAAAGTGCAAAACCCTGAAGTCACTGACACAACTTCTTTCAGTTACATAGATGCAGACGAACAGTTGCTGGTGTCTGCATCTGCAGATTGAGAGCTGCTACAGTGTTAATTATTTGCTGTTGGTTTTTTCACTCTAAGATTATTTTATTCCTTGCAGTCTACTTTTAAGAATATAGAAAACCCTCAGAAGAAGTATCCCATCCTAGGTAATTTGCTATAATACACTTCAGCTCATCTCTCCAAACAATGTGAGTGCCCTTGTGTTTGGACTGATGATAAATGATAGACATTTGGTTATGGGATGGAAACAGTTAATGTGGTTAGGGTGTAAAAAGAGCAGGACAAACTCTCTTGCTATCTTTGGAAAAAGCAAGTTATGCAACAGCTGATGGGAAGTGAAAATCACTGAGGAAGTGGATCTTTTGAAAGAAAAGTGTAATTTTCAGCAAAATCCCACTGAACCTCCTGCTCTTGGCATCATCTAGGCTGCAGGAGATCCCCTGGCTGGATCTGTCGCAGCAGGGCTAGCACTGAGAGGCAGGGTGCTGCTCACTGGCAAGGAGGTGGAGGTGTGACCTCTGCCTCTTTTCAACATAGGTCAAAAATAAGTTAGAAGAAGGATCTCAGATGTAGAGAGGAGAGTGTCAAGGTGTCAGTTAGAGCATATTTTCCAACATCAAGTACTTGGTGTGATATTTGCTATAGCAATCCCTTTTAATTCTCATTGTAAGGTAGCGATAACGTGCACTCTGTTGTAGTCACTGCGCCGTGCTTCAGCAGGGAAGAGTTGCCAGTGCTGCAGCACATTCAGTACTGCCAGGGAGCTGTTGCTTGTGCAAATTTTACTCTTTCTCTAGTTAAACTACAGTTGTTTAAGCATTTTAAAGCACATTCAGAGCAAGAATTCAGAGCAAGGATTTTTTTATGAGCACTTCTTCAGTTTGGAGAATAGCTTAAGATTGACTGGGGCATATTTTCTTAGCATGTGCTTTTAAAAGAAGCCAGCAGCACTCATCTAAAAAGGCAGAGCGTGAGTTAAATGATAACCTTATGGCCAGAGAGCTCTTAGCAACTAGTCTCTCACTCTTTCAGAGTTCAGTGAGAGCAAAGTGCCAACCATGAGGCTTTCAGGTCTGCCCTGCTGCTGCCAGGAAGCTGTGCCATGGTACGTGTGGAGCGTGATGGCATGCTTTGCTGAGCTGCCTCACCCCTAGAACAGCAGCACCACAGGACTGTCAAGCAACCTCTTCCTCTATCAGTATTACAACGTGGCAGCATCTAATACTCTTAGAGGACTGGATCAATAAACAATGCTGCCAGGTATTGAGAATGATAAATCTTCTCTCCATGTGTACACCCTGTTTGGATCCTGCCAGTGATTTAGCATCTTGGCAGCTGCTGCAGGTCTGTCTGCTTCCAGTCAGCTGGCTCTGTGCCCTGTCTTCCAGTGTATCAATAAATCAGAAAGCCTTCCACTAATTTCCCAGGATCTGACTGCAAGATGCCAGGATTAACTCATTAGAGCAGGAGTTGAGGGATGTTCGGCACCTTGTGGGAGCAGTTCCTCTGTTCATAATGTCACCCCACACTACTTCTGTTTGGCATGGGGACTGCTTTCTTCAACAAAGTTCTCACCTTCTCTTACCTCTTTTCAAAGGTGTTTTTTCTTCTGCTTGGCAGCCTAGGGTAGACAGCAACACTCTTCACTTCACCCTGTTCTTACAGAGGCTATGTTTGGGCTCATTAATCTAATAGTTTCACAGTCCTCATGCAGATATCATCCCTGACTGGCTTTTCCAGGAATAACTAACAAAAATACTGATTTATTAAAAGACATCATGTCTTCCTGCGAGCCCTGGTTCTGCTGATCATTCTAACTTCATGGCAGTGTGAATGTTGCTGTGACTGGGATTTTTACCATAATTTTTTATGACCTTGCTTAAGCAGGATTAGTGACAAAGCACCAGTATTGCTGGTTCTGGTGGAGCTTCATTTCAGGGAGGCTGGTGAGGATTTCAGAAAATCCTCCGTGTAGATATAGCCTATGGGAGCAATTTAACCTTCATTAAACAGACAGGCTGGAAGCCCTGGCGATGTCATATGTGATGTGAGTGACTGCTTGTGCCAGCATCCTCACAAAGCTCTGCTAATGGCTTTCAGTCCTGCCCTCCAGCACTGCTATTCTTCCTCTGCTAGTCAGTCTTTTGCTGTGATGTATTATTTTATGGCTTTAAGCTGCTCCTTTGCTTTTCTCTTTAAAACACTGGCATTTTGACTTCAAACACAGGAAAAATCTACTGCAGTTTAGATCAACACACAAGGGGAAAGATGGTACCTGGATACTTGTGTGCATCTGGCCTTGCCCTTCCTCGTGGCATACAGCATCTGTTGGAGCTGGGCAAAGAGGCAGTGCTGTGCTCCCAAATTAGCGCTTTGTTTCCATCCCACTCTGGTATGAATGACTGTGTAGGCCAGTGAGCAAGGAGGAATCATGCCACATGCCCTGTATGCATTACAACCATGTTCTTTGTACACAGGCACAGGCAGATTCCTGGTCAGATCTACCAGGGGCTGTGGTTCAGGGATGGTTGTCAGCTTAGTGCACAGAACTTGCTTGAACCACAAGGTGTCTTGCATCCAGTACTAGTTTTATGCATTCATCCCTGGCCAAGGAAGAAAAGTGGTTGATTGGTGGAGGTGTACAGTGTACATGTGGAACTGAACTAGTCCAGGCTTCTGGCCAGCTTTTCTCACAACTTCTTTTTTTTTTCTGGCTTGGAGCAAGCCACTTGAAGTTCTGTTTCCCTGGCTGTACTTAACCCACATCTGCTGATTTCTGCCTGGAGAAGACCTGAGCACTTGCAGCCCAAAGGATCTGAAGATTTCTCATCACAGTTGTCCAGCAATAGTTCCTTCAGAAGGAGCAGATAGCCGAAATATGGTCATATGTCTCTGAGCCAGGGAAACAGAAACAGAGAAATAATGGGATGGGCATGGCAGTTCTGCTCAGCATGTGGTCAGTGAACATGATGAGCCAGCCTAGGTCATGTGTTGCCCATCATGTGTGTGTGGGGTCTAAGGTAATCCCTTGCCCAGGGATTGGGGGCCAGGTGTGAGAGCAGGGCAGGCTTCAGATGTTTTACCCTGTAAGTCCCATGCCAGGTGGCAGCTGGAAAGCAGGATCTGCTCCCAAACACCATCAGCATTTTCCTTAAGAGAGTTTTTTCTCTGCTAATTACTTTGTAACCAGTTATGATTAGACAATAATGATTCCTGGGTCTAATGATAGGAAGTTCTCATTAGCACATGGGCAAGGGAGCAGTTCCCCAGAGCATGGACATTTACCAAAAGGGAATACATGAGACATGTGAGTTTCCAAAACAGGAAACTGAAATGTTAAGATCTAATACAGCATCATATTCTCCATTATCATTATATGAAAGAGTCTAGGGGAGGACACAAAGGGAATAAAGTCTTCATAATACAAACTCATGCAATTATAACAATATCAACCTGACTTTAGCCACTTGGTTTGGAAAAAATTGCCCCCAAATATTGGCCTTTGACTGTAAAAACTAAGTACTTGTGGGGGAAGCTTTTAGTTAGATAGAAAATTAGGGGCATGTATTACAAAAGAAAAGCAAGTCACTATGAAAGTAACTACCCATGGTGTAATATGGCAAACATCAGTGAGTTCTTCTCCATGTCTAGGGATGCTGGGTGTTGCAACTAGCTCTGGTGAGACCCCACCTGGAGTACTGTGTCCAGTTCTGGAGCCCCTATTACAAGAGGGATATGGATGTGCTGGAACGTGTCCAGAGAAGGGCCACGAGGATGATCAGAGGGCTGGAGCACCTCTCCTATGAGGACAGACTGAAAGCATTTGGGCTGTTTAGTCTGGAGAAAAGAAGGCTCTGAGGTGACCTTATTGTGGCCTTCAGTGTTTGAAGGGGGCCTACAAGAAGGCTGGGGAGGGACTTCTCAGGATCTCAGGTAGTGATAGGACTAGGGAGAATGGAATGAAGCTGGAGGTGGGGAGATTCAGACTGGATGTGAGGAAGAAGTTCTTCACTGTGAGAGTGGTGAAGCCCTGGAATGGGTTATCCAGGGAGGTTGTTGAGGTCCTGTCCCTGGAGGTGTTTAAGACCAGGCAGGATGAGGCTCTGGGCAGCCTGATCTAGCGTGAGGTGTCCCTGCCCATGGCAGGGGGTTGGAACTAGATGATCCTTGTGGTCCCTTCCAACCCTGACTGATTCTGTTCTGTTCTGTTCTGTTCTGTTCTGTTCTGTTCTATTCTATTCTATTCTATTCTATTCTATTCTATTCTATTCTATTCTATCCTATCCTATCCTATCCTATCCTATCCTATCCTATCCTATCCTATCCTATCCTATCCTATCCTATCTATCTTGCTAAATGAGCATCACGTTACAGCAGCATTGTCTGTGTGGATGGGATGAGGCCATTCATTTTCATATGGATAAGGCATCAACCTGGGAACTGAAGGACCAGTGTAATTTTTTGGCAGTGATTTTCCTTTGTACCTACACAGAAAGATCTATGTGGTCTAACACTCCTGAAATTCACAGTAAAAAGGAAAAAAAGGGGGAAGAGACAGCTCTGCCCGTGAGAGGCACACAGCACAGGGCCATGCTGAATCCTTACTGAGGTCCCTAGGGTACATGGACTTGCTTCTAGCTGTGACATTTCTTTCCATAGCACAACTACCTGAATAGATCCCAACATGAAACACAGAAGGTGTTCCCAGCTTCTTCTTAAAGTTAGAAAGCAGAGTCATTCCTGTAGAGACCTCCCCTACCTTGGAACAGATGTCCTTGCATTGCACTCTGAAACCAATGCATTTAAAGAACCCTAAATCAGGAGATTTTGCAAAAAAAACCTAGGCAGCTACCCTATGCCTGACCTCAAGAACTGTGTGTGCTTGCCACACAAACATTGCAAGCACGTTCTCAAGTTGAAGTAGCAGGAGGATCGTTGATAGGACCAGAGGCAATTTTTCTCATCTGGAATTTCAAGAGGATGTTGACTTTTACCACAAATACCCAGAAAAGATTCGTTCCAGCATTTCACAATAGCAGGGTCCCAGGAAAACATTTCCACATTCAGACTAATGGGGGTCCAAATTCTAAGTGGAGAAGATATGCCATTGTGTAAGAGGAGAGAAAAATGAGGAAAATCAAGGTATTGTCTGCCATTATTTGCTGGAGGCCCAGCTGAATTTCTGCAGATGGCAGATAGCTTTGCCAGCCTTCCCAACCCCATGGCTTTTCTTCATCTTTGTTTTGTCTTTAGGGAAATGTGTAGCTTGTAGCAATTAGTTGATCTAACTATGCAGCAAGGTCAAGGAAAGCTATTATGTTATCACACTTTTCCCCCCTCTAACATAACTAGTTTTAGGGAACATGCTCTTGTGCCTCTTATCGTGGCAGCAGTGCAGGAAGGAATCTATGGCTGTTCACAGTTTAAGATGAATAAAAGGCATTACCTGGAACCCAGAGAAGCAGGGGATGCAGATAAAATAGAAGCTTCCCAAGGAGCCCAGGAAGCAGAGATACACCTGGGGGAGATGCTGCTGTTGCTTCATGAATCCTTACTAACTTCACTGGGGTTTTGCAGATAATCTCTCAGCTTCCTCCCATTCTCCCAGAGAGCCTGGGCTGGCAGCACTAATAACTTGTAAATTAAGAGTTTTAATTATGCCTTTCTCCTGCATGATATCTTATGCCGTGCAGTTCAACCAGTTGGTTTTTATTCTGTGTTGTGGCTTTCTTTTGCATCATCTCACTTTCTGCATATAACCCTATCATTCTTCTTTCTGTGGCACAATTGCTACAAAACTCTTCAGCATAAATGCCACAGCAATAATAAAACCTCTCCTGCTCTGTGGTGTCAGGAAAGATGCAAGAATTAGAGATACGTCCAGTGCACTGTAATACAAATTGATTTGAACTTAGCTGAAAACCAATAAGTAATAAGGATTTGTTGGCTTTCCTACTTCTGTGCACGACAGCAGTAGAAGATAGTATCAAAACTCACATACTGAAACACTGTGTTGAAAAATAGCACTCAGAGCAGAAGTAACTGGTGGTGGTTAAAGGTACATCCAGGATCCTGCAGACTCGGGTCTGGGCTGGGGAACCTCTGCCAATGCAGAGCAGTTAACCTGGATACCAGTGAGAGTCATCTTAGTGGAAGATGATGAAAACTGGTCTGTGGCTATCAGAAACTCAATGTGAATGCGGAAGAAGAAGATGAGCTCATGTCTGTCTCCAGCAGGCATGATCCAGGATGCCAAGTGGAGCCATGGGGCATGCTTCAGAGGATTCCAATGTTTTCATTGGCAGAACACACCAGAGTCAGGATCTAAGGCCAGAAATCAAATTCTGCTGGGAAAGACAGGGAAGGGAGAACAAGCCTTTTGTCAAGCTTGTATTGCCAGTAGATGCTCATCAGACTCAGGAACTTCTTGTCTTGTACTCTGTGGTGAGTTTTGCAATCTGATTTTGCTGAGAGAAGCTCACTTTGGTAGGTCAAGGGTAGAGCCTTCCAGAGGGCCTGTGCTAATGTTGAGTAACACCAACGATGCTGAAGTCCACATCTGGAGCTGTTTTAATTTCCTGTGGGGGAAGAAACTTCTCTTTATCACACAGTGAGATCCTGATTACAGCAGGAGTCTGTTCAGCAGCAGCAGGAGAGCTTGAAGCAGAGGCTGAGATCTGAACTCAGCAAGAGCACAGAGAGCAAAACTGTTGTATTGAAGGAAATGACAGAAGAGAAATGGCAAAGTTCTCTTATTCAGGTCTGCATTAGCTTGGAAAGGAAGAACCATTATCTTGGTTCTTTGAATCATCTTGTTGCCTGCAAGACTGAGCTATGTGGTTGGCAAAATGCTTGACTCAGTGATTGTCATCCTTGCGACTACCTGCATGTAGGGTGTTGTCCTCGTGACAGTCTGCACATAGGTCCTCATCCTTGCCCACTGTTTGATCCTCCCATTCCCCACAGTGTGCTGCTCCTGCAACATGCACAGATCTGGGAGATCTGACCTATGTACTGTTGTCCTCTGGTTGTCTGCCCTTTTGCCTTACTTACCAGCAGTGCTTCATGATATTGGTCTGAAGTATATCTTTTAATAAACAAAACGACACCTGGAAGTTAGCATTCAGGAACTGAAATTGCCATCTCTTTCCTAACTGCTACAAAAATAGACAGTGTATTTCTGAAATCTTAAGAAATATCTGATTCAGATGACCAGTCTGGTGTGGTTCAGGTTCACACCAGACTGAGTGTAGCTATATTAGAAATAACCTACATTTTCCTAACATAGAGAGACTTAATTTACCAGAATTGTGGGAAAAAAAAAAAAAACCCAAACCTGTCTCTGTGCTAAAATCCCTTCGGAGCATATGTTAAGACAAATGTAATATAGACTAGAATTGATGAGAATATTCTGCTCCAATGAGGAGCAGAAGAAGAGTTTTATACCATTAGTGTTGGTATGCTCAAGAAGATGAGAAGGCTGAGGGCACTAATGCAGATTTCCAGCATCCTTTTGCCTCGTTAGTTCAGCTGTGGTAAATTGGCAGCTTGTCCTGATCTGGGAGCTGCCTGTCCTGCCACCAAGTCACTCTCCAGCACACCTAGAAACCCTCCTTCCCCTTGGGTGCTGCATGTCGGGGAGCAGGGCAATTTTACTTCCCAGGAGAGGTGTGATGGCATGATGCTGAGCTGGGCAGAAGTTGTCTGAGAAGTCATTATCTATGAAGTGCTAATTATCAAATAGAATTTCACTGAAACACAATTTTCTTTTGGACTTGTCCCCACGTCTCTTCAAGGACCCAGCCCTGTACTGCATCTGAAGCCTTTTGGTTTTAGATTTTCAGAGTGAAGTGTTCTGTTTCCCTAAGTTACTTTTACTTCAGCTCCTAATATTTTCAAGTGATATAAAGCGAACTATAAAAACAAATTAGAATTGTTTTGGTGTCAAAATCCAACATTTTGACTAATAAACACATTTCACAGTATCACAGTATCACTAAGGTTGGAAGAGACCTCAAAGATCATCGAGTCCAACCTGTCACCACAGACCCCATGACTAGACCATGGCACCAAGTGCCACGTCCAATCCCCTCTTGAACACCTCCAGGGACGGTGACTCCACCACCTCCCGGGCAGCCCATTCCAACAGTGAATCACTCTTTCGGTGAAGAACTTTCTCCTCACCTCGAGCCTAAACTTCCCCTGGTGCAGCTTGAGACTGTGTCCCCTTGTTCTGGTGCTGGTTGCTAGAGAGAAGAGACCAACCCCTTCCTAGCTACAACCACCTTTCAGGTAGTTGTAGAGAGCAATGAGGTCACCCCTGAGCCTCCTCTTCTCCAGGCTAAGCAACCCCAGCTCCCTCAGCCTCTCCTCACAGGGCTGTGCTCAAGGCCTCTCACCAGCCTTGTTGCCCTTCTCTGGACACGTTCAAGTGTCTCAATGTCCTTCCTAAACTGAGGGGCCCAGAACTGGACACAGTACTCAAGGTGTGGCCTAACCAAAGCAGAGTACAGGGGCACAATGACCTCCCTGCTCCTGCTGGCCACACTATTCTTAATGCAGGCCAGGATGCCGTTGGCCTTCTTGGCCACCTGGGCACACTGCTGGCTCATGTTCAGGCAGCTGTCGATCAGCACCCCCAGGTCCCTCTCTGTTTGGGAGCTCTCCAGCCACTCCAGCCCCAGCCTGTAGCTCTGCATGGGGTTGTTGTGGCCTTGGAGTTTGCAGGAAACATCAAAGGTACTTGCTTCACTACAATTTCTGAAATTGAAAAAAATTCCAAATTATTAATTTTGCCATGAAAAACAATGAATGAGAGACTGTAGGTACTTTAAAATAGATTCCCCCCCATTCTTTTTCTTTTTTTCCTCTTTCCTTTAATTATCAGTGGAAATACTCTGGCAGGATCAGGCACTATTTAAAACAGATAAAGTCTACTGTTTCCTTGACACCATACCATCTTTTCAGCTTCCTTTCTCATCTTTGAGCAGTAAAAGAAGGCAGCTTAGTCCCCTTCACTGCAGTATTCTCAGTTTTTTCACTTGGGATCTAGCACCTTTGAGGATAACACCAAGTAACTCTCTAAAGCTGGAACTTCATCCAAGGGAATGCTTTTTGGTGTAGATTCACCTACTTTAGCATGTATTGAAAGTAAATGTTGATTTGTAGTAGCAAGCAGAGTGGATGAGCTTCAGGCATGTTAGAGGAGTCATGGCTGGGCTTTTGTTTTACCAAATAGGAGCAAAGGAGTAAATTTGAAATGCACAGATTTTAAATTTGCATATTATCTACTCTTTCATGTGAGTAGCATTTTGTACCCTCTAAACCACAACGGAGACACTCTGTTTTTATTAGCCTGTAGATCTCCCTTCCCAAATGGTTGAGCATGGCCAAAGCAAAAATCCCAAGCATTTGGGCTGTTGCTCGGCTGAGCCTCCTTGCCTTGGCAGTCGCTTGGAGCCTGTTGCAGCTCCTGAGGATGATGGAACGGCTCCCACTGGGAGCTGGATCAAGTTTTGAGCTGCTCCTCGCTGCTTGTTTATTTGTCCTATTCTCCAGACTTGGCAGGTGGCATTTTTGCTCAGCGATTCATTCTCCGGCGCATGCATTTATCTGGACTGACATTTTAATCATGCAAATAAGGATCTCCTTAATGAAGAAAAAATTAATTTCACAACTGTTGCTACAAACACAGCGACAGTCCTGCTAATGTCATTACATTTATAATACAATCAGTGGCTTTTCCATAATTGCTCTAAACTGGTGCACTTAACGGTGGAGTAAAGGTTACACAAAGAGCTGTGTGACTCCTCTTGTTCACTCGCATTTAGTGAAGAGCTTTTGGCACTCCTCCTACATCCTTTTGAAATCTTTTGGTCATCGCTGCCTTGTTGCTTGTGCTGCAGATGGCTTTGCCTTTGTCGGAGGAACAGACAAAATAAGTGGCAAGGAGACAACTCCTCCGTGACCTTTTGTGGCTTCTTGTCTTTCACATCAGAGTCTGCAGAGTAAACAGAGTGAGTCATTCTCTTTCGGTAAATAGCCGCTTTCCCAAGGTTTTGTTGTTTGCAGAACTTTTCCGTGGAATAAATCTGTGCCCAGAGAGCAGCAGGATGGGAGCTGTGAGCAGCCACCAAGCTGCTTTCTGCCTTCGGGCCACTGCATTTTTGGTAGGCAATAAGGAGTTAAAATACCTAGGCAGGACCATGCCCCTGTAGCAAAAGTTTTCCGCAGCTCACTTCATGTATGGGTGTATGGGTGATAAGCTTAAAAAATTAGTCACATAGCCAAAAAACAGTCAGAAGTCAGGGCTTCCTAAGGGGGAAAGGTGCTAAAATGCTCTGAAATTACCATGGGACAAGTGCCTTGTGAAACTGAGGTGTGCAGTGCAGCCTGGGTTGAGGATTATCTGTCTGAGTCCCAGTCCCTTCTCATTTTCCTCCACATGCTGTGAGTGAAGTACCCAAAGCCCAGCTAAAGATGACCTTAATCTCCCAGAGGGAAGGGGTCTGGGAACAACACTCTGGTCTCAAGGTGATATGAACCACCCTCAGGTTGTGTTCCTTTTGTGGAAAGATGTTTCAAGGCTGAGATTTTAACCTTCTTATAAAAGGAGTGTTTAGAAGTGTTTGAGAACCTCTCTCAAAACAGAGTGCTTGCTCTTGAGCTCGGGGCACTTCCCACAGGCACTTGAGGTTGTTCCTTTAAAACGTTTAATGTGTCAATAATGTCAGCCCCAGTCTTCCATTTTTACCCAAACGGGACAAGTTCCCCTGGTGGCAGAAATGCAGGAAAAGCAAAGCTCATCTGCTGAGAGCAAAGCTCCCGGGACAACAGGTTTGCTGCCAGACCTTGCTGCCAGATTTTTCAGGAGTAAAAGAGGAGGAGGAGAACAGTAAACGAAGGGTGAACAAGCACAGAAACAGGGAAGAGACTATGGCATATTGGCTCTTCCTTAGTCACTTTGGCTCACGATTGCCACCACACCTATACTGATTAAGGACATTAAATATTTAATTGATCTAAGGTGGAAAATCCGTGATGCAGGTTGGAGCTACATTGAACAAGTGAAAAAATCAGATTTGGTATGAGAAAAATTAGTTTTATCCCAGCTGAAACCAGGACACAGGGTTACATTTTAAAAGATTGTTCCCTGCAGGGACAAAGTCTTGGAGCTCATTTTTGCAGTGTTAGCTGACACTTGTCCATAACCACATGACTGCTGGAACAAGCAGCAATGAAATCACATTATGAGAACTGGCAACTGCCTCTTTACCCATTGGACATGGGAATGAAATATGTCCTGGCTGTCCCAGTTTAATCTTCCTGCTTTCAAGCAGCAATGAAACAAGATCCCCCCCTTGCACTCCCGTGCCACTGTCATGGCTGCAGCCCAGCCCCTGCCTGCTGTGTGTGGTGTGGGGTCAGCCCAGCCCAGAATACCAAGTTCTGGTGAAGAATTAATTCTCTGCAGTGTGAGATGTTGGACAGTCTGCTTCTGGCATGCCAGGGCTGGCTGGCATGGCCCTGGCAAGGCTACTGCTGCCCACTTCTATACCCTCTCTTTTTGGCCAGGGACTTTTCCCAAACCCTTTGTGCTTCTTGAGAAACATTAAAGATTTTGCCCCTGCAGCTGCAGAATGGGGCATTTTCTTTGCTGGCATCGAATAGCTGACTTTCATTTATCCTTTTCTGGGATAGGAGAGGGGTCTTGGACCCAGAAATCTCACTTTCTCCCTTCACAGCACACATCTGTGTTTTCTGAGGAGTGAAGCATTTCTGTGCGCTTAAAATCCAAGGACACACAACCCCGCAGCAAGTGGACCGGGTTGTAAGAGGGCTGACTGATCATCCAAGATGATAGGAAAGGGAGCAGGACCCAGGTGTGCTGGGGGTGCACCTCAACACTCTGGTCCACTGCAGGAGTTAATTGTCCCTGTTGTGCCCAGAGAATAGAGGAAGCAGGAGCCAGATATGTCAAGGCAATGCCTTAACGCTCTGGTGCGCTGCCTTCTGCAGCCTGTGCTCTTCCAGTGGACTGATTGCTGCGTGTGTGGCTCAGGGAGGGGACTCTCACCCTGCATCGAGCAGTCCTTGAGTGGGGGGGGCAATCCTGCCACCACCCCAGCCTTGGAGTGATGCTGGGAGTGAAAAGTTTTAGGTTTCTATTATGATTGTTGTGATTAACCCAGACAAAACTTGAAAGGGCTATCAGTAGGAATCTGCCTGAACAAGGGCTCTGAAGGGCTGAAAAAGGGCAAGTTTGACTCAGTGAGCTTATATGAGACCTGAATTAAAATCTCATGAGAACACATTTTCGTTAGTTGATGACACTCTTCTGATAATAACTTTCCAGACAGCTAATCATCTTCCAAGTATATAACAGTTTTCCAGTCTGACAATGGAAACATGATCAATATCTGCAGTGCACAGTTTGTTCTGCCTTTACATCAGGAAAAAAAGTGGATTTCGGAAGAAAAGTGTTCCTGAGCCATTATTTGCAGTGGTCAAATGAAATATAAAAACACTTCCATGGGGCTCATTAGAAGTGTATAGAAAAAATGTTATGGCCCAAGCTTGACCTGGTGGTCCACACAAGCCCTTGTGTGGACTCCTCACAGGCAGAGCGGTGCCAGCTGTATAGGGTGCATCTCATAGACAGCAATGGAAAATTTGGCCTTGGAAGGCAAAATCAGCATGTGAGCAGTCGTGCTAGCGGCTGCCACTCTCTCCTCTCCTGTTTCCTTCCCTTCCTCTGCTCCCTCCTCCTGGAAGAACATGAAAACTGTTAGTTGGAGCGTCACCTGCTGAGGATAAAAGTGACATTTCTGAGACACATCAGACGGGGGAAGCTGAGATGTTTTGATCCGTCTTAGGCAAGGCTGATGGCAATTTAAAGAAGATGTTTTCGTACGTGCTGAGATGTCACAGTGCCTGGCTGATGGACAGAAAAACTGCTGGTGGAAAAGCAGCAATGCACAGGAATTCTCCTGCAAGAGTGGCTGTGGAGGCAGGATCTGGTCTTAAATTAACTCAGCCATCAGAATAGAAACCACAAACACTTATAAGTAGAGTTTGTTGTTTCTTTTCTTTAGTTAACACATAAGATAAACATTATGGATTGATCTGAAACCCTGGGACTCCTCACTCCATTGCTGTTAAGGAATGGGAATTTAAACCCTAATATTTATTGTTAAATAAGCATTTTCGTCTTTTAAATCTGACAGTTTCTATAATACAACATTGCAGTGCACACATTTTAAAGTGTATGAAAAATAATACACATTTTCCAGCTAGAGAGAATCCTATGCTGTGTTAAGCCAGAAAAGAGAGTACAGTTAAGCCAGAAAAGAGAGTGCAGCTAAGCCAGTACTGGTGCCTGGGTCAGCAGCTGGTTACACCTTTCATCCCATATCTTCTCTTCCCAATCTTTCTGTCTCTCTTCCTCGCTTGAGTTTCCCACTGCAGGGTGGCAATCCTTCGAGTGCAGATGTTGTGTGATCTTTGAAATTCAGAACAGACTTTGAAACAGGACAAGGGTCCTGGGGTGCGTGGTGCTGCTGTGCCCGCTGCCCCGTACGCCTTAACGCTTCACGGCGCGTTTTGTTTGATTCAGAAAATAGTTATGGGAGGCTGCAGTAGCAAAGAGCCAACACTAGGTAGCATTTTATGTTTGCTTTGAGGAAGAAAAGCCTTTTGTTCTTGTGTTAAGGTAGATTCTGAAAAAAATATATTCTGAACACGTATTTTGATGTAATTGTTAGCATTTTCTGATGGTTTGGGCAATGCTTCCTACAGATTCGAAACAACAGGCAACACAACTGCCTTTGTATTGTTTTCTTGACACCATTGTATCCATACAGAATTTATCTGCATTTCTAAAGCACCTAATGCTATTTTGCCTCTAGGTGCTTAGGTAAGAAGCTTATATTTGATCTTTGTCCAGGCCACATTCCTGATCCTATTAACATCAATGTGAACTCTTCACCAGTCTGGGATCCAGCCTGTCCTGTGTCTGTAAGGGGAAATTATGTTACAGGAAGCAACATGAGCAGTGATGGTGAATTTCTCGTGAGCTACAGAACAACAACAAAAAGTTATGGCTTGGATTTGGCTCCCAGATGAAGACAGACATACCTTGATGTGGGTATGTATATGTCCATGAGGAAAAGACTGAGTTGCCAGGTTATGGGGATCCAGGGCTCAATTTGGTGTCCACAGGTAGAAATTTATTGCCATCCAGTTTATCAGAGACATTCACATGTATGTGAGGGCCACAAACTGGAGAGTTGGCTGGTCTCTCAAAGGGGTCTGTAGCTCCATATGTTAGCAGATGCCTCCAGCTCTGCACGTCTGAGCAGATGCTTTCAGGCACCACTGAAAGAGTTTCTGATCAAGTTGTTGATCCACACAACTGCAACACTAGATTTGGGCAGTCCCTTGGTGGCAGTGACCACAGCAGCACAGTGCCTGTATACCAGATAAGAAGTTCCACTGTGAGATTTTTAGAATAGGCAGGCAACAGATCCTAAAGGATCCCAAGGGTTGTTGCCGATGTGGGCTCCCATCTTGAGAAGGAGATGGTGGAGGCTAGGCATGTCAGGCAGTCTGCCACACTTCCCCAGGGCACCTGTGCAATTGCAACACCCAGAAACTGCACTGCAAAACTCTTAAAATATGCTGATCACAAAGGAACTCAAGGCAGCTGTACCGTGGTGTCTTACAATAATTACTTGGCATGGCTTTAGCATACAAAATTGGTTTTGATGAGAGCTCTGATTGCTCTTAATTTGCACATCTTGTTGTGGAGGCGCATAGGAGTTAAGGTCTTTGAGGTTTTGCTTTCTTTAAACCACATAGTTTCATATTCCTCTGTGGAGGATTTGTGGCAAGATACATTTCTCACTGTCATTGCTGCCTGGAGACCTCATTTTTCATCATTAATGGTAGTGCCAATATGTGGCATGTATCTTAGGGATTCAGGGTGCTTTAGCACTGCTTAGAAACCATTGCTCTACCTTGTGCTTATACCTGTCTCACAGGGAAGCAAGTGGGTTGGAAATGGGAGTAACTTAAGGATCAGCTGCACACTGAGGAACAGCTCACTCCCCACTGGTCTGTTGGGAGAGTACCAACCCACCCAGAGATAAATCTATTTTTATTTCTGAGTGCTGCTTCTGAGTGTTGTGGCAGAAGAGTATCCAGCCTTGCAACAGCTGCTTGAAAAAGCTCAGTGTCGGCCCTGGGGGATGCTGGCATTTCAACCTTCATTTTGTCATAGCAAAGATGAGAATAATGGCAACTTAGGTAGAAAAGGAAATGTAAACAACAATAGCAACAAACCCAGGGGAAAAACAAACAAACAAATAACACACCAGCTCAGTTTGAGAGTGTCCACAGATTTCTTTTTGCTAATCCTGAGATCTGAGTGTCTTGATAGTCACCTGAAGTCAGGCAGTGGGACAGTTGCAGCCTGAGTTGCAGAGCTGGTACTGGGACTGGAAGTCCCAGTTTCTGATACAGCATTTGGTTGACTTGGTCCTGAGATTTTGTTAATCTCTGAATCCACAGATGTGCCTATGGAGGCCTTAACTCTGTGCTTCTCTTTCAAAGTCTGCTCTCTGAGGATGTTAAGTGTGATGAACTGAGGGATTCTTTGCAACCATATGTTCAGATTAATTGGTTGCAACTGAACATTGCTATTGGATTCTCTAAAGGAAGAGAGAACAAGATGAGTCTGAACAACTTCTTAAACTCACATTTGTTCCCTGGATTTGCTGGGGAAGAAGCAGCTCTTGGTTTATGCCCTTTAGTTTGCACAGCAGAGGTGTGACTGCTGGTATCTGCCTTGCAAGCCCCCAGGTGCAGCATCTTGTAGAAAATATCTTTCAGTTTTGACACAGAATATGCCTCTCCTTCCAAACACAGTACTTTAGAGTCTGACCCCATGGCTGAAAGGAACCTGCAGTCAAAATTGATTCCTCACTGCTAAGTCCAGATAAGGTACTTTTAAACCAAAAGTCAGATAGCCCCAAGTAAAGGGTTGCAGTGATCTAACAAGATCCATTAAAAGCTGTGCCTATAAGAGTCTTTGCCTGTAGCATTCTTCTCACAGCAAGAAAATGCTCACACATGTCATCTGGTCTGTGCTGATAAAATCTAAGTATGATAACAGGGGCAAGACACAGGGAAGAATTCTGAAATGTAAATGCTTCTGGATTCTTAAATATGTTTTTAATGGTGGCAAAGTCAAAGCCACAGACTGATCAGTGATAAATTTATTACCCTTGAGCTAGAATGCATTCAGATTTGTTGCAGTGCTGGAGATTCTGCAGTACTCATCTTCTGTAGCACTGTTTTTATGTGAGGTGTGTACAGAGTTGTCACACTTGGCTGAGGAAGTCACTTGCCTGCAATTTGCATGATATGCTGCAAAAGGAGGCGAGGAGGAGGAGACTTGATGAGGTGCTTGGTGCCATGGTTTAGTTGATTAGGTGGTGTTGGATGATGGGTTGGATGCGATGATCTTGAAGCTCTCTTCCAACCTGGTCTATTCTATTCTATTCTATTCTATTCTATTCTATTCTATTCTATTCTATTCTATTCTATTCTATTCTATTCTATTCTATTCTATTCTATTCCATTCCATTCCATTCCATTCCATTCCATTCCATTCCATTCCATTCCATTCCATTCTATTCTATTCTATTCTATTCTATTCTATTCTATTCTATTCTATTCTTCTATTCCATTCCATTCCATTCCATTCCATTCCATTCCATTCCATTCTAAAATGCAGCACTGGCTCTTTTCTGAGGATGCTACAGACCATGAGGTGTATTCATACAGGGGTGGCTTCCCTCTCCATCATCGTGGGAGAGGTGGTGAAGCACTTGACTGCTCAGGATGGGAAAGAAAATGGCTTTGCTGGGGCAAGTTTCCATGTGGGCAGGATGGAGATGTGTGCACCCCTGGAGCATACGGGTCAGCTTTTGGGACTGGGGACAGATGGCTTAAGATCCTCCTCCTTTGCACCTTGGTGGCACTCTCAGAGCTTTCCCTGAGGAAGGAACCTTTCAAAACCCCTGTAATTTTGCTCAGATAAGTTCATATGTTTTACAGCTGTGTTAAACTGTGAGAAATGTTAAGGTACCTGTATGTGTCCTGGCTATCATTGCCTTATTGTAATTCTACCCAGGGGTGCAAATGAGCTCCAAAAAGCCAGTTTCAGCTTTTACAGAATCAGATGTCTGTGCTGCACCAGCTGCACTTTAAGGCATCTTTCCTGAAGCATTGCCTTAAACTCTAATACTCACAGATATTGAACCCCCTGCAGATGTTTACAAGCCCTTTTGAAGGTGCTTTGGTTTTCACAAGGCTTTTAGTATACATTGAACAAAAAAAAAAAGTCCATTGTGTTTCTTCTTCTTCATTTCATGCTTAAGAAAATGAAGAAAAAGAAAACAGGGAAGGGATACAGCCACTGAGCCTGGACTGGAATGCTTCAAACCCTGCAAGGGCCACAGGAACAGGATCCTCAAGACTCTCAGGAGCTCATGGGGCATCCCCTAGGGCAGCCACTTTGCTAACTGTGATTTATCTTTTGAATGTTGCATCAAACCCCCCAAAATTAGTGTATGTCAGCTTTTGTGTGTGTGTGTAAGAATGGATCTGTTTTCCCAAGGAAAGTTGGTTTTTTTGGTTGTGGTTTTGTTGTTGTTGTTTGGTTGGTTTTGTTCGTTTGTTTGTTTTCCATTTTGAAAGACATTTTGTGTCCTTCTCCAGTAGCTAGATGAAAACACTATGGGGAGAATGTTCATTTCTTTCTTGGTCATATGAAAGCTTGTGACAAAAAAGTTTGCAGTAATTAGCCTTCTCAGGCTGCCAACTTACCTGTTCCCTTTGCCTCCTCCAAGGATTTTACACACACACACACACACACACACACACACACACACACACACACACACATGTTTAATAGAGTTAAGAAATAAGTTTCCACAGTGGCTTCAGATAAGCCCTGAGCTATATTGAAGCTTGTAGAAAGTGGGAACCTCGTGTTGAACTGTAGGGGGTAATGTTGCTACACATACTCTGCCTCCCAGCTGCCAAAGGTAGATAAAGCTATTGACTGTATTGCTACGTGACAACCCAAATCTCCATGGAAAGAGTAAAACCATGTGATTACTCTCAGCAACCTCCTCCCTCTGTCCTCACTGCCACTCTTTTGCAAGGACACCTCAGCTCTTCATTTCTTCTGATAGTGTGTTGTTGTATTCTGCTTCATGGTCTTTGTCCAGAGTTGTCTCCTTACAGTCTGTGGTCATGTGTTTTATTTGCTCTCTATTTACTCCTTGTGGCCAGCCCTACTTGGTGTCAAAACAGCCATTAGTGACTGTTGCCACTAGCCTGAGGGATCTGAACAAGAAATAGAGGAAGGCAATCTGTAGGTTTGGTGGACTAATGAGATGCTGATAACCACCTACTGCTGTGATTTATTATTATTTTAATGTGGAAGTAGGTGCCACAAGATTAAAAAGAAGGGAGGAGGTTGATTGGTAATGTTAGCCAAGAAGCACTGGGGAAGTAAACAGCCTTCTTGTTGTCAGCAGATAGGTTAAGCCCTGCTGAGCTGCCATAAAACTGTGGGACACACTGGAAGGGGCTTCCTGGGTCAACTGCTCGTCACATCATCCCTCTCATGGATTAGTCCAGGTCTTGTTTAAAGCCAGGCTTTGTCGCAGGAAAGAGTGAAGGAGAGGGAGGAAAATAAATTCTGTGAAAGATGAAGAAAAGAATTTGGAGCAGAGAACTCTTGAAAGGCAATATAAGCATCTCCTCAAGGATGCAGGCCATTGCCAACTGGATGCTATTTAATACTTTTACTTTTTTATACTTACATGTATCTCTGAAGCTCTGATGATGTACATCGCCCCCCCCAGGTGTGTCCTAATAACACTGTGTCTTCTTCACATACACGTGTCAACAATGTGAAGGAGATAACCATAACCTCCCAAAATAACTGAGCCACTGACAGAGACTTCCCCAGCCCCTATGTTGTGGAGACCTGGACACCATTCCATTCAGTGCTGGAGAGCAAAGGCAACACCTGCTGCTGGGCTGCAGGGAGTGCAGAGGGACATCCCCAGCACAGGGAGCAACCATGGACCTGGCTACAGCTGAATTCAAACCAGCTCTGACTTGGGCAGCAAAGGCCATCAGCTCAGAGCTGCCCCTGGGGCTGGAGCCACCCTGGGTTCTGGGTTGCATGGGTGTGACTGTGAGGATGAGGAGAGGTTCTCCACCACAAGCTTTAAGGAATGTGAGACTGACAGGAGGCCAGTGATCCCTTCACTGTGCTTTGTTCTGCATAGGTCTGAGGTGATGGCAACATTTTCTGCTGTGTCTGTGGAGCTGATGCCTCTGTGGGAGAGTTTAATGGGATGAAAAGTGGTTTGTTGTAGGAGCAATGCTGCTCCTCTGTCCCTATGGGCACCCTGGAGGAAGTTTTCTGACACACCTGAGAGCCTCCATCACAAGCTAAGGAGATTGCTTTGTGTTGACAAGAACGGTTAGCTTCCCATATAGCCAGGTCACTGGGTGAACAGGCTTTTGAGCAGAACTATGGTTCATACCCTTAAGAATGTCAAGGGCTGCTGCAGTCTGTAATTGAGCTCTGCTTGGCACTAATCTGTGTGTTGTCAAGGCTGCAAGACCAGTCATCAGCAGTGTCCTCCTCCTTACAGCCAGAGCTGAGGGTACTCTCCATGCTGACCCAGTCCCTCTCAGAGACCATGTAGCACAAGTGTAGCTTTTCCTCCTGTCAAGAGGAATATATTTGTGCTATGGACTGAGACTTACATCACTTTCCCATCCTTTCCTGGCTGCTTATGGTGCTGTAAATGATGAATGGCTCTGCTGGGTTTATACTGGGGTGATGCCTGGAAGAAAACAGCAAGGATTACTAATTGCAGATACAGATGCTGGAGAGGAGCAGAATGAATAGACTACTATAGCCTGCATTGATCAGGGGAGAGGTTGAGCATTTCAATTCTGAACAGAGTCCGTAACAACCTCCCAGAATCTGAAACAAGTCATAACCTATTTTTCAGTGATTTTCAAGAAGCAACTTTCATTAAAAGTGCCTAGACTGAAAAGAAATCTATCCATCTCTGCTAAATTTTCCCCTCCTGATATGATATGGGCTCCTGATAAATGGAGGGCAGGCTAGAAGGTCACTAAAGGCTTTCTGGGTAGTTTTCCACCAGTTTGCAGGCTGGATGTTTTACCTTGTGGCACCGCAGAGGGAAGGAAAATCCTGATTGCTTCAGGCTCTCAGGGTGTGCTCCAATGATAAATGGATCTTGCTGTCCCCCTTGTCAGGCTTTGAATTGTCACATGAGTAAACAAGTGTAAAATACTAGTGGTTTCATTGAGTAGCACCCTGCATTTTGTTAGCCTGGCAAAGATGACTTCACTAGAGAGGCTTTTCCTGCTGGTGCAATCATGTCCCAGTCACATCCATGCAAAATGCTTTTTCTTCCCTCGCTTATCCATCCAAGATTCACAGAATAGTTTGGGTTGGACGGAACCTTAAAGGTCATCTAGTTCCAAACCTCCTGTCATGGGCAGGGACACCTCCTACCACACCAGGTAGCTCAAAACCCCATCCAACCTGGCTTTGAAGACTTCCAGGGAAGGGGCATCCATAATCTTGTTGGGCAACCTGTTCCACTGTCTCGCCACCTTCACAGTGAAAATTTCCTTCCTCACACCCAATCTAAATCTACCCTCTTTCAAAGTCATTACTCCTCATCCTAGCATTCCATGCCCATGTAAAAGTCCCTCTAGCTTTTTAAGAAGACCTTACCAGAGCAATGAAGCTTCTGTAACTAGCAGAGCAGAATTTCTGTGAGATCTCCTCTTCTCCAGCAGCCTTCCCAGAGGATCTGCAATGAATGCAAGGAGCCTTGGCAGGAACTGGGGCTTCACTGCTTTTTTTTCACACAATGTCTGCCACATTGAGGCTCTTAGGTCTGATCACAGTACAGCTAATGCAGGAAAAATAAAGCTGCTCCCAAGACAGACTGACTGACAGACTTGTCATGATGATAGTACACATTTTTGAAATATTATGGCTGTGTTCTTGAAAATCATAGCTAGGGTAAGCTGTTTCCTTGAGTGCATGTGGTAAAAATAACACCTACTCTGCAGACAGTGAATTTGACAGCTGTGAAGATATAGTGTAGGCATCTCCAAAAGCAGGATACACTTGTGCTTTGTACACCAAATAATAACAGGATTTGTTATGGAGAAAAGGCAGGACGGGATGTGAATTCCAAGGTACAAGGGGAAGAGCGTGGTGGGGGATTATGGCTCAGTGGAACTAATAAAATCTATCAGCCATACCCCTCACTTGAAGGTACATCACTCGTTTCTCATGATGTGCAGAGGGCCAGTAGTCCCTTGTACTACTCACCAGGGCTCCTTGGCAAGATTCAAAATGATGTTGGAAAATGCAGAACTGCTTTGTTAAGCCTGCAGTGTTTTGGGTTTTCTCTTTGGAGTAGTCTTCGCTGCAGACTGCAGACAGGGTCCTGCCCGGATTCCTGGTAAGCATCTCCCAAAGCCTCATTTGATGGTGAGCCCACTTGCATGGTTTCTCCAGCATTGCCTGCAGCAACTCAGTCTTGGCATTGCTCTGTGGTTAATGGCTTTAGACTCCAGCTCCTTTACAAGACTGTGGCAGAAGAGGTGGATTTGCTTTAGCAGGGTTAGCTCTAGCTATGAAGTCAAAATGTTGTTTTGCCATTGCTTTCTAAAGAGGAGGTCAGTTTAATTCAACAGATCACAGTCATTGCATGGGAGGGATTGTTCTTGCTCCTTGTACCACTCATACAGACCTCTGCCTTCCCTCTTGCCTAGTGTTTTCTGCAATCCTGATGGTGGGACTGAGAAAAGTTCCTTCACAAGGAGCTTCCTCATACAGTGTTCCATGAGCATCCCTAACTTTCAGGGACCATCTAACTCTAAGAGGATGGGAGTCTATACAAAATCACCAGTGATACATTTCATCTGAAATGTGGCTGAGAAAAAGAAAATAGTAGCTGTGCAACATCTTGCTGCTTTGTGGGCAGCAGCAAGAGGCAGCAGACTGATGCAGTTCCTATCCCAACCCTCTGACAACTTGAACTGAGCATTTATCTTACGTGAGGTATTGCCTCTCTGTAGCCTGTTTTGTCTTCTGAGAGGGGACAACCTGCTTGGTTCTTGAAAGTCAAACACACTTGTTTTCAGGGTCATTATCAGGGCTGTGGACCTCAAGTTGAGTCCTGTGGATCTCAGATGCTGGAGGTGTAGGGAAGAAACTATCCTCTATATGGACAGGTTGAATTAGCTTAAGTGCACAAAATGCTTCTGGCGACCTTTAGATTGTCGGAAAAAAGACCACTGGCTTGAAGCAATGTTCCCTTTGGCATTGGTGAAAGAATTTTTTAATGTTAAAATTTTGCCAAACCTCATAGTTTTGGGCTATGGCTCTTCCTTTCTCGTGCAGACAGCTCAACAGGCTGTTTGCTGACTGGTGGTGAATTGATACCTTCCTGCCTTCAGACTCGAGGCTGCAAGAGGGCTGTCACATCCCACAGCACTACCTCCATAGCCCTTCTTGATGCATAGGCTCTTATCTCCTAAAATAAGAAACAGAGAGCAGTTCCTTGCCCTGGACTGAGCAAGGGAAAGTGGAGACTTTGTATGAGAACCCTCTGTGTATTCAGGGTTAATTTTTCAATTTGAACTGATGGCATAAATATTGGTACAGTTAAAAACATCATTTAAGGTTATTTCTCTCTTTTGAAACCATAATTCTGTGGCCTGCCAGGTCTTAGCAGCAAGATATTAAGTAAAATCAATTAACAGATGCCAACAAGACATTAACTTCACAGTTTTTGCTCTTTTGAGCCTCTAACTGTCATTTTACAGGTAGCTGTGTATCTATCTACATACAGAATACACAGAGATTAATTAATGATCATTATCAAAGTACCTGGGAGCCTCTGTCAAACACTGCATAGTTCTTGCTACTGAATACAAGGAGCTGGTGGAATTTACTAGCAGCTTGTGGTCTCAGACTGAGTAGACCTGATGTGTAGATGACAAAATAATAAACAGTTTTAGCAAACACCTAGGAAAGAGCAGAGATGAAGGCTACTCACAAATACTGCTCTTCTCCTCTTGTAGAAGAGTCCTTCATGCCACTTCATTGACAAAGCTTGCTGAAGTTGCTAAGTAACAATGCTCTGACCCAACATGTGAGTTGCTCCAAACACCATGGTGAAGACAAGGGTGAGCTGTGCTTGCTTCTGCTTCCCATCCCATGCCTTCCTGCTGCTGTAATGTCCACATCTCCCACTTGAAATACTGCAAGCTTCCTCAAAGGGCAAGACAGAATATCATGTTCTTCTTCATCTACCTGACACCTTTTCCCCATTGCTTTTCAATTCATCTGCTTTTCCTGAGCACAACTCTTCACATTCCTTCCTACAGGCATCACCTACTGGCCCCACCCTGACTCCTTCTCAAAGCACCAACTTTAGCAAGCTGGGCTTGGTCCTGGCCTATTTGCCATGAGATTTCTTCTGATGCTGAACTGATGACCTCCATGCAGTGCCTGACTGGATCAGCCTTCCTCCTCGCCAATCTTTCTGGTCATTAAACTTTGTCTTCAAACTCTGCTGCCTCTGATCTGAGGTTATAATTCAATGGTAGACACATGAGACTGCAAACAGGCAAGAATCTGCAATCATAGATCCCAAAATACTGATTCTTTTCTTATGATGTGTGACACTGGTGGTCACTTTAGCAAAGTCCTGTGGTTTTTGATTTTTCATTCTAGATCAATGTTGCATTGATCTTTATGTTGTCCTCGAGCCTAAATTCCATAGACTTCTGTCCTGAAAATGTCAATGCTCAATCTCCTGGTCTGCTGTTCATTGTGACTGTGATCTCTGCATGGTTCTGAGGTCAGATCTCCCAAAAGAAGCTGGAAACTCTTTCTTTCCTTGACGGAAAGCCCAACATATTCAAACATCTAAAAAACCCCAAGCCATGGTGTGGGTTACCTGACCTGACAGTAGATGGAGACAAGAAACAAACTGTGTGGTGAGCTGCCACACTACAGATTAGAAGCAATAGAACTGACCCTTGAACTGGCTCTTTTCTCACTATGGCTTGTTCCTCCTGTTACTTTTTCTTCACCAAGGCCTTTCCTAAGCCTTTCTATTTGTCAGAAAAATGTCTCAGATTTTTGACAGTATCACAGTATCACAGTATCACAAAGGTTGGAAGAGACCTCGAAGATCATCAAGTCCAACCTGTCACCACAGACCCCATGACTAGACCATGGCACCAAGTGCCATGTCCAACCCCTCTTTTGGATTTGCTCTTCCATTCCTTGCTGATAGTGTTTTGGCTTAGGAGCCTTTTAGAGCAAAGAAAGCCCTCCCTGGTCCAGCAAATGAATCATAAACTGAGACTGAGGAAAACTCTGCACTTCTTCCGGACTCATAGACATTGCTTTGATGTTACTAGTTCTGAAGTGAGGGACCTAAAAGAAGAAGACAGTCATTTACACTGTGCTGTGTCGTGGCGATCCATGTGTGGATGTGCCTTGGCTTTCCACATGGCTTGTGAGGAACTCCATGGAGATCACAGCAGGGAATTATGTGCAGGAATCCTGGTTTTGTTTTACATTCTTAATTTTCTACTCTTGCCCTTGAAAACTTGTCCTAAGGGCTGCACAGCAAACTGATTAATGGGCCAGTACTTGATTTTTGTATAGTGACCACAGAAAGGGTAGCACTGGGTTGTTTTCCCAGTTTCATTACACAGGAGACAACTGCTTTGGTGCAATATGTGTGCAGAAGTCTTCAGGCACAGTCCACCTTTCGTGAAGAGTCATGTGCCTGTAAATATCTGTGCTGGTTTTGGCTGGGGTAGAGTTATTTTTCTTCATAGTAGCTGATATGGGGCTGTGTTTGGGATTTGTGCTGGAAATAGTGCTGATAACACAGGGATAGTTTAGTTACTGCTGAGCAGTGCTAGCACAGAGTTAAGGCCTTTTCTGCTCCTCACACCACCCCACCAGCAAGAAGATCAGGGAAGCACAAGAAGCTGGGAGAGGACACAGCTGGGACAGCTGACCCCAGCTGACCAAAGAGATATTCCATAACATATGACATCATGCTCAGCATATTAATCTTGGAGAAGGAGTGGAGAAGCAGCTCTCTGCCAGGAGCCAAGTGCATGGGATGAAAGATCCTAGGGAACACGGAGCAGAGACCAGCTGCAGCACTGAAATTTGATGCAAAAGCTAGTAAATCAATTACTTTCTCCACCAGAGACTGGTATACCAGAGTGAAGACAGGGCCAACACAGGGATTCTTTGACCCCCAGCCTCTGCTGCTTCCCCAACCTAGAGGAGCAAATCTTGCTGGCATCTCTCCAGTAGTGTCCATTCACTGCATCCCAGCAGGACAGACATCCTACTGGCTGCGTGAGAAGGAGGCCTGGACTGAGAGCCTAGCTGTGCCCCTTTATCGTACAATGAATGGTGGCTGTCACTGTCTCCATCAATGTTGCACACACATGACATCTGATCATGTTCACACTGACAGTGTTTGGTGAGCCTCATCAGGTTGCAATGCAAATATTTCTGCAGCAGCTGCTCCTGGAGGAGTGAGGTGGTGCAGGGGCCATGAGTGCCCAACAAACAGAAGCTGAAAAAAGATTCGGTTCATGCATGAGCTCCAGGAAGGAGCCAGGAGATGGAAGTATGTCAAGACTTAGACAAGCTAGAAGACTTTGACAAGAAACTTCAGTCACCAGAATATCATGTAAGATAGAATAGACACCAAGGACTCAAACTAGGAACTGTATCTACCTGTTCTCTTACAAAAATAGCAGCTCACTAATGAAAGGTAACTGACCAGCAAGCATGAGATTTTGTCTGTGATCCTTCCTTACTCTCCTGTTTCTCATGAGGCAAAGAGCTTGTGTTGCTTGTTGTACAGGTATGGTTGTCCTGCTGTGGTTGAAATGGGCTTTAGTTGTTGCAAGAACACCTCTTCTTTGGGTATGATGGCTATGGTTATGAGGAAGGAATGTGTCCTCTCCCCCACCCAGGCCACATCTACACAATGTTTCAACAGTCTTCTTTCCAGCATGCTGCTGGCACACACCAGGGCAAAAGCAAGATTAAACTTCAGAGCAGATGTCATTTCAACCATCATGAGAAACAGAGGAAAAATCCAAGCCAGAAGATAAAACTTTTAATTCCCTCCACACCCCCACCCCCCTTTTATTTTCCTTTTTAAAAGCCTGAAAGTATTTTCCCCCAGTGACATAGTACCAGCTGGGCTTGGAAGCCTCATGGATGCACTTCAGATGTAGACATTTCTCCCTCAAGAACAGATCAAACCCTCCTCTCTAAGTCACACAATAAAACCAGGCAGGTGATAGTACTTAGTAAGTGTGAACCAAGATCATGGCATTGAACTGAGAGGAAATCCTGGAGGTATGATGCCCCATCCGTGAAGACTGTGCTGCGTAATGGTAGTAATCATATCAAACTATCTCCTTGAGCTGGTCCCTAACCATTTTGAGGAAAATAAACAGAAAAACGTTAAGTCAAACCTTTCTTTCCTACAGTCCAATCGGAGAGGAGATGAATGCCCACCATAGGGTAGATCTTGGTCTCCCTCTAGTGATGGACCTACTAACAGCAGTGAAGAACCTAGCTCCAGCCTCACATTTCCATCCTTCCCCTCCACCTCTGGCCTCATGCCTTAGTGGCCCAGGATGCCTCTAGCCCTTCACCCAGCACAGTCAGGGTCTCCTTACAAAAACCAGTTCTTGACATCTTTCCACCACACACCAGTGTGCATAATTCCCAGTGCCTGGCATTTGGGAGCCTCCTCTCAGTGTTTTGTTGTTTATAACTGTGCTAGCATTTTATGTGCAGATTGCTGCATTGTACAGGAGCAGAAAGCTTCTGCCTTTCATCCCTGGAGAGATGCCATGGATGAAAAAACACACCACTGCAGCCCCCAGTGTTTATCATCTCAGGGAAAAGCAGAGATAGCCATGTGGCCCTTCAAGAAAACACAGAGACATATCCCCACTGCCAGCCTTTGTGATCTCCAGAACTGTCCACCTCCAGTACTGAATGCTGGAGAAACTGAAGGTGCTAAAGCAGATGCCCTGAACTCACTTGAGGTAGGAAACCACTTATGCAGCTGTCCTGTGCAAATGACATGGGGGAGCCTGGGAGACTCAGAGTACTCACAACCTCTGGTATTGTCAGCTTAGAGCATATTTACCTTTGTGAAGACCCTAAAGATGCAGATCCTGATTTTGGGCCATGAGTTGCAGGCCAATTTCATTGGTAACCATGAGCTGTAGTGTCTCCTGAATTGCACAACAAGGTCTTTCAAGCCTGTCACTTTTCAGTGGCATTGTGTCATGTAATGCTTCTAATTTTCTGTTGGGAGCTTTGTTGCAAGACATGATTAAAATTAGGAAGCTTTTGAAAGTCATGCTCTTGAGAGGAACAGGCAAGGAGAAGATGCCCTGAGCAATGTGTTAGCGTGATCTGGAAAGCCAGTTGGGAGAATAAATGAATAATGTTGTTCAATTGTCTGAGACAAATTTTCAGCCTTTTTCCTTTTCTATATAAATCTTTTAATTGTTAATGTTTTTGGTTGGGTTTTTTTTTGGCCTAAAGAGTTTCCTGGTAGAAAAGATGGTAAAAATAATAGCATGCCCACCTTGAAATGAGAGCTAAGTGGGTGAGAGATTGCACCTAAATAGCAACCAGCACCAGAACAAGAGGACACAGTCTCAAGCTGCATCAGGGGAAATTTAGGCTCGAGGTGAGGAGGAAGTTCTTCACAGAGAGAGTTGTTAGCCATTGGAATGTGCTGCCCAAGGAGGTGGTGAAGTCACCATCCCTGGAGGTGTTCAAGAGGGGTTGGACGTGGCACTTGGTGCCACGGTTTAGTAGTCATGAGGTGTTGGGTGACAGGTTGGACTTGATGATCTTTGAGGACTTTTCCAACCTTGGTGATTCTGTGATTCTATGATTCTAAGTCAGGACCACAGAGAATGCTGTAAAACTAAAAGCCATTTTTATCACATGATGAGGTTTTTGCAGGCTGGACCTGCCATTGTCCTGCCACACAACTGATGTACAGTGGCAATGACACTGATTTTCCTTTATTGTCCTTCTTGCAGGCAGGCTGCCACGTGATAGGGCATTTGAAAGGTAAGAGTTCTCCTCAGTTTTACGTGCTGAGGTTTTGAATGTTCAAACTCCAAGCTCTAAATAGACCTCAAATGCTGAATTTAAAGATCAGCTCAGGAGTTGCTAAAGGCACTGATGGCAAAAAATCATAAAGACTTCAGTTTAAACTTCTCATGAACAAAATTTAAATTACTCCAAGAAGGGCTGCACTAAGGATATATTTAAGGGGCTGATATATGTTGAACACTCCTCTTTGCCTGATCATCTAGCACATATTTTGTTCATGGATCTTTGCTATTGACATGAAGATGTAAAAGAGTGTTCAATACCCAGAATTACTTGTTCCTACAGTTCCCCATGGGCTGAAATACTTCAAGGGGAAAGTGTGTTATGTTGGAGAGTTACACAGAGGGTGGTGTCTTCATTGCCAAGTAAGCTGCCTTAGCTGCAGTAATGCCAGTAAAGTGCTCCTGGGTGGTTTTAAGGACTCTTGTCCTCTTGTTCTCTTGACAAAGAAAGCCGGAAGAGGAGCGTGACATTTCGCAACAGGGTCAAGTTGTTTTCTGTCAGGGTGATACCAAGGCCTTTCAAAGCACTTCACAACAAGGCACATAAAGTTTAGACCAAGTGAAAAAGATGGTGAAAATCAAAAAAATCTCTCAGGCACACAGACTGTACTTCAACTATGAAAGAACCCTGAAAGCTGACAGTTATGGCAACACTGATGTCCTATGTGTTGAGATGAACAATGGATTTGAACACAAGTCATTTAGGGTTTAGCAAAAAGTCTAGAGTCCTTGGAATGTGGTTTAAGACCTGAGAAATCCTTTTAGCAATGTCTCGTTGAAACACAGGGTGTTTCTCCATACACAGCTTTGGTTTGGAGAAGCTCCACATCATCCCAGCTTTGATTTTACAAAGTCACTCTGATCCAGAGTGTCTCAATTTTACATCATTGATTTGTTCTCTGTCCAAATCTCCCGATACCAAGTGAAATGGAAACGTGATCATGGTTCATTCCCTCTTCTGGGACAGCCTTGTCAAACTTCAGACCAGTTTGGCAATAAAGACTGAGAAGATACCCAGTAAGACCCTGGGGGTTGATGCAGTGCTGACCTGATGGTGCTGAGCATTAGGGCAGATGAAAGGGTTTCTGAATACAAATGCTGGAGCCTTCAATGCCACATTTTGATAAGATAGCAGTAAAAAACATGTGGTTACCTAATACTTCATCACTGTCAGTCCCACAGCAGGGAGGGGTGGGGCGAGCAAAGGCCCAGGTCCCATCCATTGAGACATGGATGAAGCAGTCCTCATAAACAGGGACTTGACCTTTAGATGCCATCAGCAGCCAAAATGATACTGTTGGGACCCACTGCCAGGAAAAGCTGATATGACTGTGGATAAGCTGCTGAAAGACTGAACAAAAGGTGGTTTTGATACTCCTGTGCTCATTCAGATGCTGATTCACTGCCATATATGCTTACCAGATTTCTACCTCCCTGACTTCCTAAACAGCATGTAACACCTTCCCTCAGACATTCATTTCTTCACATACCTTTTCTCTTTCTCAGAATATTGCAGGAATTAAAGAGAAGGATGATACTATGACCAGAAGGACTGAGCAGGAAAATAAAGCAGCTGATAACCCTGTTAGGAGCATGTTAGACACCTTCTCTTAATGGCTGATAATTAAAGGAGAAGGTGAGAGCCAGAAAATCAGTCCATGTTTGATCAGAAGCTGTGATGTTTGCTCTTTGATCCTGATAAATCTTAAAGAAAAACAGTTTAGGAAAAGAATGGAAGAATATCCCCTGTTAACATCAAATAAGCAATCTTGGCAAGGCAAGGAAATGAAATATGGATGTCAGATCAAAGGTGCATTCTGTAGAAGGGAAAAATACTGAATTACATAAATCTCTACTCTTTAAAAAGTGAGAGCAGGGCCCTTTGAGGAATGAATCAGAGAATTTAGAACTCTCTGTGTGTGCATGCACCAAGGCTTCCCTCATGCCTCAGGGAGAAAGTCCCATTGGGAGTGGGTAGAATAGAATAGAATAGAATAGAATAGAATAGAATGGAATGGAATGGAATGGAATGGAATGGAATGGAATGGAATGGAATGGAATGGAATGGAATGGAATGGAATGGAATAGAATAGGACCAGACCAGGTTGGAAGAGACCTTCAAGATCAACATGTCCAACCCATCATCCAACTCCATCTAATCAACTAAACCATGGCACCAAGCACCCCATCAAGTCTCCTCCTAAACACCTCCAGTGATGGCGACTCCACCACCTCCCTGGGCAGCCCATTCCAATGGCCAATCACTCACTCTATGAAGAATTTCTTTCTGACTGGTCTGAATTTGTTCCAGAAGCCTATTTATTAATTCCTACTGAAAAAAAAAAAAAAAAAGATGTTACTAAAGGACTGGTTAAGCTTCAACTTAAAAATGTAGTTTGGCTTGGTTGCCATGATAGGATTTATAGTGCAAGGCTGGGATCTGAAACAGCATCAGACCAGAGACAGGGAACTCCCTCAAAACATGGGCTGAAACCGCTTCTGCCAAGAGGACAGAAACTGCTCCAGCTCCCCTTTGGACAGCCTGGCTGCTCCATAGCCCTTACTTCCTCCAGGACTCGGAATCCCCTCAGCCAACAATCAAATCCTTATCCATCATTGTGGAGGTGGATTCTGTGATATGGGCATTCCTCATGGGTGGAAGGCCGTGAAGAACCAGGCTGTGGCACAATTAATTCTTGCTAGCCAAGTTCTTCCTCTTAACAAGCTTTAAGTGCCAGCTTGGATTTTGACTCTTCCAACTTTCTGTAGGCCTGTGCTGTCTTAATGTTATGTAAATGTGAATTTTGGCATTTAACAGTCTGTAGCTCAGAGCTACAGTACACTCAGACTGATCTAATAATGAATGACAAGCTTAATAATATAACAAACTGGGAGCTTAAGTCAGTCTCCAGGATTTAACAGGGCTGCTAACTGAGAAAGCTCTATTTATGTATTGCAGCACTAATAGCTCCAAATGTTGAAGTACACAGAGCAGTGAGAAATGGAGTTGGTGAAGGTTTCTTCTGGTGTTTGATGGATGTAGAACTGCTTGTCAGTTACTCTGCAGTACAAAGTGATGTTCAGTTTCTCCCATGTTGGATGAACTCTGTGGACTTCCCAACATCTGCTTTATGTTTGCTGGTTTTGTAATTCATGTGTGTTTGTTGTTCTGGTTTGTTTGGTCAGGGAAGAGTGGTAACATGTGGGATCACTGGCTTGTGGAGAGATTTCAGGTAGAAAGAATCCCTGGAGGTCACTCAGTCACAGGATGCATCTAGATCAGGTGGTTTGCCTTCTACAGTCAAGTTTTGCTTGTCACTAATGTTGGAGAGTTCCCCAGTACCTTTGTGCCCCTTCACACCTTTATTGGGAATCTTTTTTTCCTCCTTATATCTAATCAGGATTTCCCATGCTCCATCTTGAGTCTGTTGCATTTTATCCTATTCTTTTGCACCTCTGAGAAGAGCTTGGTTTGATCTTCTCTTCTGGTAGGGTTCCAAGTGCCCCAAGAGGCATAACAGAGTGCAACAAAAAAATTCACTCCATAGACCTGGTGACCACACTCTTGCATATGCAACCCAGCATGGAAGAGGCCCTCTTTGCTGCAAGAGCAGATTACTGACTCCATTTCAACTTGGTGTTCACCAAGACACCTGCATCCTTTTCTGCAGAGCTGCTTTCCAGCTGCTGGCACCAAAGTTTTACTGGAGAGGAGGGGAAAGAATGAAGAGTGAGCATTTCATATGATATAGAAGATCTGCTCCCATCTTATTTCAAAGGGAACACCTGGCTGCCAAAAATCTCAGATCTGAGCTTGTAAGCAAACTTCTTTCATGTTGCTTTGGTTCTTATGTTGCTTTGGTTCTTCTGTAGCTTTACGACTAAGCACAGGCAAGAAGAGGGATCCGTGATCAAGACTGAGAGGCACACCTGGAATTAGGATGTGTAACAGTTGCTGTAAGTGCCTCCAAAAACATCTACAAATGTTTTTAATGGACACTTCTGATGTTTGAAAATATTACTGTAATAAAATTCTTGATGTCCCCCAAGGAGGTGGAGACATGAAAACTAAAGTCATGAGGTCTGTGGTGACAGGTTGGACTTGATGATCCTTGAGGTCTCTTCCAACCTTGGTGATTCTGTGATTCTGTGTAAAGTCAGAGTATTCTCTTGTCTAGAAAGAAAAAGAGAGCAATAAATTATTTCTTCAAATGTGCTGCTAGATCCTAAAGGGTATTCCTTCACAGAGCAAGACAGACTGAAATGGGAAGAGTGGATAGATCTTAGACTGCCTGGCAATTCACAGGATAATAATAAGGTGAATTAATTCAGCTATCTGAAATTAAATATGGATAACTGCTGGGACAATGAATATGACCAAGTGAGAAGGCCTCATGAGCTCTATTTTGTCCAATAGTTTTGGATATCTTACTGTTATAGTACTTCTTTATACCCTTCCACAACAGAACCTAATACTTTCAGATCCACAATTCAGCCTCAGCTACAGCAGGCAAAGCTGTTGCCTGTTATGACTAGAGCTAAGACACTAGGTTTTGCCACATGACCCATGTCTGTGGAGGGAAGTTACAGTACAATACAATATTGTTCTGATAAGTTCTGATGTAACATGCAATTTCCAGAATAACTACTGAATAATTTGAAGTTGCTTTGCAATAGATACAACAGGAAATCAACAGACCCTCTGTGAAATGACATTAGAGCCTTGGAGATAGAATATGTTGCAATTAGAAAGCAGACACACAGGCATCACATTTCTCATAAGCACCATTAGAATTAAATTAGGAACAACGCCTCGAAGATAAGAGATCATACTCTGCTTTGGAATTGTTTTGGTTCTCTGGGGCTTAATAATTTCCAGAAAGAAAATGTAACAGATCCACCAAACTTTCTGGAGTTTGTTCTGTGACCCAGGAGATACCTCTGGTCTGACTCACTGGCCACGTGTTTTGGGTCATAAACCCTTGCTCTTTTTCTTTCAGGCTCTGTCACAGCAGAAGGAGACAAGGGTGAGCAGCTGGGATCTTGTAAGATCTAACACAAATGGGCACACAGATCTGCCTATGACCCCTCATGAACCTGAGGTTGGTGGCTATATAGTGCACACACTGGAGTTTGTGTTTTAACCCCTGCCATTGAGATGCCTCCCTGTCCAAGCAGAGTGTTCATGCAACAGCAGCTTCTGCCTTCAGACAATCTCTTCAAATAATACAGTGTCTGTAACTGCAGCATTAAAAAGCAGAGGGATGATTTAGACCAGTATTCACCAGCTACACATCTCATGGCCCAGTCCCAGAAAGAACTTCAATTAGGGCTGATTGCAGATGTTGAAATAGAGACAGGGAAAGAAAGAGGAAAAAAAAGTAAGAGAACCTTGGGGAAATTAAAATGAAAATGAAACTCCAAGGAGCTAAATTAAATAACCGTGAGACCATTACACTGATAAGGGAAGGGAGCAGGAAGCATTTGTGAAAGAATTCAGAGGACTGTTGGACCTGGATGGCCAACGGGGTGTTACAGCCCAGCCTTGAAAAGCACAGGGGAGCATCACCCAGTTCTGCATAAACCTGCTGCCCCAGCTGAAGCCTGCCTTTGGGCTGAAGGGCCACATCCAGGCACATACAGACAGAACTGCCTCCATGTGCAGATAGCATGAACAACTCCACAGGAGAGGGAATCCATAAGAAAAGATACAGCTGCTGAAGCAGCGTGAACCAAACAGAGTTGGACTAGATGATCTTTTGAGGTCCCTTCCAGCCCCTATCATTCTGTGATTCTGTGAGTTTTTGGGCTCAGCTGCCTGTTGCCGTTCTGCACTAGGAGACTCAATGGGACTCCAGGAAGGTATCCTCATGGGGCCAGATGAGGTGATTTCAGATACCATAAATGCAGGCTCTAATCTCCTCTGCATCCTGGCCAACTTGCTTCTCCTTTCCTCTCTGGGAATGGGATGTGGGATGGGATGGCAGGGAGGGGTGTCTGCCCGTCCTGGGAAAGCTGGAAGTGCTTGCAATAAACTACTATGATCTTTGTATTTTCCTTTTAATGGGAGGTCATGAGTCAGGTCTTTGTGAACATTGGCAGCTTGATTGCCAAGTGGTAATCAGACCCTGAGCAGAAGAAAATCTTTACAAAATTGCTTCCAAATTTATTTTTTTCCCCTGTTATTTGATATTCTGTCAAAGCCCATTCTCAGTAAAGGGCAAGTGAGATTCTGAAGCTGATTACAGACATTTTTCATCCTTAAAAACAAGAAGATTGTGGAATAAGAGGAGGGGGAATGCAAAATGAGTGAGCATATAGACCTGATAACACCACAGAACTCAAGGCAATATAGGTGCAGCCTTTTGTGGGTGACATTTGAAGAGAGGAAAAGTGAGTCCTCTTTATTTCATTGAAAAAGGCTTCTTGTGTCTCCAAGTTACATATCTAATAAGGGTTTGTTTTTCAGTCTCCAGTTTATTAGTCCCTCTCTGCTCACTTGTGCCATATTTGTGCTGATGTAGCATTGCATTTCTGCCTTCCATTCCTGCTTTATATCAGCCTGAAATTCTCTCAATCATCTTTATTGTGTACAGTCGATGCAGGTTTTCCTGATTGCCCCCAGGCTCAAAGCATTAGTGAGACTGAAGCAATAAACCCCCTCTTTCTTACAGGAAAACTAACCTGAGTATTTTAGTTTGGACCTTGCTAAAGAACTATTTGTTTTCTTGGTCCTTCCTTGGAGGCAAAGGCTTGTGTTCACTTGAACTAGATGCCAAGACGTCTCCACTGATGGCTATGGAAATGTTTAAGGACAAATCTGAATGTCACCTCTGCCACTGATTCCTAGAAGAGGGGTCAGCCACTTGGGTGGTTGGTGGAACAGACAGCCAAGAGGTGCAGATCCTGACTGGGTCTTTGCTGTTCCTCCTTACCTCCTCTTTCACTGGTAAGACGCAGTAGCTGTTGCTTGGACACGAATCAGCTCCTTCAAAATTATTTGCACTTTACATTTTCTCTTTCCCAAAATTAAGTCATTGCTTTAGTGTACCTCCTATTTCACAGAGATGATCATTCCAGCCAAGGGTTATGGGGTCTCAGGAGTGATATTCTAGGGTTTTGGTCTTGATTTTGATGATGTTCTTTGCTTTTTGGTCTTCAGAGCTTTATGAGCCTTTCTTACACATCACACTCACCTACCTCCCATGCAGCTGTGCTCTCGTGCTGGAAGCCCTTGTCCTCTCTCCTGCTACAGAGAGTCACTTGCACTAATCTTAACTGTATAAGCTCATTTCTAATTCCATTTTTGCAGCCCAGCTGATAAACTACTGTAATGTTTAAGTGCTTACCAACCATTTAGCTTGAAATGATTTATTAATCAACCTTTATCACTTGAAGTAAGAGGCTTAGCTCGTGCACACGTGGGCTGTGTTATGCAGGCAGTCCTTCATGCAGAGGTTTCAGGAGCTGTACTAAGAGAGTGCATGTATTGCTTACTGGCATTTGATCAAATCAAGTTTTATCTACTTACTATCACCTGATTCTTATCACTGCTTCTGCTTGAAGCTGAAATCACAAGTAGCATTCTGTCATGTTCTTAATTTTGGCTTGTTGTGCTTCACAGAGCAAGGGACACTTGATCACATTGATAAACTTGAAGCATTTCAGAAAGCATCAGCGCCTGTGTTGCTGTTTCCTAACCATCTCCTTTGCTGTTTTGCTGCATAGGGTGAGAGATGCTTTTGTTAACAGCAGAAGTTTCTGCCACATGAGTTTTGGTTTGCTTGGTTACACTCAAGCATGAAAATCAAAGCTAAAGGCAAAAGCCAAAGTAAACAGCCTCATGTCTCTGATTAAGTTGTTTTGATCAATCTTCTGCTGAGCATTTAAGGCACTTCTGTATATTTTTTTTTAAAGAGATAATAAAAGTTGGCTTTTAAAAGCCACAGCCTGGTGCTGACCACATTCATGGTGTTTTACTTCTCATGGGGTAACTCTCACCAGTTCCTTGGGTGGTATTCATAGAGCTGACCACATGACAGCATAATTTATAGTGTGTTTCATTTCAGAGAAAGGGAAAGCACAAAATTATATATATATATATATATATATATATATATATATAAAATTATAAACTGAGAGGTGACACTCACAAATTTCATGCAGAAGTCTGAGCTAAGATGTTGCTGACTTGTTTGTTCAATAGGTGGTACTGGACTCTGGACACCTGGGGCTCCTTTCAGACACAAATGCAACACCTGAATCCAAGTCTTGTGCTGTTTTGACCAGAATAAACTAGATACATTTCCACTTCAAGAGGCAAAAAGAGTGGAAAAGAAAGCAGAAAGCCAGAGACACCAGACTGGCCACACTGAGCTCAAATTACTGTCAGGATGCAGTGCAGTTACTGTGTGATGCTGCTTACAGGTTCTGACTGATACCATGGCATTGTGAAATGGCTACATATTTTTTAAGTTCCTCTGCAAATGGGCAGCAGTGTGGCTGTCAAGGATAGTATCTCGGGCTCCCTGTTTGGTTATGGAGAGGAGCCACTGGTGTTGCACCTGGTTCAGCACACAGACTGACAAGGTCACCTGAAGTCTCTACCCTGCCTCCTCCACCCCAGCTGTGAGTGTAGCCTGGCAGACAAAATACTCTATCCCAGCTGTCCAGAGCAGGTGTCACTTCCTTTGAGGTTTCCACATCTCCAGAGCTCCTCATCCACTGTGCTTCTCTCCAGTGCCACATCACTTCCTTGGCCCCAGGAATCTGGGCTGGATTATGTTTCTGCAGACCCTGGGAACTCATGATGCCAATGAGTGTCAAAAAGTGCTGCTGAAAAATCTGGGTAGGCAGCCATTTCATAGCTTCTGGCTTTCCTGCAGTCAGCCTGTTCCTGAATACAGAAGATGCAAAATAAGACCACAACCTTGGGAATACAGAATTGGGAATACAGATCATTAAATGGTTTGGGTTGCAAGGACCTTTGAAGGTCATCTAGACCAATGCCTCTACAGTGAGGAGGGACATCTCTAACTAGATCAGGATGCTCAGAGCCCCATCCAACCTGACCTTGAATATTTCCAGAGAAGGAGCATCTGCCATCTCTCTGTGGCATCCCTGGAAACATATTTGGTGGTGGAGTTTCCATGTCAGCCCATCAGTGCCTGAATCGCTGCTCTGTTTGTCCCTTTAAAGCAACTAACTCTACCAACCATCTTCTCACTGTATTAACACTCCTCTTCATGCCTTGAAGATCTCAGCACTGTGACTTCACTGAGTAGAGCTTTTCTCACTGCACCTCAGCCAGGGAGTGTATTTGCAAATTGTAGCTCTCATGAAAGCTGGCACCTCTCTCTCTCAGCACCAGTCCTTGTGTTGGATATGGCACCATGGATCACAGGAGCAGGCCTGAAAGCTCATGAGTCAGTTCATTACCACCATAATGCTCTCCCCAAATCTCTTACAGTGAGTGGCATCTCTGCCCCTGCTGGAACTAATGCCATTTTTCATCCTTGTGGTCATTGCTAGCAGCCAAGTAAAAAATGTCAGGTTTAATTACAGCATTTACTTACACATATCTCTCCTGCTTTAAAATGGGAGGCAGATCCCCAGTCATCACACAGGGCTCATAAGCTTCTGTTAAACAGGCATAATTCAGCAAATAGCTGTAATCAACAGGCTGCCCAGGGGGGCTGTGGAGTCTCCTTCTTTGGAGGTATTCAAAACTCTCCTGGATGCATTCCTGTGTGATCTGTCCCAGGTGATCCTGCTCTGGCAGCGGGGTTGGACTAGATGATCTTTCAAGGTCCCTTCCAACTCCTAGCATTCTGTGATTCTATGATCAATGATCTATTTAAAAAAAATGAGAAAATTAGGTTATTTTTTAAAAGTGATTTCCAGGTTTCTAAATAGGTGTTGGAGTAAATCTGGTGTGCCTCTGATATATGCCCTGGTAATCCCCCTTTGCTTTTTATTTCCACAGGTACTGGTTGTTCTCTTTAAGACCACAAGAAACAAAGCTGGCAAAAGAATAGCAGACCTCTCTGGAGAAAGCACTCCAAGAAGTATTATCTGTATTACATTTCTGCTCTTTAAAATCTATCTGTGACCCAGGACTCCACCTGCTTGGTTTTCCCACAGTCCCCTGAATAGCCATCCTTTTACCTGTCAGTATTTCCCTCCATCTCTTAGTTCATCTAATTTTTCTCTTCTTTTTCTGGTGCTTCTCTTAAGTGCCATCAGTAAATTGTAGAGGATCTCACAATTTGTTTTTTGTGTGTACCTGGAGTGGCTGATAATGGCTGGTGGGGAAATCACTGAGAAGTTAACAGGTCTGTTCAATTTTTTGACTTCCTTCATTCCCTGACTACTTTCTTTTAAACCTCTGACAAAGCAAAAGGCTGTTGTGATTCAGAGAAAACGTGATTAGATGCACCCCGACTGATTTTCTTGGAGCAGTGTTCACTTTGCCACTCACATGGGATTGTAGAAGGTGAAAAAGGTGGACTTGCACTTCTCATGGCTTTTTAAAGACTCTCTGGTGGAGAATGATCTGAGTTCAGGGTATCTAATCACATACAAGAAACAGACAATCCCAGGCCTGGGGATTAGGCTGATTATAAATGCTTATGCTAGATACAGAAAGTCAAAGTAGAGGAAAGATCAGTATCCTGATTCAACTGCTTTTAACATACACCTTATAAAAATACAGCACCTCATGTAAGATTGACATGATTTCTCAGTGTTTTGAAGCACAAAGGAGTCAAGTTTATCTGTGTAAGCCAGATACACTGCTAGTTGATATCCCATGGTACTGAGCAGTGATTGTTTCCTTTCCTTCATCAGAGAATAGCCGAGGAATTTCTTCGTTAACCAGGTAAATGAGAAACATCCCAATGGATATGCTTTAGTGACATGGTCCATTGAACCAGCCAGAAGGAATCCCATTGATTCCATCTGCTGGAGTCTGGAGAGTAACCTTGGGAATGTTTTAAGAAGTGTCAAGGGAGAAGGCTTATATATTTATTTATATATATACTGAGTAGAGCCTGTGAAGAGCAGGAAACTTGTTAGGGCTTGGATATGCTAAGAGTATGAGATACAGAAATGGTCTTCTCTCTTTATTGTTGGCATGGAAAATTGCTACCTGAATGTTTCCCTTGGAACAAAGTTCAACTTCCCTGACAGTAAAAGCCTCACGAACCAGGAGCATCATTTTTTGCAGGCTAAGAGGATCATGTCCTATCTCTCACAATGCTGCTTGGAGCCAGAGGAGCTATCTCAGTGCTGATGATGACACCATCCATGTCTGAGGGCTTGAGTGTCTACTTTCTTTACTGTGAAGACCACCTTGCCCTGAAACTGAGTGTGCTGTGACGGGGCCCCACTAACAAGTCTCAACATCACTCCTTCAAGATAGAAAGTTCTCTTCTAGCATCATTTTCCCCATTAATTGGATGACCTCTGCTACTCAGCATTGGGCTGCAGCTCAGGAAAAGGTCAGGCCTTTTCCACGGCTGCTCTTGCCAATTAACTTCTTGGCGTACTCGGGCATGGGCCTATTGCCCTTCAAATGCGGGAGATGCTCAGCATGCCATAAAGCTCGAAGGAGCACAGCAGGCTAAACAATCCTCCTGGGAGGCACCTGACCTGACTGCTAACTCTGCTTACTCTCTCTCCACTTTCTGCCACAAAGGCAGAGATAGTGCTGCAGTGAAGCAGCTCTGTGGGTAAACGGAGCTTTTCTGTTATCAGCTGCAGTTACCTCCCTTCCCAGGTCTGTTATCTGCTTGGACTAATCCATGCCTTTGATGCAGGAGTCACAGAGCAATGCATTCAGTATTTCCAAAATATGCCTGCAGAGGCATAACCATTTAGACTAAAATGACACAAATAGTTTGTGACAAATGACCTACACTGGTTTCCAGTAACATGCAGAGATGTCAGCCTGCTGCCAGCCATTCCTCACTTTCACTATTCTTCCTGAGCCTTTCGCCAGGCCACAGCAAATTCTGCAGCTAAAAAGGTGCAAAGAAAAATGGTTTTGTCTGATTTGGGGGAACATGGCCAGAGAGAAGACAAAGATGCATGGTGGACCTTTACCAAAGGGAGAGTGCAACATGTCCTCAGACCTCTCATGGTTTAACCCCAGTCAGCAATTAAGCACCATAGAATCATGGAATTATAGATTGTTAGGGGTTGGAAGGGAGTCCAAACCCTCTGCCAAAGCAGGATCACCTAAGGCAGGTTGCACAAAAATGCATCCAGACACACCCTGAAAGTCTCTAGACACAGAGAGGAAACACAGCCACACTTGTTCCACACCTCCCAGTGGGATGATGGAGAGAATCAGAAAAAACATCTAAAACAAACCCAACCACAACTCCTGGGTTGAGATTACTATTGTTATTACTACTACTACTACTACTACTACTACTACTACTACTACTACTACTGCTACTACTACTACTAATGTGTGCAAAACAAGCAATGCACAATACAATTTCTCACCATCTGTTGACCAGTGCCCAGTCAGTGTCTGAATCATGGTGCCCACTCCCCACAGTTTATATACTGAGCATGTCATCACGTGGTATGGGCCATTCCTTTGGCTCACTTGGGTCAGCTTTCCTTGCTGTGTCTACTCCTAGCTCCTTGTGCAATCCCAGCCTCTGCTAGCCAGGGTGAGAATTTGAAAAGTCCTTGACTTAGTGTAAAGACAGCTGAACAAGAACTAAAACATCAGTGTGTTATCACCATTATTCTCACACAAAATCCAAGCCATGGCACTGTACCTGCTGCTAGGAAGAAAATTAACTTTGCTCCAACCAAAGCCAGAACAAGACTGTATCAAGTGCCAGCAAGTTCACACAGCAAGGAGCCCTCACATATGTGAACCAAATGTGAATTAAAGCCTTTACAGTGCAAAGAGCTTTGATTTAAACTCACCTTTTCTCTAAGGCCAGCAAATCACCTATGGGGTAAAATCAGGGTCTGGAAGCTTTGTTGATCACATTTCCATCTCTCAAGGAGAAGTCTGTCTTTACCTAAAGGACAGGCACCCTCCTCTGCCCTCTTTGTGGCCAAATTACCTCCTGTTTTGAAGGTTTGTGTGTTCTTGAGTGCTTAGTTGATGCTATACACCATGAGGAGATGAACCAGAAGCCTAATTTCTAAGAGTGCAGTTTGTCTGGTTTAGTGACTGAACTATGCAGTTTCTGAGATCAATATGTGGTCATAAAAGAAAAGGTTTGGGTCAAGTTTTTGTCAAGTCCACTTGTTTTCCCATCCTTGCTCCATGGACATCCCAAATTAGTGGGTACTGCTGGCAGTCATAGAATATCTCTCTATCCTAGTGCCCTATGCACTGTAAAAGAATGATAAAGCTCTTGAAGGTGCTAAGTGCTGTGGTGTTGGATCCACTAATGGCAGTGAAGCTCAGACACAGAGATGAGAGGGCTGTGAACAAATCCCCAGAGCAGTTTGCACTGGGGGCAGGAGTTGTGCAATAGCATGGGCTGTGCCAAATGCCTGGGATGTGCACTGTACCTGGGTTAGCTCCATCTCACCTGTCACCATTTCTCTTCTCCCTGCATGATGGCCCCAGCTAGCTCCTAGCACTCTGTTCTTTGCACCCTTTCAACCATCTCATTGTACCCTGTTTGCTACCATGTGGCCAGGTCGTCAGGAAAACAGTATTTTTGCAATGTCCCTTCAGCACAGAGGAGGTGGAAATGAGATTTCAGTGTCCAACATATGGGCAAAAGCTGCCAGTCTGGAAATCCAGTAGGAGCATTGCCTGCCCTCTGAGTGCCCATGTCTCTAGGCTTTGGAGACCTTTTGGGCAGCTTGGTGTTGTGCTGCCAGCACCATACACATGTCCATAGGCCCTCTCTTGCTGATCACTTTGTGCCCCCCAAATTCTCTTGCTTTAGGTGATGGGGTTTGTGCCATGCAGCACCACAGCCACGGTGCCAGTCCTATCAGTCCCATTCTGCTACAGCCCAGAGTACTTGACTGTCTCGCCAGTGGAAATGTTTAATCACATCAGAACATCAGCACAGCAAAAACATTAAAACGTAGCTCCCTGCTAATTGCCAGTGAAATTTTGCTTTCTGAAGCACCTAATAATGAATAGGAATGCTGGAACTTGAAGTCAGTGGGGATCCATAGCTAAAGATTGCCTTTATCAGTAGGGCTTCTGTCACTGCTTAATTGAGATGCAAATCATAGCTGTCTCCATGGTGATGAAGTAACTTTTGTGTTGATGAAATACAAACATAGCTGGATGTGCCCAGCTGAACTAGCTATAAACCTAAGGCAAAAATGTCAGGGATGGACATAGCTCTGGCAGTGCCTGGCCATATTCTACCCTTGTCTTCCCCTGCCCAGCAAAGCTGCACACCAGATCTCTGAGCACAGCAAGGTCCCAGAGAGACTGAGGTAGGTGCATAAAAAGGTGAAGTCAATCAAGAAAAAATGGGTTGAAGTGAGCTGGTTGCCACTCACTTGTGGCTGAGATCCCACCAGCATCACTTGGTTTGCTGGCAGGAGTAACCATTCCCAGCCTGGGCAGCAGCTCTGCTGAGCCATAGACATGAGCCATGGGCACGTTGCTGTGGATGGTGTAAGCCATCTTACCCAGCTTGCAGGGAGATAAAGGGCTTTAATTATTGGTGAGTGAAATAATTACACGGGCCATAAAGAAGTTTATGAGACATACCCTCAGAAGGAACATGGCATCAAAGAACATTTTCTGCCCTCCAGCTGCCATTTGCCAGGTTTGCAATGAAAACAAGCCAGTTGCCCAAGTCTCTTCTGCCATACTCACTTACCAGCTGGGACATGTGCTGAGCTCTTATATGTGCGAAGTGGACCCAAAGTGCATGAAATACAAATATTGAGGCAAAATCCCAGAGCCACCAGTAATGATGACTGAGATGTGTGCCTCTGGGTGTTAGATCCCACCTCAGTCCCTGGGGCTGGACTAGTCTGGGTAGAGAAATCTCTGTACACACATGTGTCATGAAAGTGGGGGGCTCTGGAGCATCCGGGATCCACCAGATTTTTATGGGTTTTTTTAACCCTATGAGTTCTTCAAACATGTTTCCAACTAAGCCAGGTTCTTTGCCTGTTTCTATTTATTTATTCTGCAGCAGTCATTGCTGGCAGCTGCCTGAGACCAACTCAAAACACAAGTCCAGGAACCCTGTTGCTGCCTCTTAACAGCCTTTAGATATATCTTTGCCTCTCCTGCTGTAGTTTCCTTCTGCCTCAGCAACCAGGAGTAATTACAGCAACCATGTCAGAGATACTGCCTCCTGTCCTAGCATGTGGCCAGCATGTGGTAGCAAGTCATGCTGCTGCTTCATTGTGGGCTCTGCTGCAAGAAATGCAGCAGATTTTCCTGCACGAACCCAACAGTTGCTCATGCACCTCCCACACAGTGCATGCTGTATCTGCTGGTCTTGTAGCTCCTCATGCAGGTAGCAAAGGTGTGTACAAAGGTGCTTTATAATCATCCAGCATTTATTCTTTTTCTCACAAATCAGTTTTTCAACAGGTATAAACTACATTCCAGCTGAGGGTTCAGCAGGAGCACAGATCTTTCATGCAAATGACTGCTTAGGTATACTTGGAAAAAATAAGGCAGAACTGGCTCCCCAGGCAATGTCTTGAAGTGATGAGGAAAGAGTAATTTAAAAATCAGCCACCTAGAGGCAGCTCTGGCAGCAAGGAAAATGTCCTCCTGCAGCAGTAGAGTGGTTAATTGTTCCAGTTTGGGATTTGTGTGTTCATTCATTAGTACTCATCTAATAATGATTTACTCTGCACTGATGTGGAACCCTCCATCTCCTTCCCTGTCCTACTCTGCAACTATAAAATCCGGACTGAGAGCACTGGCAAAGTGGATGCTGAACTCTGGGTCACACCTGTGGGGAAACTGAGGCACAGAACTATCCTGAAAGAGAGGATCCTCTGCACATTCTCATGCCTTACCATGCAGGTGACCTCATGTGGGGTAGACATTGTCCTCCAACCCTTTCTCTGTCAGGGTGGTTGCAGCTACTAGATGGAAATGGCAAGGGCAGAAGAGCAGCTGCTGTGGTGGCAAGCCCTGCACTAGTGGTTCCAAGGGTAAAAATAATAATAATGATAAAAGAATTAGAATATACAAAACCAGTGATGCACAGTGCAATTGTTCACTGCCTGCTGACTGATGCCCAGTTAGTTCCCAAGCAGTGCCACCCAGCCAGATGCCAGCTTTCACCCTAGCTTATATACTAAGCATGATGTAATATGGTATGGATTAAAGCTTTGACCAGTTTGATTCAGCTAGTTGTCTCCTCCCAGCTTCTTGTGGCCCCAGCCTCCATACTGGTGGGGTGGTGTGAGAAGCTGAAAAGTTTAACTTGGTATAAACCCATCTGAACAGCAGCTACAACATCAGCGTGTTAGCACCATTATTCTCACAGTAAATTCAAACAGCAGCACTATGCCATCTGCTAAGGAGAAAAGTAACTCTATCCCAGTCAAAACCAGGGCATCCTGAGGGCAGGAGCTTGCAATACATTTGTAGAGTGGTTTATGGACCTGGTATTTGCAGCTTGAAATCTCTTAGAAACAGAAATCAATCATTTCATCAGCTGAAACCATGTGGTGGCCACCACATAGCTCCACAGGGCAGTGACTTGTCTGCCATTCAAGAACTACTTTGAGGTTAGGAAGCTTATAGTTCAGCTTGGTGTTGCCTGAAGAAATGAGAATGCTGCTTAGCTTAAGTGATGGTCAGGTGGCCTGTCCTATGGTGCTAATATCCTAGCTTGTCCTGGTGCCTTTATGCACCAGCAGGAGCATGCCTGGACTGAAGGACGGAGCCCAAGCTGTTCTGGCTGCAGTGGTGCCTTTTCTGGGGCTGTGGTATTTGATTTCCTCCCGTGTTAAAGGCTTGGGAAAGCACAGCACTGATCAAACACCCAGCAAGGTGGAGTGTGAGTCACTAATGGCAGGTTTGTCCTAATTAAAGCCAGGTCTTTGCAAAGGACTACAGCTCTGCTTTTTATACCTGTGCCTTCATCTCATCTCTGCTTTTCTGTGCCACTTCCAGCTGTTGTATACCATCTATATGATCTCTGTCTAGATTACTAATGAATGCCTTGTTAGAACAATAATTGGCTTCTTATTTAGTAGACTCATAATGATTATAACTGAAGTACATTACCAGCCATGGGGCATAATCTATTTTAAACTGCAGTACACAGGGACTGAGGTTTATGTTCCTCAATGTGATTTCTTTTCCTTTTGTAAAAGCAATTGTGTGCATTTGACTGTAGATTGCTATTGTTGAAACTTTTTCCACAAGAGTTAGTTGTACCCAGAGCAATTTACAAATGACAATTCAAAGAACAGGCAGCAATACAATGGGACCAGCTTAACCAGAAGGGAAACTAAATACAGGAATTGAATGTGCTCCCAAGAAATTACCTGTTTTCACTCTCATAATGGATTGCATTGTCAAGAGGTTGTATAATATTCAAGGTAATGTCAATAACTGCTTGTGTTGCTGTACTACACATGCCAACAATAGGGTTTAGCAGCATGCTGATGAAGCTCATGGCTGGGTGATGCTAACTTGGGGGATTTAAGCAACATTCAGGGAAAGAATACAGAATTAACCAGGCTGGAAAAGACCTTCGAGATCATCAAGCCCAATCTATCACCCAATACCATCTAATCAACTAAACCATGGCATTAAGTGCCTCATCCAGTCTTATTTTAAATACTTCCAGTGATGGTGACTCCACCACCTCCTTGGGCAGCACATTCCAATGGGCAATCACTCTTTCTGTGAAGAACTTCTTCCTAGCATCCAGCCTAAACCTCCCCTGGTGCAGCTTGAGACTGCATCCTATTGTTCTGAGGAATGGCTTTTGGCTGGCTGTTGCATGGAGTGTTGCTCTTTGTAGTTATTTCAGTATGTAAAAGAAGCTGAAGTGGGGATCTCAGCTCTGGTCTTCTCTCTGGGAGGTGTCTGTGTCATCTGGTCTCAAATCCAAATGCCCAGAAGTCATGTGCACAAAGGACTCTGGCATCAGCTTTTCGTAACTACCCAGTTTCCTTGGTTAACACAAAGCATTAAAGATGCTGAAAACATTTTACTGAGTGAGAGGAATCACCACATGTGCTTTTGAAAAGATGTGGAAAGGAGAGAATAGACTTTGTGGGGCATTTTTGTTCTTTAACAATGAAAGATACTCACTTTCCAAAAGCAGCTGGAGATTTGTGCCTTAACTTTTGGCTGCTAAACTAAAAAGCCTTAAAATTAGTTTTTTGACAAGAAGAGGGCTGGAGCACCTCTCCTATGAGGACAGACTGAAAGAGTTGGGGCTGTTCAGTCTGGAGAAAAGGCTCTGAGGTGACCTTATTGTGGCCTTCCAGTATCTGAAGGGGGCCTACAAGAAGGCTGGGGAGGGACTTCTTAGGATATCAGGTAGTGATAGGACTAGGGGGAAAGGAATGAAGCTGGAGGTGGGGAGATTCAGACTGGATGTGTGGAAGAAGTTCTTCACCATGAGAGTGGTGAAACTCTGGAATGGGTTGTCCAGGGAGATGGTTGAGGCCCCATCCCTGGAGGTGTTTAAGACCAGGCTGGACAAGGCTCTGGCCAGCCCGATCTAGTGTGAGGTGTCCCTGCCAACGGCAGGGGTGTTGGAACTAGATGATCCTTGTGGTCCCTTCCGACCCTGACTGATTCTATGATTCTAAGTGGCAAATATCAAATTTCAACATGCAGGCTGCATGAATGTTTAAAAAGGAAACACCCCAAACAATGCCTTTAAATTTTGGGATTGAGAATAAAAAGGGCTTGGGTTTGGGTCTCCTGACACCATTGCTCTTCAGGCATTTTTCTCCCAGTTTGCTCATTTTATCCACAGACCTCTTTAGACCAAAAGTTAATGAAACAAACAGAATCTGCAGAATTTTTTTCATTCTTAGAGAAAGAAAACTTTAAAGGCAAGGGTGACCTTTTAGTTAGGTGATGTTGCTTGTGTTTGTTGTCATCTCTGCAGTCATAACTTAGTTACTTCTGTCATGCTTCAGGCACGTTTCTTCTGTGTCCAAATTTTGGAGACTCTTGCTTTCCTGATCTTCAAGGTTTTCTCTAACAGGAATGAATCTATGATTCCACAGTTCAGTGACTCACTAGCTCTGTATTTCAGCTTCCTTTAGCAAAAAAGCTTGAAAAACAAATGTATTCCATGATGTGGCTTTCCCTAGCTGAAGTCAATGCTTGTGTCCATGTGGCATGCAGGAGCTCTGCACACTGGAGCTTTTGGATGTATGTGAACAGATTCATTAGGCTGCAGCAGGTCCAACAGGTTTCAGTGGTATCAGACACTGTCTTTGCACAGAAAATACTTTCAAGATCTCCAGAGAAATGCAAAGAGCTCTTAGATCCAAACCAGAGGGTACTTCCCAGCAGCAGAAGGGCAAATATCCACAGGGCATAACCTGTCTGGCTCATGCTGCTGTCTGAAATAATCAGAGCTGGGTTAAAGCCTGGATGATTTTTGTGGTCATTCCAATCTCCATCACAAAAGAACGGTCCTAAGGGAATTTTTCCTCAAACTCTTGTTGTGAATTCCAGGTGGCACAGATGATTTAATGTAACCTACTTGTACAGTACTGGGAAAAGAGGCTCTTAGGCTTGGATGGAGCCTTTAGCTGTGGCTCTGTGGCACATAAATAACATTAATGAGGACAACAAATTGCTTTACAAGGGTTTAGCTTGTTTGTGAGCCTCCCATTTGGTGCCTGCAACAAAAACTAACATAAGTTTCCTGTTTCCTTTTGTAAAAGTTATTTCAAAGCTCCACTCTCCTGATTTCTCAGAACTGTACAAACTTCATTATCTCCCCCAAGGCACTGGGAATTGGGATTTCCTCATGCTTACTGCAAATGCCAATTACCAGTGCCAAAAAAACCCCTCACCACACCACCAAACTGTGTTCCCCTGAAAGCACTATTCCTAGGAGCTATTTGTTTTGAATGAAGAAATGCTGCAATATAGGTAATTAAATTAGAATGGATCTTAATATGTAGAGCTGGTGGTAGGGAAGAATTGGAACCTTAATTATACCTGACAAGGGTATGTGTCAGCACACCCAGGGATTGCTAGCTGTCCTGCAAGGACTTCTGAAGCCTTCATCATACTCATGTCCTCTCAGATACTCCTTTCACCTCTCTGAAGAAACAACCCATCTTCACATACCAGAAATTCAGTTGCAGTCTTCTTTTGCCTTATCCCTCCATTTAATTTTATTGACCTATATTTGGAAGTGTCTGATGTGTTATTTAAGCTTCCATCTCAGCAATGCTTCCTGCACCTTTCCTTCTCTTCTCCATTACAGTGATCTCCCCTACTTTCCTCCCGTGTTTGAGACACTTTCTGACTCAGGTAAGAGTAGCCTAATGACATAAGAAATCTCACTTCCAGAGAACAAAATCTTTCTTTCAATGTCATTTTTTCTAACTAGTGCCTTCTAAGGATAATTGAAATTAGGTCAGCCCAGGTTTTCTAATAGACTTGCTGTAATTTGTATGCTTTCACCTTGGAAGAGCATAAAATCCAGCTCCAACAGTTGAATCCCCAAACTCTGATGTTGGAAATCTAGGCTGGAAAAAGCACCCTGTATGTTCACAATAAAATTAGGAGTACTCTTGAGCCACTGTGACCCATTGGAGGGAAGCAAGAAAAAGATGTGTGTCTAAGCTTAGCATTTTGTTTAGCCCTCTTCTGTTAATATGCTGAATTGTCTAATGATGTCCCAACTATGTGGCAAGACTGTTGATAAGGAAGTCTAGAAAATCATTGATTAGGATGTCCAGAAAAACAGTGGCTGTCCAGTTAATATTGGACACCTACATTCAGGTGTCTGCTTTCAGACCTGTGTTTCTTTATTAGCACCATGGCTAAACTCCCATCACAGACAACAGAAATTGAGTCAACAGATCCTAGAAAGCTATCCAGATTACACTATGGTGGACACTGAGGTGGGATTCAGGCCTGTAACAGAGTCACCTAAAGATTTTGGGGGTGCCCTAATATACCCCACCTGGCATGCAGAGAATGGCACAGGAGACCATCCAGACCTCACAGAAGCCTGAAACAACAGTAGATGCTTACATGTGGAGAACCAAATCCCTTCTGTACATTTGGTCAGCTGAATGTCCCTGAAAATCTCCCAGATGTGAGGATTTTTGGCTTGCATTATCAGTAGATCAGCAGATGTTTGCAGCTGGAGCTAGCTGGGAAGTTTTTGATGGTACATGCTGATTTTGACATGCTTTGGCTGGAATGAAGGTGAGAAAACAGCAGCAGCGCTGCACCCCTGGCACCCAGAGCTCTCAGGGCCTCTGATTATCAGTTGTGGGCAATGCTGACAGGAGAACATATGTGTATAAAATGACCACAAATGCACTTAACCTGGAAAATAATCACAAGTTCCTAATTACCAGGATTTTAATGCTCCCACCGCATTCCCACTGGAGCAGTGCCAATTGCTTTTGAGATAGACTAATCTATTAAACTGATCTGAAAACAAGGTTGCCATGACACTGGCAGAAGGAGCTTCATGATGTAGGAAGAATGTTTAATGTCTCTGCAAAGTAGGACACACAAGACCTCTAGGTTCTGTGTTTTACAGGGTAGTCCAGGGAGTCCTGAGGTCAGAGTAGTTTCTTCCTTTCTAAATGGCAGGAATGGTTTGCTATTCCTTGGTTTCTTCTATCAAAGAGAATAAAACAAACAAACAAAAAAACCCTCTTCGTTTTATTTAGTGATTTCTACCTAGATGGAAATTTTAAAGAAGAAAACAAAAATAATTCAAGGGTTTTATGTAGCAGAAGCTGAAGAGTATTTGACTGACTGGCTGTAATCACAAATAGGAAAGGCTGTGGCATTGCTGTGCTTTCTCTGCATTCAGTGGAATTTGCTGCCAGTGAGCGAAACATATTACTAAATAGTAAAAATGCATAAATTTGGGTAGCTCACAGAACTTGTGTGTCTTGTGTGGGGTCCCAGAAATCCTTGAGAAGGATTTGCTTGAAGTGGAAGTGCTGGGGAAAATCTTTTGAAGGATGTTAGGAAGAAGTTCTTTGTAGAAAGAGTAGCCATTGGAATGGGTTGCCCGGGGGTGGTGGAGTCACTATCACTGAAGGTGTTTAGGAATAGACTGGATGGGGCTCTTGGTGCTGTGGTTTAGTTGATTAGATAGTGTTGGATGATAGGTTGGACTCGATGATCTCAAAGGTATTTTCCAACCTGGTCCGGTCCGGCCCATTCCATTCCATTCCATTCCATTCCATTCCATTCCATTCCATTCCATTCCATTCCATTCCATTCCACTCCATTCCATTCATTCCATTCTATTCTATTCTATTCTATTCTATTCTTCTATTCTATTCTATTCTATTCTATTCTATTCTATTCTATTCACAAGAGGTTGTACAGGCTTTCTTTGCTTTCAGTGTCTGGGAATACATCTCCTTCAGATGAGAATGAAGCTGAAAAAAAGGAAATGATAGTGTTGAAAAGATCCTTTGGAAATGGTGAATTCTGCTGTCAATGCAAAGATGTAAACAGAAAATGCTTCAGTTCTCTTTACTAAGATTTTTCTTAAATGGAGTTAACTGCAAATTTCAATATTTTTCCCACATCTTGCCCGTAACAGACCTTTTAAAACTCATCTCTGTCTGATTCCTGTGGTGGTATCACAACCCACAAAATTTCCTCCTTGAAAAGCTCTTAAGAGATTGCCAGCAATATTTTCCCTGACCCTCCTGCAGTCACATGCATCAGGTATTTCAACGACTTTCAGTAGCAAAAGGTTCTGTTTAATGGAGTAGAAAGACTACACATAAGTAATAGTCTTGCACTAAACATAGAAACCCTTGGCACAGTGCAACAGCAAGTTTAAGTCTGTGTGGTGAAATTTAGTAGAAAGTCACAGTATCAAGCAGCCCATGCATGTTGTGCCCTGAAAGGCAGGTACATCATCTGCATGTCTTCTTCAGAGCCACCTCCAGATCCCAGTCTTGATTCCAGACAAAGACAACTTAAGCCCTGCAGTTTGTCTGCAATATCAGTGGCTTGGTGAAGCCTCCACCTGCCCAGGTCATGGATGACTGCTTCCCTTCTGCAACCTGCTGAAGCAGTATCTGCCCTGGTATCCACTGTCCATCCCTCTTGCATGCAGGCATGTTCATCTTTCAATGACAGGGAAACAGGAAGCCTGGAATAAGGCCACTAAGTTTTGAGAGCTGTAGCTAGAAGAGCTATTTCTGCAATATGTATTTTAATTGTCAGGGTGTGTGACCAGCATAAAGATTTCCAAGGAAATATTTTGGGGTCTGACAAAATCAAATATCATTGTAAAAAATGCTGATTAGCTTCAGAGTATTAGTGAAGCAGAAAATTGGCTTGGAACATGATTGTTAGCAGCTATCTTGAGAGCTTTATCCATTTATATCACTATTTTCTTTACAAATGAGCCAAGGGATTAGTTTGCACTAAGCAGACTACAGACACAACAAATTCCATTCAAGAAGGAGCAGAGGAGTTTTCCTGTGTCTTAAAAATGGTCTTACTAATTTGGCTGTTTGCAGTGAACAACTTGCTGGAATTGCACAGACAATTCTTTTTCCCTAAGGAAAACTTTATCTCCATTTTCCCAGTTGAGCATTTTTAGGCAGTAAGATCTGCAGGAAGGACATGGGAAAGGCATCCTGTTCCCACCATGTGTGGTTTCGCAGGTTGCTCCACACTCTCTTTTCACTCTGTATCCAGACACTGGTAAGCAGTTTGCTACCTTCCCCTCCACATGGCTTCAAATACAGCTTCTGGCAGGAGGCAGCTGTGTGCCCTGTACACAGCAAGGTACAACTGCCTTAGAAAGATGCATGGGATTCCTTCTCTGGTTTTAGCCTTAGAGATGATAATTTGCAATCACAGTAACATCCCAGCCAAGGAGTTTCACAACACTCATTTGAAAAGCAGCTGTGCTGTGGTTTGTGAAGATCACTTATCTCCTTGTAATTGCTGTCTCAAATCCTTGAGAATCTTCTAATAATTCTTTGTTTACAATAGAAGACAAGAAGAACACTTGCGTGTAGAGTCCTCTTTCAAGTAAATAGGCCACAAATTAAGTTTGCTGTGAACTCAAAGGCACAGGTTTACATAGTCCTTCCAACCTTACAGAGCATCTTCTTCACAACTGCTGTATATTCAGATCTAGAGAAATTGTGCACAGTGTAGTACAGTGCTGGTAGGTAACAAAGTTTACTGCAATTACCTGAAAGGAGGTTGTCATGATGTAGGTTTCAGGCTTTTCTCCCAAGTAACACAGAATCACCAAGGTTGGAAGAGACATCAAAGATCATCAAGTCCAACCTGTCACCCAACACCTCATGACTAAACCATGGCACCAAGTGCCACATCCAATCCCCTCTGGAACACCTCCAGGGATGGTGACTCTACCACCTCCCTGGGCAGCCCATTCCAATGGCTAATGACTCTCTCAGTGAAGAACTTTCTCCTCACCTCCAGCCTAAACTTCCACTGGTGCAGCTTGAGACTGTGTCCTCTTGTTCTGGTGCTGGTTGCCTGGGAGAAGAGACCAACAAGTGACAGGACAGGAGGAAAAGGCCTCAAGTTTTGCCAGAGGAGGTTTAGGTTGGGTATTAGGAAAAAAATAATTACTCCAAGCATTGTCAAGCACTGGAACAGGATCCTCAGGGAAGTGGTGGAGTCACCAACCCTGGAGGCATTTAAAAGATGTGTAGTTGTGATACTGAGGGACATGGTTTAGAGGTAGCCTGGCAGTGCTGGGTTAATTGTTGAACTTGATCTGAAAGGTCTCTTTTAACCAAAACAATTCCATGATTCTATGAGTCTGTGATTCTATGAAGGGAAGTCATGATGGGAAAGCTGGGAGCCTTTTGTGGCTTCACCGTTCATTTGCCACGTAAACACTGGCTGTCTCTTTTCTGTGCTTAGCTTCCTTGAAAACTGACCTTAGCTACACCTGCCTGTTTTACAGGGAGCATGAATCCTGTGGTTTGATTCAGTGACTTAAACAGAGTTGGGTGGAAATGATTTGGTCAGCTAAAGCTTTCCCATGGATACAGTGGCTGCATGGCATGGCGGATACAGCACAAGTCCTACAGGAGACCCGTGCCCTTCTAGAAGGGGTCAGGCAGGACACTGAGGGTGTTGCAAACAATGCCTGGGTTGAGGCAAATGAGGTGACTGTGTACTGGATTTTTATGCATGAGAGATTCTCTAATGTGAATCATATTATCAGCCTACCAGCAACAGCACAGAGCAGTTAACACTAGCTGACACAGTCCTGTTCAGAAATTACTTACCTGATTACATCTGGGATGACCATAAATACAAAGCTGTATACATCTCAAATGCTTTGCTGTAATTTTCTGCTCTGAATCTTCATTCCTGCTCAGAACCTGCTGTACTCTTCTATTCTACAGTTGGAGGGTGCATAAATTTGTGTCTTGACTTGTTGACTTTTTTTTCCCCATTGACCTAAAAGCTTAAGAGCCACGAGATGACTGAATATCTGCATGCATGTAAAAAAGGCTGATAAGGAATCAGAGCAGTGTGCAGAATATTCAAGCAGCTTCTGACAATAGCAGGGGGAGACTTGGTGCCTTTCCATTGTAGGCTGAACTGTAAACTCCAGTTCTTTGTGTACTCTGCAGATGCAAACAAAATAACTGTCTGTGAGCAGAACAGCTCTGATTTTTGTCATCTCTGTGTCAAACAAGACCACAGTGCTGAGCTGTGTAGGTCCAGGCAGTCCCTCAGTACCACGTTTATGTGTATATTACAGAACTGGCTGAGGTGTGTCAGTGTTTCCATGTGTGGATGCACCTTCTTGAAAGAGTTGTGGGGTAGCAGATGAGAAGGAGCATGGCAACAGGTGGCTTGGAATGTGCTGTGACAGGTGCATTTGTCAGGGCTGGTTCACATTATGCCCCCTGGGACAACGGCTTCCCCTTGGAAGCAACATAAAAATGAGCATATTTGGAAGCCCTGTGGAACTGTTGATCCTAACAAATAGGAGGGAGAGGAACTGTTTGGTTTTGGTAGGAGGGGTTAGGGAGATAAATATCACTAAAGCTGCATTACATTGTGTGGGATCCAAATAGCTGTATCCATGGTCTAAGGATCCAAATATGTAAGAGGAGCTAAGTAGATTAAACTATCCAGCCCAGCAACTTAACTCCAACGGAGGCCAACAGTGAATCCTCCAAAGGGGAAGGTTCCATTTCACTGGATGATGTAAATGAGACACCATTTTCCCATGATCAAGGTATTTCACATCACTTCAGAGCACAGAAGTACTGAGGACAGCACTCAGTGGTGGATGTTTGCTTCTTCCAGGAGCTCCTCTCTGCAAGCTTCTAACTGTCTAGCCTACACAGTTTAGGAGCTCAGGCTCAAGCAAAAGGTTTCTTTTCTTTCCTTTCATGCTAGCTTGGCTTTTCAAAGCTGTCTCTGGAAATTCATGGGGTGAATTCGGTGAATCTTCAGGTGATGACTGAACACCAAAACCAAAGACGATGCTTATGCTTTTCTTCAGGGAGTGGCAGGTTGGTATGTCTGTGCACCTTGGGCTGCATTTGTACCCTTGGAAGATGATACAATGCGGCAAATCCCCAGAGAGGAGAGGGAAACATATAGAAAAAGAAAAGAATTGTCATCAGAAACCTCCACACCCATCACGGAAGATGAGTTGTGCTGTTGTCTCCATGGGGGCAACAGCCACACTGCTGCAGAGGAAAACTGAGACATTAGCTGCAGTGCCAAAGCAGAAAGTTGTGCTCCCATGCCATCTGAAGATCCTGACTGCTTCTTCCTGGTTTTCTCTTCCCATGTCTCTTATTTATTTGGATTAATACTGATGAGTTATGCTAGAGCACAAAGAAAGATAAGACCATTCCCTGACTGAAGGAGAGGAATTCTTTGTGGTCCTCCTTAAAATTGCTTTCTCTTCCTAAGTGCCTGTGAGAAATGTCCAGAGGTGATTTACCTCCTAATACTTCATTTGGGCTTGGAGCTCTGGGCACTGATAAAACCAAGAGCCAGATATATAATAGCAGCACTTTTTCATTTTGGGATGTGCTGCTCTAATAACAGTGCCTTTCCTTGAGTTTATTCAGTTCTCCAGTGTAGGGGTTTAGAGCTGGGGTGGAGTGGGTACAAATCTCTACCAAATACCTTGCCTCTCCATTAACCTCTGTGGCAGTGGTGATGGTGCGGTATCCCAAGTGCATAGAGATGGAGATGGACAGTGCCCTGGCAAGGGTGGGAGTCTCACCTGAAGGCCACCAACTGAGCATTTTGGGGTAGGTAGAGTTTCTCTGTACTTCCCACTGCTGTTAGCTGCTTCAAATATTGGAGTACTTTATATATTGAACCTGACATCAGAATGAGTCTGTGCTCTGATGGTTAGGGCATCCCTCTGGATGGCAACTTTCCTGTTCAATTAATGTCCAGCGATTTACAGAGTGTGTGCCTCACAGGCCACCAGATCAATGCAAAACAGTAAATGTCCATTCCTCTCTTTATAGGGAAGCAGCTTTGCTCTGGGCTGGCTAGAAGGTACTGGCAATATTTTCAACTGAAATTAAAATTGCTTTTGGTAGCACAGCTCAAATTAAAATGCAGGCAAGGCTTTGGCAGATATAAAGTTGTAGGTATGCCTTGAGAATCACTGTTGAGGAGCCTCACTGGACCATCAGCAAGGGGTCGAGCAGAAGACCTCTTCTTCAACCCCTCACTCCCACCACTGCACTCTTCCTTCTCATGTTGCTTGACTTCATCACCTTGGGCATTACTTTTAGCTAACACTTTTAATGCTCTGATTTCACAGGTTCCTGGTGCATAATTAGAAGTCCTGACATCCTTGTCTTCTTGCTTCCTGATGTTGTGGGCCTGCCGAGAGAAGGAGGGAGGAATTATTCCCTTTCTTGCAGCAGAATTAGCAGCAGGCCCTTCATCAGGACAATACATCTGTCAGCCTCTGTCAGCCTTCCTGTAATTAGCTCCAAAGTTAACTGCTTTCCATCTCCCAGAGAGGCCAACACCTTTGTGTTTACTTCTCACTGGAAAAATTCCTCCTGCAGCCACCTGAAAGTGTTTGCAAGGTGCCAGTGAGCTGAGAAAAGTGCAAATTCCAGTGACGTGCAAATCTCTCCTCAATGTCCCTCACTCTGGTATCATGATGGGTCCTAAATAAAGTCCATTTTTGGTAGGAAAGGCACCAAGCTGTGCAGCATTGGCAAGCCAAGGGGCAATTAATGCAGATGAGTTTTCAAACACAGTTAGGGCTTGGGGGCTATATTTTTAGAACTGGTGTCTTTCATTCTCCCAGCAGAAGGAATGATGGCAATGGTGTGCAGCTGTGGGTGCAACAAAAAATAATTGGGGAGTAGAAGGAAGTTTCACACAACAAACTGAGGCAAATTTTCAAGTGGACCCGATCTCCAGGCACTGCACAGCCCTGGTCTGGAGCCCTCACTTTCTCTTCTGTTTTCTCTCCTTTCTGGGAATGGTATTACAGTCCCAGTGACAGGGCAGTGAAGGAGTGTGCTGGTACTCAGGCTTGTGTTTATTTTCCTTCTGCCACCAATTGCAGGAGGTTGTAAACAATGATTATGTTTTTCAGACACCCACCCATACAATTTGCCAAAAAAAAGGCTTTAACTCGGAAAGATCTGTTGTGCCACATCCACAGCTCCCCTGAAGATGACTCCTTTACTCTATTTGAATTAATGAAAGCTTTGTGCATGTTTCTTGTAATGACTGGATTGTACATTGGCTTTCCACTGTGCTTTGGAACCTCTAGATACTGTGTTTACCTGTAACAGGTTAGTGGGTGGGAGGGTGGAGGTGCTGGGCCCCACTTGTGCGTGTGTGTGTGTGTGTGCCCAAGAGGGAGGGAAATGCAGTTGTTCTGTTGCTGGGTAACTTGGCTTGGGGGTAATTTATGGGCACATTGGTACTATTTTTCTCCCAAGATCATCAGGAATGTCAGCCTGTTAGATAGTAATTTCTTTATTCAAGTAACAAAATCTAAATAGCTGTGAGCTATTTAGCAGTGATCCATCATCAATTACTTTGCTTTTCTAAGGCTGGCTTATACTTCTGCATCTGCAATGCTTCTCCTTTCCTGTCTCTTGTAGAAATATCCCTAGTAAAGTAATCTTTTGGGGAACTGTGATCATTAAAGATCTTTATGGAAGACAAATTATTCTATGGGCACAGCAGCAGCAGCAGCCTGGCTTTATAACTTGAAATAGCTCCTCTTCCATTTCTATTTATTCCTGGCAAAACCCAGTCAAACTCTCACGGGCTTTTAGAGATAATTACTATTATTACTAGAAACCACATCTGTTCCACTGAAGGATTGATTAGTGCTTAGATTCCTGGGAATGTTCATGTCGTATCTTTAGAGGAAACCCATGCCTCAGGAGCCTACCTGAGTTCTCCAAAAAGAGTGAATGAGTGTAAGGAAAGATGGATAACATAAAGTATCTGGATTTCAGGAAGCTTTTGGCAGGACTTATCCTGTAAGATTTTTAAGCAAGTCATACTAATCAAAAGAGAAACCCTCTGGACAGAACTGTTAGCAGAGCCTGGAAGCATCTGGTGCCATCTCAATATCACAAGTGCTTTATTTCACACAAGGTCAGTATCACAAGGTCTTGATTTTACATGCAAGCACAGCAAAAGGGGCTGTAAGCTGTGTGTAAGGAGTCTGGTTACCTGCACAGCCTTGGACCTTGGTGCAATAACTTACTGGACATACTATCCTTGAGTGTAATAATTGTCTTAGCAGTGGGCAAGGATTTATAGGAAGAAATACTCAGTTTCCCCATAAAAGGGTGGAATCATGTGTAAGGGATCTGTGGGGTCAGTGTTGTGCCTTGTGCTATATAAAATAGCATAAACAATTGGAGAAAGGAGCACAGGGTGAAGTGCTCATGCCACACCACTGGCACTGCAGGGCATGTTGCACCATGTCCTCCTGAGTGCCTGGGCAGTGAAACAGTCAGCAAAGTTCAGCATCACTAAACAGATAGTAATGGACATGGTATGAAAATGGCAACTAGCAACAGAACAAGAGGACACAGTCTCATGCTGTGCAGGGGGAAGTTTAGGCTTGATCTCAGAAAGAAGTTCTTCACAGAAAGAGAGATTGCCCATTGGAATGGACTGCCCAGGGAGATGGTGGAGTCAACATCCCTGGAGGTGTTTAAGACTGGATGAGGCACTTAATTCCATGGTCTATTTGATTAGATATGGTTGGGTGATTGGTTGGACCTGATGATCTCAGAGGTCTCTTCCAACCTGGTTGACGTGGCACTTGGTGCCATGGTCTAGTCATGAGGTCTGTGGTGACAGGTTGGACTTGATGATCTTTGAGGTCTCTTCCCACCTTGGTGATACTGTGATTAAAACTCTGTACAGAGGTGGGTAAATAAAATTGTTAAATAAGGCAGAGGAATTGTCATGTAGGGAGGGGGCAGTCCAGTCTTAGCCTTGTCCTGGGAGTGGTTACTAGTGCACCCTGGCCCCAGCCCAAGGCAAGTGGAAAACTGCACACTTGGACCCTGTTTTATTTGCTAGCACAGATCAGTGCTCAGATGGGTTTTCAGCACCTTCAGATCTAGACTCAGAGATGGTTTCCCTTTCATGTTCTCTTACCAGTCAAACTTCAGACCTACTCTGAGTACCTCTGTAGTAAGAGAATCTAACTGCAATTTTCAAATGACCCTGGGTAAGTTTGGAGACTGCATCTCATCCTAACTTCTGTGCTTTGCTTCTTGCAGTGAAGATGATCTTCCTACATCAGTAAAAAAAAAATAAATCAATATTCCTTAGATTGCTACTTAGCCAATCCACACACTCTGAATATCAGAACGAGTCCTTTGTGCCTGCCATGATTTTGTTCATACTAAAGGTGTTGGGAAAATTCTGTATTATCTTGAAGTTTTGCTTTCCACTTCTGTGATTCCATTGATTTCAAGACTGCTGAGGCAAGGGAGGGAAAAAAAAATCCATCAAGGTCATCCTTGAAAAAATGCCCTGAATATTCCTAGGCAGAAACCAGCTCCACAAGGCTGTGCCTGCAGTGCTATCAATACTGAAATCTTGTTTTAGAAGTGGATTTGCCTCCTGTTAAATTAACAAGTTACAACACTAAGCACACAGAGGTATTTAAAAACACTGACGGTTTTGTAGTGTGCCTTTGGGAACAAGGCACTGAGAGGGCCCTGACCTTTATTTCAGCACTATTTGGGTGTTCCAACCATGTATATAACCTCTAAGAGATGGTACACAAATGGTGGTGCATTTACTGACACAGTTTAAAAATCGTGGTGCTGTCAGATAGAAAGCCCCAAGAACTGCTAATTAGGTGGGCATTTCATTTGCTTATGAGGCTTTTTACAAAGGAACAACAGAACAGAAGGGACCAGAAGTCAGGAGACATTTGGAATTTCGGGATGGGTTTTCTTTTCCCATTTCCACCACATTCCTTTCCCATCCTAATTTCAAAGGCAGAAAAATGCTGCAGAGGCAAAAGCTTGAATGCAGGTGCATGGTTATAGAGCAAATTGTGTTACTACCTTTTTGCATTGGTATTCTCTTGTGACGACTCACAGGAATGCTCATGAATGTGGAGTATTTCAGAACAAACAGGAAACTATTTCTAAGCAGTTGGCTTAGATGAATTGGTGTAATCATTTTCATGGGAAATTCAGTTTCTACTTGGCCATGACAAGGCATTAGGGCAAGGGGGCTGGTTTTCCACCTGCACATGAGTAAGGACAGAAAGGGCAGTGAAAAGGGACTGGCTTTAGGCCTGAACTCTGCAGGCAGTGATGCATGAATCTGGTCTGTGAAGACATGGCAAGAGGGCTTTATGAATGCTTTACAAGTTGTCCACTCAGTAAACAATATGTGGGTTTAGAAGCCCAGGATGGCTTTCCATAGTACAACCAGCACCCTAGAAAACTTTTCTGCAAATGCTGGAGTTGTCACAGGGCTTCTTCACCCTCCAGAAAATGCAATCCTGCTACTCTATTATTCTCATCTCTCTGATCTGCTCCTTAGGGCATGATATTGACCTTGGCTTGAGTGAAATCTCAGCCCTGCTTCCACTGGGGCTGAGTCTATCAGTAACTGTCCAGAGCTGCTCCTTACCAAGAGCACTGCAGCTATTGAGAACTAAAAGCAAGCTGTCAGCATCACTGACTGAGTTGCTATTACAGGTAGCAAGTAGCTGAGAAACGACGTCAAATCAGCGAGATGCTGCCTGTGCCACACTCTAATCTGCAAACAAAACAGAAATTCAAATAAATCATTTATTTAATGAATTATTCATCCAACTTTAATCTACTCAATCAGAATTGCACCAGCACGAGGGGACACAAAAGGACTGTTTTTCAGACGTTTGTACAGAAGGTAACCCCTGGTCAAGGCTAACACAAGTACCTAGTAGTCTTGGGCTGTGACACGTGTTCCTGGATGTAGCTGAATCAATGTCTTACTAAAGCAGATTGAGAATTAAACAATTTTTCTCCCTCCCTATTTATTAGTCTACTGATATCCCTATAAAATGTCAGCTTGAGACCACTCTAACACCAGTTTGAGTTCTGGGGGTGCACAAGCACTTGAGTTGTTTTGCACCATCCACCTGTGAAGGCAGGTGAGAGGGTCCATCATTCTCTGCCTGCTGTGAGGCTTCAAGTCATTCTGTGTGCTTAGTCTCTGCATTCAGGACTACCTTGCCATCTTGTTTTGCAGGAACTCTGTATTGTCCCCTACCACAGTAACCATGCACCATCTCATCACTTACAATGCTGTTTACATTCCATCATGAACTTTCCAGAGCTTCAAGGAGATTGAAAAGGTTCAGTCACTGTTGGAAATGGTTTCTCCTCTTCATTATAGGCTGAACAGGCCACTTCATTTGCTTCTGTTCATGTGGTATTTTCAATGTGATAAATTACCTTGGCCAATAATGAAGAAAACTGTCCCTCCTGCCACTTAACACCAAGGCCAACACTGCTTCCAACACTCACCTTTGTCAGAGCTTCTGGACAACTACACCTACAAAGTGGACTTCCTGTGAACACAACAATTCATCAGGGCTATATTTTATGCAGGCATAGGTATACCTGTCTTCACCAGGGAAAAAAAATCCTCATCCCTGAGAGTGCAGTTCAACCAGGGCGATGCATTCGCAGCCACATTGCCCTGGCTGATCACTGCCAGTGGGGTGGCAGAGAAGTGCCACCATGGGCTGCCACAGCTACCAGCAAGGATTGGTATGAAGACACAGACAGGTTTTATTGTTGGTGTTACACCTAGAAGCTTCAGTGCAGTTCCAGTAGCTCAGGACTGCTGGTGCACACTGCTTAGGCATGGGAGAGCACCCTCATACTTTCTCGAGTGGTGCCTAAATGAGGGATGCTGCAGTACCCAGGCAGCTGTTTCTTGCTCAGCCTTCTCTCCACAAAGCCAAGAGGAATACAGTAATCTTGCCCTTCACCTGGGGATTAGTTTGGGTATTGCAGCTATTTAGGAAGACTCAGCTCCATCTGGAGCTCCTCACAGATGCTCATAATGGTCTCAGGGTTTACCAGCCTCATTTATTATTCAGGGAATCAAGGATGATGAAAAGACAATGTGCCCTCCAGAGCACTGCAGAGGCTTGGTGCTCATTGAGAAGCTCATTAAGTGATGTGACTGGCTGGGTCACTCACAACCTCAGACCTCCAAATGAGTCACACTGCCCTGCCAGACCAAGGGACATTTGTTGGCATGTTTCTGATGGTGGCAGTCCTGGGGTTTATTACCTCAGGAATATTTTGCCAGCTCTAAATTGCACAAAGACAAACCAGAAAGCAAAGCAGCCAGGAGGAAGGAGTGATTAGACATGGTGTTTGAAGCACAGAGATGTACATTCCTGCCTTTATGATTGTCAGCAAACCAATTTACTGATTGGCTGGCAGTGAATCAGGGTAGAGCAGTTTATCTGGGTTTAGATGGAGAAAGTTAATGAAGTGTCTCTGAAGGCCAATGTCAGATGCTAGTGTTGACTGGGCAGAGTAGGGCACAGCTGACTCGTGGCTAGGGGTGCATACCTGCCTCATCTGCATCTGTAGGAATCACAGTGGTGCTTGCCAGGTTGGGCAACGCAGATAAGGACACTCAGGAAGCAGAAATGGGCCCAGGAAGGTGCAGGAGCTTTGCAGGAACAGAGCAATAGAGGCCGAGCCACTGCAGCAAGCGGACCGAGTGCTGCAAGGTGCATTTGTGAGTTTGACAGAAAAAACAGAGTTGAAGAGTCTTGTTCAGAACTCCTCTTCTGATCACTGCAAAAACTTCTCTGCATCTTGGAAAAGATTTTTCCAGCTCCCTCAATGCTGGAAGCATCACTGTCCCGTGGCTAAACAGCCTCTGTCACTGCAAAGTTTCATGCTCTGGAACCAGGGAAAAAATACACTTCAGCTGGAAATAGTTGTTCCATTTATAATTGCACTGAAACAGAGTCTTTGCTGTAAACCCCAAAAGAGCTTTATTTGTTTACAACAGATGGGGCTTGACGCTCTGCTTTCTTTCACTGGCACAAATCAATAGTTACTATATTAAAGTCAGTGAATTCACGTGGTGGAAAAATCAATGCAAAGCAGAAAGGACAAACCTGTGTAGCAGAGTAACAGGTAGTGTTCTCATATTGCAGGTACTACACCTTATCAAAGGTATTTTCCCCCTGCTGCTAAGTCCACTCAAGTACTCATGATTTGCCTCTCACATCCAGAAAAACAAACCATTTTAATATAACTTTAGATTTTCAAATGTAGCATTTCAAGGGGTTCCTGCAAACTAGAGTTTAGGAAGCTCAAGGTAAAGTGAAGGATCTTATTTTTGTGTTGCTTAGCAGGCCAACAAACATTGGCAAAACAAGATGTGGTGCTCCACAGTAAACAGAGAAGAAACATTCTTTGGTATGTGATGTACCTGCAGCAATGTGCACAGACACTGCTCCTTTTGTTGCTCTCACATATTCCTGAAAGCAATCAGCTTTTACCATAGAATCAGTCAAGAACGGAAAGGACCACAAGGATCATCTAGTTCCAACCCCCTGCCATGGGCAGAGACACCTCACACTAGGTCAGGCTGGCCAGAGCCTCATCCAGCCTGGTCTTAAACACCTCCAGGGATGGGGCCTCAACCACCTCCCTGGACAACCCATTCCAGGGCTTCACCACTTTCATGGTGAAGAACCTCTTCCTCACATCCAGTCTGAATGTCCCCCCTCCAGCTTCCTTCCATTCCCCCTAGTCCTATCACTACATGATAGCCTGATTAGTCCCTCCCCAGCCTTCTTGTAGGCCCCCTTCAGATACTGGAAGGCCACAATGAGGTCACCAGTTGGCTCTTCCTCAGTGTTCCCTCCTCCCTCCGTGACATTAGAGGGAGAGTGGAGAACACAACTTGAGCTCCTGATCCCTTTAGCAGTTGGCCCAAGGTTCTGAAGTCTCTTTTAATTGATTGCGAGCCTCCCATTGTTGCATCATCACTACCCACCTGAAAGACCAGAAGTGGGAAGTAGTCTGAAGGACTCACAAGGCTGGGAATTTTACCTACAATGTCCCTTACCTGGGCACCAGGGAGGCAGCAGAGTCTAGGAGGCTATAGTGGGGGAGCCATCAATCCTGGTCCTAACAACCGGGGGCCACCAGGCCCCCGGCCTTTGTTGTCACCACCACCAACACCCAGTGTGCACCAGGGGCACTCACCAGTGATGAGAGGAGGATCCTCCAGCCCAGATGGGCTCAGCTTGGGGCTTCTGCCTTTCCTGGCGGGGATTAAATAGGGGAGTGGGTGGGGAGGGCCAAGTGACCACACCTGGGGTGGGAGGAGACTGCAACAGAGCCCAGGTGCTCTGGGATTTGAGGGAAAAAAGGGGGGAAATGGGGCAGGTGAGGGACTTTCAGGGTGTCAGGTAATGATAGGACTAGAGGGAATGGAAAAACAGAGATAGAAATGGGTAGATTCAGATTGGATGTTAGGAAGAAATTCTTCACCTTGAGGGTGGTGAGACATTGCAATAGGTTATCAAGGGAGGTGGTAGAAACCTTATCCCTGGGAGTTTTTAAGGCCAGGCTGGCTGTGGCTCTGGGCAGCCTGATCTGGTGTGAGGTGTCCCTGTCCATGGCAGGGCAGTTGGAACAGGATGATCCCTGAGGTCCTCTTCAGTCCGAACAACTGTATGATTCTAAAACAATTTTGCAGTATAGGATGGATGTTAGGAAGCAATTGTTCATAGAAAGTGATTTGCCATTGGAATGGGCTGCCCAGAGAGGTGGTGGAGTCACCATCCCTGGAGGTGTTCAAGAGGGGATTGGATGTGGCACTTGGTGCCATGGTTTAGTCATGAGGTCTGTGGTGACAGGTTGGACTTGATGATCTTTGAGGTCTCTTCCAACCTTGGTGATTCTGTGATTCTGTGATCTGCGCTAAAGAAAGGGAAAAGAAAAAAGCCTCAGTCATCTGCACATCATTCTGTTAATCCCAGTCCACATGCTGCTCCAAATGTGAAGAGGTACAAGGTCTTTGCTCAGAAATCCAGCTCCTGTTGCTAAATTTGTGCTGGCATCTAGTGGGTGCTCTAAATAAAGTCGGTACCCAGCTGACTTTGGATGCAGGCTTGGGATTTGCATTACAGTTTTTATCAGTTGTTCCAAAGAGTGCTTCATTCAGCTGATGCTTTTGCCTGATAATTATTGCATGGCAGTACCTGTGAAACAGTGATCCTGTTTGGTGGATGACTTGATGCAGAAACCTCACTGCATGAAGCAAACAGGAGAGGTGTCACGTTTATTAATGCTCAGTGGTTGCTACAGTAAGTGCTTTTGCAGACAATGCCCACACTTGCTCTGCAAGAATGTATAACTAATGCACTTCTGGAAATGATCTCATGAAGCAGAAACCATGAAGCCAAGAACAGATGGGAACCAAGCTTTCATTCTCTGCTGCACTTTGAAATTAGACATAATTTCTAGATGAGGACTCCAACGAACAAAGAGATTGCAGAAGCAGAAATGCTCAGGATATTGCACTTCCAGTTTTCACTTTGGAACAGTCACCTCTTCTCAGAAATGCATTTACTTTAGCTGATTATTTTCCTTAAAAAAAAAAAAAAAAAAAGAGAGAAAGAGTATAATTCTGAGAAAATAATAATAATAATAATAATAATAATAATAATAATAATAATGGAGTGAATGGGATGTGCTGAGTGAATGCTTCAGGGGATCGTTAAATAGGCTCAAGCAGATTCTGTATGTGTATCAATTGCAAGTGCAGGGCATTTAGCTGCAGCCCAGTAGTACAAACAGCCCAAGGAGTGAAAGGAAGAAGAGTTTACTGCTGGGGAGCAAGCAACATTTTCTCTGTCCCATGGCTTATTAGGCTCAGGCTAAGATGAAAAAGACGAAAGGAAATTCATCACAGACAAGACAGCAGGTAAAGGTGGGTGGAAGGGTTGACAAGCAAACAAAGAAGCAATTCTGGAGGGAAAAAAGTGAAGAAGAAATAAGAAGAGTGAGAGGACAGAGGGAAACAGTTGTGTGTTTGACAAATCTGCAGAAAGCAGGCAAGCCTGATTTATTGTGCATTTTTTACCATTTGGGAAACAACTCCTGTGGTCATCTTGGGACTACTTTTTGCTTGTAGAACGAGAAGTGAAGTAAAATACTTGAGGTTTACAGCTCTGAATTTCACCCTACAGATGTGCAATGGGCATGGTCAGCTAGCAGCGGTTCTCACAAATGATAACCAACCAATTTCAGGCATGAGATTGCCTTTGCACCTGTCCTTCCCCCATATGCTCCTCGAGGGGCATAAAAGCACCCTGGAAGAGGGATAAAGCCCATGGACATACCTAGGTCTGGATCAGCATGGGAAAATGCCCTGGTTTCAGCTATTTCTGTTCAGTGATTTTACTTTTCAGCTCAGTTTCTTCTAAGACACTGCACTTTCTGAAGTTAACAGCACATTTTTGCACACAGTGTTTGCTTCTAGCAGTGATAACAACTTCATCTGTACAGTCACTACCAAGGATTGGTGTGCAAAATGGCTCTTGCTTATACTTGCTCCTGTGGCGACCAAGGTCACTACCAAAACTTGTATGCCACAGTGAGGAGCAGAAAGTGAAAGGTCACACCTGCCAGGAGGAGTGGACAGGATGGGTGACTCTAAACTGGCCAACAATAATTCCATATACTTGAATGGCCTGATCTAGTGCAGGGTGTCCCTGCCCATGGCAGGGGGTTGGAACTAGATGATCCTTGTGGTTCCTTCCAACCCTGACTGATACTATGATACTATGATATACATCATATTCAGTACAAGCTGAGGCATCACAAGGGTCAAACTCCCTGCTTCAATGGCCGACATCCAAGGAGAACTCTGCCTGCTCTGCCTTCAACCCCAGCTTGTGTGTCATGAATCAGCTCCCAGATCCGGTTCCCATCTGCCACTGAGTCCAGTCTGGGACTTTCCCATTGCCTGCCCACAGCATCAGTGGAGAGGGTGACATAATCCAATCCATAAGTCTCTCTCCCTTATTTCTTTTCTCTTCCACAGAAATGGAGAGAGGTATAGAGAGAGCATCTCTCATCTGGTGGCCAAGCCGTCCCTAGCATTTGACATCTGATGAGCATCAGACCTTAAATTACAAATTCTAATTGCTTAAGCAAAGAGCTGTTGAATAGTGTTGATTCTGCCCTCCATGAAATGAACTCTCTGGGCAGCTTTTCTCTGTCTGAGTTGGGGGCAACGTGGACTTCAGCACAGACCAGATAATCACTCTGGCTTCTGCACTGACAGCGGTGGGCTACTGCTAAGCCATGAGCAGCTCAGAGGTAACTGGGAGTAGAAATGCTGGAGAGTATCACACTGGTGGAAAATCACTGTCAGAGCAAGCAAGAGCCTGATTCTTATTCAAACACCGAGATGAAAAGGCCACTTCAATACATCTCATATGCACTACAGAGAACTAAAGCTACCCAGACTTTAGGAGGAGATTAGGGCTCATCTTCTGCCTTGTCATTGAGTGATTTTAGACAGAGAAAATAATGGTAAAGGAATCAAAGAGAATGTGAGTTGAGTAATCAGGTAATAGATATAATGGAGATAAAAATGATGGAGACTAAAAGGGTTCGTTGGTGGTTGTATTTTATTTTTCATTTGCTCCTTATTAAAAATACAAAGATGAAAGGTGTGCAATACCTTTGAGAAGTGTGTGGCTGAAGTGCAAGAGCCACGTGAATCACACATCATCTCCAAAGAGAAGAGACTTCTGTGCAGAGCAACAGCCACACGTCATCTTCCCAAGTCCTCTAAGCACTTGCCTGCACCTCTCCCTGTCAGGGGCAGCAAAAGCAGGCTCCTGCCTGTTGTTAACCCTTTTAAATAGGGTAAGAAAGTCTCAGGCACTTGGACATGAGTTTGTCTGTACCTGTATCTCTTCATAAAGACTAGTCTGAGGCCAGCGCTATTCTTTTTCTCTATCTCTGGTCTAAAAACACCTTCTCCCCACCCCTCCTTTCTTCCCGGGCTCAATTTCATTCTACCACACTCCTCTACCTCTTCCCTCCAAGCAGTGCAAGGGAATAGCAAATGGGAGTTGTGGTCAGTTCATATCACCACATCTTTGATGATCCTTCCTTCTCACACTATCAGCCTGCTCCATTGTGGGCTCTCACCCATGGGAACTAATCTTCCCTGAAGTTCTCCAAGGTGGGCTTTTTCCACAGGATGTAGAATTTCATAAACTGCTCCAGTATGTGTCCCTTCTATGGGGTGCAGTCCTTCAGGACATGACTGCTCTAGTGTTGGACCCCAGAGGCCACAGGTCCTGCTAGAAAACCTGCTCCAGTGTGGGCTCCTATTTTCACGGGGTCACAAGTCCTGCCTGGACTCTGCCCCAGCACAGTCTCTCCATAAGGTCACTGCCTCCTTCAGGTGCATCCACTGGCTCTGGCATAATGTCCAACATCATGGAAGTCCATGGGCTGCAGGAAGAAAACCTGTGTCATCATGGTCTTCACCCCAGCCTGCAGGAGAATTTCTTCTGACCTTGATGTCTGCAGGACTGTTTCATGTATTCTCACTGCTTTCCCAGATGTTTTAACTCTTGCTGATGGGCTTAGCTTTGGCCAGTGGTCAGCAGGAGTGAGAAGGGGCAGGCATGGGAGAATAATGCTGAAAAATTGAAGGGAAATGGGAGGCTCTAACTGAATGCAAATGAGAAGGCAGTAGGCAGACATGCAGGTGGGCAAAAGGTACCAATGGGCCAAACTGGGGAAGACAGAGCACAACAGAATTTGCCATGACTAGAGGTGGTTACGAGCAAGATGCTTTGAGGATATCACCAGTGCTGAGCCATTAAATTATCCTGCTAGAGGCAATGCCTAAATCCCAACTGACTTCAGCAGAAGATGAATCAGGTCCCAAAGCTACAGGTTGTTTCTGCATGAGTCTAAACAAAACACTCCCCAGACACTCTAAGTATATTCCCCACTGTTTCCAGCGCTGCACTTTGTGTGTCATCTCTCTTTTCTTCCACCTACTTTCCACACAAGGAAAATTGTTCACATAAAAGGCAGAAGCACTCACCACGGAGCACTCACTGAATTTATCAGGTTGGAAAGATCAAGATCATCACCTGACAACTTCTAATCAACTAAACCATAGAACTAAGTGCCTCATTCAGTCTTATTTTAAACACTTCCAGGGACAGTGACTCCACCACCTCCCTGGGCAGCCCATTCCAATGGCAAATCACTTTCTATGAACAATTGCTTCCTAACATCCATCCTATACTGCAAAATTGTTTTAGAATCATACAGTTGTTCGGACTGAAGAGGACCTCAGGGATCATCCTGTTCCAACTGCCCTGCCATGGACAGGGACACCTCACACCAGATCAGGCTGCCCAGAGCCACAGCCAGCCTGGCCTTAAAAACTCCCAGGGATAAGGTTTCTACCACCTCCCTTGATAACCTATTGCAATGTCTCACCACCCTCAAGGTGAAGAATTTCTTCCTAACATCCAATCTGAATCTACCCATTTCTATCTCTGTTTTTCCATTCCCTCTAGTCCTATCATTACCTGACACCCTGAAAGTCCCTCACCTGCCCCATTTCCCCCCTTTTTCCCTCAAATCCCAGAGCACCTGGGCTCTGTTGCAGTCTCCTCCCACCCCAGGTGTGGTCACTTGGCCCTCCCCACCCACTCCCCTATTTAATCCCCGCCAGGAAAGGCAGAAGCCCCAAGCTGAGCCCATCTGGGCTGGAGGATCCTCCTCTCATCACTGGTGAGTGCCCCTGGTGCACACTGGGTGTTGGTGGTGGTGACAACAAAGGCCGGGGGGCCTGGTGGCCCCCGGTTGTTAGGACCAGGATTGATGGCTCCCCCACTATAGCCTCCTAGACTCTGCTGCCTCCCTGGTGCCCAGGTAAGGGACATTGTAGGTAAAATTCCCAGCCTTGTGAGTCCTTCAGACTACTTCCCACTTCTGGTCTTTCAGGTGGGTAGTGCAACAATGGGAGGCTCGCAATCAATTAAAAGAGACTTCAGAACCTTGGGCCAACTGCTAAAGGGATCAGGAGCTCAAGTTGTGTTCTCCACTTTCCCTCTAATGTCAGGGAGGGATGAGGGAACGTTGAGGAAGAGCCAACAGGTCAATTCATGCAATGTCACAGGGAGAGATCTAGTATCATCTGCTGAAGGTGGGAGACCAAACAATTTTGCCTATGGTGAGATTTCTCATGGCTGTAAAGCCTTTTCACAGCCTTGTTCTTGCACAAGAGCTAGTAAGTGGATACATATAATGACATATGTGGATATGTGTGATATTCAATGGCACACAATCTTCTCTGCCACTTTAGGAATAGCAGCTCTAACTTCACCCTCCAGGCCTGCAGTTTCTCCCAGATGGGGCTGGTAGGAGGAACGAGAAGGGTGTTAGGCTGAGAAGCAGCTCTCAGAAGAAGAGCTCTGCTGACAACAAGTTCCACTGCCCATAGCAGCATTCCTGAACTCAAGACACTGCTGGCAACAGGAAGGATCACCGTCACAGTGATCAACTAATGGGGTTGGAAAGTGAAATGGTCGGGAAAACATCCACAACACTTCTATATATGTATTTTTTAATGAATGAGTGTTCAAAATGCCACATTTCTATTTTGTGGTTTTAAATGACATTTCTAAGTTTCCCTTCAACTCTATAACAAAACCCTCAAGAAATTAACAGAGTTATTTCTCTTCCCTCTCTAGACACTTTTCAGTGTTTCTGCTCAACTTTAAATAATTTCTCCTTCAAACCCTTGGTGCATCTAATGAACTAGGACATGACATGTGTGTATAGAATAGAATTAACCAGGTTGGAGAGATCTTTGGGATTGAGTCCAACCTATCATCCAACACTATCTAATCAATTAAACCATGACACCCAGCACTTCATCAAGTCTCTTCCTAAACACCTCCAGTGATGGTGACTCTACCACCTCCCTGGGCAGCCCATTCCAATGGCCAATAACTTTTTCTATGAAGAACTTCTTCCTAATATCCAGCCTAAACCTCTCCTGGTGCAGCTTGAGACTGTGTCCTCTTGTTCTGGTGCTGGTTGTCTGGGAGAAGAGACCAACCCCCACCTGGCTACAGCCTCCCTTCAGGTAGTTGTAGAGAGCAATAAGGTCTCCCCTGAGCCTCCTCTTCTCCATGCTAAGCAACCCCAGCTCCCTCAGCCTCTCCTCATAGGGCAATGTGCTCCAAACCCCTCCCCAGCTTTGTTGCTCTTTCCAGTGGGAAACTCACTGCTATGTTTGTGATTTTTCTTAGGAAGGAAGCAATCACAACTCTTTCAAGCATTGTTTGGGGTTTTTTTGTAGGTTTGGTGGGTTTGGTTTGTCAAGTATTCCCTTGAAGGGCTCTTAACTTCAAAAGAATCCTCATAAGTTGGGATTGATACAGCTGTAATATATATCACACCATAAAATGATGCAACTTTACCCTACCTCTGTCCCATTTCTGCTCATGTGGTAGCTATTTTTCTCCTGGTGTCAGAGCAGCTGGAAGGGCTCAGTAGAAGGTGGCAGCTGCTGAATAAAGGAATAAATCCAGGAAGGTTGTTACAGGGATGATGGAAGATTAGCTCCTCCAGGGAGGAAAGTCAAGGTCATTGGTGCTGTGCTGCGCACTGCAGCGGAGGCTTGGGCACGTGCTGGGGGTGATTTTATCTAAGGTAGAATAAACCTCATTGGAAGTGAGATGTTTAATCAGCACCTTTAATGCCAGGCAGTGTTACAGACAATTAAGCAGGAGCGTGTACTCATAAAAGCAAATGTGAAATTACTCAGGAGTGCCAGCAGTCTGGAAAGAGATTTGCACAGTATGGTATCGGAAGGTGCATGAGTGGGTGATGAGAATCAATGCAGGTAGCAAAGGAAGCTTTAATATTCCCTGTGATCCCATGTGCCTTTGAGACTGGGGTTTGGGACCCATTGCTGACTGAAGGGGAAGTAATGAAATGTTTTGTGGTTGCTGATTCCCTCCTATGCTCAGCACAGCAGTGCTCTGGTTGTCTCTGTGCATAAACACAGTGACATCCAGGATGGATGGTTGTGCCTCTCTGCCTTGCAACTGGAACAATTTGCAGTACTCCTAATTTATATATCAGTAAATTTAAAGAGGTGATGGGTAAGACAGCAGAGGTAGCCAGCTTTCTAAGGAGAATTGTGTGCTGGCCAAGGCAAAGCATGAAATAAAAAGGTCACAAACCTGGATGTGGCAAAAAGGATTTAAAGCCCAGAGACTTTGCCAGAAGCAAATAAAACCAGACCTCTGTCAAGTCAAACCACTAAACAGCCAGACAACATCTTCCCAGGATCAGCAGCTGCTGAACATCTGCATCTGTTGGGAGCACATCTGCACATCTCCCTTGTTGGAACAGAAAATGAGCTCCAAAATATTACCTAGAAACTGCTATAAAAGATTTCCCATAAAATAGTGAAAAGGGGAGAAATTGTCTAACCTGGGATTTGCTGACAGAAGTGAAAGGCAGCACAGGAGGAAAACATTCATCACCAGGAAGAATTTAGTATGAGCTGGTGATTTGGCAGCCTTGGAGTCGGCCCTCCTGGTGTAATTGGTAGAGATGTGGCATTTACAGCAGTTCTGTGGGGCTGGAGAAGACTTTTGGGTCAGAAAGTACCTCTGGCAATCAGATATCAGGTCAGGTTTCCTACAACCTCTCCCCACTCCCGTTTGAACAACATGAGGTCTCTCAGAGTTTGGGGGAACCACAGCAAGAGGAGCTTCTTTCTATTTTCTTGTTTTGACTTTGCTTGGAAAGCAAATGGTTGGTAGTGTATGAGCTCCCTGTACAGCTGGGTTTAATATGCATGAGGACAAAAGTGATCCTCAGCTGGCTTGTGGCATTACTGGATGTTTAGAAAAAGTCATAAATCCAGACTGCAGTGCCAGGGAGATTAGTGATTGTGGGGAAAATAAGGGGAAGCGTGCTCAGTTAGCTGCAGACACAGTAGAAAAATTGGCAAGAGTAAAAGGGCTACCATAAATACAAGGCTACCTGGGATAAATGAAATTACTCCTCCATTCTGTGAAACAAGGACACTGAACTGAAGAGTGATTGCTAGTGTTGGAGGTAGGAACATTACCTTCTCCCATCTGGTTTCTGTCTGGATGGGTTAATTACAGGAATCTGGCTTCTCTCATATGCAGGTATGTAACAGGACCACTGTGCTGGATCCCAAACAAGCCATCTCTGAGATGAAATGAGTTGTGGAGGTCAGCAAATGCATCGCATGGGCAGTCAACTCCATAGCATCCTCAGGTAAGGTGAGGGGATGGAGCTATGACCCCAAATAAGGTGGAGATAGAGCTGGAGGAATTCAAGCAAAGAGCCTGGCTCTGATAAATGTCTGAGGAAGTCTTTGTGGGGGGTTTTAATCAAACAGAAAAATCTGAGAGATGCTCTGCAGTTTTTTGTGATATTTATGTTCTGAGGTGTATCCTGGCTGGTTTGTATGGAAGAGTTTTTCCACATAAGAAGCTGCACCACCTGAAGTTGCATGTGGGGGAAAGGAAGAGGTGTCTGAATGTGCTCATACACAAGGCAGGTGTGAGCTGAATGTCCATGGCAAATAGCAGGTGGGAGAACAGAAACTGAGTCCTGGATGTTGCCTAGCAGGTGAAATCAGGCTGATGGGTGAAGAAATAGGGTGAGGATGAAGCTGAGTTCCCAAAGATACCATTAAGCACTGTTGGAATGCTGTCCAGCACTTCTAAAGGATCCTCAGGAGATGCTCCAAGAGGCATCTTGATCAAGAACCAGTAGATGCTCTCCTACTCTAATGCTGATACGACCTTGTTCAACACAAGTTATACTGCACTGGTTCAGATAAAAAATAATTCTGGGGAGAAACAGATGGCAGGAAACCAAAATTAAGTCACTTTAAAGATTCTTATTCATTAGCACTGACATATGGCTCCCTGGAGGCTGTAGCAGGTTTGGGTTTGGCTTCTCTGTATTAGAATTTAAGTACAAAATAGAAGTGACTCCCGAGGATGAGAGGAAATGTGCCTTCAGAGCAGAACACTGCCTGCAGCACCTTGAAATGAGGGTTTTCAACCTGTGCATTGGTCCTGGCATATTTGGGGAGCTCACAGAGAAAGCATTACGTGGCATGCCTACTGAATTCCCAATAACTATACAGCACCTAAATCCCCCTCCATTTATTACTCAAAAATATCTTCTACCTTTTCTGCATATTGCACCCACTACACAATCTAGTTCAATAAACCTTAGTGGGAAGTAACTGGTTTTGCCTGTTGGATGGTTGAATGTGCAGGATTTAAATGCTGTGGAAGGAATTGAATCAGTATCTCAATGTGCAAAAGCAGCACAGACATACCTGAGAGAATAAACTGCAAGGCAATGCAAATAGAAATTTGGATAGAGAGGTAGCAGTGACACCAGGAGAGTCCTAGATACCGTGGTAAGATCCAGAAGTGTTCTCAAAGTGGAGCTTTGAGCCCAACAGGTGGCTATTTTCTAAATGACCACTGTCTGCTTGGTTTAACAAATGACTCTTTCACATCCTCAAAGGATGTTAGGGTTGGAAGGGACCTCCAGAGATTGAGTTCAACCCCCATGCCAGATCAGGGCCATGGAATCTAGCACAGGTCACATGGGAGCACATCCAGATGGGTCTTAAGTCTCCAGAGAAGGTGACTTTGCAACCTCCCTGGGTAGCCCTGTGACCTTCACAGTGAAGAAGCTTATATCCATTACCCCTTGTCCTATCACAGGGTGCAACTGAGCAGAGCCTGTCCCCTCCCTCTTGACACCCAGCCCTCAGATATTGATTAACATTTAAATCCCCTCTCAGTCTTCTCCAGGCTAAAAAGCCTCGGGGCTCTAAGCCTCTGCTCATGTGGCAGTGCTCCAGTCCCTTAATCATCCTGGTAGCTCTCCACTGGACTCTCTTCAGCAGGTCTCTTGATTCCCTTGATGGATGCCCAAAGAGGGCAACAAACATGGTGAGGGATCTAAAGAACAAGTCCTGTGTGGAGCAGCTGAGGGAACTGGGGTTGTTGTAGTCTGAGGGGAAACCTTCTTGCTCCCTATGACTACCTGATAGGATGCTGCAGCAATGTGGGGGTTGGTCTCTTCTCTTAAGCAAAAAGTCATGAGACAAGAGGAAATGGCCTCAAGTTGTGCCAGGGGAGGTTTAGATTAGACATCAGGAAAAATTTCATCACTGAAAGGATTGTCAAGCAATGGAGCAGGCTGCCCAGGGAAGTGTAGTTAAAAGCTATATAACTGTGGTGCTGAGGGACGCGGTTTAGTGGTGGCTTCATAGTGCTAGATTAACGATTGGACCTGATGGTTTGAAAGGTCTCTTCCAATCAAAACAATTATGTGAGTCTGTGATTTCAGCTGTGATGAGCATTTTTCATCCTTCCCAAGCCAAATATTGTGTCCCTAGCTCTTGGAAGGCCACGTGTCCATAATCCCTTTGAGTGGTCTTGATTCTCACAACTGGACACAGGGATACTTCCCCAGCAGCAAGCATCCATCCTTCACCTCTTCGTTGCCTGCAAGGTGAAATCTGACATGTTGTCCAAAATCTGATTTTACTCCCTTTGGATTTCACTCCTTTCTGAAATTTGGAATTCCAAGGCTGAGATAAACACCCATCTGCACATCACCAGGCATGCATCCATACAGCTGCTTTGTGTGATTGATAAACATCAGCTCCGTGAGAGCACTTTCTAAACAGCATAGCGTTCTTGCTGTGAAGAGCTCGCACACCAGTTGGGCAATGCTGTATGGAAGCAGTAATGGGCATTACCATTCATCTTGTTCTGAGGTTTATGTACTTTGCAGGCCTTTCCAGGCAGCCATCCTGTTAAAAAGGGGTTTGGGGAATGAATATGGGCGAAAAGAGCAATTTAGAAGAGACAAGTTAAATGCTGCCCTGGGTTTCCAAGCTGGTGGGATTGTTCTGAGGCAGTAGTTCACATGACAGCTTTAAAAAGTATGATTTAAAATGTTCCTCATTAGAATTATGGATATTCAGCACTATGAAACACCCCCCAGCAAGTCTGGGTGTCTTTTTTTTTCATTAAAGCTTTTCACATTACAGGCAGAGCCTTTCTCAGGATCTTCAACAGCTGATTTTAAAGTGCCTACAAACTGTGAACAAAGTGGATGCAGCATGTGAAACCCCACATGCTCCTTACTAGAGAGGATTTCAAGCCCTTTCTGTCAGATGATAGCTGCTGCCACGAGCAGTTCTGGACAAGGAATCACAGCCCTGAAGCAAGCAGTGGGATATCTGGACAAGGCGAGTGAAACATGGTGAGTAATCTCACTCTGCAATAATTATCCAGCCTCTCAACAATGTTTTATGAGGACCCATTGAACTTGATAGAGGGGTTGCCACAGGTGTACATGGGCTACTTTGCGTGCCTGGGGTAGATAGAATAGAATTAACCAGGTTGGAAGAGACCTTTGAGATCAAGTCCAACCTATTGTCCAACACTAATCAACTAAACCATGGCACCAAGCACCCCATCCAGTCTCTTCCTAAACACCTCCAGTGATGGTGACTCCACCACCTCCCAGGGCAGCACATTCCAATAGTCAATCTCTCTTTCTATGAAGAACTTCTTCCTAACATCCAACCTAAACCTCCCCTGACGCAGCTTGAGATGAGATGGTCTCGGGCATCCTGCAATGACATGATTCTTATGCACCAAGCAGCTTAGAAGAATGTAAGCAATATGTACCCTATGTTTTGTGCTATTTATAAACACAAATAGATCTTAGGTTAAAAAAATCCAAACACATGACTGATAGTGCCACCTGAGTGTCCATAGGCTTCACCCCAGAGCCATAGAACTGTTGAGGTTGGAAGATACTTCTGAGACTCTCAAGTGGAACTGCTTGCCTAGAGCTCTCAACCCCACCACTACTGATAAGCCACTACCACTAACCCACAACCCTAAGCACCCCATCCGTAGATATTTTAAGCAGCTCCAGGGATGGTGACTCCAACCACTTCCAGGGGCAGTCTGTTGCAATGCTTGATAACCCTTTCTGTGAAGAAATTATTACTAATATCCAACCTGAATCTCCTCTGGCACAACTTGAGGCCACTTCCTTTTGTCCTGTCACTTGCTGAAGGTGAGAAGAAATTGCCCCCCACCTTGCTCCAGCCTCCTTTGAGGTAATTGCAGAGGGCAATGAGGTTTCCCCTCAGCCTCCTCTTCTGCAAACTAAACAATCTAACCAGAGCTTGTGTACAAATGACAGCATGTGGACTGAAAATATCTGAGCAAGCCAGTATGAAAACTCAGAAACTGCAGGTGTGTGAAGGTTTCACAGCCATTAGAGCCAGGCAGCAAGCATGTACAACCACAATCTGTCTGCAAGGCTTCCAGCTAACTGGCTTCTCTTCTGCCTTCCTGCTGCTGTAGCAAGAACTGCTGTATTCTGGGTTTCCCCTGGAGCACTACCCTGCAGAGCAGGAGACAGGGCTGTCTGGCACATCTTCTGCAGAGATGGGAGCTGAACTTCACTGGCCTTGATCCTGTTTACAACACATCTGTCCTGCAGCCTCCTGGCACCCCTTTCCTGCAGCCAGCATGGGAGCCCAAGTCCCTCCTGGGGGAGGCAGGGGTAACATGCTGCTGCCTTGATCTGAGAGAGAACCTCAGCCCCTGTGCTGTAAATTGCTCTGTGCTATTCTTGCTCTGCACATGTCTCCTAATGAAAGGAGACATAATAAACCTGTTTAAAGAAAGATGAGTGTTTAGGAGAATGGGAAGTGGGAATTGGTTCTCTCCCTCCTCAGATGACAAATGTGATTGTTGGTGTGAGAAGTCTGTTTTGTAAAAGCAGAGTGTAGCTGAGAAACATCAACTTGAAAGGCAGCAGATTTCTCTAAAGGACCTTTCCTTTCTCTGCTAGCACTGGGATTTGGACTGAAAGCTTCAGCCCTGGCAAGCACTCTGCTCTGGTTTGGACTGCCTGGTCATGTTTGCATTAAAATTGAGTTGTTTGCCCATTTTCCTTTTCTAAAAATACCTTTTACATGAATCTGACGAAATCACAGCAAATGTTATGGGTCTGGAATTGCTGGTGTGAGATGCTGGGAATCACTGCTGTGAAAATAAGCCCTTTGATACATAAAGGGAGCCTGCAAGAAATATAGGGGCAATCCTTACAGCAGGGCTTGTGACAGGACAAGGGCTAATGGCTTAAAGCTAAAAAAGTAGAAATTTATGCCAGCTAGAGGGAAGAAAGTTCCTACAGTGAGGGTGGTGAAACAGGGGAATGTGCTGCCCAGCGAGGTGATAGAAGCCCCATCCCAGGGACCATTCAAGGTCAGGTTGAGTGGGGCTCTGAGCAACGTGATCTAGCTGCAGATGTTCCTGCTCACTGCGGGATGATTGAACTAGATGAACTTTAAAGGTCCCTTCCAGGGAGGTGGTTGAGGCCCTGTCCCTGGAGGTGTTTAAGACCAGGCTGGACAAGGCTCTGGCCAGCCTGATCTAGTGTGGGGTGTCCCTGCCCATGGCAGGGGGTTGGAACTAGATGATCCTTGTGGTCCCTTCCAACCCTGACTGATTCTATGGTTCTACAAAAAAGTAAAGTGGTGGGTTGGGAGCAGCCAGGTGCAGATCTCAGTCTGCAGGAGGGACTCCCAGGCAGTGCTGTAAGGAAACAGGCTGGTGAATACAAAATGTGTTATGTTTTGCTAGTCCTAAAGATGCCACCAAGGACACAGGGCATGCTGCCACAGGCTAAGCCTCTGTGGATGAGCTCCACCCAGCTCTGTCCCCAGTCTGATGCAGCAGATAGATGCCAGTTTGTCTCATGGCTTGGACAGAGAAACCAGCTTGCCCCACTCAACAGCCAGGACACACATCCAATAGAGCATAGAGCAGAGCCAATCTGTAGGCAACCCTAGTGAACAAAATTTTAGTGTGGAAAATCCTTCAACTTAGAATAGGGATAAGACATAGGATAGGAATAAGACATAGCATAGAATGAACATAATATTTCAGTTGGAAAGGAACTATAATAATAGCCTAGTCCATCTGACCACTTTGGAGCTGTGCAAAAATTAAAGCATGTTATTAAGAGTGCTGTTCAAATGCTTCTTGAGCATTGACAGGCTTTGAGCATCAGCCACCTCTCTAGGAAGCCTGTTCCAGTGATTGATCACCCTCTCCATAAAGAGATGCTTCCTAATGTCAAGTCCTCTATACTTCTCGGTATCCACAGCAAAAGGTCATACATTTCACAGAAGTGTAAGTTATGAACCAAGGTCCTCTCTCCTGCATCAATACTCTACCCCTTGTTCTTCTTTATCCTCTGCAGAGCTTTTACAGTCATCCTTAATTAATGCACTTGCATACTGCAAGGATGCTGGCTTCTTCACAGGGACCTGGAGATAGCCTTGCCATTTATCAAAAACATTTCAATGGTGGTCAGAAAGGTCAGACTAAAAAAAAAAATAAGAAAAAAGAAAAAGAAGCTTTGGAAATGTTTTTTACCTCCAATATTATTACCAAATGCTACTGAGCCTAGTTCAGAGTGCTGAGGAGCAGGTCTGTAGCTAGTGTCAACCCACCTGTCTTGGGGTGGTCCAGACTGATTTTCTGTCTAAGGCAACTTGCTTGAGTATTTAGTTAAATGACTTGGTGCATTCATTTTATTCTGATTAGCAACATTCTATGCCCCAAATTGTCACTAATAACTGTTGCTTTAAGGAAAAGTCAGCTGAAACCTACTCTAGACTACATCTTTGGTATGTAGTATCAGTCGGGGTTGGAAGGGACCACAAGGATCAACTAGTTCCAATCCCCCTGCCATGGGCAGGGACACCCTGCACTAGACCACGCTGGCCAAAGCCTCATCCAGCCTGCTCTTAAACACTTCCAGGGATGGGGCCTCAACCACCTCCCTGGACAACCCATTCCAGGGCTTCACCACTCTCATGGTGAAGAACCTCCTCCTCACGTCCAGTCTGAATCTCCCCACCTCCAGTTTCATTCCATTCCCCCTAGTCCTATCACTACCTGATAGCCTGAGAAGTCCCTCCCCAGCCTTCCTGTAGGCCCCCTTCAGATACTGGAAGGCCACAATAAGGTCACCTCGGAGCCTTCTCTTCTCCAGACTGAACAGCCCCAACTCCTTCAGTCTGTCCTTGTAGGAGAGGTGCTCCAGCCCTCTGATCATCCTCGTGGCCCTTCTCTGGAGATGTCCCAGTACCTCCAGATCCCTCTTGTAACAGGGGCTCCAGAACTGGATGCAGTACTCCAGGTGGGGTCTCACCAGAGCCGAGTAGAGGGGGAGAAGCACCTCCCTTGACCTGCTGGCCACACTTCTCCTGATGCAGCCCAGGATCTGATTGGCTTTCCGGGCTGCAAGTGCACACTGAGAGCTCCTGTTGAGCTTCTCGTCCACCAGCACCCCCAAGTCTCTCTCCTCAGGGCTGCTTTCCAGCCAGTCCCTGCCCAGCCTGTATTTGTGTCTGGGATTGCCTCGACCCAGATGCAGGACCCTGTACTTGGTCTTGTTGAACCTCATGAGGTTGGCTTGTGGCACCTCTCCAGCCTGTCAAGGTCCTTCTGGAATATGTAATTTTTCTGAAATACCTTTTGGAATCAGAAAGCATTGCAAAGTGCAAAATGTATTCATCTGGAAGCAAAATAATTGCTAGGTGTATTCAGGAAGATGGTGTAAACAGGCTGATGGATCTCCTCAATGGAAAACTCTCTTCTTGCTGAAGACTTTTCCCTGGAACAGGAAAGGATGCATGGAAGCACAGACAAAGACAGCAACTCATTGCTCAACTGAAGAAAGCCAATCATTTGCAGAGATAATGTATAAAAAGAGCCTGCTCGATCTTTGATGCCTCTGCTTTCATTGGTGGTGCTTAGACATTAGCTGAGCACCACGGTGATCACTTTATGTCTGCAGTGTAGGAGAAAAATGCAACTGAAAATGCCAAGAAATGTTGTTCTAGACACTTTATTGTTTTTAAAGGTAATTAGAAGTCTGTACCTGGGCTGGTTTATGTGTGATAATGATCTAAGTGAAGCTGCTGAATATTTCCAGACAGGCCTATAAATCTGTAAAGTTCATGCTTCTTCAGGGAAGGTTTGGGAACATAGTACATATTCATCTTGACTTTATTCCTCATTTAAAGAAAAATAACTATTTCAGATCAAGATACTCTCTTGCTCTCTCATAAAATTCTAAACCCAGCTTGTGGTTTCTTTTACAGTGTGAGTAACTTATCTAAACCCCCGATGAATGAAAGACCTTTATCATAGTATCAGTCAGGGTTGGAAGGGACCACAAGGATCACCTAATCATTTTTATCTCTTTTCTACCCGGGGTAACAACTTCTGGCAGTCTAAATCAGCCATCTAGACACCCTATGCAGATAAAATGAGGGCCACCAGATAGGTCTCCAGGCATGTTCCCAGTGACCGAGCCAATAGCAAGACCAAGCCCGAAAGGCTAGAGTCACTGGTGGAGGATACCCATGATTGGAGATGAAGATACAGAGGCTGTGTCACTCACTCAGTTCCCAGCCAGGGAAAAGCTTAGAGTTTCCAAATGCTAAGACTCACCTCATGAATTGATCTGTCCATCCATCTGGTGTTTTTCAGATTTGTATCTACTATTAACTAGATGACCTCCAGATGGCCCTTCCAACCCCTACCATTCTGTGATTAAGGTCACTTCTGCTGCTGCTCCATCAGGACAGTAGTTCTTCCAAAGAACAGTGGAAGAAATTGTTCCTTTTTTCCGATTATTTTTTCCCCCTCTCTCATTAGTTTTATCTTCAGTCAGCTTCTGAGGGCATTTAGTTCCTTTATGGCAAGAGGAGAGGTCACAGATGTGGGGCTCCAGGCATATCCTAGATACATCTCCTTGATTGTGGATTCAGCCTAGGTATCAGGAAGTAATTAAAGGGAAGAAAGGTTTTCCTTGTTACCTCAATGGACAGTTTCTCTCTTTTTTTTGTCTTCTTTTTCCCTTGTTTTGTAAATCACCTATTAGCAGTGAGTTAAAATGCCAGCTTCCATCTGTATCCCAGGCAGTAGCTGACTCTATCACAGGACTTTGGCTTAACACAACCCGGCAGGCATACTTTTGGGTGATTTGTGGGAACTGCAGCCAAGGCTTAGTGATTAATTGTTCTAAACAGAGGGTGAGCTGTAAAGAAGTTTTCTTGGATCCTGCTCAGTGATGAACATTCCCAAATGTAAAGCTAAATTCTAGCAGCAATCTGAACTCTGATTTTAGACTGGTATCACCTCCGTAACCTTCATACTAGGATGATGAAGAGTTTGTGGATCATTGAGGATTTGCTCTGGGCCTTGAAGCTATGTTTTTAGGGTAGATAAGGTCCTGGCAGTCTTCAGGTTTTTAATATCTCATCTCCCTGTAAAAGCCCCAGGTGCCATCAAATCCAAACATTGGTGTAATGAGTGTTTCTCCTCCTACCGTTAAGTGCCTCTGGGCATGTTCTTCCTGGGATGTCTCACTGGAGTTTTCTCAGTGCATATCATTGACCATGTGGATCAGGCATGTGGTTTATTGTGGGGTTTTTTGGGGTGGGTTTTTTTTGATTAGCTGGCTCAGAGTCCCAGGCTGCATTGATGTTAATCTGAGCATCTCTCAGATTCAGTCTTCAGGGCAGTAATTTTTAAGCATGAGGAAGAGTGACTGTCAAAGCCAGCAGCATTTGATGGAACTCAAGCAGAAGCTGAAGAAATAATCCCAGATATCTGAATGACTTTTGGGATCATCCCATAAGGAAGACCCCTGTTCTTATAATTTCTATAGGTCTTCACCTCACATTTCCTTCACCAGCCTCAGCCTTTCTGTCTCTCCTGGTTTGAATCTTGCAGGGAAAAAAGCAGTCATTTGCTTCCAAGTAAGAGTAAACTGCTTGGTTAGCTCTTCCCACATTTAACTGCCCTGGCAAAATTTGGCTTCTTTGCATGTGTCAGAATTTAATTTCAGTTCCTATTGAGGAGAATCCCTATTGTCAGTCTTCATATGAGAGAAGAAGCAGGAGAGATGAAGCAGGCAGTAGGGGAGCTCTGATCTGTGGCTTACTGCAGGAAAGTGATGCCAAAAGCCTCATGAAGCTTCACAGAGATCCTTAGGGACCTTGCACCAAGAGAAGCTGATTGTTTTCCTCTACCAGCCTTGCATCTTGACATGAAAATAGGGTTTTCAACTCTCAGGATGGCAGTAAACTGGCTGTTCAAACTCAGATCTTCTGGCTTGCAAACAACTACGGGAGACACATGAGGGAGGGCAATAAAGATACATGAGGAGGTAGGGATTCTGTTGCGCCACAGTACTACACTGAACTGTTTCTTGCTGGGAAGAAACTATGAGTTAAGTGATTCCATTTAGCACAGTTCAAGGAGATATAAACAGCTCAACACAGCTGCAAAGGAACATATCTTGCATATGTCTTTATACCAAGAGCTCAGCTCATTTCCCACTGAAACCCAGCAACAGCCGAGAGTAGCAGCCCAGAAGAATTCAGCACAGAACACTGAACTAAAACTGCTGAAAACTCCATTGTGCTCTCAAAAATTTCCCCTAAGAAAATCTCTTCTTGTGAGCCTACTAAGCTATGGGGACTTGCTTTTCAGTTCAGCCTGGAGGAGTTGTAAAGAAGATCCTTGCACAAGAAATGTCTAGTTCTGAGCCCCTCAGTTTAGGAAGGATGTTGGCTTGCTGGAACGTGTCCAGAGAAGGGCAACGAAGTTGGTGAGGGGTTTGGAACACAAGCCCTATGAGGAAAGGCTGAGGGAGCTGGGGTTGCTTAGCCTGGAGAAGAGGAGACTCAGGGGTAACCTTATTGCTCTCTACAGCTACCTGAAAGGAGGCTGTAGCCAGGTGGGGGTTGGTCTCTTCTTCCAAGCAACCAGCACCAGAACAAGAGGACACAGTCTCAAGCTGTGCCAGGGGAGGTTTAGACTGGATGTTGGGAAGAAATTCTTCACAGAAAGAGTGATTGCCATTGGAATGGGCTGCCCGTGGAGGTGGTGGAGTCACCTTCATTGGAGGTGTTCAGGAGGAGACTTGATGGGGTGCTTGGTTGTATGGTTTAGCTGTTTGGGTGGGTTGGATTGGTTGATGGGTTGCACACAATGAAGGTCTCTTTCAACCTGGTGTATTGTATTATTGTATCAATTAATTATTATTGTCTGCAATTGCTTTCCTTGCTGCATGCTACTCCGGTCTGACTGGCCACATGGGGCCCAACACTTTTCTGGTTGGACTCACAGAATTACAAGAGAAGTTTTTTTGCTCACACTTCTCTGAAATCTGCAGAATGTTTTGAGATTTCCAAGAAATTAAAGAAATTCAACCGGTTTCCATTAGAGGTTGCTTGGAAAACACGAGCACAACTGTTGAAGTCCCCCAAATTCTGTCTTTGGTGCTTCATCCTTTGCTGCTTTTTGAAAATCTAAATGTTGGACTCAGAACAACTTGCTAGTGCTCCTCTCACTGCTGCTTATTTTTAGCCTCAGAAACCACTGGACCATTCAGTCAGCTCTGACTACATTTTTATTTTGGTTTCTCATGGCAGAGCCCTTTGGGGTTTTGCAGCCAAAGCTGATTCAAAGGAAGACCAGCACAGTATGTGACCTCTCCTCCACCACTTGCTATGACCATGTTGCAGGGCTACTCACAGAGCTGTGTCCACTCGCAGTGTATATGTGGGTCTAAAATCACACATTTCCAAGCCTGGATGAGAAGCTGCTACTTCTTTAAGCATTAACGTCCTCTGGCATTAGCACTCTCTGTGTCCAGTGTTTATTCTGAATTATGAGTAGAACCAGGCTTCACAAGGTAAATGAGTGCCCAGGATGGGATCACCCACTCACAAGGTATTTCTATCCCACAAAACCACCACTTCCCCACCCTGAGAAAGGTTCACTGTCTCCTGCTCTTCTTAGAGGAGCAAATATGTGTCAACTTTCACAGCTTTGCTGTATCTTTTGCTCTACCCCCTCCTTTGTAATTTTTCTCACTTTTAAAGGCATCTTGAATGAGTAGGGCTTAAAAGAATGCATACAGTAAAATGTAGAATAATGACCACAGAATAGCCCGTGGAGTAGGAAGGAACTTGGCACTTGAAGTTACATACAAAAATGTGTACTATATATTAAACTCGTGGGAAGTGAGAAACCTGGTTCTAAACTCTTCCCTCACTTGGTTTTCCCAGATCCTCTTGCATTTATGGAGCACTTTCTCATGCCTGAGATGTGCTGGGTTATCATCAGTTGATAACCCTGGTCATACACCTGAGCTCTGTCTCATTGCAGAATCCTTTTGAACTGTCTCAAGCAGAAGCACCATGCAATGAGAACAGCCAAGGGCTGCCAGAAGCTCTTCCTGTCTGACTGAAGTTAACCTTCTTTTTCACAAACCAGCACTGAAGTTCCATAAGACCCAAGGAATTGTTGGTGAGGATAGGATAGGATAGGATAGGATAGGATAGGATAGGATAGGATAGGATAGGATAGGATAGGATAGGATAGGATAGGATAGACCAGACCAGGTTGGCAGAGACCTTCGAGGTCATCGTGTCCAACTCATCATCCAACACTATCTAATCAACTAAACCATGACACCAAGCACCCCATCCAGTCTCCTCCCAAACACCTCCAGTGATGGTGACTCCACCACCTCCCCAGGCATCCCATTCCAATGGCAAATCACTCTCTCTATGAAGAATTTCTTCCCAACATCCAGCCTAAACTTTCCCCTGGTACAGCTTGAGACTGTGTCCTCTTGTTCTGGTGCTGGTTGCCTGGGAAAGAGACCAACCCCCACCTGGCTACAGCCTCCCTTCAGGTAGTTGTAGAGAGCAATAAGGTCTCCCCTGAGCCTCCTCTTCTCCAGGCTAAGCAACCCCAGCTCCCTCAGCCTCTCCTCATAGGGCTTGTGTTCCAAACCCCTCCCCAGCCTCGTTGCCCTTCTCTGGACACGTTCCAGCAAGTCAACATCCTCCCTAAACTGAGGGGCCCAGAACTGGACACAGTACCCAAGGTGTGGCCTAACCAGTGCTGAGTACAGGGGCAGAATGACCTCCCTGCTCCTCCTGGCCACACTGTTCCTGATACAGGCCATGCTATGCAGTTCGACACAGAATGTAGAGGAAGAAGAGTCTGAATACAGAGGAACTCACTGGCAAAATGGCAGCTCGTGATCTTGACAGACCAGCCTTAGCAGAAATTGCAGAGATGCTTTGCACCACCAGCCACAGCTGGGCATTGCCTCCAAATTTCTGGTGTCTGTTTCTTTTTCTGGGAAATGCCAGTGAAATGGATGATTGGAGGGGATGCTTAAATTGTGGGCAAAAAGCATGACTCTTCATTAGCTTCCCTGTGAGGGGTTTGACATCCACATACTACACCCACACATTGCCAAACATTTTCCATGCAACTCACAGTATGTTATTTTTTTCTGAAAGAAGACCAGGAGAGATAAACAATTGAAATAAAAAAAGTCTGTTGTATGTTGTTCCAACCCCAACACTAACCTAACCCTAAATCTAACCTTACCCTAACTCTAGTCCCACCTTGAAGCCAAGTTTCTTTAGTTTACCTGGACTCTGAGGGCTAAACTTTGAGAGTACTCAGCTCTCTCTGTAACAACCTCTCTCTAATACATTGACCTTTTGATCCTGAGTGATCAGAGTGATTTCCAAAACGTTTTGCTAACCTCCTCCAGAAAGAGCCCTGGAAATGTTTTATCTCCTTAAATCACCCAGATTTGATGCAACAGAAAAAAAAATCAACAAGCTAACAGAACAGATGAGCAGAGGGCTGGAGCACCTCTCCTATGAGGACAGACTGAAAGAGTTGGGGCTGTTCAGTCTGGAGTAAAGAAAGCTCTGAGGTGACCTTATTGTGGCCTTCCAGTATCTGAAGGGGGCCTACAGGAAGGCTGGGGAGGGACTTCTCAGGCTATCAGGTAGCAATAGGACTAGGGGGAATGGAATGAAGCTGGAGGTGGGGACATTCAGGCTGGAGGTGAGGAGGAAGTTCTTCCCCATGAGAGTGGTGAAGCCATGGAATGGGTTATCCAGGGAGGTGGTTGAGGCCCCATCCCTGGAGGTGTTTAAGACCAGGCTGGATGAGGCTCTGGCCAGCCTGATCTAGTGTGGGGTGTCCCTGCCCATGGCAGGGGTTGGAACTAGATGATCCTTGTGGTCCCTTCTGACCCCGACTGATTCTATGATTCTAATTTTCCTTGGTGAAAATCAGTTGTATTTTTGATTTACCTTTCCTTTTATCCTTGATCAGAGAGAAGCTTCCCTAATTAAGTTTTTGCTGCGAGAGGCTTTTGTCCTTCGTGCATTTTCACAGTCTTTCCAGTCACGAAACAAAATCACCACAAACCAGCTAAAATGGTTGATGCAGCATGACAAAGAAGTGTGTGTGTGTGTGTTTTGGAGGAAAATTATGCATCTGTGTTGACATTTTCCAGTGCATGTGGGCTGATCATTGTGCCCAAGAAGAATACATTTTCCTGGGTATATTTAGGTACATGGTTCTGTTTGCTTAGCGGGAGCACTGAGGGCAATGAATCTGGGAAACTGCTGCGGGCATGTGTTCAGATGTCTCCTGCCTTGCTCTGCTCGGAAGACAAAGGGCAAAAGAGGCTCCTGTACTCACCCATTTCTTTGGAGGCTTCTAAGTACATCAGTGCATTAAAAAAGTTGTATCCTTACCTCATAAATAAATCAGCCATGCTTCTTAAACAACATCACCCTACAACGTGGGTAACTCTGGTTTTCTTGCCTACTAAGTGCTGGGGGATGCCTGTGTAGTATTTGGGGCAGTGAGGCTTGAGGTAATTCAGAGCTGTCTCCTGCCTCTGCAGATGTCCTCAAGTCCATGGCTCTGAGCAACATGCATCACTTAGGACTCCTGCTGGCAAGAGCAAGGCTGAGTGCTTTACCTTGGCGTGGAATAAATATGTCAGAGAGAGTAAAGCTAAATAAAGGAGTCTGGAAATGTACAGTGCTAATCCTGCTCCAAAGTATCTTAAAATTCAGAGCACTTGAAGGGGAAAGAGGACCATGGATTTGATCTGGTTCAGAGGGCTGTTAAAGCAGCTGTAGAGAGTGAGAAAGAAAGATGTTTTCCACTTACAAAGGGCTCTATGAGGTTGAGTATCCACATGCTGAACAACATGCTCGTGCTGCTAATTTTGCACAGTATTGAGACATCTCACAAAGCTGGAGGATATTTTCCCAGCAGCAGAGAGTGCACTTTCCCTTTCCTTTCACCATCTGTACTAAGCTTCAGGTTCTCTGGGTTATTTAGCTGCTCCACTGCCATTCAAAAAAAAACCACCCAAACCAAAAAACAAGCAAAGCAAAAAAAAAAAAAAAAAAAAAAAAAAAAAAAAAAAAAAGAAAGAAAAGAAAAAAGCATCTCACTGTCTTTAAGGTCCACATCTGGGAACAATAAAAGAGATATTGCTCCTTTCCCTCCCCCTGTGTAGCAACTGGCAGAAGGAAATGAAAAATATTCAGTCTCTTTCTGCCCTGTGCTGCCACCCTTGAGCAGATAAGAGCACACTCAGCCCTTGACTTCACATCTTGCCAAACAGGATCTTAACTTGCCACGAAGGAGCAGAAAGGTGAGTGGGCCAGATGGTGCTTTTGACCTCATCTGCTTCCCTGCAAGCTTCCAGAGTCGTCTTGCTGTCTGCCCGCTGCCAAAATCCATGGCAGCAGAGCTGGGCAGGGCATGCTGTCTGTCACCTGAAGCTCCTGCCGCCTCGGTGCCTGCCTGCTCCTGCAGGGCAGAGCCAAGGCACAGAGCCTGTGGGAAGCCAGCCACTTTCTCCTTACCCTTCTGCCTGCCTCCAGAGCTGCCTCTTTTCTTTTGGCAGGCTCCAGGCTGCGTGCAGGTCCACATCGTCATGTACAACTTAAGGTAAAAACACAACGCTGTTCATCTTGATGGCACTGATGCTGGGTGCCTGTGATGGACGGGAGTCCTCCTGTGCTGCACGGGGTGCCTGCAAGCTTCTCTGCAACAAAATGTGTCCTGAAAGAAACAAATGCCTCACCCATTAACAGCACGGGAAAGGCTGAGGCTGAGACCATGCCCTCTTTTGCTGAAGTAGTCCTCTTCTACGAGGATCATGCCTGCTTTATGGATTTGAGTGCCTAGAGTCCAGTGCAAACATGCATTTCCAGAGGCATACTGATGCCACCTATTTATTATCTCATTTGATCTGAGGCTCATTCAGTCTGTGAAGTGATTGTTTTCACTACAAGCCCTTGAGTGGAGGAGCAACCCTGATTCCAGGAGCACCACCTTTGCAGCACACAGGTTCCACCACATCATCAAACATGTCCTCTGGGAACCTCTGAGAGAAAGAGCAGGGGAAGTGGGGTGGGAGATGCTGCTCAGCTGGGACTGCTAGATGGAGGGATGAGGACCAGGGGGATGTCCAAAACAGGTGCTCCATACCCAAATGAATTGTCCAGTGTAACCTGAAGGCCAGGCCACCTGGAGTAGTGGCCAGTTTGTGGCCAGAGGTGTTTCTTTGCACCCAAAGCTGGGGAAACAAAGGCGCAGCCTTGTGTAGGACAGTCAGGTGGGTGCATGCTGTCTTGGAGTCTTGTGAATGAAAGTGGTGGAGAAGCTGATCTCAGGAGCAGCAGTAGATTTACTGTCAAATAGGTTTCATTCAGAAGTTATGTGCTACATTCTGCATGCAAACTCTGGCCACTTCTGGGGTTCCAGGAGAGATTTAAAGGATTTATGCTATTTATAGTCTTCTCCAGGTGTCTTAAATGCTCATTTTAATAAGAAACAGCTCTGACACTCATTTTGGTTGGCAACTATTAACAGTTCATAAAGTAGCCCTAGGGTTTTAGTCAGGGTAATGTGCTCTGAAGTCCCTGGTAAGGCTGAGGTTTGTGCTGCACAACTGTGGGAAGCAGAAAAGTGTGGCTGAGAGCAGCAGCATCTCACCTCAGCACCTACCCACTTCCTTTTGAAAGCCTCAGAAAAGCTTGGTTCCTTAATGCTGTGGGCTTGCAGTTTTCCCTGTTCAATTCCAGATATCAAGTAACCCCTTGTGCCACTAAATGTACTTGCACTTTGCATCTGCTGTACTTCTCCTGTCTGTTTAATATTCCCCTGACGCTGTGATGTGCGGCTGGAAGGTCCAAGACGCGCGGCAGGGGCATCCTGCCGTAATGCACCTGCAAACTTTGGCACCAGGCGAGCAGCTGAGGGGAGAAAAAACCATCACAGATCTGCAACTCCCAGGCAGTTGTGCAAGAGGCTCCATATGCTCTGGTGTCCACTAAAAGAGCCAAGTTTGGCACTGCATCAAAATTATTTTCCCCCTTCCTTGGAAGCAGGTCTCCATTGAAACTGCGAAACTGTGACCCTGAGCTCTGATTTTCCCTTATGAAGTCTGCCTGGCAGGAGCACATGAAGCTGTGGGGCAGGATACATGGCTGTTAGCAGACTGAGAAGGGGATTGCAAGGTGATCACATTAATTTTCACCACCATCTATGTGCCACAGGCTCTTTTGAGCTGGAAATAGTCCTGTTTGGTCCAGGCCAGGGAGAGGTTACAGAGGCAGCATCCTGACCAGTGTGTGAACAGCTTCCTGATTTCCAATGCAGCATGACAGAAGAGCAGTAGGAAGGTGGGACACGTGATGGACCTTAGCGAAATGAGCCAGACCAGCCATGGTTTAACCTTTGCGACTGCCCAACCAGGTGCCTTTTGAACAGCCAGGTTATTCAAACATTGAACCATGGTAACTCAGGCAGGAGGAAGCAGATCTTTGGATGTTGTGGGACCTCATCTGTTGATTTGACACCTTGAACAGAGAGACAAGGCGGGGTTCCTGACAATTAAAGGTGATAATTTTGAAAGGTTACCCTCCTCTGTACCAGCAGCCACGGTGGGACCTGTGCATAACCACGATGCAGTGATGGAAAGGGACAAGCACTGACATCAGGTTGCATGAGGAATGAATCATGCAGCATTTCACACCAATGCTTGAACAAACTCAGGGACCTGGCCAGTAGCAGGTGGTTTAGAAGGGTACAGATTTCCACCCTCTGCAAGTAGCAGTAGGAAGGGGATTGAGCTGGGCAGGGTGGATGCCTAAGCTGTGCAGAAAGTGTCCTCTCCCAGAGAGGCAGTCAGGGTGGGGAAAATTTTCCCTGCAATTAGGGCTCAAATGGGTTGGGGAAAGTTTTTCTGCTCCTTTTTGCTTCCATGGCAGGGGCAGCCTGGACAGGTTTGGTGTCAGCAGATGCAGGGAGGGCAGGTAGAAGTAGGATTAGGAACTGGTTTGCCAGGAAATGCATCAGCAGAAATCTGAAGTGATGGTATGGGCCCTGCCAGAGAACAGTAGTGGGTGAGTGGAGCTGCACTCAGCCCTATTTGGTCCTATCCACCATGCAGGTAGCTGCAAACCAAATGGGTGTTGGCATTACAGAAGCCAACCTCTGAAACTGATAGTTAGGCAGGAATAACAGCAGTGCACTGGGAGATCCAGAGAAAAGGCCCATCTGTCTTGCTTTTTGGGGTGATTAAGGAAAGGATTTGACTTGTCCAGCATAGAAAATCACATAGATGAGAGAAGTGCAGTGCTGAGGCCGACTACCTGGCAGCCGAATGGAGAGGGAACAGCAAAAGTGCAATGAACTGAAATCATAGCCTCCCCTCCAGTGACCAGAATAAAATCCATAGCTGGACACAGCCTCTGCACATGTAAGAAGCCTACTTGTCCACAGAATACAGAACAGTCCCCTGTGTTCAGGCCCCGATGCATCCAGATGCAGCCATGCCTCCTCACCTGCAACAAGGGTCCCGTCCCACTGCTTCTGGGTTCATGACTTTCCCTCATGCTGCACTAAAATGCCCCCAGCCTATCTGCATCTTTCTCTCTACAGGTGACTGCACTTTTCTGTATTTACACTTTTTTCAGTCCATGGGCCATTAGCAATTATTGGACAGTTTGAACCTCATATTGGTTTCTTCTTCACTTGTTCATGGAAATGCTGAATGTTGTCAAGTCAGATCTGTTACTGGGGAGTGAACGCTTCATAGTGCCATCAGCAATGAGCCATGCACTGCAATCAAAGACAGACATCAATGATTTTAATTATATTTACTTCCTGTAATTTTTTATTCATTGAGTCCTTTATCAGCTGCTCCACATTTTTTGCCAAGGATCAATTTCAAGCTGTAAATCAGTAACAGCATTAGCCTCATAAATACTTGGATTTCCCAATTTGCCCTTTTAAAATACTGGCACAAATTCGGCTCTCTTCCAGTCTTCTACAGCTTCTTCAGCCCTTCAGTGTTACTGATTATAATGGTGATTTAAAGAGCTCTTTGGCCACCTCTTAAATTCCATGAGCATGCTGGCAGTTTCGTGATGTTCAGCCAGGGTGGTATCACTGCAGTGCGTTCAGCAGTGGGGATGCAAGATTTTGCCACATATATTTCCCCCACTGTTCCAACAGGGAGCATTAATGGTGCCCCTGCTACGTTCACTGCAACTTTACTGGTGTTCCAGTTTGCTGCTGTACCAATGCCTGTAAAATAAAGGATCCAAGAGTAAAATGGCAACAAGTCCCTCATGAACAAAGCAGCTCAAATCAGGACATTACAAAAATCACTTTAATACACTGTCTGATGTATCTCGCCACAGCAATCACTGGAACTAAGTCATTAATTATCTTTGCCATGTGAAATGTCTTTAATTGCCTGCAACTTTACTTCCAGGAAACTCCCACTTTCAGCTGCTGCTGCCAGCTTAAAGGCCACGTCTCCCAGTGGCAGTTTGTAGGAAAAGCCCAAGAAAATTAGCAGGAGGTGAAGTCATGCGTGGCCCACCGGTGGCTGTGCAGGATCAGTATGTGTCCTGGAGCCACCACCCTGATCTGTCTGCATTGAGAAGAAAGGTCAGCAGGATGGGGGTGGAAGAGGAAGGTGGTCAGCCAACCTGTCATGTAATCCAAGGGCTTTCTTTTGTGACCTTTTCTTCTCCCTAAAAAAATAATAGAAATACAGTAGCAGACTGCCAAGAGAGCTGCTGCTCCTTGAACCTGGACAATGTGCATTCAGGACTGCGAGGAGACATCCAGCAGATAGCACTCAGTATGCACTGTAGCTGCCCTAGCTATCAAGCTCTCATACAGATGTTCATTGAACTGCCAGAGCATTGGGAGGAAAACAAATTAATTTTAAGTGGAAGAAGGTTAGTTAAATCTTTTCTGGAAGTGTTATACAGCCATTAAATTGTATAGGAAACTCAATAATAATGGGTAATGATGTCCTTCCAGGGAATTAAATAGAAGCCCAATTTACAGTGCTGCTTGGCATTCGAAGCAGAGTGTTCCACCTTCCTGGTAGAGGATAAACATTTACTAATCAGTCCTCACAAAGCCTCAGTGAGGCAGATCTCTTCACACCACTGATTCTGTTTCATAAATGGAAACAAGGAGGTACAACATACAGCCTTTGAAGCTAGGGGTTGTGCACGTCTTCAAACACGCTTTGGGTCTCTGGGAGCCCACTCAGCATCTGTGTTTGAATATTGAGAGGATTTGTAAAAAGCCTCAATGCCAGGATGAGAAAGCAAGGTTTCTTTGTGCCCCTTCACTGGTTTTGGACCATCATGACATGTTCTGATATGATTCTTCAGCACAATCTCCAGAATACTGATCGTTGTCCAACACAATCACGTTACATTGCAGGAATGATACTTAGGGAAGTCAATGGTCTTGCGTCTCAGGTAAGAGCAGCAGGAATTAGTCCATAGCATAGCTGCTAATTAAGTCAGGATTTAAAGGAACAAAACTTATGACCAAGTGAAAGTTGTTATTTGCAGAAGATCAATAGGGATTGGATGGGACGTGGGTTGTCAGATAGATGAGGATGTAATTAACAAGATTATGGTCTACCCATGACCACAGACAAATAAGAATTTGGTGCCATTTTAAGGTTCTTTCCTGTCTCCTTGTCATGAATAAACACGGGATATAATGGAAAGGAGCTTCGCCCCAGCCCTGAGCTGCAGCAAAAGGAGAGGTTTTTCCCATGGATTTCAGTTTAATTTTTGCCTGCTTACACCAGATCCTAATTTGATTTTGCAGCTGGTTCCTGTGCAAGGATCCCACAGAACACAGATAGGGAATCTGCAGTGCTCATCAAAGTGCAAATACAACCAGTGATGGACACAGCCAGGACTGAAACGGGCTTGTGTAGACATGATGTTATGTGTTCAAATGATGGAGTAAAGCCCAACTTCCTGATTAATCTGTGCTTCAGTGATTAAAGTGTTGCCATGGTGGTCTGAGAAGTAGTATTCTCCCTTCAGGCACTATCAGGCTTAGCTGGAGCTCTGGGTAGGATAAAGAAGCAGTTTCCCCAACTAATTTTCAGCTGAACAGCCTTCAACACAACAAAAGTAGTAATAACAATTCTGCATTGGTGACTGACTGTCCAGACAAAGTAATGCAACCTTTATACCCTCAGTAAAAAAACAGTAGCTCAAAAGTTTATTACTATTTTCATTGTGCCAGAGATGTCACTAATAACACTTTAAAATATGTAACACAGAGAGAGTGATCTTCACTATCTGCACAGAGATTAGTCCCTAGTTAGTTCAGACACTCTTTCAGGGGAGTTAGGAGATTGCTCCCATCCCACCCATCTTCTCCTTGAATCATTTACTATCAAGCCCATGCTTTTACAAGACAAGGCATGCTGGATAAAGTTTGGATTTGCTTCAGGTCACTGAAAATGTGTCCACTGCTTTCAATGAAGGCAGGATTTCACCTAATATTTCTAGCAGACCTTTATAACATAGTGTTGAAAAGGATCTTGAGGGCCACCCTGTCTCTTCTTTTGCTGCAAGGCAGGATCAGCTACAGCTCTGCCAGTCCTGATGGATGTTTGTCTAACTGGTCCTGAATGAACCGGAATATCTGATAGCACCTTGAGCTCTGCTTCCATTTTCACCTGTCCTGAGATACAGAAAGGGGAAAGAAAGTAAAAAAAGGACTTATTAACCGACTCAACCAGGATTTTTGATTGCTTTAAAGGACCAGTGTCAATTTCAACATCTGATGTCTCACAATCTCCTAATGATGGGAACTAATCCTACTCACCCCCCGAGGGAGCTTTCCCCTGATTTATAGACATTTTTTCCCCTTTTGTTTCTTCTTTTTGAGATATCTGAAGTGAAATTGTGTTGCTCTAATTCCCACTCTGTCTTTTTCTCCACCATTTGAGTTCTGGTCTGATTTCAGTGGCTGCCCCATAAAAAGCAATAGTTGCAACTAATGTTTTGGGGTTTTCTCACCTGAAGGCCTGTCAGCCTTCCAGCATGGAGTCATGAAGTGGCATGATTTTAATTCTAGGACTAAAATGCCAACTACTATAACTAGGCTGGCAACATGGAAAGGCAGAGAGACAGCAGAACTATAATGACCAGGCAGGACCAATACCTTAGAAGGAAGGAAGAGAAGTGGACAAAAGAAGAAATATTTAAGTCTGGTCCTCACTGAAAAGCACCTCTATGGTTTGGTTATGCTTCCAGGATAAAACATCACCGTTCATTAAAGGCCCTTTGCATACAGTCCAATACTCACAGAAGCAAAGTGGGGTCCTTGCTTTAGTTTCAAGAAGACCTGAATTGCACTCAGAAACAGTAAAATACTGCTCCTCATTGACAGGCAATTTGAAATACACTCCTTGCATCTCCTGCAACTCTGGGAAACCTATCCCATGGCTCCTCAAAATACATTCGTGGTTTAGAACAGGAAACATAGGCACAAGGTTAACATTTACAGCTGATGTTTCTGAAAGTAAAGATCTGAGGCAGATGCTTACATGTAGCAGTCAGAGACCAAGAGGTGGATTTCCCATGCATCCTCTCCCACCCAGGGTACACCATGCATTAAGCTTCCACAAGTATTACTTTAGAAAACTCACCACACAGAATCCAATAGCAAATATACAATTCATTGTTGCCAAAGTATGTGGGAAAAGGCTTTGTACTTGGAGTCTGCTCTTAGCCCTTAGCATTTTATTCCCCAAATGCAAACACTGAACAATCTCTACTGGTAAAAGAGAAGATAAATGGCCTTTTCAGTCAAGCCATAAAATAGCCAACTTCATATATAATCACAAAACCTCCTGACATTAAAGGGTCTCAGCTTTGCACAGGGACAAAGCTGATCAGTTCTGCGAGATACTAGCAGTGGCCAAAACAGAGTTCAGCTGTGACTCTTTGTTAGAAGTCTCCTCTGCAATATTACTGCCATCAAACACAACGTCACTAGAAAGGCAGGAGGAAAGCAGAGGGGCACTGGAAGAGGAATGCTGTGCTGCTGGCCAGAGGAACTTGTACATGCTATTTGCAGTAAAAATAGCAAGTGACTTAGAGGCTGGGATGGTGAGTCTGTGAAGGAACCAGAACTGCTGCTGGGACATACAGCCCATGGGAACACGTTTAGCATCACCTTGGTATCTGTGGCTTCCAACTTCCTCGAGAATTTGGTAGGATTCACTGAGAGTTGAAATCAGCTTCCTGGGACGCCAGGAAAGCTTGTTCTGCTCAGTGCTGTCTAAAGAATAGGTTCCTGAAGGCGTTGTTATAGTTTTTGTTGAAGGCAGTGTAGATGAGTGGATTAAAAAGGAATTTGAGTAGCCTAGCCATAGAAAAATACTCTTCCAAATGGGTGGGATGTCACATGAGCAGAGGGGATTGATGAGCTCAGTAATGAAGAAGGGGATCCAGCAGAGGACGAAGACCCCAATAAGGATGCCCACCATGAGGGCAGCTTTCTTTTCCTTCTGCTCTCTCCATGTGTCTCCGTCCGTCTGGAATGTAACAGTGGCATGACGGACAGTGAAGACCATCTGTGGCTGCTGGGCAGCTTCTTTTACCTGCCAAACACAAACACAAGTTGCACCATATGTGCTTTAGTCAACTGATCCCACATGGCAGGTACACAACCAATCTACACAAGTGATGGGCAGAGCTCACAGGGAAATGCCCACTGTCTACATCACAGTCTAATGAAGAGCAGAGTGGTTGCATGACCCTCTTCTGGATAGCAGAGACTATTTTTAAGTAAGGCTCAAGAGAGCAGTGATATATGGGCACGTGGAATTGCTCACACAACATCAGAATAAGATTATTTCCCCATTTACAATCAGATCAGGAGAACAGGCACACACCCACATGCCATGCACAGTAGTCTCCTTGGTTCCTCTGAACTCATTGAGTTTAAGAGTCCTTCTTAGCAGGAGAGGCAAGAAAATAACCATACATTTCCTTCCTCCCCTCAAGAAGTCTTTACAGTGCACAGTCACCATGCCTGGCGTGAACTGACATGATACAGCCAGTTAGGAAGGATTTATGAGGATGTTCTGCACCTGTGTCTTCTGGGTGGGTAAATTCACAGCCAAAGCCACAGTTGCTGGCCAGGTTATCGTCCCCAGTGGAGATGGGATCCCATCCATTCACACCCCCACGCACCTCCCCACCAGCGGAACGGTGACCCCTTACTCATGCTCGCGATCACTGATTCAGCATTCCATGGGGGGATGCCTGTGAGTCACCGCACGCCCACATGGAGCCCAGGCTCACCAGCTGGCCCAAAGTTGCTTTAGCTACACCTTGTGTGCTCTCAGCTGGGAACTCAGGAATCAAAAGACTGGGCTTGCAAGCTTTGAAGTCAACCTTCCCTCGAAAGCCTCCAGGATTCACAGGGATTTGGTGGGCTGCTGTTTGCTTGCACACTTTGGTTCTGAGTTTCCCCTACTGCTTCAAAGGCTTGGCTACTTCAAGCAGTTGACTAGAGTTAAAACACAACTGAAATGACCTACCTCCAGGGCTTCTGGTGCGATGGGGGTGATGGAGTTGCTCTTCCGAGACCCAATGCGAAACTTGGCAGCCTTGTAGATCTTCCAGTACACAAACAGCACCACACAGAGGGGTAGATAGAAGGCGCCAAAGGTGGAGAAGATGGTGTAGGAAGGCTCCTGGCTGACTTGGCACTCCTCACTGTTCTCTGAATAAGTTTCTCCCCAGCCAAAGAGCAGCGGGGCCAAGGAGATGAAGGCAGAGAGTGCCCAGGTGAGGGCAATCATGATGTTGGAGATGCGGCGCCGGGTGCGGAGTGTGTACTCCAGGTGGCGAGTGATGGACCAGTAGCGGTCAAGGGCAATGGCTGTGACATTCCAGATGCTGGCAGTGCAGCACAGCACATCAAAGCAGATCCACACCTGGCAGAGCAACCGGCCCAGGCGCCACCGACGCCCTGATAACTCATGCACCAGGCTGAGGGGCATGACTAGGGCCGCTACCATCACATCAGAGATGGCCATGGAGGCCACCAGGTTATGGGGTACCCGGTGGAAAGTGCGAACCCGAAGGATGGTGGCCAGGACCAGCCCGTTCCAGAGGAACGTAGCCACCACCAGCATGGCCAGCAGGGTGAGGATAAGGACGCTGAAGACCGAGAGATGCACCCGGCTGCCGTCCGGGCCGCTGGAGGACCCGCTCCGGTTGCCGGCATCTGGCGTCGTCTCGGCGAAGCAGGTGATGTTGAGCAGGCGCTCCATGCCGGGGGCTCCGGGGCAGCCGTGCTGTGCGGGGCGAGGCAGTGCTGGCGGTGCCGGGCGCTGCGCAGTCCCCGCGCCGGGGCGAGAAAGGGACGGGGGCGGCGCCGCCCTACCGCGGGCGCGGAGGATCCCCGGACCCCCCGAGCTGTGTGCTGGCCGCCGCCGGGGTCTTCATCCCCGGGAGGAAGCAGAGTCCTGCGTCAGCCGCCTCCTGACGGCAGCCCCCGGCCCGCCCCGGCGCTTCAGCCCCGGCGGCAGGAGGCGGCGGCTCCGCGGGCGCGGCGGGGTGCACGGCTGCGGGGCGGCGCGGAGCGAAGCGGGGCGGCGCTGTCTGCGGCCGCGACAGCGGAACCCAGGCAGAGGAGCGGCGGCCTCTGCGGAGGAGTCGGCGCTGGTGGCTGGTGAGGCTTTGGGCGGGCAGGTGAGTGTGTGCGTGTGTGTCCCGCCGTGCGCTGGTGCGGAGCGGGCAAGGGGCTCGGGACTGGGGCGGCTCGGGGCTTCGTGCTTAGTCATTTCAGTGAGAGAATTGTCCGTCGGAATCAGCGCCGGGCGCAGCGGGGCGAGGGTAGCGCCGGCAGCCGCTTCCCGCTGTCCGCTTCCCGCAGCTCGCTGCTCGCACCGTGCAGGCTACAGCCCCGGCTTTGTCTGCGCCGCTTGTCCTCGGGGTGGCTTCTCCCCGCGGGGCATATTCCGAATCAAACGCAGAAAGTTCTCACCCTGACGAATTTTACCTGGGCTCTTCTGAAAATACCTCAGTGAGGTGCCATGGGCATTCTACAGCTCCTTTTTGTGCTGGTGCCTGTGTCCAGCGAACCCGTTAGCAATCCTGGTTATTCTGCGTAGCAGCAATGTGGCAGGGGATTCTTTCTTTGGGAACTTCTGCTCTGGCATTTCCTAACTTGTTAGCAATTGGCAGGCATTTTGTTAGAAATAATCCATCACTTGACCGATGTTATAAATCGCTGAATTACTAGCATTAGCCATTAATGAAATGTTTGAGCATTTCACCTGGTTTTTGTCATGCTGCTTGTGATGAGAAGTGGGATTCTGGGCCTCACAGAGGAAGGCAGAATTTAAACCCATTGAGCAGGTTTCCCATGCACCATCTCCATGCAGGTATGCCAGCCAGCTCCAGCCTGCCAGCCCTGGACTGCGTTCAGGCAGGGCTGTGCCAGTGCTGGCACCTCACGTCCCTGGACAGTCCTGGGATAATGGGTCCAGAGAGCTTTTGGGTCGGAGTTGACACATGCTGGTAGGCACTACCATGAGGCTCACAGTCTGTATCTCTTGTGGGGAGAAGGAAAGGCAGGCATTAGTGTTAAGAATCAGTGATGATGACATTTGCCAGTGAGCTGCACTTTCACAGACCTTGAGGAGAAAACACAAATGCAAGAGATGTTCAGGGGAGTACCTGGTGCATACTGCACTTGCAGTGTGTATAAAGAGTAAAACCAAACTGGTGCTTCCTGCTCTCTTCTGAATCTCTCTGGACATTTTAATGAGAAATAGCAAAGTGACATTGACAAAGGCTAATGAAACAGGATGTTGTCTAATGCTGCTACTTGTTTCTCTGCACTACCAAGTGGACTTGATGATCCTTGGGGTCTCTTCCAACCTTGGTTATACTGTGATACTGAAACACAAAGCAAAAACAGGTCAGGAAACTTGTTTTGGTGGGATGGGAATTCCCTGATCTGGACTCATGCTTTGCTGTGGTATTTGTCCTCACAGCCAGAGAACAGAACCTGCCTATTGTAGTTACTAGAACAGGTGTAGCCTTACAGCCTATAACATGATATTGGAAATATACTGCCATCTTTTTGGAGGAGAGATGATTATTTTATCTTTTACCCACAAGAATACAATTTTGGACAAAGTAGGTTTTATGCTTACAATTCAAAGGACAAACAGAGTTTGCAGGCTTTCCTAAAGCCTCCTGATTTAAAATTCCTGGTTTGCAAGGTGCCAAACATACTTGACTGTCATTTAATTGATCAAAATACTTAGCACCTGCTAAGACTGATAGTTTCTTATTGCATGGGCCTTTCCCAGAAAAGCCTGTGAAGCCCAAAATTAACAGAGTCGGCCACAAACTATGCAATATGTGCTCCTGGAAAGATATTTGGGTTTGTTTACTTCAGGAGCAAATAGATGAAAAAAATTACATTGAAAGGGAAATGGAAATAAAGTGTATTAAATCTGAAGAAGTAAACCTGGATTGTGTTCTAACAAAAAAGTATTAATATTTTCTTTGTCTTACTTACTGGACTTTAAAGAATATCCATCAGCAGATTCTGGAGTTGGATGGATTAGTTGAGTACTAACTGAGAATAGGAAATGTAGACAAATACATATATACGTATAATATATGGAGATACAAAGCTCTACACCTGGAGTGGAAGTACCCTCTACGACAGTACAGGCTGAAAACTGACTGGGTAGATAGCATTTTGCAGAAGAGGACCTGGGTGGCCCTTTGGGCAAGAAATTGCAGTTTGCAATATGCCATTGCACATCCTGGAGCATCCTGGCCTCTACGAACAACGGCACTGCCATGAGGTTGAGTGACATGACTATTTCCCTCTATGCAACAAACCTTGGAATTCTATGTCCAGTTTGGGGTCTCTCAGTACAAAACACTGACATACTTGTCATACCCTGTCCAGCTCTGGGCCCCCAGTGTAAGAAAGACGTGGAACAGCTTGAAAAGGTCTAGGGACAGCCACGAAGGCAGTCAAGGGGCTGGAGCACCTCCTTTTTCAGGACAGGCTGAGAGAGTTGAGGTTGTTCAGACTGGGCAAGACAAGGGTCCAGGGAGATTTTATTGAGGCCTTCTAGTACTTAAAGGGGGACTTCAGGAAAGATGGGGAGGGACTTTTTACCTGGGGGTGTAGTGACAAGGATTTCAAACTGAAAGATGTGAGATTTAGATTACATATTAGGAAGAAATTCTTTACTGTCAGGGTGGTGAGACACTGGAACGGGTTGTCCAGAGATGTTGTGGGTGTCCAAACCTTGAAAGGGTTCAAGGGCAGGTTGGATGGGGCTTTGAGAAACATGGTCCAGCAGAAGATAGTCCTGCTGATGGCAGGGGGGTAAAGTAGGTGATCTCCAAAGGTCTCTTTGTCTCTTTCAACCCTGATCATTCTACAATTCTTGTTGTGCAAGCTTTATGTACTTTGGCTGAACACATCGGATTCTGGGGGTGGCTGAATGTTGGTATTTTTCAAGACAAAATTCTGTTTACTTTACATAGAGTAGAAAGCCCTTTGATTTTTCTCAGAAGTGTTGATAAAGTGAGTGGAGGGCTGGGATCTGTAGCGAGTGGGTAACATTTGTGGAATGATCACATCTGTGAAAGTCTCTGAGAAAAGTATCTACGCTACAGCGTCTGGGGTGTCGCACACCTCCATGGATTCAGAGGAATTGAAAGTGTCTAGACTTCCCTAGATTTATCAGGGTTCCCTCCAGTAGAGACATTAAATGCTGCTTGCTTCTGAATACCATTTATGGGATTTACCTTCCAATTCTAAATATACTGTAGGTGACAGTTGGAGGCTGGGAGGGAATTCCCAGCACAATCAGTGTCGCTGCCTATGTGCACATCCATGTAGTATCTGCTCTTGTGCACAGGGTAAATGGGCTAATACTTTAAATCTGCATGCAGATGGTTTGAACCTCTGCACTTAAGCTGTCAGAAAAGGGAGAGGAGATGGCTCAGGAGATGTTTTTGCTGGGCATACTTAATGAATGAATGAGATTTCAGTCTACAGGGTAGGTGGAGCTGTTAGGTTAAACAAGGATTAAAGGAACACATAGACTTGCTGTATACTTCCACCAATGCTGAAAGTTCTGCTTATTGACAGACAGACTGCACAAGCAAGTGTACATCCTGTCAAGGCAACTTCTAAAACTCAAGTAATAATCACTTAAACTTTGTTTACCACTCATCAGCTCCAGCTCACACTTCTTACATCCAGACATGCTGTCTGAGTACACTTGCAGACCACTCACTTCTCTCATAACAAACACAGAATGCACAGGTTGTGAGGTTGATCTCACATCCTCAGAGCCCATCCATACTTCTGAGCTCACTTTACTCTTCCAAAACCAAGGTTTTCAGCGATGGCCACTATCAGCAGTGTGTTAGCCTTTCAGGTTGCCCCCCACTTCAAGTGTCCTGTGGTGTCAGGACTGTAGTTTTAGGAATGGAGAGGACGAAAGCTGAACCAGAGCTCTTCATGGCCACACACCAGCTTTTATGAAACATCTCTTTGTCTAATTATTCCCATAAAAGCTGTCTTGGGTACAGGGTAGTAGCTCTAACTGTGAGGAAGACTGGGTGATACCTGCCCTCTCCAGTAGTCCATGAGCTAAAGCATGTATATTTGAGGCACAGGCAATCAAGGTCCAAGGAATCTCACTTTAGGCCACAGGTTTAAATCATGATACTTTATATCTCATGTAAGCATTTTAAATGCCAAGTCACTGGCTAATCTGGGCAGCTGTCTCTCAGATTTCTTAAACTGAACCTAGTTGATAGTCACATATTTATGGGAGCATGAACTTACCTGAGGTTTTCTAGCATCCCAGCCAAGTGCCACAACAATGGAGGAAAATGGAGTCTGCCTTTCTCTCCCAGTAACATGTAATTATTTGCTGCAAAGTGAAGCAATTTCTCCTGACTGAGAAGCAAACACTAATCCTGCTGTGTGTTAGCACGTCTTGTGGGAGTATGTTAGAGCAGGAACAAGGAGAACCTGAGTCCCCCATGTCCCCACAGCATCCCACCAACATGTTTGCTACATTGGGTTCTCTGGCTGCAGCTGCTAAGAGGAACTTTGAAGAGTGTCTCTGTCTTGGGGTAGAAAATAAAACAATGAGTTGAAATAGTGTTGGGGTTTTTTTATTTATTTGTATGGCTAGAAAACTTTTTCTCATTCAGCTTCTAATGGCAGGTCTCACTTGGTTTAGGGCATGCAAAGCTTTCCTTTAGGAACTGCCTCAGTGACATAACTAAAATGTTTAATTCTGTCATAGGAACAAAGCAGGGCAAGAACAAAAGCTGTTCAACAGAACAGCCTCTTTGCTATCCATCTTGCCTATGGTCCTCTCTTAGGCAAACTCCCTGGTGAGTGTTTCAGCCCTTGTGCCTCCTGAATTTGGCCACAACCTATTACAAGCCAGCCTAAAGAAAGGATAGACTCCTTGCATTACTGTGTATGTGTCAGTAAATGGACTGCTAGGAGTGTTCAGCTCTCTTCTGCCTAACACAAATTAACTTCAGCTGGAATTAAATCCTTCATTCTTGCATAGCCAAAAACATATTCATGGTCAAAGGACCAGATGGAAGGTAACTTAGTAAAGTCTTAGGGCAACTCCCAGTGCAGTTAAAGTTGCACTTAGTGCAAATAAATGAAATCTAAACATCCTCTCATACCTTAAGGGACGACATTAATCATGGGTATAATTTCAGAGTCATCAGAGCTATGCTAGGTCTCATACTGGCTTTTAGTCAAAGGTGCTTTGCAGAGAGTAGTTATGATAGAAATGCAGTAACTTGGAGCCTGCCTCAGGGGGTACTGCCCTCATGAGACATCCACAGTTTTCATTTATTACTCTACTGACAGCAAATACTTACACACATACACAGCAGCACCTGTGATCATCTTTACCTGTTGTCAGTCCCTAAGAAAGAAGACTTTCTCTTGACTCAGATGGACCCTGCAGACTGCTTATGTATCACACACGTAAATCCATGTCTGGTGGTGGTGATGATGATAATAATAATAATAATACAACCATGGTATTCTGCAGTTTTGCCAGTCATCTGGAATAGCAAGCCTGTAGAAAAATATTAAGAAACTGTGTGTGGAAGACTAGGTAACTCTAACTTAATGCATGAGCTTTGGAAATCAAAGCTGCCAATGGAAACTATCTGGACTCTGCCAAGGAGACAGATGGCACGATGACAGCAAATGGATGGGTCTCTAAAACTCAATTATTTCAGTTCAGGCCCGTTTTCTGTATGCCAAGCTGTGGAAGAGATTTGTTTATCTTGAGCTTTATGCATTTTGGCAGCTAATTTGCATAGGTGTGAAGCTATAGGGAGGGTTGTGACAGCGTTAGGCTGAACACAGGTTTTTCTGATCTCTGTGGTTTTCCAGGTTACCTTCCTGTTCCCTTGCAGGTATTAGATTTCTGAACTTGCATTTATGTAAATCCATCTGTAGTCTGGAATTGTTCTTTCAGAACTCCAGAGGCAAAATGGTTTGAGATCCATTTACTACACCAAGAACAGAAATCGCTCTGAACAGTTTTCCAGGCCAGCAGTTCTTTAACTTTTTTCCCCTATACCTCCTTCCATCCTCATTCTGCTCCAGCTGGCTCCTTAGCAGTGTGTTCCCATGGCCATGTCTTCCTTGACTGGAGTACCTTATCCCCAAATCACCATCAACTGTAGTAATCAAATCTGGTTTTCATATTGTAACGAAGTGGCAGTATGTGCACAAATGAGACCACTGATGACCATCATAAATTGTAAAATTTATAAATACCTGAGGGCTGGGGGTCAGGAGGGGTGGGGACAGGCCCTGCTCACTTGCTCCCTGTGATAGGACAAGGAGTACTGGACGTAAACTGCAGCACAGCAGGTTCCACCTCAACACAAGGGGGAACTTCTTTACTGTAAGAGTCACAGACCACTGGAACAGGCTCCCCAGAGAGGTTGTGCAGTCTCCTTCTCTGAAGACTTTCAAGGCCCGTCTGGATACATTCCTCTGTGACCTGAGCTAGATTGTATGGTCCTGCTCTGGCAGGGAGGTTGGACTTGATCATCTCTTTGGGTCCCTTCCAACCCCTGACATCCTGTGATCATCAAGGGATGTCTTTTCTTCCACTCCAATAGCCTAATTTCTTTATAAATCTCTGCTTGCTCAGTTTTCCCTGGAGATACCTGAACAGCCACAGCCACATCTCTACCTGCCAAACACAGTAGTGGGAGTTGTGCAGCTTTCTCAGCTTGGGTATTGCCGATGAGTGTCTCAGATTCATATTCACATGCCGTTTCCTTTCTGCTGTGGAATGTTTTCCTCCCCTGATTATTTGCTGTACCTGTATGTTTCTCTGCCCCTGCCTGTCCAGGTCATACAGATCACCAAAACTGCAGTTAATTTAAGTAAAGTAGATGCCCAGTATTTTCAAGCCATGCAGCATGGCAGGTTATTAGCTGGGAAAGCTGTGGGGTTTGACTTATTTATATTTTATATCTGTGTTGCTATTTAAGCAAGTGAGAGGCTCACACAAAATGAAAGGCATTATTTACAAGTTAGAAAAAGTTTAATCACACAGAATCACCAAGGTTGGAAGAGACCTCAAAGATCATCAAGTCCAACCTGTCACCACAGACCTCATGACTAAACCATGGCACCAAGTGCCACGTCCAATCCCCTCTGGAACACCTCCAGGGATGGTGACTCCACCACCTTCCTGGGCAGCCCATTCCAATGGCAAACGACTCTCTCAGTGAAGAACTTTCTCCTCACCTCAAGCCTAAACTTCCCCTGGCACAGCTTGAGTCTGTGTCCTCTTGTTCTGGTGCTTGTTGCTTGAGAGAAGAGACCAACTCCCTCCTGGCTACAACCAACCTTCAGGTAATTGTAGACAGCAATAAGGTCTCTGCTGAGCCTCCTCTTCTCCAGGCTAAACAACCCCAGCTCCCTCAGCCTCTCCTCGTAGGGCTTGTGCTCAAGGATATGACCACACATGTTCTTTCTGTAGCTAAAATGGGGCTGTTCCCATGCCTGTACAAGAAAAGTGTTTGCAGGCGTCTCCTGGAGGCTGACAAAAAGCTTCCCTCTTGATGACAGGCAAGACAGCAAACTTTTCCAACTGTTTGAACAGACAGCTCTTTTTAAAGGACCCCAGATATCATTTATCTCAGATTTTGGCAGTCTCAGGTTACAAATATTGTATTTTAGTCCCTTTTACTGCACCAGGCACCTGATTAAGCAGTGTCTTCTTGCTACTGCTATAAAATTCTCTGAACCCATGGGATGAAAGTGGTTGTATAAATGTGTCTAAATGTCTCCTATATTTTTCACAAGGATTTTTATTAGTGGTGTCATTATATTTTACAACCAGTATTCACTATCTGACAGCAAAATATTGCCAGACCTTTTTTTAATTGGCTGGTAATACATTTTATTACAAAATTGCAGATTTTTTTCCCTTTCTTTTTCCTGGTGGTGGTCCAGTGGTTTGCAAGCTGAAGCAGCTCACCAGTGGTTCATGTTCAGCTCCCACACTGGGGACAGGACATGTATCAGTGGGAATATACTCATGCAGGAACTGGTGGTGGGAAGGCCAATCCAACAAGAGTGGGTCAGGCCAGCATCTCAGAGTTTCCTGGGGTACAGCTGTGAACCCACCCTTGCCTTGTCCTGCAGCGAAGCCACCAGGCTCAGAGGGAGCTGCTGGCATCTGCCGCCAGTGAGTTTCTCCTTTCTTCTCAGAGCCCTGCCTTCCACTTTTCTTCAGGTGCCTCAAAGTATATTTCTATTACAAGAAAGCTGGAGAGGGACTTTTTACAAGGGCTTGTTGTGATAGGATGAGAGGGAATGGTTTTAGGCTCGAGGAGGGTAGATTTAGAGTGGATATTAGAAAGAAGTTATTTACAGTGAGAGTGGCGAGACACTGGAACAGGTTGCCCAGGGAGGCTGTGGATGGCCTCTCCCTGGAGGTGTTCAAGGCCAGGCTGGATGAGGCCTTGAGCAACCTGGGCTGGTGGAAGGTGTCCCTGCTCGTGGCTGGGGGTTGGAACTAGGTGATCTTTAAGGTCCCTTCCAACCCAAACCATTCTCATTCTATGATTCTATATGCAATATATCATGTAATTCTCATCCCTTTCTATCCCCTTTCTATGAAGAACTTCATAACCAAGATCAATAGTTCAATACAAGAACGAGGGGGGAAAAAAACCCAAACACTTAACATTTTCTGGTTTTAAAGCATTTCATCCAACATTCACACATGCAGCATGTTCTGTCCCTCAGTTTTGACGCCTAGCACTTTTCTCAGTCTTGCAGAGCTGCCCACACACACGTGGGCTCCCCGTCCCTCCTGTTTTGCTCGCACTCCAGCCAGTCCACCTGCAGGTACTCTGTCCTTCTCCTGCCATCACCCCTTCTGCAGCAAGGCCACACCTTGATGGCAGTCTGCTGATGGAGTCCATGGCTTGGTATGAGTGAGGAAGAGGCACAGACTCTGCTACATTGCAGGTTCTCCATTTCAAGGAGGTTTTCTTGCAGATTTTCTGGGTTTATGACAGTTGTGACTGTAAGGAATCATAAAGCCCAGTGTCCTTGCCCCAGACAATCCCTCCTGCTTGGAGAGAGGCATGGCCCATTAAATCACTGGCTTGCACTCTCAGGTTCATGGCAAGTGTTGCAAAAGAGCACTGTGGGTTGTGGAGAACCGCAGGGGGTTCGTTAGGGTGCATCTTGCAAACAATTACTGATAAACACTCATCTGGAGTATTTTACAGGGGTGAGGTTGAGCACAAGGGCTTGGGTTGTGTAAGCAGAGTTAGCCATCAACATGCCTAGCATTTGTTATAGAAAATTATGGCAGCTTCTTTCTGTGAGCATCAGTGAAATGTGGGGAAACAGATTTCCTTGAGCAATCTATGGCTCTGGATGCATCTCTGCAGTTCATTTCAGAGAGGATTATTATTTTTAAATCTAATAAGAGCTTTCATACAGCAGAAATGTTTAAAATGTAGATATCTAAAGCCTCTGGACTGCTCAGTAAATCTCCAAAAGACAATCCTTATCTGAATTAATCTTTCATCCCTTTTTCTGAATAATAATACTCCTTTAGCAGCTTTTATATCCTTCATCCTTCAGAGACATGGGTGAGCTCTTTTGCTGTACAAAAGCAAGACCAATCTCCAAGGTATGCTCAGTAACCAATCAAGTCAGCCTACTATGAGGAATTACCCTCTGCAAATTGATACACTAAATGGTTATGTACGTGTTTCTGTTCGTGTCAGCTTAATGCAAAGAGAGCTAGATTCACCTCCCTGTGTAGTTCTCTTCCTTCCCTTGCCCTGAGCTAGAACAGGAATATGCACACAAAACCAGCACGGGTATGTAACCTTTTGATATTTACCAACTGCATTATTTATGGATGTGTGAGCCAACTCTCAGCATGTAGGAGCCACGTGGTAGCTGTGCTCTCCTGGGGAGGGCAGATCTTCGTGTATCCTCTGAGGGACCTAAATATTTGCATTGATTAGATCCCAGTTTGGTGCTTTAATCATCCAGTTGTGATGAGCACTGTATGAATCACAAGCATGTACATATAAAGCATAAAATGTGTAGAGCACTACAACTAGATGGTGAATATGTTAGCCACTGGAACACGCTCAGTGGGTCATGTTAACACAGACCTATTTCAGGAACACATCCTCACTCACAACTGTGTTTAATTTCAAGTATGTTTTACAGACTACAGAATTAACCAGGTTGGAAAAGAGCTCTGAGACCATCAAGTCCAACCCATCACCCAACACCATCCGATCAACTAAACCATGGCACCCAGTGCCCCATCCAGTCTCCTTTTAAACACCTCCAGGGACAGTGACTCCATCACCTCCCTAGGCAGCACATCTCAACGGCCAACCTCTCCCCCTGGGAAGAACTTCTTCCCCACATCCAGCTCAAACCTTCCCTGGTGCAGTTTGAGACTGTGTCCTCCTGCTTTGGCACTGGTCGTGTGGTAGACGAGACCAACCCCCACCTGGCCATAACCCCACCTCAGGGAGCCACAGAGAACAACAAGGCCTCCCCCAAGCCTCCTCCCCTCCAGGACAAACACCCCCAGCTCCCTACCATCCAGCCTAAACCTCCCCTGGTGCAGCTTGAGACTGTGTCCTCTCCTTCTGTCACAGGCTGTCTGGGAGAATTTACCTCTCCAAGGCTGAGACTGGCCTTAGTGGAACAAAAGGCTGACCTGCTCCCATGGGAGCATGCTGAGGGCCAGCAGATCCAGAGACATGATTCTTGCAGTCTACTGTGCTCTGGCAAGACATCATCTGGGGTACTGTGTCCAGCTCAACACAAGAAGGACATGGACCTGATGGAAAGAGGATCCAGAAGAGGCCACAAAAATGGTTGGAGGGCTGAAACATCTCTCCTACAACGACAGGCTGAGAGAGTTGGGGTTGCTGAACCTGGAGAAGAGAAGGCTGTGGGGAGACTTTAGTCCGATCAAAATTAACAGGTTTTGAGGATAGGCTTAGAGCTAAGGGTGTGATTTTGGGGCATCCCTGACTCAAAGATAAAGGTTGGGAATATTGTCACACAATGCAAGAGGCAAAAAGCTTAGCCTGTAGACAAATTTAGCTATGGAAATGTCCCTCCCCTTTTATTAAAAAGACAAAAAAAAAGGTTTACAGTTCTCTTAGTGTCCCTTAGTGCAAGCAACATTAAGGAAAATACTATACTACACATACAGAATGAGTTAAATCAATTGACTGCTATCCAGCCACAGAGAAAAAGAATGTAATCATAACTGCAAGCAGCAAAATGGTTCTGCCTAATAGTTAAACATCACTAAGAGCTGCTGTGTCTAATAGAATGCAGATCTCATTATCTGTTTGTTCTGTGCATCGTGAGATAACTGTTCAAGTTGAAAAGTATAAAAAATTGATTCAATTCCCTGACATTTTGGATACAAGAGGGTCAGGTTGGTCTTGTAACAAATAACAGCTTGAGGCATATGGAAAGGAGTGTAATAGAAGATAAGGCTCTAGCAAGATGAGTGGAAAATGTAATAAGAGTTCAAGGATACATTAAACAAATGTATCCTGGTCTTCACACTGTAATCACCTATGTGTGCCATGAGGCAAACAGCAAATGTAATTGACACCCTGAAGGAAGCTCATTACAGCTTTGGTGCTTGCTGCCTCATGCCATGATTTCTTCTATTTGCAACACTGGGAATTCAGAGTTGGCAAATCCTGGGACTCTGTGGCTGCTCTAATTTATATAGGGAACTCAGCAAGCTCTGTAGAAACCCGTGGAAGTTTTCAGTGGCTTCTTTGAAGGTTAAACCTGTATCTGTGAGTGTCTACCAAAGTCATAGGTTAAAAATGACCAACATTGGCAAGAACATGGCAAAAGGCCCAGTAATGAAGGAAGATGACAGTCCTTTAAAAACAAGGATGGTCTTTTAAGCACATAGGAGAGCTAACAAGTTCAAGCCGCAATACACCAAAACCAAAAGAAACACTTCTTCATAGTTGGTGTGTTGGAGAGGTTCAGTGTGATCACATTTTCTTGCATGTAGTATGGCAATTGTCCCTTTTCCCAAATTCCTGGTCAGTTTCAGCCATATCTGACCAGGCTGTAGGGGCATCAGGGATATCTGTGAAATCCTCAAGGAAGCTAAAACCAGAGCTAGAGCCGGGAGTGGCTTGAGAGTATAAACAGTGTGTCTGCATCTGTCCTGAGCTCAGCTCTAATGAGAGAAGTCTTGACAGTGAGACCTTTTTCTTGGAATCCCAGCTTCTGTACTGGGAAGTACTGGGTAGTTGAGATTATTAAAACAGACTTATTTAGATAATCTATAATTCCAGTGGTTTTTTTCCCTGCCTATAAGACTAGTAGACAATTAGGCTTAAGTAACAAATGTGTTACTTCATAATGTTTTCTGCTTGGCGTACTAAATAGGCAAAGAGTTCTAGCTATCAATCTGTAATTAATTAAGCTGGCTCTGAGCTCATGTTAAAACTACTGATCAGCTAAGAGCAGCAGTGGATTCTTCATCCATTGGTGCCTTCAGATCAAGGTTGAATATATTTCAGGAAGCTCCACTTTCACTAGCCAGTCACTCAAGACACTTCAGCTCAGAGCAAGAGTATTTGGGGTGAGATTTAAGGGCATAATAAAGATTTGGCATGAATAAGGCCAATTTTGTACCTTTCCAGAGAAATTCATTTTAGTAACTCCAGATTTCTTTAACTTTTTTTGGTTTGTTTCAAGCCTGCTTGAATGAAAGCTCAGGTTTAAAGAAAAATTTCCATTTTCTGTTGTTTGGCTGGTACTAATTTACCCAAATGCAAAGCCTGTGAATGGAGGAAATCTTGACAAGCTGCAAAGGAGGGCTGCAGGGATAATTAGCCACCACATTTCATAAACATATTTTCTTGAACTCAGAAAACATACAGAAATTGATAGGTATCTTAATAGGAGCAGCAGCAAAGACTTCTCCTGAGATGCAAAGAACAGAGCCTATAAATTATAGTATCACATTTTATTTGTGGTTATTATTTCCTTTTGCTGAGAGCATTGGGAGAACTTGCATTCTTCTGGTGCATTACAATCAGGTCCAGAACTCATTAAGGAAGTATTAGGATGTTATACACACACACACATATATATATATATATATATATACTCACACACCTGTGTACCTAGAAAAAAATATATAAAGTTACTGGTAATCTGAGGGAAAGAGGAAAAAAATCAGCCTCATTTACAGACTTAGATAAGATATTAGGGGAAGACCTCTTAAGCTTAAGGAATTTTTACAACACTAGAAGGAGGTATTGGGAAGGCTATATAGATGTTATCACTGGAAGTTTTAAAGGAGTAGGATTAACTGAGGGTACCTCCTGCTAGTCCCCCATCCATGCTGGCAGCTTCTTTACACTGTATGTGTGGAGAATCTGCAATTTCAAAGAGCCCTGCATCAGTCTGCATAATTAATTCCCTTATTAGCTAAAAACTTCTATGCAGCCCTGCCAGGAGACCTACTTCAAGCAAGCCTTGTAACAATGTGGTGTCATGTTACACTTATCATAGAGTCATAAGATGCTTTGAGTTGGAAGGGACCTTTAAAGGTCGTCTAGTCCAACTGCCCAGCAGTGAGCAGGGACATCTTTAACTAGATCAGAACACTCAGAGCACAGTCCAACCTGACCTTGATTGTTTCCACGGAGAGAGCTTCAGTGTTTCACCACTCTTACTGTAAAAATGTCATTTTATCTAGTCTAAATCTACCCTATTTTACTTTAAACCCATTACTCCTTACCCTCTCATTACAGGCTCTGCTATAAAGAGTGTTCTCATCTTTCTTATAGGCTGTCTCTGAGCACTAGAAAGCTGCTAAATGGTCTCCCTGGAGCCTTCTCTTCTCCAGGCTGGACAACTCCCAGCCTTTTTTCATGAGAGGTTCCATCTCTCTGATCATTTTTGTGGCCTTCTTCTGGACCTGCTCCACATTGCTAGAGAAAATGTGGGCACAGAAGCAACTTCAGACACATGTAACTCCTGTGATTACATCCTGCTAGCTGTGTTTTCATAGAATCATAGAATCAATAAGTTTGGAAGAGACCTCAAAGATCATCAAGTCCAACCTGTCACCCAAGACCTCATGACTACTAAACCATGGCACCAAGTGCCACGTCCAATCCCCTCTTGAACACCACCAGAGATGGTGACTTCACCACCTCCCTGGGCAGCACATTCCAATGGCTAACAACTCTCTCTGTGAAGAACTTTCTCCTCACCTTGAGTTTAAATCTCCCCTGGTGCAGCTTGAGTCTGTGTCCTCTTGTTCTGGTGCTGGTTGCCTGGGAGGAGAGACCAACCCCCTCCTGGGAGGAGAGACCAACCCCCTCCTGGGAGGAGAGACCAACCCCCTCCTGGCTACAACCTCCCTTCGGGTAGTTGTAGAGAGCAATGAGGTCTCCCTGAGCCTCCTCTTCTCCAGGCTAAACAATCCCATCTCCCTCAGCCTCTCCTCATAGGGCTTGTGCTCAAGGCCTCTCCCCAGCCTCGTTGGCCTTCTCTGGACACGTTCAAGTATCTCAATGTCCTTCTTAAACTGAGGGGCCCAGAACTGGGCACAGTACTCAAGGTGTGGCCTAACCAGTGCAGAGTACAGGGACACAATGACTTCTCTGCTCCTGCTGGCCACACTATTCCTAATGCAGGCCAGGATGCCATTGGCCTTCTTGGCCGCCTGGGCACACTGCTGGCTCATGTTCAGCAGCTGTCAATCAGTACCCCCAGGTCCCTTTCTGTTTGGCAGCTCTCCAGCCACTCCGACCCCTTTTGCTCAAGGTAGGCCCAGCTGCAGCTCATGGCTGTTTCTTTATCCTTACAATGTGGCATACTACAGCTCATTCACCTTTTCCTGTGGGCAGATGCATTCCTTACCAACTGTGAGGCGCATGACAAGGCATACTCAGTGCAGTTGTGGACTGGAAGAGACTTGAAAATTAAACTGTTAGTTCCAAGCTTGCCTTTTAGGATTCAATGTTGCAGAAGAGATTAAAAGAAAGTTTTAAATTATAAATCATATTTACCACTACATGTAGTCCCACTGAAGGAAAAGGAGGCATGCATAGACAGCTCAAGCCAACGAAGAGCCTTCTGTGTACCTATTTTGCATATTTGGGTTCAGATTATGAAGCCAGATTCTCATTCACATTAAGAGATGGGTGTGGTGATAATGCAGGAAGGGTGCCTTCTGTGACTTCTCAACTTTCCAGACACACTGAGCCCAACAGCAGCTCTCTGTTAAAAACTGGGTCCTCAGTGAAGATGTATTTTATTGGGAAAGTAACATTTAGAGAGCCAGCTGCTACCAAATGAGTATGTATTATTAACGAAGGACTCAGCCTTCTGTTCAATGGAGTAAAACAAATATACAGTTTAATCTAAGCTCTGAATTTAATTAACTGCAAGAACCAAAAAAAAAAAATCACTGTTGTTTTTTCTCACAAGCAATTATGCCTAAATATGATATTGTAGGTGCATATGAATTTTTCATATGATCCTTTGTGCACACAAATAAGGCATTTATGTAACCAAAGACTAATTGTCTGCACAAATCTTGTCAGCTCTCTGGGCTTTCACTGAGTGCAAGCAACACCCGTTGCAAAACAGAGATCACTTTACAGCTTTCCTGGAAACGTGGTCATAAACTTCTGTGTACAGAACTCTCATAGATAAGACACATTGGAGATTGTGCTTAGTGTGTTTGTGATACAGATAATGTGCTGTTCATAGATCTCTGTGGATTGTGGTGATGTGCAAAGTCTCTGAACAGTCTATTCACCAGAGTAAGCCCAGAACTAAACTTGTATCAAGGCATAACTGATCTCTGCGAGTGGTTGCTCACATGCAACTACACTGTTGTGGCTGCATCAGACCAGAGACTTAAGAGTACAGTCTTGGATGTTTATTTGGTGCATTAAGATTCTGCCATGTGCTCAGCATGTCTGTAAGCCTTAAGTTCCACTGAAATAGTCTCATCCCTGTGTGTGTGCGATCAGACCTACCAACAGTTGCTGGGCTTGGCACAGAAGCATGCCGCCATGTGACCGAGTGTCCCATGTTACATGATGGGCACCTGTCCACTTGCTGGTCCAACTTGATCTGGGTCTGATACTTCCACTGAGACAACCCGGGAGGTGCCCAGACCAGGCAGTTGTACCTTGGGTTGGGTTCCCACCTGTCAGTGTACCCCTGTGCTCCTCTGTCTTGTGCAAATGGGCCTTAGCTGGGCTGAGGGCAGCCTGACAGGGTATTATTTGGGCTCCTTCTCCTACCATTGTCACTCTGAGCTGGAGCAGACCAGCTTTATCTCACAACCTACCAAATCCATACTGAGGCTAGATATAGGTGAGCACTTTGTTCTACACCTACCTATGACTCAGCAGTTGGACCAGTGCACTGATTTGGCTTAGTTCTGTGTACAGACCTGGGAACAGAACTCAGAATTTAATTCAGGCAAATAAAAGGGGTATTTTTCTTGTTCAATAACATACTTTTTCAAACTAGTTTTCTGTTCTTAATATTCATAAACTAGATCACTTACATGATACAGAAATTTGAGCTATTCATTTTTTGTTAGAAATAGTCTAATTACTAGACTTCAAATAACTTGTTGACAGGTGATTCATGAAATACAAAAAGAAGTGAAAAATATGATCTTTAATTTAATTCTACTGCTTATTTAGAACATAATTAAAGAGGAAGAATTTATGACTCATCAGAGTAGTCTTTTCTCCTGGGAGTGGTCATCTTGAAGCTAACAAAACTGTGGATAAAAAAAAAAAAAAAAAAAAAAAAAGAAGATACTTCTATGTAAGAAGTCTTGAATGTGTCCAGAGAAGGGCAATGAGGCTGGGGAGAGGCCTCGAGCACAAGCCCTACAAGGTGAGGCTGAAGGAGTTGGGATTGTTTAGCCTGGAGAAGAGGAGGCTCAGGGGAGACCTTATTGCTGTCTACAACTACCTGAAGGGTGGCTGTAGCCAGGAGGGGGTTGGTCTCTCCTCCCAGGCAACCAGCACCAGAACGAGAGAACACAGTTTCAAGTTTAGACTCGAGGTGAGAAAAAAGTTCTTCACTGAGAGAGTCGTTAGCCATTGGAATGTGCTGCCCAGGGAGGTGGTGGAGTCACCATCCCTGGAGGTGTTCAAGAGGGGATTGGACACGGCACTTGGTGCCATGGTCTAGTAGTCATGAGGTCTTGGGTGACAGGTTGGACTTGATGATCTTTGAGGTCTTTTCCAACCTTACTGATTCTATGATTCTATGACTAGTATCACTGGTGATGCTACAACAGCCACTCAATGTCACCCAGAGTGCAATACTGAGATTAACAAAATAAGTCCTCAGGGGCCACTAAAACTATTAGGGGTCTGAACTTCTACTAGGCAAGTTTTCTATAGACCTGGTGCTGCACATTGTTTCATGGTGCAGACAGGAATACCTTTGCTTTGGCTGTACCATATAGCTAGTTACATACCTGACATCTATTCAGTCACTGGCAAGATTTTCCAAGTCCTCCTTTCATTGAGCACAGCTGCAGAGTTCAGAAGCTGCTTTCACAGGGCTTGATTGGCATTGTATTACACTTCCATACTGTGGATGGAATGAAACATTATTTGATCTTTGTCATCATTAGTCAAAAAGAGCAATTCTGGTTGACACCTTATTAGTGGGTATCTCTTTTGTGGAAAATTGCTTTTGCAGTGAATGTCAATGTTTTAAAGCAGTGATGTGACTGTGTATTACTAATATAAGATACACTGTAGAGAACTTTCACATTGTGGGTATTTAAAGTACTGAATTTATCTCCTATTTTTCTGATTTGATTAGCTGAACAAACAGAAGATCCAAAGTGGCCCAACCTTATACTGCAAGAGCACAAGTTCAGCTGAAGGTTTGGGAAGGGGCATTGTAATTAAAAAAACACATTCAGAGTGTGCTGGTTATTTGCATCATGCTTCATTGTCAGTATTAGCTTAGCACCTGGTTTGAACTACTTGTAACCTTGGAGCTGTATGAATAACTGAAAAAAAAAAAAAGGGGCTGTGGAAAATCCAAAGGATAGGCAGGCCATGGGAACTCATTAGAGCACCAAATAAAATAGGCTGAGGAGGGAAATCAAGAGGACAAATCACTTTGGTTTCCTTTGTGTGGAGTGGGAATATGCAATAGCGTTACGATTAGATATAAGAGAAGTACTCTTGTGAGAAGGGGCAATTTAGAATCACGCCAAGAAGGAAGATGAAACCAAGCAATAAATGACATTGTGAAGAGAAAAGAATTCAGGGGAAAGTATGGAACAGAAACCTGAGAGACAGTGATATTTATGAAAGAAAAGAGGTGAGAATTACCAGTGCTGGAAGGGTGCGGATGATTACAGGGGCACTGAAATCCAAAACAAAGGGACTCAGGAAGCAATGGTGTTAATGATATCTGGCAGATCAAGAAAAACACTTTGCTACAGATGAATGAACATTTGGTGAAAGTAGTTCTAATTTAGTGGAAAGAAGTCAAAATGGATCAAAAATGGATCAGGAAGAGTGAAAATTATTGAACAAAAAAACCCAAGGGCTGGAGATGGGGGCATGGACAGCAAATATAAAGGAAGGCAAGGCTCAGAAAGGTGTTTTTCAAAGACAGTCCTGGAATACTTGGGGCAGAACAAAATGACCCCAGCCAAGATTTATTGGAAGAGATAGAAAATGAGGTGATAAAATTATTGGCTGAAAGGGCTAAATGGGCTTTAAAAGCAGATGGTTATTTCTACTTTTTTCCCTTTCTTCCCTGTACTATGAAAGAAAGTGTATAATATAGAAGTTTAAGGACTTTTAAACTTGATTTTTCACTTAAAGTTGTAATCGGGTGGGGAGTAATACAGTAAGACCTGCAACCACAAGGTAAGATCTCTTTCTAGAGTAGGAAAAGAAGAGGTTGATAGGCTGGGTAGGTCTTAGGTAGCTGGAGTAGAAAGGGGCAGATGTCATGTGGCAATCCAGACCAGAAGAAAGGCAGCTGAAGTGCCTTCTTTGACACAGGATGAGGAGGAAGTTAGGAACCTATATACTTTACATTACACTTAATCTCTCCCCAAAATACTGGATGAATAATACATTGGTTATAAACAGATTAAGAATTTCTCCTAAGCATGTTTCAATAATAACTCATTATTTTCCCCTGGGAGAGTGTGACAAGCCTTGTAGATAGGCAGGAAACAACAGGTATCCTGGAGTTTTATTTCAGTAAGACTTTCAATGCCCTTTCTTCATACTGCTTTTTAGGGAAATACTGCCCATGTAAAGGTATTATGAGGGATCCAAAACTCCTTTGGAAAGCATAGTACAGAGACAAGGTTTATCTGACAATGCATGGATGTTTAAAATACACCAGATAACTCAGGCTCTGGAAGTATTCTATTGACTATGAAGGTGATGATGGCAGTTTATCTTTTTACCTTTTACCATTTTTTACCATGGTTTTTTTTACCAGTTTTCTTAGGAAAGATACATACCCCTCCAGGTTTGGTTTTGAGGGATAATGTCTGATTTCAGCAGTCAGTAATGAACTGGATGCTGGAATACATGTAGCACCCATTGAGTTTGCAGACACTCCCGGATAGAAAGGCTAATGTGGGGGGTGGGGGGTGGTTGGGGATTTATTTGGGAGAAAGGATTGACTTTTGAAGGGTTCTTGATGAATTGCAAAACCGATGTGAAATTAGAAAGTGCAAAATTTTGCACTGTGTGTGCAGCGTGTATAGTATATTGCGACAGCTTGCAGTGCCAAAGCACTGCTTGGTTTCCCCAACCAATACAGCCAGGAGCCTGAATAGTGACGAAAATGGGAGAACTACGGGCCTCGACTCCTCGCCGTCACCGTGGCTTTGGTGCGAAGAGCGCAGCTTCAGCCTCGCTCGGGCCCCTCAAAGCCACACATGGCCCAGGTGTAGGACTAGATCTCTGGAGGGGACACTGAAACCTTCATCTGAAGGGGCCGATGGCCCGCCACCACTGCTCCTCTGGGCCCCGTCAGAGCCCGTTCGCTCGTAAACGAGCAGAGGCCGGATTCTACGCATCCGGCGGTAGCCACGGGCACTTACAACAACCCTCGTCCTCGCCTACACAGCGGGAACGGCGGGCGGGGCGTGGGGAGGGGCGGGGCGTGGGGCGTCCCGGAGAGGCGGGGCCCGAAGGCGGTGCTGTCCCCTCCCCCCGGCCCTCGCCTGTTTGCCAATGGGCGGGTCCGGGTATCCCCGCTGCCCGCCTCTGTCGGTCGGGGCGAGTCCATTCTGTTCCATACCGGGGGGAACTTCGGATTCGGAAGCTGGCTCACGATCCTGTTCGGGGAGAAGGGGAGGAGCAGAGACAGCGCCTGTAGATCAGGACCTGATGCTGTCCTGCGGCAGCGGAGGTGGCTGATAGGGCGGGGGGCTGCTTTGTGCGAGCGGCTCTCCCCACCCCCCTTCACCTCCCTGCGTCCCGGCGGGGAATGGTGTGTCCCGCAGCGCGCGCCTTGCTCGCGCGGTTCGGCGGCTTGGCGGGGGGAGGGGACGGGAGACCCGGGCCCCGGCGGCTTTCTACAGTGAGCGCGGGGATCACGGGGAGGGGGCGCGGGGGGGGCCCGCGGCGCTGGCGGCTGGGACCATGTCGGCGGACGAGGAGGAGCTGAAAGTCCCGGAGGATATGTTCAAAGATGTCAAGTTTTTCGTGGTGGGAGACATCGACCCCAAGGTACCGGGTCACCCTTCCCCTCGCCCCTTCCCTCTGTTTATTCTTGCCTCCCCCTTCCCCAGGCGGGGTGCACTGTGGGATCGTCCAGCTTTCCCCCTCCCTAGCAATTCCCGCGCGGGCTCGAGCCTCACGCGCCGTTTGGCAGCACGCGCCCTGCCGCCTTCCTGGGAACGCGCGTGGTGGGGGGTGGGCATCGCGCGCTTCGAGGGGGTGTGGGTGGGTGCAGGGTAACGGCCGGTAACGTCCGCGGCCAGCGCACCGCCACCCGCCATGGGAGCCAGCGGCCCCGGCGCGCAGGCCCCGTAGGCGCCTGAGCGGAGGAGGGGCGGGCGAAGGGACTTCCTGTTCCAGACCGGGCCGGGCGGGCAGCGTTTTCTGCCTGTAGCTCCGCTGCCCCGGCTGCAGTGCGCTCCGCAGGGCCGTGTTCTGCACCTCCCGCCGGCCTTCCCGCCCTCGGTGTCCCGCCGTGCCAGACACAGCCCCTCCCGTCCCCGCCCCTGTATCCGGATTCAGGACGGTGACAGGCCGCTCTCTACGCAGGGGGGTTCAAGAAGGAAGGCTTGGCGAGGTCGCCCCGCACCACACGGACGTGGGGCCCGCTTCCCGCTAGCCTATGTGTGCGCCCCACGGGGTGGACACTGACCCAGGACCTTTCGGCCCCTTTGGGCGCACAGGGGTGCTGATGCGGTGAAGGTGTCATCTCCCTGTCCGCGTCCAGAGGAGGCACGGGGCAGAAGGTGCCCATCCAGCCGTCTGGCCTAGGGCAATACCTGGATGACAGTGTTGGCCTGTTATGGCCTAGGACAATACTCTGGATGATGAAGTTGCTCTTACAGTTAGTAACACCCAGTCATCTTGGGTGAAGGTCGCTAAAAGAAAGTTTCTGTGGCATGTTCACTTAGAAAGGTGTTCGAAGTGTACAACATCTAGCTTTAGGACATCACCTTCCTGCAAAGGGATCACTCACTACATGTTTCACAAAAATAAAGTCTGCTTCTTTGGTAGTTGTTGAGGTTGAGCCTTCGACCAGCACTAGCTTCCTTCAGTAGCATGCCCTGGTATTCACTGAGCCTTGTATGCCTTTAAAGTGAACTTGAGGTGTAGGCACTGACCTGTTGAAATGGATTTTATTCATAGGAAGAGGATTATATGCTAAAAGAAATACAGTTTAGCAGCATAGTTAGAAGAGCAGGGAAAAAAACCCAAGGTCTTCAGACTTAAAATTTTTGACAGTGTTGTGGAGCTCAAGGAACAACTTCTGTACTAAAAAAAAATCCCACTACATCAGTAATATTGTTGTGTGTATGAAGCTGAGTGCAAGTAACCCATGGGACTCTTGTATATCATTTGTCATACAGATCATGTCCCAAAAGTCATGTAGTTGATTCTGTATTGACACAGCAAGACAATCAGCAGTGGGTAAACAAGCATTCTGCTAAGCTACTTTTTCTTATGTTAAGGTTTATTCTTCTTAGCAGTTAGTGTCGTTATCTTAAGGCTTTGATTTGCTCTAAATTAGGTACACTAAATTTGCTGTTTGTGGATGGCTCCTCTGGGTTGCAGGCAGAGGCCAAAGGTGGCTCTGGTAGAGTTGATAAGGTCAGGCATGACACTGTACAGAACTGCCTGCATGGCTTCCATGGTCAGGTTCTGCAGGGAGCTGTTTAGCCAGAGCCTCATCATGAGTGGTGCCTAAATTTGAGAAGTCCTGTGGATAAGAGTTTCTGCGCCCAGATGGCCTGTTTAAACACTGTTCCCCTTGGTGCTATGGTTTCTGAAATGTCTTGCTAACCTGGCACAGTGTTAGATGGAGGCCAGAGCTTGCTCCTGTCTGTGCTAGTGCCTGTACTGGTGAGCTCTTGCGAGCATGGGGCACCAGAGAAGGCAGAGTCCTGCCCACGTTGTAGATCTGATTCAGTGCAAGGAAGCAAGGAAGCATGTTGTGCTGAGCTTGGGACAGCTCTTGGTGGGTGCCTTTGTCCCCCTGTCTGCAGGAACTCTCTGTGGTACCCTTGAAGCAAAAGTAGCAGGAGGAGTACTTAACAGATGTGTTTTGAACTGAGGCAGAAAGCAGAGATTCTAAACTGGACTCCACAACTAGCTTTTAAAAGCAATTCTTAAATGTTGTTCCATTATGAATATAAAAATTGCAGATACCTTTTTTTTTTCCTTTTTTTTGTGTGTACACAAGCAGGTGCTAGCTTGATTGTGAAGTTTCTTCCTTCTTTTGGGGGAGGAACACTGTTTGGTCGGCTTAAATTTCCAGATGGCTTAATGGACAACCAGTTATCTTAACAAATATTAAAACAGGCCTAGCACAACTGAGCACTAATCAAAACAAATCCAAGAGAAAAGGGGAAAATACTTATATATTTATATATTCAGGTGAATAACTGTGTACTCACTACCTATTAAAACATATGCATCCCAAGCTAGAAGGGAAACAAAAGCCTGGAATTGTGCCTAGATGTTCTTTGGCAAACAAGGGAGAATTAGGTTGCTGGCACTCAACTTTAAATCCATTCCATTGGGATGTGCACTTGGCTGCTCACATCTTAGAAGGGATGAGGAGTAGATGTCAGCTGTTGTTTTGTTTTTAATAAATGCTTTTTCTGCTTTCCTAAAGGATGTAAACTCAAACCATCATGCTCTGGTAACACCAGTTAAATATCAGTATTTCATACAGAAAGAGATAAAAAGTAATGCAGTGCAGCATAAAGACTTGGAGCCGGATATTTGGTTTCTGCTTATCTCTTGGTTTATTATTTATTTTTATATATATATATATGCCCATTGTCTTACTTCATAGTTTTGAAGTATTCCTTTTATTTCTTTCATCAGAGATTATCGTGGGAGAGGAAAAAAAGATAAAATTTATGTGCCCCTGAAAGGGAAATTTCCTATGCTGGATAGATGCTAACAGCTAAAATACAGCATTTTTGCAATGATCATACTGGGGCTTTCCAGCATTTTTATTTCAGAGTTACAAGTTTATGGTTGATGCTAGTATGAGTGAAATTCATTGGTTGTGCCAATAAAACTTTTCAGTCCAGGCACTGCTTAAACCAAAGAAGTCCTGTGTTCTGAGAGGAGTTTTGAAGCTCATGTGAGATAAATGAGTCCTCCGTCATTTCTTTTCCCAACATGTCCACTCTTAATGTTTTCCCTTCTCCAGACAGTTCTTTCAATTTTATTTAGTTAATTTTTTTGGCTTGCAAATCCTTCTCTGACCAAGTGGGTATCAGATGGGTTTTCTCCTCAGTTTTTCTGTCTGGCAGCACTGTTTTGGAGCAGCTGAACAGCTTCTTCGAGGTTACTTTTGTGCTGTGGGATGAGGTATATTGATTTGATCTCGAAATATTAGAATCAAATGTGTTTGCTGAAGGTGGAATTCTTTTCTTAGCTGTTAAATATTTTTTTTTTCTTTATCCAAGTAAAAGCTAGCCAAATCTGGAAGAATCCCTACTGAAGCCATCATAATGTACTGTTATGGTGTTACCTTTCCTATACTTCAAGATTTTCTTTTAAGGTAGATGCAAACACTTCCAAAGCTGCCACTTCTAAAGCTGCCATATGCTAAACCAAACACTGAGAAGAAGGGTTCTGCAACCCTGCCTGAGAGAAAAATTACTTGGAAATGTTTCTTGAAGGATGAATGTTTGGGCAAAAACTTCTACATTGTCCAGATTTCTGCCCCAGCCTGAATTACTTTGGAAATTAAATCTTCAACTGGAATGATTCAAATGTGGCAGAAGTGTAAAGCATTAGAAGCCCAGTTTTAAATGGCTGCATTTGGCAACTTCAGAAAGAGTGCTAGCCACTTACAGGGGGACAAGCAAGAGTGAAAGTTGTATGCATTTGTCCTGTGTTAGTGTATTCTTGCATTAATGCTTTTCTCAAATAAAACATGCTAAAAATAGTTGACTTCTCCTTGTTCTGTTTTGGGTTTAGGTTATCCAACTTCTGAAAGCTGGAAAAGCAAAGGAAGTCTCTTACAATGCACTGGCCTCACATATTATTTCAGAAGATGGAGACAACCCAGAAGTTGGAGAATCTCGTGAAGTTTTTGATCTCCCTGTAGTAAAGGTGACTGGCTCGTCCATAGATTGTTAAAAGTCCTGGCCTGGATACTTCATTACTATAACAGAAAATATTAATGTTTAGACAAAGTGAAACATATCTTCAATAATATTTTCTTGTTACACAAACTTTTATCCTGACTGACAGACTTCTGTCACAGCTCTGTTCTCTTTATTCTCTGCTTGCTCTGTGTGATTTGGCATCTTTATTTTATTTCTTTTCCCAGATTCTTCCTCCAGATACAGTGTCCTTTTAGCTGTACTTTAGAATTGTTTGTGATGAGGAGGTTCTTAGAAGCTTCTGGCAATGGAAAACAATTTACAAGAAGTAGTAAACCGCTGAGGGATTTTTTTTAAAATCACATACAATTGACAAGATGCAAAATTATTTTGCCAGTTATGCATATGTGTAGTATGCTAATTTTAAGCAGTAGGAACTTGTAGGAAAATAGGGTGTTTTTTTTTCCTCTTGAGTTTTTCAAGATGGGGGGGGGTGGGGTTTGTCTTGATTTAGATTTTTTTTTTTTTTTTGTGTGTGTTTTTTGGGTTTTTTTTGAGGGTTTGGTTTTCGGTTTCTGTTACGGAGGGGTTTTTGTTTGTTGGTTTTTTGGTCTGTTTTGGGTTTTGTTTTCTTACTCTTGCTGGAATTACCAGTATTTCGTTACTAAATTGCAACATTGAGGTATTTTGCCATTAAAAGACTCTGGGTTTCGTGTTTGAAAACATGAATTTGTCACTCTGCAAGTCATGAGTACCCAAGTTTGAGGGTTTTAGTTGGGGTTTTTTTTTTGTGTGTGTGCTGTTTCTTCTGTTGTTTTGTTTGGGGGTTTGGTTTTTTTTTAATTGCTTTTAGTGCAGGGAAAAATACAAAAAGAATAACCAAACCCGTGAATAAATACTGTAAATGGTTTTCCTGCCACAATAAGAGGACAAGGGAAAGACAGTCTTACTCCCATATTGTGCACAGCCTTTGAGCACTTTTCCTATTACCTCTTACAAATGAATCAGAACAATCTTTTTTTTGTAAAGGCCTGAATACCATGACTGTGAAACACTTAAGCTTTCAAAGCTGAGAGATACATATTGAAACTAGCTGTAGTCTGAACTGGGGAGGTAGTTTATATTTCATACAGGCAGACCAAGGTTTTTAATCTCTTGTGGTTTTTATTTTTCAGCCTTCCTGGGTGATCTTGTCTGTTCGCTGTGGAGCTCTTTTGCCGTATCCTTTAAGTTCAAATTGGAATCAGTTCTATTGGAAACGTGTTAAAATAGGTACCACAGAGGGATTAAAGTCTGTTTCAAGTATGTGCAGCTTAAATTTTTAAAGTGATAGGATGTGTTTTGCCTGCCAAGATTGCAGTGTGCTTGGAGCTTCTTTGTTTTACTTCGTTTTTCCTCTCCCTCTGGCTGTTTTGGATGCTTAATAGGCACTTGTAAGAAAACCATCATCAAATGGACTTAAAACATTTTAGCTGGAAGTTGATAATTACGTGTCAGGATTCAGGAAGAACACTGAAGTAAGGGGGCAAATGATGGTTCAGAGTACAGTGGCCTGTTCTGCCTTTTCTAGAGGCAGAATTAAGGGTTAAATATGCAATAATTCTTATCAACAGTGTGAGTCACAATAAGTGACACTTTACAAACAGTTAGTTTCAGTATTCCCATTTCTGGAGTAGTCTGTCCTTGCCTTTGGCAGGTGCTTGTTCATGTTTGGCTTGATCTGTGTTTCCTAACTTGTTTAGGGCGTGTATTATTGCATATGGATGGGATATCGTTTATTCTTCTTGTCAGCTATTTATTTTTTATCTTGATGTTCTCCTCTTTTGCTTTTCTTCCTTTTTTTGTTGTTGTTTTTGACAATAGGCATGGTGACAATGCCAGGTACTACAGAAAAAAAGATCAGGCATGTTTTTCTCAGACCATTCACAATAAAGATTGTAAGGAAAAGCTGAAGCAGTACATTTCTGTACGGTGGTTGCAACAAACAATGCCAGGAGTAGGGAGGTATGCTGTCAGGCATGGGATCTTATTTTGGAATGAGGTTAGCAGGTGGCCATGTCTATAATGGAAAACAAGAGGTGGTAGAAGCAAGAATCCAGGTGTTTGTATTAGAAATTCAGATCTTAATGTGCTTCAGTGATTGAGAAGTCATGTTTTATGCCTCGTATTTCAAGCTATGTGCCTTTGCATCTAGCTGGGTCTCAACTGTTTTGGAAACTGTTTGTATATTCTCTGTTTCACCAAGAGAATTCAGCACAGGGGGTGAGCTGTAGGAAGGGAAAGCATTGAATTACCAGGCAAAATGTTATCCTGAGATCCTTGCAGGTGCTTTGATCACGATAATCAACATGTCAGTAGGATTCAGCAGTAGTGTGAAACGCTTGCCAGCCATGGATAGTCTGAACTACTGAAGCAGAAGAAAGATTTTTCCATAAATGTCTTGGCTTCCAAATGGAAAAAATGCAGTGAACATTACATGGCAGAGCCCATATTAGCAGAGTTATCCCTGTATTAAAAATACATTGATTATGATGAATTGATCCAGACTGGTGATTTTTCTCTTTTGCATCTGAAAATAAATGTGTTTATTATCCTTTCATCATCAGGATGGGAGTGTACAGTTGCTTATGCCACATCTCTGTAAACTACCTTCTTGTTGCTGAGGACTGGTTGAAAAAATAGCTTGGAAATAGAGACATTTTCAGGTGTAAGTAATCTGGCATTGTATCATTAGTGTTGGTCTTTCCCATGGAGAAGCTGTACTGTTAGAAAAATTGGTCTTGTGTCTGAAACCAGGAGCTTTTTAAAAGGGTATTCTAAGAGTTGGTGTTGTTACATACCCAGAAGAGATCAACAGGTAAACCCACTGACTAATGATGCAGTCCATAACTGAATTGTAGCAATAAATGTGTACTTGTAGCCCTCAGTGGCTACTGCAGAGGAGGTCTGTCTTGTGGATATGTAGGAATGGCAAAGTGAATAGGCCAGGTCTCAATAGTATCATGTTCTTGAATTCAATGTAGGAAGGAAGTTTTGTAGACCTATCAGCAATAAATGTGTCCTTGCACCTCTGACTTTATTCTTTCTAGCACTTCATGTCCTTAGCACCTGATGGGTTTAGATTTCATTCTTAGCCTTACTCTGCTCACTAAAATGGGTCGTTAAGTCTTAACTGTCAGTCTCTTTACAACTTCTAGTGCTGCAGCATCTGGCCTTTCATTAGGGTTTTAGGTACTACCATAATGAAAAGAACACAGGAGTTAATATGAATAGCTTTCTTTTTCCAACTGATTAGGTTTAGACCCTGTTTAGCTAGAGGTTTGAGATTCTACATTTTTGTCTTTTGTTTATGTTTGAATTTAGAGATGTAATACTCAAAGTGGTTAAGCAAAGGAAGGACTGTTAGTGTGTGAAAACCTCAGTTACAGTGTTGTAAGGGTGGTTACTGTTTTAAGTCTCTTGATAGCAACACAAGCAAGAATGTGGAAAGTTTCTTTTTCCATGGTCTTATACAGATGAAAGAGGGTCAGAGCTCTGTTGCATTCCATTTTTTTTGTTTTCCAGGCCTACTTGGAATATTGTTGTTCTGCTTGTAACTGTTTTGAGAGGGTCTGTTTCACTTCTGTTCTTTGGAGAGTGCCAGCTGCAATGAGACTGATGGACCTTTTGAAAGTTAAATGCTGAGCTGTTGCTGCTTTATGTGCTAGGAGCAGATGTTAAGACAGGGAGTAAACAACTGTACACTTTGGAAAGATCCAGTACTGTTTCTCTACCTTGAATGAGATACTGAGCACCACACAGTGAAATTTAGGATATTCATTAGAATTGAACTTCTCAGAGTATTCTGGATAATGGCAGTAGTCTATTCTGAAGTTTTAAAGTGCTCTGGGCTTTGTTATCAGCTTGTTGTACGTTGTCTCAGCTCAAAACTTAAGTATTGCTCATGCATCTCTCAACAGCATGGGGAAAAAAATGTTTCATGTCAAAAATCCCTGTGTACTTTTAACATAATGCAGGATGTTTCTGTTGTCATTTTTTTCAACTAGATGTGCATGTACCTTAAACGCAAAATTGTATGGGAGTGTAGAAAAGGAAGGGAAGTTACAGAGGTTGGGTGGTCTGTCATTCCCAGGTCACTTCTGCTAAGCCATTCTCTCTCCTGTTTTGCAAGACTCCTCCCATAGTAGAGTTACTGAGTGCTTCACTATTGTCTTAAGAGTTTAGCCCCACAACCTTGTTTTGATTTGTCTGAGCCACTCTAATAGAGAGAACAAATTACTACTTTTTTTTCATTTGGCAGCCATTAAAGGATTTGAGGATGTGTCCCCTTGGCTTAAACACATCATTTCTGGTTTTTCAGTTTTCCTCTTACAAGTTGTTTTTAGTAGGCCTGTGAAAATTCTCGCTTCTCTTTCACTTGCTCTTTCATTTTCCTGTCGCATTTGTGCACCTGAAACATACCCACTGCTACCAGAGATTTTTGAATGGTCAGGTACTTGATAATAACTGAGAAATACTATGCACACTATTTAATTTCCTTTTGATGTCCCTCAGGAAACTTCCATTTAAGTTATTTTGCATCCTTGACACCTGCTTTCCAGTGTAAGTGGCTTTTCTCCAGAATCATGTCAGATCTTTTTTGGAGTCACTGCCTGTCTTTCTCAGGTAAGAAGTGAACCACGGTACTCCAGTGTACAATGTGTGTGTGATGCTTTGTTGTCTTGAGGAGGGATACCAGTTTCTCTGGTGTAATTGGAAAGGTGGTGGTATTTCAGTAGCTTTTGTCCGTAGCCACCTCTGTAGATGTGTGACCAGTGAGTCTGTGCACAGAGAGAACAGCATCAGGGCTGGGGTGCTAATGGAACTTGTGCATGTATGTGCTTTAGACTTTTCAGAAATTATTCCTGTAATCCTGTTGCTAATTTTGGATGATAATGGCTTAGCTACATGTGGCTTTCTTGGCAGGGAAAGGGGACAGTGCTGTGACACGAATTGTTAGGAACAAACACTTCAGGTGTTTGCGCAGGCGATTAATTTGGTCTATTTGTTAAAATTCTGTGTAATGAGTTTAAACAGGTTGCCTAAGATAAATAATTCTTGTTTGCTTGATCACTAGCTTTTTTTCCTCTTGTGTATTAGTGTTGAATTTTACAGGAGTGAAAAATGTTTTCTCTTTCTCTGTATTTAATTTTGTATTTTTTTTATTTTTCGCGTCTCTTTGTCACTCTCTTCTTGGTAACTTCCATGCTAATTTGGTATTTAAAAGTGATAGGTAATACATTAGCCAGACTTGTAAATGGTGTATTGCACTAAAATTCTTCCAGCAGGAGGCAGCTGCTTGCATAGAACTAAAAGGCTTATTTACCTTCCCTTTAGGTTTCATCTGAGGACCGAAATACACTGTGGGCTTTGATTACATTTTATGGAGGGAATTGCCGGCTGAGCCTCAATAATAAGTGTACTCATTTGATTGTGCCTGAGCCAAAGGGGGTAAGAGTTTATTATATGTACCATTCTTCTTCTTGTAGCTCTCATTTGCTTTTGAATAATCCAAAGGTCTCCACTTCCCTGAAGTTAGGATTCTTAAGGCTGTTCGTTAGTCTTGAACAGCTAAGTTCAACACGATTTATGCTTTGCAGCTATTCATTTCCTCTTTATTTTCTGCATGACTTTAAGCCTGGTGAATTCAAAAGATGTCCACTTTCATATCAGTATTTGTATTTCTGCTTGAATAGTGTTCTATTCTCTATTCAGTTCATCTTTACCTAATCTTGACATGTCTTAATCATTAGTGGTTGGGATTAGTAAATCAATAGATACAGAATCAGCAGGGGAAAATGAAGAACAACCTTGAAAATTTGTGTAAAATGCCCTTTGAGGTTATGAGGGAGAAAGAAATAGAGAGCAGGTGGAGGTACAGGTTTGTTGGTTGTTTGTTGTTGTTTTTTTTTTCCCTAAAAAACACCCAAAAAACCAAAACAAACTCTCAAGATCCTTCAACTCATTATTCTTAGAGATGGTAGAATAAAAAGTGCACAGTGTTCCTGTCCAGCTGCTGATAAATGAGTCCGGCTTCACTTCCATCATAGTGTATCTTGAGTTGGAAGGGACCCATAAGGATCATCGAGTCCAACTCCCTACTCCTCACAGGACTACCTAAAACTAAACCATATGACTAAGATAGTTGTCCAGACACCTTGAACTCTGACAGGCTGGATGTCATGACCACTTCCCTGGGGCATCTGTTTCAGTGACTGACCACCCTCTCAGGAAAAAACCTTCCCCTAATGTCCAGTCTGAACTTCCCCTGATGCAGCCTCATTCCATTTCCTCATGTCCTATCACTGGCACCTCCCACCTCTGCTGCCCACCTTGAGGAAGTTGGAAATTGCCCAGCTCTCTGGTCGATCCAAATTTCTCTTGAAGGGCCTTTCTGCCCTAATGGGAGGTCCACAGCTCCTCCTAATTTGGTATCATCATTTGACATCTTTTGTCTGTATAGGAAGTCAAATCCTGCTGTATTTATGCAAATAGAAAACCAGAAGCATCAGAGAGCTGACTAAAGGCAGCATTTGAGCACATCAGAATAGCCTCCTCTACCATATTGCTAGGAATGCTTTGGTTATAGTAATTCACTGAAACTTCATGAAATGTTTAGATACTCCTCTTCCTGAAGGAGAAATATGTTTGTAATTGATTTAGTGTGTTTGTTCAGAGACTGAAAATGCCTTAAACAAATGAAGCTCACTTAAGAATGATTGCTTGGATGCTTGTTATTCATGTGGTAGATGGAGCAGTTTTTGGGGGTGGGCTTTTTTGTGTCGTTTAACAACACAAACACACTTCCATCACTGTTACTTAAAATTGCATTAGCATTTCGTATCTGTAGGATAAAATTTCTGTGTATGGTGTCATCATTTCATGGGAACAGATTTATGAAATGATTGCTTAAAATGCTTCTAATCCTGCTTCTGTGACATACTACTGCAAGGGAATCTCCAGCACTGTGTAATGAGAACAGTTTTGACACTAGTGAGAACTTAAATGATTGCTTCGACTAGACAGAAGGTGATAAAACAAGATCCTTAATAATTCTCACCACAAAGAAAGAATGAAAACTCATATCTACAAATAAACTTAGTTTCAGCTGTAATCTCTTTATTGCCTGTGAATGACAGTTTCATTGTAACAAATAACTCTGGAGGATCATTAAATTAAATTCATTTCCTCTGAATGTGCTGGTTGCTAATTTATATTGTTTGACATACAAAGAACAGCTCAGTTCAATCGCTTTTAAATATTGGATCCTGAAATTAGTTTCAAATCTTAAAAAGAAAGTAATTTTGGTGGGTTTTTTTGTCCCACAGTCTTGGTGTTTGTGAGGGCTTTCCATGAAAGAGGATGTTTGAATAAATAAAGCACCGATTCTGTGTCTCCTTCCCTAGGAAGGGAAACAGTGAAGGTTTACCCTTTGTATTCATTTCATTCAAATGGTGAAATAATAAGGAAGGAGAGAGTGATAAAGTTTTCTACTTTGTCAGCATCCTAAATTCTCACTGAAATGAAGTTAGCTTGTATTTGGACAGAAGTGTAGCTTCCAAGTTGAGGGCAGCGTGACAGTTTGCAGCTTCTGTGGTGTATGGAAAATACTGAACTGCTTTCTGACTTATGTTCCTGCTGGAGTGCATTATTGTAGTGATCACCTTGTAAATAGTTGTTTCTACTGTATTTATGAAGTTCTGATTTTTCCCTAAATGCTTTTTCACGTTAGGTTGGTTTGTTGTTCTTAACTTCTTGCAGTGGAGAAAATAAAAGTATGAACTGTGTTTAGACCCATTTCAGCTGTATCTTAGTATTGACTGTGATGTTTGAGCTCCTGGAGTTATGAAGGCTTTTTCAGAACCAGGTTTCATGATTTTCTATACCTTTGGTGATAGGGTTTGAGAAGAATTTGGGTAGTGGTGTTTTTGCAAATGAAGACTTCCTCTGCTGCAGTTGTGCCTTCTGAGTCTTTTATGTTCTGCTTGTGGAGGAGTTTGTTTTAATCCCTTGGAACTTGTGGTTATGCACTGCCTTCAAAGAAGTTACTTGGGATTTTCTTTCTTTAAATAAAATACATATATTTTTTTTTCCTATTTCCCCAGGAAAAATATGAATGTGCATGTAAACGGGACAGCATTAAAATTGTGACACCTGACTGGGTACTGGATTCTATAGCTGATAAGACTAAAAAAGAAGAGATTCCTTACCATCCCCGTTTAAATATATACGAAGAGGAGGAAGAGGAGGAGGAGGAAGAGGAGGAAGAAGTAGAAAATGAAGAACAAGATTCTCAAAATGAAGCTAGTACTGATGAAAAATTATCAAGCCCAGTGTCTTCCAGAGAAGGATCACCTTTGGGTGATCAAGTTTTTTCACCAAGATCTACTACTGCTGAAAAGGCAAAAGGGGAACTGATGTTCGATGATTCCTCCGATTCCTCTCCAGAAAAGCAGGAAAGGAATTTGAATTGGACACCGGCTGAAGTCCCACAGGCATCTGCTGCAAAGCGCAGGTTGCCTCAAGGGAAAGACTCTGGGTTAATTAATTTATGTGCCAATGTCCCACCAGTGCCAGGTAATATTTTGCCTCCGGATATGAGAGGCAATCTAATGGCTTCAGTACAAGGTGCCCAAAGTTCTGATCGACAGGAGATGATGGCTACATGGAGTCCAGCTGTGCGGACGTTAAGGAATATTACTAATAGTGCTGATATTCAGCAGATTAATAGACCATCAAATGTAGCACATGTAAGTGTTGGGATTTTAATTTATAAGATACTGGACTTTCCCTTAGGAACCTGTTGTATTCAAGAGCTTCAGTCTTCTTTTTTATTTCTCTTTAAATACACCAAAGGAGTAAAAAGTTCCTCCTATTACTTAGACCTTGCGGTTAAATTGCTAACCTCCTAATAAGCACCTTCATTCCTAGCAGGTTCACAGAAATGGGAATGCCTTGGTGAAAATATGCTTGGAAGAGCAAAGCTGTGTTTAGCATGGTTTAGAGTTTCAGTATTTATTTCTTGGTAAGATAAAAAAAAGATAATAATTGTAGTTTAGAATTACTTGGCTAGTTCAGGAAACCTGATTTTATACCCTTCAAGCTTTCTATTCAGCACCGGGAATTATTTGTGCTATAAAGACATAAAACTGTGAAATTGATTGTTCTCACAGTGGGTTCAGCTCTATACTGTGTTGTTCTGCTGGGCATCATTAAGTTGTTATGTAGTATAGTCAGGATTATGATGCAGAAGTCCTAACTTACAAGTACTTATGCCACTTGTATAGTTGAAATAATTGCAGCTTTTGTATTGAATTTGTTTTCAGAAGAAATTTAAAATGTGAGTGAGCATGCACTGAAATAACTTGCAGCATTGACATTCTTAGTAGATGTCCATGGGAAGGAAACAGAGAAAAGCAGGTGCTGGTAAATGTTAGACATATCTTTTACTGGTGCATTTATTTGGATGTTCATTTGATGGTAAAGCTTTTAAAGGTGCCTGAATAATATTGAAGCTTGCAGCTGGTACCTGAACACAAAAGGTGGAGTTCTCTCAGAAATTTTGGGTTTTGTTGTCTGACTTCTCTATATGAATTGGAAACACAGACTTCATTTTAAAACTGAATCTTGGATTCCTCTTCTTAGTGCTTTAGACTTCTGGGTAACAACTGATTAGAACTGCCAACATTCTGGTTCGTTGGCCAGTCCTGGCAAGTTGGCTGATGGTTTTGTGTCTGAATAACACATCTTCCACAAACCAGTCACTGTACTATAAAATACCTTTTAGTGGTGTCCCTGTGGAAATATTTCCCTGTATGTAAAATTGTGCTGTGGCTAGACTTTTTACTCCAGAAGTCTCTTAGACCAGGGACTTGCCTATGGTGTGCAAATACTGTTCTTAAGTGCCGTATCAGGCTGCTGTGTAGGTTATTGTGCCAGCTGCAGCATGTGGAGAAAAGCTTTGCATTTAGAATTGTGAATCTGCTTCCTGCAGGGAGGAATAATGCCAATTCTACCTATCTCCTTACAGCTTCTCTCTAGCTAGGTTACATTGTACTTTATATCCTGCTTGGGTACCAGTTGTGGGTGGATTTTGTGTCTTGGTGCACAGCCTTGGAAAGTTAATGTTAAATTTGAACCTCAGATTTTCTGCTGAATGGCGAGATCTGTAATATTAAGGCATTTTGCAGATACAGAGTTACTTTCTGAATATAGCCCAAAGATTTTCTTGAAAGTTGTGTCCTTTTATTTTTAAATGCATCCTGAAGCTTCTGCAATTTTGACTCTGAACCTTCATGTGGAGAGTGGCATGAAGATGTCTCCTCACACTAAGCCACAGGAACATTTTTTTTCCTATTGGTCATTTTTAGTTATTGAATTTTTATCAGTGGTGCTATCTAGACATTGGTGATGGGTGATGCATTGATGGTTGTGGTTGTAAATGTCTGCTTTACCAATGTCAAAATTACTTAGATGAAACATTTTGAAGTGCATTGTAAAAAAAAGCCATTTGACCCATCTTGAGTTGATTGACAGAGAGAGATACAGTTAACTGGCTTTGTGTTTTAGTGATGTGCTGTGATTCCTGTCTTGCACACACACATCACTGAAGTTTACTCTGTATGTGACGAAATAGTGTGGGTGAAACTTTTCAGGATTCATCAAAGCAGATTTCATCTTTAGAGACTTTATGAATGGCAAGTCTAGAGTTTCCTATTGCTCCTTAGAATTTTTAATGAGGAACTTACCCTTCTCTATTAGGAATTTGACAAATTTTCCCTTTTCTGATGCTTTAAAACCTCATTTTCTATCTAAAACCTCATTTTCTGTCTCGAGTCTGGTTAGACTGAAATGATTTTTTTCCGTTAACAGTGAGTTATACACCAAAAATGAAATTAAACCACAGATTACCTCAGCATTCTGCATTAACTTAAAATCTATTATTCTTAAGTATGCATTGGTTATTTATTTTTCCCCTAGAAACTATAAGTTGTATTTTGAGATTCAGTTTAAAAAATAGAGCTAAATATTCCTAATTTGCTTCAAAAGAAAGTCAGGTTGTATTAAGTTCCCATGTTTGAAGCAGCTAATTAGTAGAGGCATTATTGTCACTTTTTAAGTTAAAGAAAATCAGGCTGTGGAACTAAACTTGGAACTAAATGGGCCAATGTTACAGCTGATCACTGTGATTATTAATACAGTGTTAATAGTCATAGTACTATTGGAGATAATAATGTCAACAGGGACAGGTTTCAATCTGAAATTTTGCCAAAATGTGCATTGCCTTATCTTAGGAGCCAGGTGTAGCTCCTCACCTGCCTTTGGCTAGTCCCTGTTATTTGTTTAGTTTACTGTGCATTTAAGCATAAGGAGAAATGTGTTTTCCCAGTAGTTCTTTAAATATTTTAAAAACTGAATGACAACAAAAAGGTCACAAAACTAATCTTTGTTTTCTAGATCTTACAATCACTTTCAGCACCTACAAAAAGTTTAGAACAACAAGTAAATCATAGCCAACAGGGACATCCAAATGCAGTGCTGTTTAGTCAAGTGAAACTAACACCAGAGACACATTTATTACAGCAGTCACATCAAGCACAGCAGCAACAGCACCATCCTCTTCTACACCTTCAACCTCAACAACTTATGCAGCTCCAACAGCAGCAGCAGCCGCAGCAACCCCAGATTTCCCAGCAGTCTTTCCAACAGCAGCAGCCTCATCAGTTTTCACAACAGCAACAGCAAGTCCATCAGCAGCACCAGTTCTCACAACAGCAGCTTCAGTTTCCACAGCAGCAGTTGCATGCTCAACAGCAGCTACATCGTCCTCAGCAACAGCTCCAATTCCAGCAGCAGCATGCTTTGCAACAGCAACTTCACCAGTTGCAGCAGCAGCAGCTGCAGCAGCAACAGTTGCAACAGTTACAGCAACAAAATCTGCAACAGCAGCAGCTGCAACATCAGCAGCAGCAGCTACAGCAGCAGCAGTTGCAGCAGCAGCACTTACAGCGATTGCACCAACAGCATCAGCAACAGCAAATGCAGAATCAGGCAGCACAGCACTTAACTCAGGCACCTCAAGCACTACAGCATCAAGTTGCCATCCAGCAGCCACCACACCACCAGCAGCAACAGCAGCAACTGCAACAGCAGCCACTTTATGGACATGATCCAGCAGTGGAGAGTTAGTAATTATTGCCTTTTGATCTTGGAAAACGTGGCTAGTGATATGACATAATGTGGGTTAGAGTATCAAACACCAGAGTTCTGTTTACAGTATGGGATTGTAAGACCTAGCAGTACCATTCCTAGGCAAAGAGATTTAAATTAGAATTTAGGATGATCTAGAAATCTGAAAAAGCAGGAAAGCACTGGGAACATTCTCTTCTCAAATACAGACTTCATGTCACTAGCATAGAAATTATATTAAGAGAACAGTGTTAGTCTGTGCATGCCGTGAGTGTTTATTGAGGGGAAGTGGAGACTTTCAAGCAGCATAACAACTGGAAAGACAGCTCAAATTTTTGAAATGCTAGTAAATTAATGGAGATTTGGTATCAGAAAATTGTCATACCTTGCTTTGAGTTCTTTCCATGCTTTTTGATTGTTTTGACTATACACAGTTGATCTGTATGAAACAGTAAGTGGTGCCGCTTCCTTCAGCGCCTTTTGCCCCTCTTACTGCATGAAAAAAAAGCCTGTCCAGAGCAAAACCAGACCCTGGGCTGAACTGTGCCTTTATATGTGGCTGTTAGCTTTCAAACTTTGAATTCTATGTTTTCAGAGAAAGATTTACTTCAAAATTGAATGACGTTTGTAACCTGGTAATAGAAGAGATTAGTGTAGCAAATATGTTTTGAGATGAACTCTACAGGCTTGTAAGTACTCATTTCTTTTTGTTCTTTTATGTGCCTAACTACTCCAGTTCCAGAAGATTATTTCCTACTGGGCTGTGTCTTTGCAATTGCTGATTACCCAGAACAGATGTCAGACAAGCAGCTCTTAGCGACCTGGAAACGGGTAAGATTCTTCTGTATTTTAAAGCAACCCCGTGATAAGATGATGCCATAGTAACTGAGTTCTAAAAGGAATCACTGGAAGTATCTCGACACTGCTTCTTTCTCTTTAGACATACTTTTGTGTAATGTTTGAATTGCAACCTAAAAAACATTATTCAACTGCAACTTGCCTGCAGAAGTAATAAAAATGCTTTAGATGAGCAGCCTGGTTGCATTAGGTCTTTAGTCAAAACATCAGCTAAGTAAGTTACAGCCTTAGCTCTTTCCCTATTATTTATGCTTTTAATCAGGCAACAGTAGTGCAGCAAATGTGATATAGCATTGCTATCTATCTTTGACATGATTGTATAAAGAGACTTCTTTTTTTCATCTTTTTTTTTTTTTCATTTCAATAACATTTTGGCATGTAGTAGACTCTGAGGTATCCACCTGAGTGAGTAAGATAGAGGAATAGAGTGTTTCTATTTTTTGCCAACTTCTATTTTTCAGAAAAATCTGATTGTATCCTTTCCTAAATGAGAGGACTTTGATGTTCTTCAGAACCTTCTGATGGATTTTATAGTTGAATTTTCCCTACAATTTTGCCTAATCAAGTAAGCTGTTGACATTTTTAACAGCACTTGTGTTTATTGCTGAGATAGAATGGAATAGTTCATAAAAAAGTCTATAAAAATAATGTGAGGGGTTTTTGTGTTTATAGATATATTTTTAATTCAGTCTGAAATGTAGACTCTCTATAGCTTAGGGAAAAGTGCATATTTAATTTTGTTTTCTCCAATTTTCTTTTTCTTTCCCAAAATAACCTAGATAACCTTTCCTGAGGGGGGAGGAGGGTAACTCTTCAGTGAAATGGTGCTAATGGTGGCAGTGTCCTAAAGACTAGACTTTCATTTCAGACTGCTTGTGCCTTAATTTTAAAATTGTTATGTGTATTAGAAGTTTGGGGTTGTTCTCTTACCAGATCATTCAAGCACATGGTGGGACAGTGGACCCTACCCTTACAAGCAGGTGTACACATCTTCTTTGTGAAAGCCAAGTCAGTAACATGTATGCTCAGGTAAGTGAGCTACTAACCTGTATTTGTGCATGCTATCATGTTATTACTGGAATCATAGAGTCATAGAATCATAGAATCAATAAGGTTGGAGAAGACCTCAGAGATCATCAAGTCCAACCTGTCACCTAACACCTCATGACTAACTAAACCATGGCTTCAAGTGCCATGTCTAGTCCCCTCTTGAACACCTCCAGGGACGATGACTCCACCACCTCCCTGGGCAGCACATTCCAATGGCTAGCAGCTCTTTCTGTGAAGAACTTTCTCCTCACCTCAAGCCTAAACTTCCCCTGGTGCAGCTTGAGCTTTCCAATATGCACTTCATGCATAGATTGCATGTATGAAACTGAAAGTTTTTTATGATTTGTGGTTTATGGTGTAACAAACTTTAGTAACGCAAGTAGATTTAGAATTGAATTGAATTGAATTGAATTGAATTGAATTGAATTGAATTGAATTGAATTGAATTGAATTGAATTGAATTGACCAGGTTGGAAAAGACCTTTGAGATCATCGAGTCCAACCTATCACCCAACACCATCTAATCAACTAAACCATGGCACCAAGTGCCTCATCCAGGCTATTTTAAACACTTCCAGTGATGGTGACTCCACCACCTCCCTGGGCTGCACATTCCAATGGCCCATCTCTCTTCTGGGAAGAATTTCTTCCTAACATCCAGCCTAAACCTCCCCTAGCACAGCTTGAGACTTTGTTCTCTTGTTCTGGTGCTGGCTGCCCATGTTCCCATGTTATTGTAGAGAACACTGAGAAAGATGCTGTGAAAAGAGGAATCCTGAAAGAGTAGTGAAAAAGAAATGATTAAAATGGAAGCTTCATGTTACAGAAAAAACTTGATGTCAAATAAAGAGATATTTTGGGTTTTAAAAGCTGTTTGTGCATGTATTCTTAGGCCTTAAGAGAAAGGAAGAGATGTATTACAGCACATTGGCTGAACTCAATCTTGAAGAAGAAGAAAATGGTACCACCTCACCGAGCCCTGCATTTTCCAGTGGCATTTCCACCAGGAGGAAAGCCGTGTTCTCAACATGTAAGAAGGAAAAACTTACTTCTAAAGAATGCTTGCTTCCTTATATGAATACTATTAAAATATAGCTAGAAAATGCTTACTGGAAGCAAAATGCACGTTCCTTTCGTCTTGGATGAAAAGCTTCTGTTAATCTGAAGATCCTCTGTTGTTGAGGTGCATAATACTGGGTGATTCAGAATGCTTAGCAAGTCCTACTGAGTGCTGGGATGCAAAGATTACATGAGCTACACGCAGCAAGGTGGCCAGCCAGCATGTTTAACAGAGTATTATTTATCCTTTATTATTACCAGTGGGTGGTTTTGTTAGACTTTTTTTTTTTTTTCTGGGTTGGTATCTAGAAAATTTCAGAGAAGGAAGCCCTTGCTATTAGTCAGAAATGAGGAGGTCAGTGCCAGTAGCCTATGAAATAAGGAGCTCTGGGGAAGTTGAAAGATAAACTTGCAGTTGAATCAGATGCACCTTGAAATACTCTGTGCAATATAAAACCAGATGCCAAATAATGTCTTTGTTCTTGAGGTAGTCTTACAGGCTGAAGGCTTTGCTACAAGCCTGTTCTAGAAGACAGAAAAAGAAATACAGCTTTGGGTAACTTAGAATATAATCATAGCATGTCAGCACAGTGGTTAGTAGTAAATGTAATATGTAATGTAGTAAGTACACTGTATTGTCAGCAATAAAATTGCTGTTGCCTTTTCTTAAATAAAAGGAGAGAAGGGCAAAACTGAAACTTTGCAAGGCTAAGGATAAGAATGGAAGAAGTGTAATTACTCTTCCCCACTTAGGATCAGCTGGCACAGTTTATTTGGCCTCATGGCACAGCAGAGCAGTGTTCAGGGGATTCTTAAAAGTAGAGTAGGGCAAGTAAGTGTAAGTGTTTCTCTGTCTCCCTGAATATAAACATCAGCAGAGCGAAGAGGTAAGACGTATGAGAAGACTCATTGCCAGCTCTTTCTTAGAACTGTAGATGAGAGACCAGCAGAATGAGAATTATTCTTCCTGAGTCAGCACTTGTGCCAGAAACCTCAAATTTTAAGGTATAAATAAATCAATTTTAAATTGTACTTTATGTATCCTACAAGCCATGGTTTAACTGAGTGCCTACATGCCATAGTTACAGTACCACGTGTTTCATTGTATTGCAAAATAGTTACTAAGAGAGAGACATTTCCAGCAGGAGTGTGTTTTAAGTACCATCTATGTCTCTTTCTGTCTGTAGATAATCTCTGTGACAGGATTTGTTGATAGTGACAGAGATGACCTCAAACTAATGGCCTACCTAGCAGGTGCCAAATACACAGGCTACTTGTGCCGCAGCAACACGGTTCTCATCTGCAAAGAGTAAGTGGATTCTCTGCAGTGCTTGCTTTCTCAGTTGCCTGGTGCCTGTTAGTGCTTTCCTTGGTGTGAGCTGATTACATCTCATTATAAAAATGTTCCTCAATTTTGCAATTTGATGAAGTTTCTTGAACTGAAGTACTGCATGGTGTTAGATGATAAATTGTGCATTCTGAAGACGGGCAAAGCAAAAGCAGTTTTTAATGTCACAGTTTTACATTATTTATCAGTGAGGCTGTTACTTCTTCTATAAATAAAATATCCTTGATTGTCTTTTTTTTCTTTTACTAGTTGTTGTAAAACATCAAGGGAGGGAAAGTTCATTTAAATCCAGGTCTAACTTGGTTCCATTTGGGGCAAAACTTCACCCCTGACTGACTCGTTCTAGCATGTTGTTGTTGTGTGATGGTTTAGCCCAACCACACCAACAAAAAGCACAGCTGAACTCAGCCAGAGAAGCGAATGAAAGCTGTATTTTACAAGCAATAATGGAGTGCAAGGAATATATACAAATTATACAGTATTTACATATTATACAAGAATTTACAAGAAAAGAAGCAGCACTGTTACACATGTGAAAGAAAAGTATTTTTTCAGGATACCTGTTTTGTCACAGTTACAATAGATAACAGGTCAACACAGAAATATTGATCTTTTACATTTATTGTTAGAAATTGCTATTATACCCATTTCATCAAACTAACCTTTTTTCTTCATCTCTGAACAATAAGGCCCAGTGGCTTGAAGTATGAGAAGGCTAAAGAGTGGAGAATCCCCTGTGTAAATGCACAGTGGCTCTGTGACATACTGCTAGGGAACTTCGAAGCTTTGCGGCAGATACAGCACAGTCGGTACACAGTGTTCAGTCTCCAAGATCCACTTTCTCCTAGTCAACATCTAGTTCTAAACCTTCTGGGTAAGAGTTTCAGTCTCAACCCCTGTGTTGTGTAGCATTTTTATATATGTACCCATTTAATCAACAAAAACACTTGTCTTCTGTTACGAATAACTTAGCAATGGCTTCATTCTTGTTTTGTTATTCATTTCCTAGATGCTTGGAGAGTCCCATTAAAGGTATCACCAGAATTATTAATGGTATGTTGAATTATTGTATGTGTACAGCTGTTTTTATAAGCTTACTCTTCAATGTTTTAATGTGTGAGCACATGTACATGGTGTGAACAATGTGCCAGAGAGACTTACATGGGCCTGTATTGAATCTCTTGGCTGTAATTCCTGCTAGGTGAAAAAGGAATAGATGTCACATGCTCAGGCAACTGAGAACAGTGGTTTCAAGTTGCTCAGGCCAGCCAGAGCCTAAAAGCTACATTTCTTTAGTCCTGGGAAAATGCTCTAGTGGCTGATAGAATACTGAGGAAGCAGGAATGTCTATCAAGTGAATACCTGAGCATCCACTGTAACTTCTCTTCATGCAGTTAGGAAACCTGAGTGTTTAAAATGCAGGTGCCAGTATTTTCTGTCGATACTTAAGCACCTGGAAGAATATTACAGTCTGTCTACCAAATGGACAGGTTTCACAGTCTGTTTAAGATTTCATTGATGAGTGTCAGCATTATCTAAAAGTACTTTAGTTGGTGTGCTCTGAAATGGTTACAGAAGTTTGTGGAGAAGCTTTGGTTAATGCTCAGCTTTACCTGGAATTGGTTGTGTAGGGTGCAGTGGGTGCGCCAGTGCACACTCTGTAGCGTATCGTTTCAATTTGTGTTTAATTTTCTTTAATGTACTCTTAGAATATCAGTGTATGGTTTTCCTCTTTCAAATATGACTTTGTTTCCCTGCTCAATGCAGATGTAAACATGTAGATGATCTGATTTCAGGGTGTGAGGTTGCCTTTGAAACCAAAGCAAAATGAGTCCAGTCTCCAGCCGTCTTCCAAAAGAGCAAGGTAAGAGCAGAGAGCAGTCAGTGCCTGTAGTCCTTCACTTTTCCACAGAAATGTCAGCTGGCCATCAGTCTGATTCCATCCTTTTCCCTGTTAATGGAAATAACAATCAATGCTTTTTGCATAATGCCAGTTACTGAGCTGGCAGGAATAAAATAATAACTAGAGACTGAAGTAGTAAGAGAACTGGGAGAGAACAGAAACAGGAGAAAAATCTCATGTACTCAGCAAAGCAATTTTTCCTTCAGAAGATTGATTGTGCCTAATTCTCATTCATCTGGATGCTTCTATTCCAGTATTCCTCACTGCAAGTATGCCTGTCTAGTTTAATAATAATACAACTTTGGTCCCAAACTTCACATATGTTTTGTAGGATTGAAGACCTACCACCACCTACTAAAAAACTCACCCCAGAATTGACACCGATGGTACTCTTCACAGGATTTGAACCTATGCAAGTTCAACAGTACATTAAGGTGACTTTCATACTTTTGTGAACTATATTGAAACGTGCTGATTTCAACATCAAGCAAAACATTTTTTCTGCCTAAGATTTGGTTAGCATACATCTAAGTGGATAAACCCCTGCACTTAATGGGGCTGGGGTTAGTGTGTATTTAGGTGAAATGAGTTTTTTTGGTAGCTCTTCTGCTTCAGTTAACTGCTTTATGCTTCTCTGGTGCTTGGGTTTTCTTTACATGTGATTATTTCAAAAACCAGGAAGGCCCATCCCATTTGTTTTCAATTCAACGAACTTCATGCCCAAATTTAGCTGAGGAAAGTAGTGATGGTTGTACTGGGTAAGACCCAAGAGTCTTCTAGTGTACTTGCTATCTGTAATGCCAAAGGAAAATAGAGATAGTTATGCTGCATCATCAAAAATACATGTGAAACTAGTGCATTTAAAGAGAACATGTTTTTCATTAGGTGCTTTTCTCTTCAAAGACTGGCAAAGTTAAATTTACTGTAGCTACAGTGTATATTATACCTTCCATAGAGCAGAATTATTACATTTTCTGCTTATTTCAGTCACACATTTCACTTAATAAAAGATTTTAATTTATATCCTGTGATTCCTTGCTTCAAAAAAAAACAACAAAGAACCCTAGCCCAAAAAAACCTGCAGAAGCTGAACAGAGCTTTCAGTCATGGCAGATGAAATACCTGGATTTTCAGTGGCTGTCCTTTCATCAGCTTTGGTAAAGGACTGCTTGTAGTGCAGAAATCTCTTGTATTTACTTCTCCTTTAGGAGCTTAGTTTTGTTTGATGGTGATGTTACAAGGCTTCATTTTTCTGTTTGGTTTTTAAAGGACTATTTCATTCTGACCTGTGTTTTGTGCAACTTTCAGAAACTCTATATCCTTGGAGGTGAAGTAGCAGAATCTGCTCAGAAATGTACCCATCTAATTGCAAGTAAAGTGACCCGAACTGTCAAGTTCCTGACAGCAATTTCTGTAGTCAAGCACATAGTAACTCCAGAGTGGTTAGAAGAGTGTTTCAAATGCCAGAAGTTTGTTGGTAAGTTAAACTAGTGTCCATTTCTGTAGTAAACTTAAGGTTCCTTGATGTGTAGGTATGTGCAAAAGTGGCATGTATATGGAAATACACTTTGTTGTTTTGACTTTTGCCAGTTTTGAACTGAGATTTGAAGTCTGCAGCAAATCAGGCAAACATAGGTCACAACTGATGCTGGTTTGTATTTCATTTGATAAAAGGTTGTGCAATTTTGCTTCATTTAGTTCTCATTTGATTTACTGCAGTTTCTTTCTGTTAAATGAATTATAAGGAATACTTAGAAAGTTTGCATTAGAGTGATTAAATAGTTGGGGTGTTGTTAAGCATTTCTTTATCATCTGGGCTAGGCATTGGCAGTTTTTTACTTATGGTTACATTACTTTTGAAGCCCTAAATACTTTTGGTTTCAATACATTTGCTAAAATGTTGCTTGTAAGGAACTGAGCCCCTGTACAATACACACAAAAATGCATTTAAATAATTAAACTTAATTAGTACTGTAACTATGCTGGAAGACACCAACTTTGTGTTTGCTCTGCTTTTCTCTTGACATCTGGAAGGAACAAACTAGATGGTTTTGGTCTGTTTGACAAGGCTGTTGGATCTGAAGAAAATGTTCTTAGAGGCTGATTGTGTGTTTTGTGATTGTTTTATGCCTTTTATATAATTTATTTGTAAGAAGCAAATATATAGCATTGCTCCTAATCATCACAAAGGCTTAACTCTGAATAATTTACCAATGAAACAGCAAACATTTTTACAAATCTGGAGAAGGCAACTTCCTTGGTTCAGCATCACTGAACTGAGAAATCAGTCCATTTGAAAGCTGTTAGAGAAAGAAAGTCTGGGGATTTAGAAGAATGGCTTCTGATTTAGCAGTTGAAATACTTGTCTACTGAAATTTAGTCTATTCGTAGCTAGTGGACTGCCTTCACTTTTATACTTCATACAATGATGGAAAACACAGCAGTTGTTTAGAAAAAAATGTCCTACTGGTTTTGTCTTAAGGAAGGTTATTAACAGCAACTCTTGCATGTTTCTGGAGTTGTTCTTGCAAAGACCAACTTGATTTCCATAGCCTTTTTCGTGTGTGTGTCTTCAAACTTAAGTGTTTTGAAATAAATCTGATTTAGAAATGTCCTTAACAAAGCTTTTTGTGGAAAGGTGAAGTTAAGACTGGAATTCCAGCCCCGATTAAATAAAAGCAAAATCAGCTGAATAACAGGACAAGGGAAACAGATGGAAAATTTGATCTGTTGAGATTGTGTGAGGAGTTGAAGACAGATACACAAGCGTGAAATGCACAAGGGTGCTTTTATTTCTTCAAGTAATCATGGTTCAGCCTTGATCTTCACCTGATAAAAGGCAGTATTAGAATCCTATTAAAATCAGTGTTTGCCATTTAGAGTCAGCCTCCCACCAACATTTTCTGACCGGATTGCATCCTGAGCCATGTGGATGTTAGTGTCTTTTGTGTGTTACATCATCAGTTCTTGTTTTTCAGATGAGCAGAACTTTGTGCTCAGAGATGCTGAAGCTGAGGTGCTTTTCTGCTTTAGTCTAGAAGAGTCTTTAAAGAGAGCACAAGTAGCTCCACTGTTCAAGGTATGCAGTTTAAAAGGACATTTAAATACTTGGAGCTTTTCAAACTGATGTTTTCAGCACTGGGACCACAACCTTTGTAGCTGAGGGCAATAAAACACGCTAGACAGAACATGAAGCATGTTTCACATTTTAGTTTGTCAGTTTATGCCTATTTCCTGCCTTAGAGAATTCAGAACATTGCTCCATCATTTGTAAAATGCCACTAAGGGAAGGGACTAATTCTTTTCAAAATCTATTTCTTGCTTTCTTGCTTGCTTTCTTAATTGGTAGCATCAGCCTGGTAGTCAAAACACTAGGCCATAAAAATGAGGGTGAGTGAGCTTGCACTTTAGCCTAAGGGAGTTCTAATCTGATTCTCCTTGAAGACTGTGCTTGCCACTAGGCTGTTTGCCAGGATGGTGCAAGATGGTTTTCGTGGCTCTGGTTAAAATAATGTTCCAGTATCTGAAGATCCAAACTGGAAGAGGTTCTTCAGTGTAACTGCATTTGAGACTTCTTCTTGAGGCAAACCACCTAAAAAGGATATTTTTACAACTCAGTTTAAGTACTACATTTCACTCAGTTTTGCAGCGTAACTAGCAAGCTTGCCCCATGATTGTATGGGAAGAGTCACACAGTAATAAAACATAATGCATTGTGGAAATCAGTTAACAAAATGGGGTTTTTCTTACTCATTCCTTTCTCTTTTTAGGGAAAATATTTTTACATTACACCTGGAATTTGTCCCAGTCTTTCCACCATGAAGGCTATTGTGGAATGTGCAGGAGGAAAAGTGCTCTCTAAACAACCTTCCTTTCGAAAACTCATGGAGCATAAGCAGAACAAAGTGGGTAGAACATTGCTTCCTAAAAATCACCAGCAGCATCTTACTCTGTGTTATTCTGAGCTTACAGTTAGTTTCTTTCATTTAGAGCTTGCCAGAGATAATCTTGATTTCCTGTGAAAATGACCTTCATTTGTGCCGAGAGTACTTCGCAAGAGGCATCGGTATGTATAAACTACCCATGTAATTGGAACAGCATGGCAGGTATTTTGATTTAATTTAATTGAGTTTAATTACTAATAGTAATGTTATTTTACAAGTATAGACATCTATTGAAGCTTTCAGATAATAATAGAGGAATACATGGTCTGGCCTGCAAACCATGAAGAAGCCTGAGCAAGCTGAGTGATGGGTATATCTAATCGAGGTATTTTATAGCTAAGTCACCATAAATCTCTGAAACAAGAGGCTTGAACCTGGAGCTTCAGTCCTTTGTGAGGCAAGATTACTATCTCAGTATTCATCAAGTTAGTTTAGGATTTGGGGGTTTTCACCTTAGCTATTTTTACTTCATTGTAGAACCCCAAAGCATTTATTGACTAAGATACACATGAGAAAGTCTCATACTTGCAGTGTGAAATGTGCGATGGCTCACAGCAGGGCCCTGGGAGTGGTGTGGCAATACAGCCTTATGTGTGAAGAACAGAAGGATCAGAATGGCCCCTCCTGAGGCATGTACAGAATGAGGGAGAATGTCTTTGTAGGCTGCAAACTGAATACCTGTTTTTGGTATTTCCAGATGTCCACAATGCTGAGTTTGTCCTGACTGGAGTACTCACTCAAACACTGGATTATGAATCATATCCTTTTTTGTGTGATGACTGTGTGCTGCTTAGGGAAGTGTGGTTTACTGAAAGGTTTTGCCTTTTTTCTCAATTAGGAGCTAATTATTTAGAATTTCTTGGGCTGTGTAGTGTTTGCTTGATAGGAGCATAATAGTTTAACATCTACAAACCTAAAGTAAATTCCAAGTGGAATTAATTCCTGAAAGGAAATCCTTTGGTGGAAGTGGGAGGTAGGGTTGTTAAAAAGTGATAATAGTAGGCTATTAAGCAACAGGAAAAAACATACCACCGAGGACAGTATTTGTGTTGAGTACTTGCAGATGAGGAAAATAGCTTTTTACTGAAGCTGGTTATCAACCCTGTCTGTTAAATGCAGTGGAGGGACCAGTAAGGGTTCTGTGTGTTTATGCATGTTGGGGCTATTCAGTCTGGAGAAGAGAAGGCTCTGAGGAGGCCTAATTGTGGCCTTCCAGTATCTTAAGGGGGCCTGCAAGAAAGCTGGGGAGGGACTTTTTAGGGTGTCAGGTAATGATAGGACTAGGGGGAATGGAATAAAAATAGAAATGGGTAGATTCAGATAGATTTTTAGATTTTAGGAAGAAGGTTTTCATCATGAAGGTGGTGAGACACTGGCACAGGTTGCCCAGGGAGGTGGTAGAAGCCTCATCCCTGGAGGTTTTTAAGGCCAGGCTGGATGTGGCTCTGATCAACCTGATCTAGTGTGAGGTGTTCCTGCCCATGGCAGGGGTTGGAACTGGATGATCCTTGAGGTCCTTTACAACCCTAACAATTCTATGATTCTGTTTTCTGTAGAAAATCTATTATGCAGTCATTTCCAAAATTGCTCTCTACAACTACCTGAAAGGTGGTTGTAGCCAGGAGGGGGTTGGTCTCTTCTCCCAGCACCAGAACAAGAGGACACAGTCTCAAGCTGTGCCAGGGGAAGTTTAGGCTCGAGGTGAGGAGAAAGTTCTTCACTGAGAGAGTTGTTTGCCATTGGAACGTGCTGCCCAGGAAGGTGGTGGAGTCACCATCCCTGGAGGTGTTCCAGAGGGGATTGGACGTGGCACTTGGTGCCATGGTTTACTCATGAGGTCTGTGGTGACAGGTTGGACTCGATGATCTTTGAGGTCTCTTCCAACCTTGGTGATTCTGTGAAAAGTTGCTTTTTTTTTTTCTTACCTACCACACATACAAATTTACTTGATGGATAGCGAAAAGCCTTACTGCTTCGGAGTCCTTGGAGCTGTTCAGCCATCGCACAAAGCGACTCCAACTTCCTGTGGATGCCGTGCTCCAGCTGTTCTCCTAGGGATGATGAGCAGTTTAAAGCAGGAAAGCAAAAATTAAAACTGCATCTTTTTTAGGATGTGTAATTTTGTTACGCTGAAACATAATTTACTATGTTTTGTATTATACTAGCCTTTGGAAAGAGCCCACTGCAGGTATCAGGATTCGCCCCTTTTTAACCCTTTTAATGTACAAAAGATGGTACTTCAGCCAAAAGTGTCATTTGGGTGTAAGAAGTAAAGGGCTTGCTATATTAAATTATGGATGTTGAAGATGAAAATGTTTTGTACTTTATTTTTATTTCTTATACTCTATTTTCTTTTATATTGATATTTTGCCCACATTTTAAATAAATGTACTTTTAACTGTTTTACTCGATTTTAGTGGTCCTTCATTTATTTTTGTTTGGAATGCTGTGCAACAGTGGCACTCTGGTAAGAGGAAATTGCTCACAATCTTCTTCCAAGCAATGTAAAATCATTTTAAGCTCAGTCAGCAGGTATGGATGGGGCGCTTCGTGCCATGGTTTAGTTGATTAGATAGGTTGGACTCGATGATCTCGAAGGTCTTTTCCAACCGGGTTAATTCTCCCCTCTCTTTTCTCCCCTCTCTTTTCTCCCCTCTCTTTTCTCCCCTCTCTTTTCTCCCCTCTCTTCCCCTCTCTTTTCTCCCCTCTCTTTTCTCCCCTCTCTTTTCTCCCCTTCTTTTCTCCCCTCTCTTTTCTCCCCTCTCTTTTCTCCCCTCTTTCTCCCCTTCTTTTCTCCCCTCTCTTTTCTCCCCTCTTTTCTCCCCTTTTCTCCCCTCTCTTTTCTCCCCTCTCTTTTCTCCCCTCTCTTTTCTCCCCCTCCCCTTTCTCCTCCCCCTCCCCTTCCCCTCTCCCCCCCTCCCCTCTCCCCTCCTCCCCCTCCCCTCTCCCCTCTTTTTCTCCCCCCCTCTCCCTCTCTCCCCCTCTCTCCCCTTTCTCCCCCTCCCCCCCTCTCCCCTCTCTTTTCTCCCCCTCCCCTCTCCCCTCTCTTTTCTCCCCCTCCCCTCTCCCCTCTCTTTTCTCCCCCTCCCCTCTCCCCTCTTTTTCTCCCCCTCCCTCTCTCCCCTCTCTTTTCTCCCCCCCCCTCTCCCCTCTTCCTCCCCCCCCCTCTCCCCTCTCCCCTCTCCCCTCTCCCCTCTCCCCTCCCTCCCCTCTCCCCTCTCCCCTCTCCCCTCTCCCCTCCCTCCCCTCTCCCCTCTCCCCTCCCCCTCCCCCTCCCCCTCCCCCTCCCCCCCCTCCCCCTCCCCCTCCCCCTCCCCCTCCCCCTCCCCCTCCCCCTCCCCCCCCCCCCTCCCCCTCCCCCTCCCCCTCCCCTCTCCCCTCTCCCCTCTCCCCTCTCCCCTCTCCCCTCTCCCCCTCCCCTCCCCCCCTCCCCCTCCCCCCCCCCCCCCCCCTCCCCCTCCCCCCCCCCCCCTCTCTCCCCCCCTCCCCTCCCCTCTCTTTTCTCCCCCTCCCCCCTCCCCCTCTCCCTTTCTCCCCCTCCCCCTCCCCCTCCCCCTCCCCCTCTCCCCTCCCCCTCCCCCCTCCCCTCCCCCCCTCTCCCCCTCCCCTCTCCCCGCTCCCCTCTCTTTTCTCCCTTCTCCCCTCTCCCCTCCCCCCCGCTTCCCTTCTCTCTTCCGTTCTCTCTTCCCTTCTCGCTTCCCTCTCCCCCTCTCCCCTCTTCTCATTCTCTTCTATTCCTATTCTGTTCTATGTTTTAATATATGAAATCCCAGTGCTTTATAGGGAGATCATTGTAAGTGTTTATATGTGTTCGTACTGAAACAAAGAAGCAGCCTGAAGGAAGGGAAAACTATAACCTTGCCTATAACCTAACTATAACCTTACACTGTTGTGCTAACTTTTGTTTGTATAGTGAGTTTTACTAAAATAAATATTAAAGAAACAGTCTCCTGAATCTATATTCAGTTGTATTTCTAATAATCTGACTTTACCCATTTTAATCAGTTTAGATTCTAGTAGATTAAAAAACATCATTCTAAAAGTATTTACACATTCGTAAATCAGCTCTGGTAAGGGAGTGCAGATGTTCCCTTGTCTGTACCACACCCTGTGAACCATTCACGGGACATCTCCAAATACAAGATCAACAAATACTTTAAACAAGCCCTTTGCCCATTTCCCCCCCCCAGGCATTTTGTATTTTTATGCAGAATCATTTGACAGGGAAGCTTTTACAAATACACTGTCATTGAACAGAGGTAAGCTGCTGTTTTTAACCTGTAGGTAAAGCATTCTACAGAGATACTGCCAATTTCAAATCCCTCTTGTGCTGTGGCTCACAGTGTAACTCCACCTGGTAATTTGACCACTCTTTCTGTTGCCTTTCTTTCCTCTTCCTCAGTTCAGTAAAATGCTCAAGGGACTTGCAAATTCAAGCTGTAAGAACACAGCAGTAGTAAATTTGAAGATATGTGAAACCCCACAGAGGTCAGTACTGGGCCTGTTAGTGCTGGCCCTGGCTTCCTCAGCTATCCTCATTTTGCTGTTTGTCATAAGCAGTAGTGGGCTGCATGATGGTAGCGTTTCTGTCATTTGTTAAGGTGACAAAATATGAATGAGAATGTTATGCTTTGGCTCCAGATGGTCTTGAGAGAATGGGATGTTGAAAAGGTATGGTACAAGGTGGAAGAAGATGGTACCCAAGCACCATGTATTTGTGACAGCAGAGATACTTGCTTTTCCTCAGTGTGATGTTCAGCTCTCTGTAATAGTTTTCCTCTTCGTTACAAGAGAGATTACAAAAAAGTCTTCACCATGGAGGCCTAAGGCTGGAAGATGATGACATAATTTTATCACTTTAAATTTTAATGACAGTAAAAAGAGGAAGGCTGCAAGTGAGAGTTAGTTAATTGTTGCTTGATGAGTTGTTGTGCAAATGACTTGAAACTGTTCAGACATGTAGACCTGGCAGTTTTTGGTGTCCCTTTACTGTCAGTGGAGGGAGAGAGCATCTCTGAAATCTGACTTCCAGTCTCCTGCAGAGTTCACATCTCAGCTGTTTGGAAAAGTAGTTTAGGTATCTGTGTTAGAACACTGAAAATAGGTGAGCTGAATCCCACCCTGAAGAACATCAGTGGAAAGAAAAGTAACACCTTTGTGTTGTGTTGTGTCTCCTTCAAATACACTTCAGCATGTGTAATGTTTAAATTATCTAAAGCTGTAAATAATCTCTGCTTTAAACTTTCTTCATCAAACTAGTTACCAGATTGCAGAGAGGGTTTTTTTGGTTGCCTTTTCCTTTAAAACAAATACCAGCTATTGCAGCTTTTGGAATTTGAAACAAATATGATACACAAAACCCTTAACTGGAATAAATGCTTTCTCCCTGTCACACGTTCAGTAGATCATCTGCATGCCTCGAGCGCTGTGTTGCCCTGTCAGATGTAAATACTGGTCTCAGGAAGAGATATGTGAGTCAGCACCACTGTTTTAACTGTGTTGGAAATCAAACACAAGGTGTGTGAATTTACAGGACTGGGTTCTAGAAGCTAAAAGACCTCCTCAAACAGCTTCCTGCAGAATGGAACTTGGTGGGACAGTCAGAAACCATTTCTGAACCCACTGCACATTCTGCCTCAGCAGCACCACCTGCTGGACTCAAAACCACATTTATGCCTCAACAAGAGTTCTCCCCTTCTTTGGCATTTAATCCTTTGTGCTTTCTACAACAAAGCAGTGCTGAGGTTGTACAATACTTTTGACAAAGACTGCTAGAGGTAAGAGACAGGTGAATGCAATAGCATCTGAAAGGTAGATTGCCTCATGAAAACTATCCAAAATGCTGTCAGCACATAGAGAAGCTTGAAGAAAACTGAATGCAATCATGGAACAAATGAACCCTGTGGGAAACGTGAGTGGTAATGCATCTGTTTCATCATCAGTGGAGACAGTGTGTTTATTTAGCCAACATACAAATATGACTGATTTGATTAACCTTTCAATTAGAGTGAAAAACAGAACCTGCCAAGAAATAGTCATTCAAGAACCACAGGAGCTGTCCATAGCCAACTGGCTTGCACAGATGTTACTGTGCATGTGATTAGTGCTAGAGATGGAGTATGCTGGTGCTAGATTGCTGTTATGAACATGCTTTTCCTTTAGGGGAAGGTGATAATGCTGAAGTGTCTAGCTGATCCTGTCTCTTGCACTCAGGGGAAAAATAGTGCCTTTCATGTTCCTTAGTTGCTTTCCGAAGCGTTAGGTCCAAAACATGGGCTTGTGTTCTTCATAGAAAATCTATCCTGATAAAGCAGTTTTTAAAAGATAAATACAGGCCATGTCCATAATAGTGGAGACATTTCATTAGTTATCATCTGCAAGTCAAGGAGATGATAACCACTCGTTACTCTGCAACATTCTTTGTCATGAGACATGAAGCAGGCTTGTAGAAGACAGTTGTAGAAGTGCAGCTAGAAGAGACTAGGTCAGTGTTTTGGTATCGGGAAGAATGGAGGCAACATAACCTCTATGGACATTTGGTTTCTGTATTTTTCCACCCTCAAGGTAAATAAGCTATCCCCATACCTAATCAGAGTGTTCCTTGTTCTACAAGTGGCTATTGATGCTCATTTCATCACCATGTGCCTTTTGTCTTCCAGTCTCCTGGAAAGTAGTCAGCAGCAGTGCTGTAGGCTACAAGTGTCTCCTTCTTGTTGCTTTCTTAAATTCTAGCATGGATCCTGAAGATTAAGAAAAAATGCTTTCTAGTTGTCAGGGTTCCCAGATGTCTCTGAGCCTAGCTAGTGCTGTGGCATGTACAGACCATGGACCAGCGTTTCTAACAGCAATGTTTTCTACCCAATGCATTGCATTCTGATGCTAATGATGGTACTCCCACAGTCAATACACTGAGCTTGCTGCCCATCCAAGCTCTTCAGAAGAGAACACAATCTGGAGCAGGCTATGCTAGCACCAGGCACACGGGTTAGGAAAGTGCCTGCTTTTTGTTAACAAAGCAACCTGGTCTCCTTTGTGGTGGTTTGGGCTGGGTGCCCTCTGCTACGTGGTGTACTTCCTGTGTCCAGAAGTCCAGCCCAGTGGGTGGACACAGGAAACCAGGTATCTCCTACCATAATCCTTGCACCACCATAAAATCCAGCGCAGGGTTAGCACTTCCTCTTTCTTCCCTTCGCTGGCACCTGGTAACTGGGGAGACATCTCCCAGCCTTGGGCCTGGCTAGGCCCAAGGCCAGGGTCACGGGCGGTCTCAGATCTGGCCAGCTGAGACTAGCCTAGCAGTAGGGGGTGGAAGAAGGAGCCCTGGGGGTCTTGGGCCCACCCTCAGGTGGGGATGGGATGTTTCTGAGTCTGCTTTGGGGTTTCTTTTGTCACTGCTTCTGGTTCTCTGTACACATTCACTCTTTTCTATTTAAACTTTCCATCACTTTTGCAATCCGTTTGTCAGAGTCGTTATTTCTGCCCATGGTGGGGAGGGGGTCTGCCTCAACCCACGACACCTTGAAATGTAACAGGCATCTCCTGAGGGAAAGGCACACTGAAAACGCTTCCACAGTGGGATATAGGAGCTTTCCCGAGAGCAGAGAACAACTCTGTGAGCCCTTGGGAGATGCTCAGAGCTCTGCCAAGGGAATTTTAACTTACAGAGTAAGCATGTAGGCAGTTGGGAAGAGTGAGTGACACTTGGAAAATATATTCCCACCCTTATCAATATGGTACATTCCTTTGATCCTCAAGCAGCTTTATGTCAGGAGACCAAGCTGTGTCTGCCAGGGAGAAAGCCTGGTAAATCGGGGTGGGGGGGACAGCAGAGGAGAAATATCAGACACATCTTTGAATGAACCCAGGTTTCCTCTACAAAGAGAAGAAATACCAAATCAAACAAAAACCCTAATGCTATTTTAAGCATAAGAGGTCAAATGTTATTGGCATGTCAATAAAAACTTTTAAATGAAACATCTCCATCAAAGATGAAATGGTTTCCCTCCCTGCTCTCTGTTGCTTTAAGGGACCGGTCCTCGCTTGGTTTCATTCAGCTCGGGATGTTGGAGTTGTAAGAGATGGATTGTTCAGTCCTTTGTTTCCTTCCAGATAGCAAAAATATCTTAAGCAATGGTCCCTCTTCACTGTTTTCATGGCTTTGGGAATTTGCCATTTAAATCTGGTAAACTCACATCTTCTTTTGGACAACAAATGTGTCTTACAATCCCTGTGCGCTGTACAAAGACTCTGGGAGAGAAGATAGAGCAATGGCTTTGTCAGAAGAGATCTGCATTTCAGCAGTACTTGGGAAATCAGGGTAAACCCATGGAGCCCCAAACAACTGGAGCCCATCACCTTTCTAGAAGCCAGGTTGGAGCAGAGAAAAGGAGAGAGGCTCAGTGATAGACCAGCCAACAGTGCAGGTAAAGGCAGTTAGCCTTCCCAGGAGAAAATCTGGAAGGAGAATATGTGAGCATTTCAAACCTGCTCAGACCTGGCTATGTTCTGTTAAAGCAATAAAATATTGTCAAAGGAGAAAAAAAAAAGGGCGAGAATAATTTGATATTATATGTGATGATGGCTTCTAGTCCTGCATGGGGAGAGGTAAACTGGAGCCAGTAGGCCACCCTGGAGATAGGTTTGAGTTGGGGAGGATTACAAAGTTAGAGTGCTGGCTGAACTGGGGTTACTGCTGGCTGTGTGCTCAAGGCATTGACAGACACAAGGTAAACCAGCCTCACTGTGCCTGCAGTGAAGTGTTGCTGTTTCACCTAGGTCAAGTGCATCCATAGAGCTCTTCTGTGGCAATTTTCTCCAGTGCTAAAGCTGAATATTGCTGTAGCTACAGCAGTACTACACCTGAATGCACTTCTGCACTCTAAGCCCAGCAGGAGGAAAGCCTGCAAGAGAGATCCCACGGACATGACTGAAATGCACTGTGAGGAAAAGAGTGGAAATAAAACACAGGCATTCTTCCACTTCCAGAATCCTTTAGCTGGGAGGCTTAATGGTTACCATTCACATCACCTAAGGGGAGAGCTCAGAGGAGCTGTGGTTCAAGGCACACTTACTTCACCTTTTTAACAGTGATTCAAACGCTGCAGGTGTCCCTGCCCATGGCAGGGGTTGGAACTAGATGATCCTTGTGGTCCCTTCCAACCCTGACTGATTCTATGATTCTATGAAACCTCTCTTCCCTATTTCTGATTCTACCTGACCTGAATGAGAACAAGACTGCCATCTCCCTGGCACTCCCACTCCCTTTGCTGCCCACTCCCTTTGCTTCTCATGCAGTGGTTTTCAAGTCTGTGCTTCTTGCCTTCCCATTTTACACTATGTCCCGCTCCCACATGGCAGAAATGGCCATGTATTTAACTCTCATTGGGCTGGAAATTGCTTTACCTGCCTGCCCGCCCCACCCCACCCCACCCCCCCCCCAGTGCTACCATATTTTTGACAGAGAGCCCAACACAATATATAAGCCATTCAGGATATTAAAAATGCTACTGAGGACATTAGAAGTAATATAGTTTGTGTCCTCAGTCTCTAAACCCTCCAGGATGCTGTCTGCAGCATGAACAACAGCTCTCATTTCCTTCTGTGCCCTTTGATTTGTCTGTGCCTCACATAAGCATGGGGTCAGTGCACTGCTCCAGAGAGGAAATCAAGCAGTTTACTCACTGCTAAGTTCCCCAGAGTTGGGTGTTTTGGGGTTTTTTTGCAACAGATTTTCCAACACTGATGTTTGATAGAGCCTTTCCCTCTCAGTCAGCAGTGACTGATATGGCTTCATTTCCTCTCTTACCACCCCAAGAAGGTTTTTCATTGCAAATTGCATTTCTACTCCCATGGAGCAGACAATATAATAAAATCCAGTTATTAAAAGAAGTATCTCTCTCTGGATCTCGGAGACAGAAGTTAGGCAGAAGAAAACAACGTTCGTAAAGTACTGATTTGTTTTGCTGTAAAGTAGCAACTCACCTGAAATACAAACTGATCAAATGCAGACTCCACCCAGTTTGTGGAGTCTGCAAATGCCAGGGCCAACAAACCCTTGGAAGCGCTGTTACAGCTGCAGTGGCCCAAAAATGGCAGAGAAAACTTTATGAGGACAGGTATCTCCTCCTAGAAGTGCTAATAGGGGTGATCAAAACGGCCAAGCTCTGGATCATGTGTGCACCTGGAGAAAGGCTTTTGTTACTGAAAGCTCCTCTATTTTATCTGGTGTTGCCATCTGATTAAGTAAAAGACATCATCCTTCCCAGCACTTGCTCCTTTACATCAGTGAGCTGGGCTGTGTGAATCCCTGAGATCATCAGTCATGGGCAGTACAAGAGAACAACAACATTTCAACAACATTTCAAATTATAGACTATTTTCAGAAACATTTATGTCACATGGATGTGAGTGTCAGGGACTTTCTAAGAACCAAGAAAGGTATAACAGCTAAATGAAATACTGGGCTCAATATTTGGGTCAGTCAGAACAAGGAAATGCAAGAGATGTGATCATAGATGCTGGGATGGGCTCCAAAGAACTGAGTCATCAGCCTGAAGCTGAAACACCTGAGCACCTTGTAGAGGCACAGTACTGCTTGCTTTGAGACAGATGCAGGGATAATGCCAAGAAGAGTGGAAACTTTGTGCTAGTGCCTTTGAGCAATGCAGGAAAATGTACCCTGCAAACGCTTGTGCTAACCCCTACTGAGAGAAGTTGAAGTTCCTGCCTTAAGCACCTCCTGCATGAGTGGGCTAAGAGAAAGGGAGAAGTATAAGTGGGCTACAAAGGGCAGTCAGGAAAACTACAGCTTTGATGTACCATCCTATAAAATGGATGGTACCTTTGATGATACCATCCTATAAAATCAGAAAGCACAGCAAAAGAAATAAAGACAGAAAACAAGCAATTTTTTTCTCCCTACAAAGAACACAGTTCCATTTCTCCACCCCTGGAAAATCCCCATACCAACACCTGACTTACACTGTTGTATTTTAGTTATAAAAAGATGGTCCCTGGGCTTCTCTGCCAACTTCCCTTCCAGTTCCATGCTCTGCCAGCTTGTAGTGAATCCCAGTTTCAGCATGGATGAAAACTCATAATAACTCAGCAGCATTAAAGATGAATAACCATCTCTCTGCCTCATTTCTTCCGTTCATAACACACAGAGAACGCGCAGCTTACTTTAATACAACAGTGACTCTCTGTAACAATGCTGTCTGCATAGAAGAAAATGCTGATAGCCTGTTACAGTGTGCTGTTCTTTAAGTCCTGGCTGAATGTTTGTCACCTGTCCTCTTCCAAACTGTAGGTGAAGACACATTCCTGGTGTCTGAAAAGTTCTGCAGTCATTCATCATCCACAGCTTCAGCCTTTGTGAGTGATAAATTACCAGTTAAGATGCATGGGGCAGAGGTTTCCATCACAACTATTGCTTGCAGCTCCTCAACACACTGTTCCTCCTACACAAACAGGTACTGCCAGGCCCTTTTAAAGACAGATGGTAATAGACAGTGTCATCAAGTACATGTTACAGGCAGAGCAACATGCTGCTTTCTCAATGAACCTGACTGCAGGTAACTTTGTCTACATGTAGCCGCATACCTGGGGCTGAACTATAGCAACTGCTCTATCATCCAGTGACCCCTCCACAACAGAGAAGGGGAACCAGGAAAAGAAGAGAAGACCCACAGACTGAAATGAAACAACCAAACTGATACCAATGTCAACACAAGATATATAAAACTGTTTTCAGCCCAGCAGAGGTGCAGTGGTCACACTGAACAGGAAGGCAATCCTTGAGATCAGGAAGAGGAGCAGGTGAGGAAAGACCTAAGGAGAAAACCCTAGCAGGAGACTCCTTTCTCCACAGGAAACCTCTTCCTTTATAGTGAGTGTGATGCTAACGGTCTGGCATACACCTGTGAGCCAACTCCAGTCAGCTGTCCTGGCTGACTCAGAACTGCTGATGGCCTACAGCCCACAGCTGGCCTGGGGTTCTGTCTCAGCTAAACTAGGACCAACTTCTAACAGGAAAAAATGGATCGTTTATGCTGTGTGGTCATGACAAGGGCAAGGATGCTCCCTTCTGGAAAGAGGGAGGGAATTGCAACACATGTCCCTGCCATCTACCACCTACACTTCATCTCTTCCTGCCCTGCTTTTTAACTTGGGGCTCCTCGTGCACAAGCACAGCCAAATCCTCAGCATTAAAGGCAGCCCTGAACATGAGAGTGTTTTACTTTGGGACAGCATAGAAAAGCATGCTTGGAGGGGCCAGATTGTGTCTTGCTCTGGCAAGAGCCTGCTAAGCTTGTTTATCATGTTTCTTGATTTTCTTGGGCACTGCAGGCTGGCAGAACACTCTGTTCTAGATGTTCACCTGCTGCTACACACTGTGCTGGTTTGAGCCTTAAGTGAAGTTTAACATTTCAAATGATAACAGATTGAGAATTCCCTTCCCCCCCCCCACCTTTCCCTAGTAAGGAAAGGCAAAGAAAAGGGAAAAAAAAAGGAAAAATAAAAGGGGTAGGGAAAAGGGAAGGAGGTAAATCTATGAAAGAAAGAGTCTGGAATTGGTTTGGATGTAGGAGAAGTAAATTTTTTAACAAAATAAATATATAGCAATAAGAGGGAGGGGTTCACAAGGGTAAGGGATAAGGTTAAACAGGAAAATACACAAAACCAAGCCTGAGTGGCCTTGCATCCTGGATGTAAGTGGACTCAAGTCTTTTAGAGAGGGTGGATGCAGCTTGGAGAGAACCAGGTCCAAACACATGGTCAGCCCAGGAAACCAGCAGCAGCTGATCTTTGGAGCAGGTGAGGCAGGACAAAGAGCAGCAGCAGCAAATACCCCCCTTTTTATGGGCTTGCTGGACAGGAAGGGGGAATGGAATAGACCATGGGGGGACCCTCCTCCTGGGAGGGGGAAAAGCAAGTCCTCTGCTCACCTGGATCAAGTTTCTTTTGTCCTTGTGGGGGCTGGGTTCTTTCAGCCCCCCACCCAGGGTGAGTGTAACCCAGCACACACAGAGCAAATCAAAAGCTTGTGAGAAGCAAGCCACTTACAGACAGGTTTATTAATTGAGATTTACTGTTTGTATATCCACCATCACAACTTCAAATGCCAGACACATATGTCCCTCATGTATGAATGTATCTATTTATATCCAGTGCTAATGAGCATTAAACATTTATCTAAAGCTCTACATTTGACTCTCATGGGCTGCTGAGACATTCATATGCTGAGACTCCCAAAGACACATCCTTGTCTCTCATAAAGCTCACCTGCCATAAAACTCTTGAGTGCAAAGCCATGACTACTCTAGTGATGATAAACTAATTGTAATGACTCCTCTAAGCTCTCTGTCCTCTCTGATGCTCCTGCAGCATGCAGAAGTGGTTATCTGTGTGAAGACTATCTGAAATGATGTAGTTCACTTGAGTTATGTGAACACCAACACTCAACATTGCCACCTGAGAGGGCTTGGGACCCAGAGGCAGTTTTGAGATTTATGACATTTAAAATACCTATTTGCTGTCCAGTTTGGGGGAGGTTAAACTTAAGCATATTTTCAAGCTCTTATTATCAGCCACAGAGTTTGAAAGATGCTTTTAACTGTGAAATAGATAACTCAAGAAGTTTGTGTTATTCTTAGAATCATCAAATGGTTTGGGTTAGCAGGGACTTTAAAACATCATCTTGTTCTATCCCTTTGCCATGGGCATGGACATCTTCTACTAGATCAGGCTGCTCAAAGCCCCATCCAGCCTGATGTAAAAGAATCACTTCCAGAGATGGTACATCCACAAGTTTACTGAGCAAGTTGTTGCAGTACCTTACTCTTATCATCAAAACTTTCTTCACTTAGTCGTAGGAGAGATGTTCCAGCTCTCCTGTCATCTTTATGGCCCTCCTCTGGACCCACTCCAACAGATCTCTCTCTTTCTTGTTCTGGGGACTCCAGAACTGAATGCAATATTCCAGGTGGAGTCTCACTAGAGTAGAAAACAAGAAGAGAACCTTTGAACTGCTGGCTATGCTTCTTTTGATGCAGGCCAGGATGCAATTTGCCTTTGGTGTTGTGAGAACTCATTGTAAACATTTTAGCTATTCCCTGTGGTGCTGCTCTCAATTCAGTAATTCCCCAGCCTTTTTATACTGCATATTGCCCCAACCCAGGTGCAGGACATTGTACTTGGTGACTTCAGCTTTAGTTGAAAATAGAATTGCCACCAAAGCCACAGTGAGCTGGGGAGGTGCCAGCTTTTGCAGCCTTAGTATCCCTTTCATGTGCCAGGTTGAAAAATCTTACTCTGTGCTTAGCTGTCACTGCTGGGTGGTGAGCTCTTCATAAGACAGAGAAAGCAGGATTCATGACAGTAATTGAGTCCTTCAAAAACAATCCTGTTGTATCCTGGGTATGAAATGCCTAATCAAATCATGTTTACTGCTCAGCACCAGGCTGCTAATTTGCTTTGATTTAGAACTTAAAAAGATAATTGCAGATGTGTGTGTCCGTGTAGGTTGCTGTGAAAAGTCTTTCCTCCTTGTTTAATAAGCAGCCTAGTAATATGGACTGTAGTAATTTGACTTCCATTTCTCAATATGATTGATTATAGCCCCTCTGTTAGAAGAGGATATTGAGACAGGAAATCTGTGTCCTTACACCAGAGGCGTCAGGGTAGAAGATGGGGAGCTGAGAAACAGCTTCCTCTCATGGGATCTATGGGATTCCCCTTGCCCTAGAACCACCCCCTGGGAAAAGCAGGCACAGATGCTCATACTTCACAGCTCTGCTTTTAATATTCTTGGCAGCAATTTAACAAAGACACTTTCCCCCTCCTATTTAATGTTAATAAAAGTGGAATGAGCTGAAACTTGCGGGTGATGTGGTATCATCATAACACAAAATAATTCCTGTTTGCCAGAACACTTTTCTTTGGGTTTAATTCTTACCTTCAGATGCCCTGGGGCCATCTGCTTGTTCCCCCTACTCTTTGTTGCTGACTCTTTGCAGCCTCTTGCATGAGCAAAAGCTGCACAGGGTGGGCTGTGACTGCAATCCTGGAGAACAGCTCAGCTGCCATTTTTTACTGTCTGTTTACTTGAGGATAGCTCCACAGAATCACCTTGCCTTGACTTTTGTCCAGCTGAGGCTCCCTTCCAGGTGCTGGCACCTACCTGGTAGACACCTGTGGTTTTTGAGTCCAATTAATCAGATCAGCTTTTATGATAGATCACGTGTCTGGTGAAGAAAGGCTTCACACTAGGCTGTTTATCCTGACCCCTAGGCGTCCATGTTTGCAGGAAAACAGTAACTATGGACGTGAAAGTTCAGCAAAAATATAGACTTGAAGGCTGCTCTCGGCAGCTCCTTCTTCCTCACTCGTAAATCAGCAGCAAAGATCATGCCAAGGGGCTGCTGAGGCAGTGCTGGGGTGGGGTTGCACTGACTGTGCATCGTTGCAAAGACCCAAAATGAAGCTCAGTTGGTGCTGCTTCCATGTGTGCTGAAAGCAAAGAGAGTGTTGTAAAGAAGACCCCTGCATTTTACTCTAACTCTTTGTTTGTCCTTTCCTTCCCCTGCCAACGAGAATCTTCAGTTGTCCATACAGGCAGCAGCACCACTGCCATCTTCCAGAGCCTTAATCACATGCAGAAGCATGCATTAAAATTCAGAGATCTTCCTTCTGATCTTGCATGCAGAGAGACAAAAAAAAATCACTTTTTTCTGTTCTTCAGGGATGGAAACTTTCTCTAGAGATAGTTCTCGTTATGCTTTTTCCCCCCACTCATGGAAATGACAGGGATTAGCTATTTCAGCTGTTCTGAAGAAGCTAAAAAGACTAGCTCTTCTGAAATACTGTTAACACATACCCAGCCCCTCACCCCCACCCCAACATCCCAGTGCATTCCAGGAGAAAACTTGTCATCCTAGGATGGTGTCTCAAAGTCTACAGTTCGTGGGCATAAAGCAGGGTGGTAAGCTCCAGATCCTCTGTAGAAACAGCAGGAAAGTGCTACCTGCCAGGGTCCTTCAGCCTATTAGCTGCAACACCAGGCTCCTCCTAATCCCACCTTCAGGGTTCTCTTGTGGGTTCCAGATTTCCAGACATGGATTTAGCAACCTGAGTTGTGGGGTGAAAGGTTGTCCATGTTCAGACTTTGGTGTGACTGATTCATTTTAAGCTGTTACCTCTCCCTGTAAATGATGTTTGCTATATACTGGTCTTGCATTATCATTTTATGCAAAAATGATGTCAGCTGAGGAGATGCCCTGTGCTAAGTGGTTTGTCTGCTCCTGCTCCAAGAGCTGCAGAGAGCAGCCTGGGCACCACGAGACAGCCTGGGACCATGGCATGGCACAGACAGTTGCCAACCCCAGAGCTGCCTTCAGCAATCTAGACAAGGATATAGAAAGCACCATCCAGCTTAGGCTCAGCAGGTGGAAAGCCTGGTTGAGTACAATTTGGAGTGTGAAGTTTTCCCCTTTATCTGCTCTTCTGTTCAGCTGGGAACGTTGGAAAACATCAAAAGCACCATTTATTGTCTGCTCTGAGCCTGGAAAAGAAACACTGAAAAGTTCACCTCTTTGTTTATAGGGAGCATAGAGTCAAAGTGTCAGCATCTGGTGTCTGGGTCAGCCACGAGTGGCTTTGTCCTGGAGCATTCACCTGCAGGACCAGGTCAACGTGTCCCTTGTGGGTAGAGCTGATGCCACTTGGCAGGGCTTTGCTTTCTTTGCATTACCTCTTCACCACATCCTGATGCCAGCCCAGAGGAAAGACCATCTGCAGCCATCAGGGGACATTCCCAAGTCACCGAGCAGCAAAACTTGTTCGCTGTTAATATGAACAGTGAATGAGGGAGCTGGGAGAGTCTTCTGCAATGTATTCAAGCCCCAGTATTTTCCCCTTGAAACTCTGCATCTCATGTTTACCAGCACAGCAATGTTTCCCAAGCACTTAAAAGAGAGAGTCGTTTTCCTCTGCGAGTATGTTTTAACACCTTCCATCGGCTGGAAGTTAAGCATCAGGCACAGCGGGAAGCGGCGGCTCCGCTCAGCGCGGCCTCTGCTGCCACCTGCCGCCAGCTTCTCTCCGGCCCGGCCCTGCTGCGGGCACGACGCTGCTCCCGACCCGGCTGGGCTCCCTTCTGCCGCCGGCTTGATTCATGGGAAAACCAGAAAAAAACTATTACATCCTGCTGCAAATGCTACCTCGGCTTCCAGGCAGTTGTTTCCAGGGAATCCCTTTCCAAGGGAGAGCTGAGGGATGCGGCAGTGGCTGCCTCTGCCCATCCTCACCTCCTCCTGACTTTGCTCACCCCAAGGGAACCGTGGACAATGAGAGGAGCTTCTGCATCAGGCAACATAAAAGCCCAGACTGCCTCTAACATCGCAACAAAACCCCAGCACATCCTGCAGATGCCTCCACCAACTGATGGTGTTTCCAGTTGCAGTGCTGGTGGGGTGGCATTCAGAGGAGTAGCAATGTTTTGGAAGAGGACCCCCCCACTGAATTGGCATTGAGCTGAGAAGCTGAACTGCCTTCTGAGAACTGCTGGCACAGCTACTGGCTTTGAGTGCGTGAGTGTGGAGTGGGAGCCAGGGGATCTGGTCCTGTCCTCATCCCTGCTGCACAAGCCCTGCTCCAGCCTCAGCTGAGGCTTCTCACCCACCTCTGTCTCTCTGCTAGTTTTCCCAGTGGTTGTGCCTGGCTCCAGACACTTCCTGCAGAGTCTGATGTGAGACATGCTTCATTACTGTGTGTTCAGTTCCTTGAGGGAAGTGCTATGGATTGTAATTAGCAAGTGCAGACAGAGGTGACAAGCTGAATCACTCCTGCTGTCCTCACAGAGTTCCCTGCACCAAACCTCTTTCAAGACACTGGCACCAACCTCCATGCCAGGATACTGGGCACTGCATGAGTCAGTGAATTTGAACCTTTGTTGCTAAGTTTGAGCTTAGCATAAACTCAAAAGCTAGATCTGTTGGCTATGAGCTAGGAGCCCTGCATCGGTGTTTAGGAAGGTAAAATTTCATCTCTTTGCTCATTCCATGAGAAAGAAACAGTTCCTAGAACAGCAGGACAAACACCACCCACTTTCCAGGGACCTTCTTACATGGGTTTCACAGATATGCAGTAAATGTTTTGTCTTTCACTGAGGACACCTAAGGTTATCATTCAATGCAAGTGCTTCTATTCACACAACTTGTAGTTCCCTATCTTTGCAACCATTATGTCCACTAATGCTGAGCTGGTGGGTTAGGGAGATGTCAGGGCTGGGGAAGGGAGGAAAACTAACAAGAAACTCAATCCATGCACCTGTGAAGAACAATTGCATAAGCCTTGCTTAACTAAAAAGGTGACTAACACCACCTCCTGGTTTCCCTCTCTCTCTTTCTTCTAGGTCTTCTTTTATTTTTGATGGGATAGGCACATTTTCTGATTGTGTGGCTGAAGTGGTCTTTACCCTCTTTCTTTGGCTTTGTTAGTGTGGTGTGGGAAGCTACAGAGCAGCCAGTGAGTTGTAAGTAGCCTGGTTTTACCCTGAGCTTAAAGACTTCTTCTGATTTAATTACATAGTTGGTTGGGTTTTGTTGCTGTTTTTTCCCCCAGGATTCTTAAACAAAAATCAAAGGAAATTTGAAAATTAAAGACTAAACTTAGTAGGGAGGTGCAGCCCCAGAATGGGAAGAGATGGAAGGAGTGGGCATTGGAGCCCAGTTGTGGAAGGTGAAGAACTTTCTACTCAAATCCTTGTCTGAACTCAAGCAAGGTATGGTTTGCAGTTTGCCTGCATTGAGTTGGACCAGGTGCACATGCTCATCAAATGTGATGGCTTTGTGAAGGCTTTTAGAGCTACACAACTGGTAAGAGCTTAATTCCTGCTGTGCCTGTGCCAGCTCTCCTGAGCATCGTCTCCACCTACCCAGAGCATGAGAAATGAAAGTCACAGCTCTGCTGGCCGCATACTTTATCCCCATCAGCAACAAGAAGCCTGAGCAATAATCTGGAGCCTTCTCTGTGTCACATCCCTCGAGTCTCCCTGGTCTTGCGGGAGTCCGTGGGCTCCCGGCGGAGGCACTTGCTGCAGACTTCCACTAGATGGAGCAATGCCTGAGCTGCCGCACACTCGGGGACAGGCTGGCGTCTGCTTTTGAAGCCAAGGGAGGCAGCCACCTGACGCAGAGGGTTTTTCTTTGCCTAAGAATTCTTTACAAAAGCAACGCTTCCCAGCTGAGGTATGTCACCATCCTATGTCACAGGATGGTGACAACCTCCTACTATGTCCCTGGGCCTGCTGACTTTCCTCAGGGACCCCTTTACGGCAGGTACCCCTGCTGTGGTGCACCATTCTCGGGGCGCTGCTGCCTTGCATCAGGGACATCCTCCCTTCCTGCCTTTGTTGATGCTGAACTTGTGCATGCGTTTGCCAGGGTGCAATGACTGCGCATGGCTCTGACCTGCATGGCCCCATGCTGCAGGTCACAGGGTCCCAGGCTGGGTTCTTGCCGGGGCCCATTGCCCTCATTGTCCCTTCTGGAGTGGCTAGTGACTCTGGAGGAGGGTGCCAGCAAAAATGCCCTATGATGGAAGAAATCTGGGAGGGTCTGCCCCTGGATTTCCTTGCCCTGCTGTTAGCTGCACATTGGCTTGTGCTCTGAAGTCCTGGCACGTCCACGTGCAGAGGTGTCCTGTGGTGTGGGCATATGCTCCAAGAGCTGCACTGTCAGGCTCTTGTGGAAGGCAGTGTACACCTCAGAAGTGGTCTGTTGCCAAAATGCAGGCATAAGGCTGCTGAATCCCAGACCTGGTGTCTCACCATCAGGAGGAGATGTGCTGGTGTGCAGTGAGGGTGTAGATGGTGATGCCCTTGTTTGAGAGAAATTCTTCTTTTCTTAGAGCTGCACTGTGAGAGTGACGAATGACTGAAGGTGAAAATTAAACAAACTGGGGTGAAATAGAGAGAGATATGCAGCTGCAGACCAGCAGTGAGCTGGCTTTACTGCCATGTTTCACTGGGCATTGCTCTGTCACTTTGAGTACTACAATTCTGAATAGTGTTGTGTTTCATAAGGTAAAGGCTATATGTGCCCAATGCTGGAGCCAACTCTCCCCTCTGTAAATGGCAGTGGTCAAAAGATAAATCCATCTGCATGGTAAAGAGAGTGAGAGCTGTAGGTACCCTTAGCCCACATACAGAATAAGGAATAACAAGAGCTTGGGCAGCCTGAGGCAACATATTTCAGAGCTGACAAGTTGGAAGATTTAGCTTCCTTCAAACATACCTGGTCTCCCCAGTGAGTAAGGATAATAGGATCCAAGCAGGGAATCAGACATCAAGAGAGGCTGAAGGTTATGGCACGCTGTTCAGCTGAGCTGGGCCCCTGGGAGGCGGCCGCTTGCTAGAGCTGCTCAAGTTTTGTCAAGTAGGTTTTGAAAACTTTAACTGACCTTGAAGGGTTGGGACTGAAGGAACATTGATCTGTGGGAAGTGGAGACCATTACTCTTGCTCTGCAACACTTCAGCTAATCATTGGGGCACAGCTTTGACTCATGGGCCTTTCAGTTTGATTGCATTTCAGTTCTTGTCCCAAAGACCTTTCATGGTTTTTTATGGATGGGAACAGTTTCACCCACCAGGAAAACACAATGCATTCAGCAATAATTGGGTAACAAAGAAGTGATCATTTTGGCCATAAAGAAGGACTTTTGTAGGCACTGCATACAGACAGATATAAGAATAGAATTACAATAGAATAGAATTAACCAGGTTGGAAAAGACCTTTGAGATCATCAAGTCCAACCTATCACCCAACACCATCTAATCAACTAAACCATAGCACCAAGTGCCTCATCCAGTCTCCTCTTAAATATCTCCAGAGATGGTGGCTCCACCACCTCCCTGGGCAGCCCATTCCAATGGCCAATCACTCTTTCTGTGAAGAACTTCTTCCCAACATCCAGCCTAAACTTCCCCTGGCGCAGCTTGAGACTGTGTCCTCTAGTTCTGCTGCTGGTTGCTTGGGAGAAGAGACCAACCCCCACCTGGCTACAGCCTCCTTCAGGTAGTTGACTGAAGACTTGGTGCCATGGTCTAGTCGTGGGGCTGTGGTGACAGGTTGGACTTGATGATCTTCGAGGTCTCTTCCAACCTTAGTGATACTGTGATACTGTGAACATGTCTGGAAAACTGGGATGACCTTTTCTGTGGTTCATCATGGTGTCTATTCTTGAAATATACCCCTGATGATCCCTCTCTGCAAGTTATCTATTCTGTTTTGCAGGAGATGTGTGGTGAGATCAGGATTTCAAGATAACCTCAGCTGTTTCACTGGGTTTCTGACCCAGCTGAACTTTGCTGAACCTTGACTCCTAATGTGGAGGGACAAAAACACACGATGGAGAGCTTTTCTGTCTCAAGTTTACTGGTTATTTGTAGTTTGGCTGCAGAGGATGGAAAAAGATGCCCCCAAAAAGGGGCAATACTCCAAAACTTCAAGTATTGCTTTAGAATTGCATCACTTCATAAGGGATTGTGTATATTATCTCACTAAAATTCAGGGAAAAAAATAATCAAATCCCTTCTGTCTCTTAAACTTAGAAAGAGATTAACTTTTAAGTGGAATGTCTCCTGTGATTCAACTCATCTATGCCTGAACTTTGGCATCAGGATAGCGTGCTTGCTTCTAGCCTTACCATAGTGATATGCAAGAGTAGCCCTGCACTAGCAGGTTGGTCTCTTCTCCCAGGCAACCAGCAGCAGAACAAGAGGACACAGTCTCAAGCTGCACCAGGGGAAGTTTAAGCTTGAGGTTGAGGAGAAAGTTCTTCACAGGGAGAGTCGTTAGCCATTGGAATGTGCTGCCCAGGGAGGTGGTGGAGTCACCATCCCTGGAGGTGTTCAAGAGGGGATTGGACATGGCACTTGGTGCCATGGTTTACTCATGGGGTCTGTGGTGACAGGTTGGACTTGATGATCTTTGAGGTCTCTTCCAAACTTGGTGATTCTGTGTTATTCTGTGGGAAAATGGAGTGAGCAACAGGACAGTTTCCCCATCTAATTCTTGGGCCTCCTCCCTCACTGCTGTCCTCTTCCTGTTTCTGGCTCAAACTACTACGAGGTCTTTTGTGGGCTGTGTGGGTGATGCCAACCTCTGACTTTATGTTTCCCACTTATAACTGCTTAAAACCTGAAGTACCTCAACTTCTTGTCTGGAGTCTGTCATGCCTTAAGACTCAGAGAGGCACCCTGATCATGGGGGAGTATGTGCACACACAGCGAGGTGTTGGTCTATTGTTCTAGAGCTGTCAGCATGCAATCATGGAGAGCTATATCCTGTTTAATTGCAAAAATGAGTGTCCAGCCACAAAATAGTCCTAACTGGTTAACTCTGATCCAGAAGACATTTGATTTGGCTTCAGCACTCCAGCTCTCATGGGTGGGCTTATCAGATCAGAAGAACATTTTCCTCAGTTCACAACTGGAGCATACCTGATCTTCAGACACTGAAAAATCATAAAGGTGACACTCCCCCACCCTCCTCCCCACCTCACCTTGTCATGTGTAGAGGCCACACATGATGATCCTTGTGCCCACAGCACTGTGCTGGGGCCAGGGGCTGGGTTACCTGCTCAGGGATCACTGAGAACTGAGCCACAGCCTCATGTGCAGCTGACCCTGTGCCTTGGCTGTCCTCCAATCCTAGCTGCAGTTTGTGGTGGGTATAGTGTAAAATAAAGCTGTCTTGCTTTACCCTGTGGCATTTTTCTTGCTGTTGGTGTGGCTAATGCAGGTTCAGTGAAATGCCAGTTGCAACTCAGTTAATGTATGCTAAGTAAGCAATTTCATTAGCTAGCAGTCAGTCTGCAGGATACTTTCATTAGTTTTATGTGTATTGTTGCCTCTCCTTTTATTTGTACAGGAATTATAAATTTCACTTTTTCCACTTTTCTGTTTCCAATTTATCCTCCCTGCTTCCTTTCACTACCATCCCTCCCCTACTTGCTAATGATATCTTAAAGTGACCTTTGAGTTGCTCTAAATCATAGCATAGACCAGACTAGACTAGAATATTTCAGTTGGAAAGAACTTACAATGATCTTCTAGTCCAACTCCCTGACCACTTCAGAGCTGGACAAATGTTAAAGCACATTGTTAAGGGCATTGTCCAAATGCCTCTTAAACACTGACAGGCTTGGGGCATTGATCACCTCATATTCTTCCCTTTTGCACCTCTTTTCAAGGAATTTGGATGCACCTGTGCACAGAAATGTATGTAAACACACCAGTGCCTTGCCCTGCTTAAAGTCTCTGCCAAAGTATACCTTAAACTCCTGCCTGTCTTCCTTCCCCACAGCTCAGGATGCATTTGTGATTGTGTGGTTTGAGGGATAGATTGCTGAGATGTTCCTCTGGTGAGACCAAGCATATGGCAGCCCAACCCCATTAATACTTGTCTTCTCCATGTGTTGCATATTTTGCACTTTTCAGTTGAGGGTGCAGATGTTATCTAAACTCAACAGGAGCTAAAGAGGTCCTGCCTTCCTCATCCTCCTCTTCTTCCCATCGCTGCTGAGCAATCTTCCCTGGGCTTGTGGTTGTCATGCAGCCTCTCTCTCTCTACGATGGCATTTTTCACTGACTCTATTCGTGGTGGACTCCATCCATCCATCCACCCATCCATCCATCCATCCATCCATCCATCCATCCATCCATCCATCCATCCATCCATCCACCCACCCATCCATCTATCTGTCTATCACTTCCTCTCTTCTCTGCTCCCCGTGACTGTGGCACTGCTCACTTGTCCCTGCTACTTTGAATGTGTTTCCCCCCCCCCCCCTTACTAACCAGGGGCTGCTGATAGGGGCTCATTTCCAGGCTGCCTCATCTGAAGTGGAAAAGGCTGCAACCTCCTCATTCAGAAAGCAAAGACAAGTTGATTGGCTGTGTTTTACCTCTGTCTGAAACCCAGGGTTTGCTTTATGGAGGCTTTTTTTTTCAAGAGCAATTCATGCACTGTTAGTTTGAAAATGTATTTGCAATAACTTACTTCTGGAGCTTTTTTTGTTGTGCTGTCTGTGTTGGCAATTAATTATTGAGGCAGCTTACTTACAGGCAATGCTTACTTTCTTCTAGCACCTTCAATGAGATGTGAATAGCAGCAGGGTTTGTTTTTTATTGCTGGCACAGAGAGGTAGATATATCCTCTTTCAGGGTAAGACTGTAAGCTAAACAATAACTCTGGCTCAACCTTGGTTTTAAAAAAGAAAGAGAAATTCAGCCTTTGAAATCACAGCACATTGGTCTTGGACTTGTTTGCTGCTGCTTCTTTAAGGGTTTTGTTGTTGGTTACACTTTACCAGCAAGCTGTTCACTCTTGCAAAAGGAAAAGGCTCTTCTCAGCTCATCCCATGCTTCAAGATTGCTGCCTCTACAGCTCTTGCATTGGAACATTTTGCTTTCAAAAATCCCAGTCCTCTCCAGAAAATCTTGCCTTGCCTTGAGGGGCAATTCAGAGCTGCTCCTGGCACTCACCTGGAGGCTGGGCTGCCCAGCCTGTGCTTTCCAACTGTCCTTTCGTCTTCTTTTGGATGGTACCTTTGGCAATGACTGTCACAGCTTTTCCTGCCCTACTCTGCTGCAGATATGTGTCTAGTTTGTGTGACTTGCTTTGAAATTTGCTCCAGTGATTTATGCCCATAGGGAGAAGCAAACCTACCTGGGACAAGGGGCTTACCATCACCTGTGTGTGCATGAGGATTTAGTCCCTGCTGGAAATGTTTAAATAAATAAGCAGCAGGGCTGGTGTTTCCCTGTCTTAATAGATCTGAAAAGGGCCTTAGCCAGTGCCTGCTGAAACCTCTGCATGCTTCCCCAGTGACTTGGGATGTAGTCCAGGCTGCAAGTTGAGTGTATTGGAGTAATCCAGCAGCTATGGGAGATCTGCAGAGCTGTAGCACAAGGGAGATGCTGACATGTTATCATAACTGATTAATACCATCCATCAATACCTGATTAAAATGAGCAGAAATGTTTTTGCTTCCTCTGCAGCAGAAGAGCTCTCTTATGCAGAAAGTGCACCTCTTAATTACCCCTCTGTAAACTCTCAGCGAGGCAGAGCATCAGCCTTGTAGCTTCAATCCTCTCTGCTGTAATTACTTTTTAATTACATAAGTGCATAAGGTGGGGTAATAGGTGAGGGGTTTGGCATTTGCCTTTTTCCCCCTTTCATTTATATTAGAAGCATCCTTCACCCAGTAACAGAATTGCAGAAGACAATCAGACAGCTGTTCTTGCTGCCATCAGCAGCAGGGCCACACTCGAATCTTTGCAGGGTGAGGGAGCTCAGGCTCGGACTGCAGAGCCAGTGTTCACATCTGGTTTGTTGCTATTATTGGCTCCTCTGAGCTCCCGCACTCAGATTCTGGGTGAAACCCTTGCTTGACTAGTGCCAGTCACAAAGCTTCTGCTGGCTTCAAAAAAGTCAACATTTCATCCACTTTTTAATTATATTTTATTAATTTCTTAGTGCCACTAACACGTTGAATTTGACTAGGTATAGTGACTCTTTAAACTATTTGGAGCATGAATAGAATAGAATAAACCAGGTTGGAAGAGACCTTTGAGATCATCGAGTCCAACTCATCATCCAACACCACCTAATCAACTAAACCATGGCACCAAGCACCCCATCAAGTCTCCTCCTAAACACCTCCAATGATGGTGACTCCACCACCTCCCTGGGCAGCACATTCCAATGGGCAATTGCTCTGTGAAGAACTTCTTCCTCACCTCCAGCCTAAACCTCCCCTGGCACAGCTTGAGACTGTGTCCTCTTGCTCTGGTGCTGGTTGCCTGGGAGAAGAGACCAACCTCCACCTGGCTACAACCTCCCTTCAGGTAGTTGTAGACAGCAAGAAGGTCTCCCCTGAGCCTCCTCTTCTCCAGGCTAAGCAACCCCAGCTCCTTCAGCGTCTCCTTGTAGGGCTTGTGTTCCAACCCCCTCCCCAGCTTTATTGCCCTTCTCTGGACACGTTTCAGCAAGTCAACATCTTTCCTAAACTGAAGTGCCCAGAACTGGACATAGTACTCAAGGTGTGACCTAACCAGTGCTGAGTACAGGGGCAGAATGACCTCCCTGCTCCTGCAGGCCACACTGTTCCTGATACAGCCCAGGATGCCATTGGCCCTCTTGGCTGCCTGGGCACACTGCTGGCTCATGTTCAGCCTCCCATCAGCCAGTACCCCCAGGTCCCTCTCTGCCTGGCCACTCTCCAGCCACATGAGTACCTCAGCCACTTAAAGAAGTGTTTCAGTGGGCACCTGAGAAAGTGTAACCTCAGGGCAAAAGCTGTTTGTGGCAAGGAATCCCATGGGAAACAGAGATGGCTGGCACTTGCATAGAACAATCACAGTAAAAGGGCACATATGGAATAGAGGGGAGTGTCTAATGCTGCACGGTGAGATTTGGACAGGATTGCGTGAGAGGCAGAAAGGCACAGACAGATTCACTTAGAAGATGCTAGCTCCTGAAATTTTGGCATGTACTTACCAAAAGGTATCAAGGATTTTTTGGAAACCAAACTTAGAAGTTTTGAGTGGGATAAATTCATCTCCACTGACAAACTTAGTCCAGGTCAGGAATATGCTTTGGAAACCATGGATCCTCATTGCCTCTACTTACCACATTGGTTCTCATCAAAGAGGGTTCCTGGGACACATGTGTCAATCACATTTCATGCCACTTGCAAGCACAACATTAAATCTCTGTGATGTTGTAAAAAGAATCACAGAGGATTAGGAGTTGGAAGGAACCTCTAGAGATCATCGAGGCCAACCCCCCTGCCAGAGCAGGATCACCCAGAGCAGGTCACACAGGCTTATGCAGACAACTACTGTCCTGACGTGACAGACTGAGGTTTGTTACAAGCCAAAGCTCACCCTGAAGCTCCTGTGTGAATGAGCAAATTAACAGCCTAGGAAAAAGCAAAGGCCACAGATGACTTTGTGATCAGTTATATCTGGGTCTGGTAAGAGCACATTTTGGTCAGCCATGCATGACACACGAGAGGCTCATAAACCCCAGGCAGACAAAGCACATTTTATCCCCCAGAAGACCAGGCTGTTGCAGCCTGATAGGAAGCATGGCTCCTCAGGGAGATACCCAGAGGCATGACTATGCTCTCAGTGGTTTCTCTGGCTTACCACAGTATCAAAATATTAAGGTTGCAAAACTGCCACTTAACGGCCCCAAAGCCCAAATAAAGTGCAATTAGTGTTCTCTGTAGGGTTTGTTTTTATTGATAATTTTGATGAGCAAAGCCAGCCACACAGGAAATCCTACCTTAAATTCACAAGGATAGCTATTAATTCTTTTCTGCCTTACCCAAGACAACTCAGAGTTCACAGCAGCGTCTCTTCTGTCTCCTCCCTCCCTTCTTTCCAGTTTCTTGCTCCTGCATCATTGCCACTTGAAAAAATTCTGGTGGGGGGAAGAAGAAGAATTTCCCTGTCTTCCTTTCTTCATCCTCATTTCTAGACAGTTTTAAAACTTAATTGTTCTAATTGCCTCATTAATGCCTATATCTTAAAGCAGGACCGCGTCCTGTGCTAACAAACTGCTGGAGCTCTGACCTGTTTCTTTATTGGGGCACAAGGGGAAGGGAGGTTGCAGAAAATCTTTTGGTGTCAACACTGGTGCTCTTGTTTCATGGACATGCACTTGATGACCTCTTTCACACCTTCCGTGTCTTCCTCCACTTCAGGAAGACCAGAGCTATTCACATACAGGCAAATGAGTCCTGTGCTCTTTAACCAGCACTACTGATGCTGCGTCTCCCCTTCCATACCAGCCCCATGCAAGGGCTGAGCTCACTTGGTATGTGTGGAATCAAGGCTGTATTCAGAGCTGGAACTCTTGCTGCCACATCCAAACTGCCTGAACAGGAAAATGGGACCCTCAGCCACACAGAAATGTGATTCAGACCCAGCTTCTTCTTACTTTATTCATGAGAAAGGAGGGGAAAAGGCAGAGCTGGAAGGAGTCAGACAGTGCAGCTGTGAAGCTGCACCTGAGGACCACTAGCAATCCCTCTTTCAATGATGTACTCTGGATCTTGTGCAGCATCACTTGCCCTTTTTGTGGCGCTTCACAACACACAGCCCTGACTCAGAAAGGGTCCAGCAGGAATGGGCTGTACCATATTCATGGGAAAAAAAACACCACATCAACCAACCAACCAACCAAAACCAACAACCCCCCAACACATCAAAGAGCTTCACTGCTTTGGAAATGCTTTGTTAGCCTACTAAGAGCAAAAGTTGATTCCTGAGCAGCATTTATATCTCTGTTATCCCCACATTGCATTGCTGTGCATGAGATTACGAGCTAATGCGTTTTTCACGTCTTCTTCAGGACAAGGTGAAGAGCAACATTTACCTCTGGTCACATCAATTCTTTGGCCAACTCAGCAGCAAAGGTGATATTTGCTGCCCTCATGCTGGAGGCTCGACTAATGAGGCTGAGTGATTTATATGTTAAGAGCAGGGAAATCTGGAGCTTTATACAAGGGGCCCTGGTGGGAAATTTGCATGAAAATTTCATGCTGTTCACTCACAGGAGCCCTGCCTGGCGGTGGGTTCCCTTCCCTGCTGTGCTACCCTTCCCCTTTACGGCAGGGAGCTGCCCCACTTTGCTTCAGCAAAGCCCCTAATAGAAATAAAACATGCAAAGGTGGTGGTGTCCATTTGTTTGTTTGTCAAAAGTCAGGGGAGCAAGAAGCTGTTGTTTATTTAAAAATGAAAAGAACTGGAGCTTGGAGACCTGGGAGGGCCTTTTGACAGTTCTGGCCATTTTGAACCACCAGGAGCTTTCTCTGCTGCCATTGAAGACTGAAATTGACCTCCTACAGATTTTGGAGAGGCAGGAAAACAACTTCCCAGTTCTGAGACAAAGGAGTGGACCAAGCTGGGCTAGCAGGAGTCCAGTGTCTGGACATGAAAATCAATTTGAGTTTAATTTACGAAGCTGGGCTTTAGATTCTCAAATGGGATTTGCTAAAGGTCTGGTCATACTTGTCTTTTATCTGACTTGGTCCTGCCTGCTTGACTAGAGGTACTGCAGGCACTGACCAGACTAAATCCTTTTCCTGGGGTACATTAACATCTATTCTAGATAGAAGAAATTCTTCACAGAGAGAGTGATTGGCCACTGGAATGGGTTGCCCAGGGAGGTGGTGGAGTCACCATCACTGAAGGTGTTTAGGAGGAGACTTGATGGGGCGCTTGGTGCCATGGTTTAGTTGATTAGATGGTGTTGAATGATGGGTTGGACACAACGATCTCGAAGGTCTCTTCCAACCTGGTCTGGTCCATTCCATTCCATTCCATTCCATTCCATTCCATTCCATTCCATTCCATTCCATTCCATTCCATTCCATTCCATTCCATTCTATCCTATTCTATATTATTTGTTTTGGTTCATGAGTAGTCTGGGTCCAGGTTCTATGTTTCTCTGTGCCGGGCTGAGCCTGTGATCGTTGCTGGCCCGTGGCTGATGATTGCTTTCTCCCATTACCCTGGGTGTCCTGGAAAGGAAAGGAGGATTTGTGGTCTGAATAGGTACTGGATCTCCACTGGAGACAGAGAAGCCAAGGGGACAATTGCACTGAGATATCTATCCACAGGCATGCTTGTAGGTGATTTAAGAACAACATTCATGGTTTCCTGGAGGTAAGGAGCCATGTCCCTGACTTCAATACTCCAAGCAGGTGGCCACAGTCTCTGGGTTTGTCTTTGGCACTCAAATACTGTTAGGAGAAAGAAGCGTCTTCAGGAGGGAAAGCCTGGGATGACTTCAAATGGTGGTTCCTTGCTGGAGACATGATTCCAGCTGCTGGGCCTCATTGTTTAAACAAGCCTAGCTTATGTTCTGCATGGGGGGTAAATTTAGGATTGTTGATTTAATGATCATTTTGGCAGCCCTTCAGAGTGCAATACTGAAGCAGAGACTCCTCCAAGAGTTGTAGGGGACCGCACATAGCCCCTCTGAGCACTGCCATGGAGCTACCTGCATCCATCCCTGTGTGAAGCTCGAGGCTTTAGGCTATTTTTGAGGGAGAGGCAATTTTTCTTCTTGTTGTTAGAGCTCCCAGTGCTCCCTGTGCCAGCTGCCTTGGGGGGCCCATCCAGCAACTGCACTGCTGAAACTCCTGAGTAATTGATACCTTCTAAAATGGCACCTTTGGAGCAGCTGACTGGCTCCTGCGATGAGCTGCTGAATAATTGAAGCAATATTTGCAGGTTTTGCACTGAAGTACTAACAGCTGTGATATGTTTTGATATTTATGAAGCCCAATAAATTATGGATTAGACAGTGCAGTGAGCCCAGCGTGGTGCTTATTACTGCTGGAGTGCCGGAGCTGATGGTGTGCTATTCATCCCGTTTTGCCTGCATTGTTTGGCTGAGTATGACTGGTGTCTATTACTGGACTTAATAGAGCTTGCTCACAGGTTTAAGTTCTAGTCCCTGAGAGCTGACATCATGTTTTAATTTGTTCTTCACTCCACAGATTTTTAGAAAGACATGCTGGGGCTATATTTCAGGGTCACTGGGCATTGCATCAACTCACAGATGTGGAGATGATTGTTTCTGCAGTAATGCAAAGGGGCACTTGCAGAATTAGCAGCAAGTCTTGGCATTACACTGGCAATTATACAAAATCCAATCTTCTTTGCAAGCTGGTCTGTGGGTAAATATTTTGTGTCTTCTCTAGGATATCTCATTCATTGCAGGAATTTGTTCATAACTGAGCCAGTGCTCATGAGATTAAGCTCTTCATTCCTCTTTCTATTATGCAGGAGAATTTTGTTTTGTGGATTTTTGCTTTGCAGATGATCCAAACAGATCACAATTTTTCCCCTAACAGCACAAGCTGACTGTTGGGAAGGGATGGGAACGGAGGAAATAAGTGTTTGGAGCAGCAGATGGCATCCTATCACTCAAAAGCTTCCCTGACACTGTGAAGTACAATAAATACACAAGAGAAAGTGTCTGTGTTCTGCTTACAGCACCAGTAAGCAAGCCTATAGAAAGCTGAGGGGTTTGTTCATGTGTTAAAAGTCATTCCTTTACAAATCTAATGCTTTCTTTGCTTTCTCAATGTCCTTGAGTGAAATATCTATAGCTGATCTGTTCACTTGGACATGCTTGGTCCACACAGCCCACGCAGTGTGTGCCTTCCCACAGCACGTATTTGGAGCTTGCTGGATGAATTGTGCCCTAGAAGACCTATTTATCTCCTGCAAAGAAAGTCATAGGAAGAGCCTAGATGGAATATCTCAGCTGCAGCAATGTTCAGGGCAAACATACATTTCATTCCAAGAAAACAGCTGGCACGTGTCCAGAAAATACTCTGACACTCCAGCTTCTTAAAAGCATCTTGATGCAGAAGTTCTCAGGAAACCCAAAGGCTCTGCAGGTAAAGCAAGCCTTTGGATCCAATGAAATGCTGCAGACAGAGATTTCTTCCTCTGCTTTCTTTTCTGCAGATATTGAATAGGGGAATGAAAGATATTTTACCTTTAAAATCATACTGCAGGAAAATGCAGAGCTTTCCCCACCTGTTAGTTACCAGCTAGAGACTGCAGACCTTTAGGGGGAAGACTGTGCTGAGCTCGTGGTTCCTCTCATTGTGTTGCATGATAAAATGTCCACCTTTTGCAGCAAGGAGGAGAGCATTCCCATCAGCTTAAAGAGATGTTTGTTGCTATAAAATAGCACAAAAAGTGCATTTATAGTGAAAGAAGGGAAGGAACAAAATCCTGGCTGAAAGTTTGCTAATCCACAGGAAAACTGGAGCACAGTTTTCTTCTGTGCTTTCCTAGGGCCTTCTTCCAGCTATATTTGCTTTTTCATACTTCTCTCTCAACCATGAAAATGGACATCCTGATTGAAGCTGCTATCCCAGTGAAGAGACAGAATGTAGCTTCATTTAATATGAGGCTTTTAACAAATATCTTGAAGAAAAAAAAAAATAAATGAATTTTATAAAGAATGCCTGACTCTTCCCCTTCACAGCTGCTGGCAATGCAACTGCTGCAGCAGAAATTGTTGCTTACAAAGGGTATTGATTATTGTGGTCAAATAAAGGACCCAGAATCACAGGGAGGGTGGTCTTGTGCCCTTGTGGGATGGGAGGAGACAGTTCTCCTGTCCTAGGGCAAGTCCAAGGCTGAAGGGTGGGACACCTGCCCCCAGCTGCCTCATACCAGTGTGAGAATAGTAGTAGGGATGGTTGCTCCTCTCCCACTGGCCCCTCTTTCCAGACATCCTTCCACTTTCTCCCTGTCCTCTTCACAGATGATCAGCCAGAGCGAACGTTGCTGAGGGTACTCAGAAAAAAAGGAGTATCTTGGGCCTTCCATTTCTTGACCTACAGTAGAAAAAAAACCAGACAGTGTTTCAGGTTGTTACAATTGCAAATAAAAAACCCAAGAAAACAAACCAGCTGCAGACAGCAGCTGGCTTTTGGGGCTGGCTTTGGAAACAAGAGTTTTAGTTCTTATTTACACACACTGCAATGCTGTAAGAATAGACACAGGGCTGCACTGATGCTGTGGCATTGAGACAGGTAAAGATTTGCCTCCATTAGCACACAGCAAAGCTGTGGGCAGCAGCTCCCAAAGAGCAGGATCGTCACTTACCCAGCTTTCCTGCCATGCTGACTAGGAATTTCCTCCTTTCTCCTTGAATCTGGAGCTGAACTAGTTGGAGGATGTCAAAAAGGAGGGAAGCTCAAAGCCTTGTTTTGACATACATGCTTACTTGTATAGGTGAGCTCCTGGGGCCTGCTGTAGGTGACTGATGATGTCCGCCTCAGACCGGTATCAAACTGATGGATTCTCCCAACAGCAGAGGCATGAACCTTCCCGGGTTTCCATGTTCCATCTGTCTGCAGCATCTGTAGTGGGCAGTGGGACAATAGGCTAGGATCCTTCTCAACTTGAAACACTACACACTGGTTTGCTACAGGCCTCTCTTCCTCATCCTGTCCTTTGTCAATATTTGAATGTTATGATATGGTCTTCTGCCCTTCCCGAACAACTTTGTCCTTCCCTCTGTGAGCTACACTGTACTTACCAAAGGTTTGGAAAGGCTGAAGCTGCAAGGTGGATGATTTGCTGGCAACAAAGATTAGAGTAAGTGTCCATGACAGTTTCTTGGTTTTGTTGTGAAATGTTGTATTTCTCTTCCTATGAATCTGGTTCAGCCAAGTTGGTATCATCTGATGGGATATCACCCTGGACATTGATGAGATGCAGCAAGTCAGCAGGTGCCACCAGAAAGCATCCTTGTACCTCCAAGTGGCTGGTTAGCCTCACAGCCTTGCTGCATGATTTAGTCTTTTAGGCTTAAAAGGTCTTCCATGACTTTATTAGGTCTAGAGAGATGGATATTTGTGCAGACTTAAATCTTTTCAAACATTATGGCTCGAGGATAGTGTATTGCGAGGGGGAGCGAGCAGGCTGCTGGCTGGGACTAAGCCAGCACCCGGGATTAAACCACAACACCTCAAAAGTACTCACCACTTACCATAGTGACACCATTTGCCAAGGTGACAGACAGACTCAGTGGAAAGGTGTTTGTATTTAAAAAGCCTGTTTTTCATCTTTCTGATCTGCAGTTTGGGCTCACTTCAGCCAGGAACAGCTCTTCCAGCCGCTCGGTGCTTATTCAAGTACTTCGCGCTAAGTAAGAGCAGTAGCAACCAGGGTGGTAAAATAATGCTTTATTCCATGAATGAACAAACACTACCATGCCACATCCTAAAGTTCTTTCTACAAAAGATTGTGGACAGAGCAGATTTTTTTACATTTCTCGGGTCAAGTTCATTTCAGGCTCTTGAGCCTGCTCAGTGTAGCAAAATCTGGACACGCAGCATTCTTATTGTCTATTTGGCAGTTTGCCAGGTAAAGCAGATTTATACCATAGTTCTTGTTCACACAATGTTGATGCACTGTAAATTAAAGAAGATAACTAGGAAACCAAACTAGGTAAGTTCTGTAGTTTATCTGTTTGTTTCCCCCCCATGATGGTCAAAGTACAACCAACATTCAAAGCTTAAAATAAAAGACGATGGTAAAAAAAGGACACGCTAAAGAACACAATGGAAACATCATCATTGCTGTCAGGATGTGAGTTTGCCCACAGTACTATGTAAAAAGTAGAAACTGTCATTGATATTCCAGCTGTCAAAACAAGGAAAGAAATTACATTAATTGTTATAGTTCCAAGCTAGTACGTCTAAAGAGTCCTGATCAGCAAAGAAGTGGTATTGCATGCATGCTGAACACAAGACTAATATTGGATTGGGGGACCTGACAAATAACTGACTTACATTCCTTTATATACAACAAAAATGAAATATACAGTATTAATACTGGCTGTACATTTGGTCAGAGTATTTTACAAGGAGTGACACTAGTCAAAATTCTTATGGCGTGGTTGGTGAGCGGCACGGAATGAAGGTTGGATTTCTCTCTGAGAGCTGAATGCTGTCACAAGAAGCTTTAAAAGTTGCTTTGCACCATTACAATGAAGTGTTAGATATGTTAAAGAAAAGGAAAATAAATACTCCCCTTTCTTGTTTTCTTTTATCATAGAATCAGTCAGGGTTGGAAGGGACCAGAAGGATCATCTAGTTCCAACCCTCCCTGCTGTGGGCAGGGACACCTCACACTAGATCAGGCTGGCCAGAGCCTCATCCAGCCTGGGCTTAAACACCTCCAGGGATGGGGCTTCAACCACCTCCCTGGACAATCCATTCCAGGGCTTCACAACTCTCACGGTGAAGAACTTCCTCCTCACATCCAGCCTGAATCTCCCCACCTCCAGCTTCATTCCATTCCCCCTAGTCCTATCACTATCTGATATCCTGAGTAGTCCCTCCCCAGCTTTCTTGTAGGCCCCCTTCAGATCCTGGAAGGCCACAATAAGGTCACCTCGGAGCCTTCTCTTCTCCAGACTGAACAGCCCCAAATCCTTCAGTCTGTCAATGCTTGGAAAAACTATAGCAGAAGAGATGCATTAAATGTGTTTGAAATGTGCTAATCGCTGACCTGGAATAAAATGAAGCTGCAGACGGCACGTGCAACAAATCTCTGCACGTTGGTTCTGTTTAAATGGCTTCATGGGATGCTCTGTGAATTACCTGGTACAAATTCCTGCTACCACAACCTCATCTAGATACTCCCCGACAGGTTGCCAAACAAGTGTTGCAATGCTAAAAGAAGAAAGAGAATAATGGTGACCATCATATATTGTTCTCCAGTGTAATAAAAATAGCGCCGTGTGAAGCTGATTTAGCTTTAGTTATGTGCTGCTTTAGCTTTAGGTATGTGCATATTTTCCAAGGCTGCCAAAGAAAATATTCCATATTGCAAGCAAAGGATACGTTTGGAACATCAATGTGAGATTTCCTTTGCTTTATTGTAAGATCTTTTTTAATGTCTGAGTACCTTGACCCCACTTCCTCTTTTAGACCCCTGAGGTCTAAAGTGAGTTGGCTAATTCATTGGTTTTTTTCCTCCCCATCCAGAACAAGCTGAGAAGCTAATAAGGTAAGCACAAGACCAAATGAAAACAGAAGTAAAAGCTATACATAATTAAGAAATAATTCCAGGAGGCTGAAGATCAATGTAGCTATAGCACTGTCAGGAACAATTGAATTTGAATGTCCTGTAGCAGTGACAAACTTTCTGAACATGGGAAAGAGCAGGCAAGTACCTATGAATCAGTAATCTTTAAAATAATTGTGCTATAATCTTTTCAATGTATTAGGTCAGAAGTTTTTTCTGACACAGGGTGAGGCTGACTACAGTAACCTTAATATGGATGATGGATTTCACTGCTACTGCTTGATTGCTTGGATGCAAAGACACAAATAAATCTTCCGGTGCTCGAAGTGGTTTCTCGGGGCGTCCCATCACATTCAATGGCTTACCACTTTCCAGCTAGAAGTCACTTCGTGGCAAACAAAACACAAAAGGAAACAAAACACAAAAGGAAACAAAACAAAAAGGAAAAAAAAAGAAAGAAAGAAAGGAAAAAGGAAAAAAAAGAGATGTTGGTTGTGATGGATTCATTTCAGACAGCAGTTTCTGCTGAGTTCACCATGCTTAATGTTCTTCCATTTAGGAAGGAGTTGCTGTCAAGTAAAGCAGATGAGCTGCTTTCAGTTTTCTTTAAATACATGCTAACAGCGTTACATCTCTTTCTTCAGGACAGTGATCCAGTTGCATATTGTTAGAGAGATCTGCCTTGTGCTTAGCACGGACAAGAAGAGTTAATCGTCGTCCTCCTCCTCTTTCAGTGGGGCTAGTGGGAGTTTGTCCTGAACTTGGAAACACGATGCAAAGAAATTGACGATGGAGTTGTACAAATGCTGCTCCAGTGCTGCGTTGTTGAAGTAATGGCTTTCATCGGGGTAAATCTGCACAGAAACAGGCAAATACACACCATTAGGAGCAGCTTAAAGCCTCAACGCTGACCATCCGTATCTGCAGCTTGAGCTGGCCTGCAAACCCACTGCTTCTCCTCAGCACCACGTGTCTTTCTGTAAATGCACATGAAGTAATCCAGGGTAATCCAAGCACCACAGTGTAGAAGCAGGCTGTTTTCAGATAGCTTTGGAAGGCTATGGGGAAGATTTGCCTTTGCTCGAATTAGAGAAGGCTAAGTCTAGTCTTTGACTCAGAAAAGAATGTAAACATCTTGTAACTGAAGGAGAGGAATTGGGCAGAATTTGCTTGGATGTGTTAAAATACTGTTTTGTTATTTTGACCTATTGTATGCCAGTGGAAAATGACCTATTAAGACGTGAAACATGTGCCTTCTGATAGACTGGATAAGGTAATAAACGCCTTCCCCTGCTTACATCTTGTCCTGGAAGCTATGCTCGGGGTGATTCGAACACCTATACACCACCACCACAGTGCTCTGAGTGCAGGCTTGCATCTTCCTTGCAAAAGATCTTTTGTTATGGAAGAGGATTTTCTAGTTAACACCATTCTGAGCAAGTTCAAGCTAAGCAGAACAAGACCATGCTTGCAAATAACAGTTCTTGCTCCTTGTGAAAACTGGAAAAGAACTCTGGTTAAAGTCTGTGGAGCCTGTGAATTCAGTTATACTGATTCAAATGAGGGTGTTAATGGGAAAATGCCATTAAGTAAAAATCAAGCTTGCTGGAGAGGTGATTAAGTAGGGAAAAAAAGTGTTGGGAGATAGAAACTAAATAGTTTAAATGCAACTTCCCATTTAAATGGAATAGGTAACTTCTGTGCCTGTTGAAGAAATATGAAGGGATCACAATGGGTTGTCCAGACTGGGATACTGAAGGGGGGAAAAAGTATTTTCTAGGGATGGAAGCTTGCAGGCAGGTCTGAGGTGTCTCACTGCTGCTCTGAGTACCTCAGTGTAAGATCTAGATCCCTTATCTCTTCATTCAGTCCTTATCTTGGACATGTGTCAAGCCCATTGGTGCCTTCGAGCTGCACCATACTAATGCTTCTGCACTGGGAAATGTGTAGGGGCTCCTCAGCCATTGTAGTGCCGACCAGAGCTGTGCTGGGCTTGTTGCTTAGCTCGGATATCTGTGCTCTATATCCTGCCTGCCTGTGGAGCTTGATGGAGTGAGCAAACCATGACATGAATCTCCTCAGAAGTGCAGCCAGAGGGAGCTGGTATTCAGTGAATCAAGCAATAGTAAGACTTGGGCCACTGCAGCTGGTACTGTGAGCTGTAGCATGGTCCCTGGCACAGACTGAGCCTGGGCTAGATGCACCAGACTGTGGATTAGGATCTAGCAGACAGTAGGGACTATCCCCATGAGTTGTGGAGGGGTTAATTTTGGAGGCTGTACTGGCTTGGACACAGGTCATTCAGCAAATCAGAGGTGTAACTCAGTGGAAAGAAGGGCTTTCTAGACCAGAGACCAGAGCATGTTGTTTGCAGTGGGATGTCAGATTCCAGTGACATTTCTTTCCTTATAATTTCTGGCCGATTCAATCCTGAATTTGGCCTGTTGTTCCCAAAGAAAGCCAAGAGGCATCATTTCCTTAGAGATATGCATGTCATTTAGTAACAGTTCTACCACTGTCCAAACCAAAACTGCCACATACACAAGGACAAGAGTGCACAGGAGCACACTATACACTGCTGCTACTTCTACAGCCAGGTTGTCTTTGCAAGTGGCTTTTCAAAGCTTGCTTTTTAACACCACGTTGAGGTCAAACAGGGAAACAACTATTAAGTATGAGGAAAGAAAAAAACATACTTTACCTGCAAGCTGTAATTAGCCTTTTCCCTAATTAGGTGTGTGATAAGGTCTGCAGTATGCTGAAAATGGATTTTTTCTGTAAAATACAAATTGCAATCATTAAAGAGGCAAATTTAATTAAGAAAAATCAAACCCATCCCAACAGATAATGAGCTCAAATGATGGGCTAACTTACCATCAGCAGTAGCATGAATGATCAAAAATGTCTGTTCCTTCAGTGATGAGACTCTGTGTGCTAATTTGGTGATCTGTGAAGGAAAAGGTTGCAAGAAGATTAAAAATCTTTCTAGAAATCAGCCATTTACATGGAGAAAATAGAAACACTTCATTCCACTTTGTACTTTGTCATGGGGATAACAAGCAGGCACTAACACTGCGTATTCTCTTGGCTACTTATATCAGTCTGTAGCTAAAACAGACCCCCACCCTGTCCTTCCAGGCTCAATATCAGCAGCCAGAAGAGGTCAGAGACTGTCATCTGTTCAGATAATGTTTACCAAAAGTCTGAACTGCAGAACACATCAAAAATGTCAAAGTGAATTTCAAGTGAATACAAAACACTGATGAAAAGTGTGCCTGAGTGCTTATGCCTAAGAACTCTTCAGAGAGCTGGAGTGACTTTGCTATGGTTTGAAGGCCAACCTCAAGAAGCTTTGACAGCCAGGAGGAGGAGCTGGCACTAAATTCAAGTGTTCACTGATGGGAATGTCTTTGCCCCCAACTGTCTATCAGGTGCATAGAGGAAATACAAATCTGAGGGACTGGAAATGGTATTGGGTTAGAGAAAAGAAGGACATCTCCACTTTTCTCTGCCTTGTTCAGAAGAATACAAGTCTGAAGGAGCATCCAAAAGACTGCAAATTGTCTTTGAGTGGCAAAAGGAATGTATATCTCAAATTACAGATAGAATAGAGTAGAGTAGAATAGAATAGAGTAGAATAGAATAGAATAGAATAGAATAGAATAGAATAGAATAGAATAGAATAGAATAGAATAGACCAGACCAGACCAGACCAGACCAGACCAGACCAGACCAGGTTGGAAGAGACCTTTGAGATCATCGAGTCCAACCTATCATTCAACACCACCTAACCAACTAAACCATGGCACCAAGCACTCCATCAAGTCTCCTCCTAAACACCTCCAGTGATGGTGACTCCACCACCTCCCCGGGCAGCACATTCCAATGGCCAGTCACTCTTTCTATGAAGAATTCCTTCCTAACATCCAGCCTAAACCTCCCCTGGCACAGCTTGAGACTGTGTCCTCTTGTTCTGGTGCTGGTTGCCTGGGAGAAGAGACCAGCCCCTGCCTGGCTACAACCTCCCTTCAGGGAGTTGTAGAGAGCAAGAAGGTCTCCCCTGAGCCTCTTCTTCTCCAGGCTAAGCAACCCCAGCTCCCTCAGCCTCTCCTCACAGGGCTTCTGCTCCAAACCCCTCCCCAGCTTTGTTGCCCTTCTCTGGACACGTTCCAGCAAGTCAACATCTTTCCTAAACTGAGGGTCCCAGAACTGGACACATGTTACGGCTTTTAGAGTTTTACTAGTGAGTCCACCTTGCATGTTCTTTTTCTCTCCCCAAAAGAGAAAACATTGAGGAAGAGTTAGCACCCTGTTCACATTTTATCAGGGAAACACCGTGTTTGTGCAGTTACCTCGTATGCTCTGTTATCAACCCCGTGCAAGCCCAAGTATCTTTCAGAAAAGGCTGAAGCTTGAAAAGAAAAGAAGAAAAGATCTCTTTCAGTCATAAGCAAGCACACTGCAGCTTCTGAGTCAAATACTAGAAAATATCTTCTTTTCTGGCATTGCCTTAGTTACACAGGTCATACTTCTAAGAGTTTTTGAAAATACACTTAGAATATGCATGAAACTGGAGCCTGTCACTATCATTTTCCTTAAGGCAACTGAGATATGAGAGCAGCAGAACCCTATCATGTTGTGTCCTTTTCTCCTTCTACAGGGGGCCACCTCCAACAACAGGCCGCTGCAAGCTTCCATTGGTCTCAGGGATAACTGTATGGGACCTGAAGGCTGGCTTAACCTCACTGAATTTCACGTCCTGTGATTTTCACTGGCACTGAGTGCAAAGGGAACTGGTGTCCCTGGGAGGAAGTATCACATGCAGTGGAGTATTGCTGTCAGAGAGAGGAGGTGGGCAGGCTGGACTACAGCTCCCACAGATGGATGGTTCAGGAAAGAAGGAAGCATGTTCAAGGCAGTGGTGCATGTTGGTATCAGAGGCTGGAGGGGTATAGGGCCAATTTTTAATGTAAAAAGGAGTGAGTAATAAAACTGATCACCATGGTTGGTCCCACTGGTGACTGCAAAACTGCTCCTGAGCAGGGAAAAAGGGTTTATCTCTAGTCCTAAGAAGACACACAATACAAAACAGGCAGGATCCCAGGGAAGAAAGAGAACACAGCTGGGAAAGGTTAGGGCAGAAACATAACTTGTAGTCAGCAAGAGGGTCCGTAGGCTCTGACATGGGGCTTACCATATAGTTTGAAGTCTGATAGTGGGGAGAGAGCAGCTCCACAGGCAAACACCTGGTTCTCTTCAACAGCTGGAAGCATGTAAGTGCTCAGGTAGCCGCCGTAATCCTGGAACACAAACCAGGCAGAGGTATCAGTGCTCCTGCCGTGAGGCATTGCTGCCTTAGGTACGTAAACACTGCAGCTGAGACCTTGCAGCAAACTCTCAGCCATTATACAACACTTAGTATCTTGCCTTGAAATAAAAACCAAAACAAGAGACATCTCCCTGGCTTTAGCAGATGCATCTGAAGACGAGCTCTTTGCTTTCTGGAGCTTCCCAAAGGCAGGAGGATTGTGTGCTTCAGTGCTTGCCTCTTCTCATCCCACGTTATGGCCATGGGTCTGATCAGATATGTCACTTCTCCAAAATATTACCTTAGTCTTCCATTATTTAAAATGGACATCACAATTACAGCATCTGCCACCAGCCTGTTAACAATTCCCTGCAGAGACGCTGCTGCACAGCAGCACAGCTCTGCTCGCCCGCTCCAAGCCTGTATCTCTCCACAATAAACAATTCCTCACCCAGTCCCATTCACATTTCAAGCCCTATGTGCACTTGGCAATTGCTGTTTCCCAGCCAGACACACGCTGTGGTGCAGCTCAGCCCCAGAAATCAATACTGTCGTTGTGTATTTTTAAGACATGAACTGGATCTACCCACATTCCCGCAAGCCTTAAGGGGCAAAGACAAAAATGAAATGAAGGTTTGCAGGGGGTGTGTGTGTGTGTGGGGAATAATTAATTATCTGACAACATTGTTCTGACAAATAGTCACTTTCTGCACTTGGAAGTTAATTTGAAAAAATTGACAAATACATGGATAAAATGAGAGCTTTCATCTTTAACATCTCTCAGGGAGAAGCAGCCTACCTCAAAAATAAATAACAATAAAAAAAGTCACCACTGGCAGAGTCAATAAAGCAGGATTTAGCTCAGCTGCTTAGCCACATCAGACAACTATGAGAGCACGGAGGAACAACAGGAGAACGTTACCTTCCCAAAGACACCAACTCGCATTTTGTCAACGTAATGCTCCTTCAGCATTGTCCTAGAACGTGAGAGAAGAGAAACAGTGGGTTAAAAATATTGGTTTTCCCTTAGATATTGCAAAATGTGATTTTTATCAGCTGCAGCAAAACGATGTAGACAATCTAAATTCACAGTTTCACGCTGCTTCCATAGAAGTGAAAGTTTGATTTAATCTTGCAACCTGTTGTGCTGGATTTGTCCAGGAAAGGGCAACAAATGCCCTGCACTACCTCTGAGAGTCATAGAACCACAGAATCATAGAATGGTCTGAGTTGGAAGGGACCTCCAAAGGTCATCTAGTCAATCCCCCTGCAGTCAGCAGGGGCATCCCCAACTAGACCAGGTTGCCCAGAGTCATAATAAAGCTGATGCTATTGCACTATGCTGACAGTGTTTTTGGCATGATTCAGTGCTGAATAAATCTAACAATATGACAGAAGCTGACATTTAAAGTTTTGCACTGTTTGTTCTGTTTTAAAAAGTTGAAGGGCTTAAAGATTGGGTTTTTTTCCCCAATGACTAGGCCAGCAAAAAAATTAATACAGGAGCTGATATTCAAGCTTATTTATCTGTAGCTCTGGGACTGTACAGAGCTAAAAATAAACAGGCTTTGAACAGGTGACACAGATAAGTGTGGTCTAATTTAGCTCTGTTTAAGGCTTGTTTTTCTCCTTCTGCACTGGCTCAGATGCCATCACTTGGTCACAACTGCATGGCTACACTGCGACCACACCGTCCCTCCCTCCCATCTCCTCGCTCTCTCGTGCACACTGTTAAAGCGACCGGGACTAACGACAGTCTTTGGTTAATTGTTATTAATGAATTAGTCTCTTCAATAACAGTGTCATTCACCGGACAGCTTCCAACTGGTCCTTCTCTTCCAAAACACCCAGCCTCCTCTTAACCTCGTGCAATAGCTTAGTGCCTTGGAAGCCACTCCCGCGGCCGTCGAACTTCAGTACAATGGCGTTGTGAGAGCTGACCATGACGCTTTCCCACGTCACCTCGAACCTCTCCGTTACGATCTGGCTGCCAGGTGTCCCATCTCTGAAACAGAACGTATTGGGTTTGGCTGAGTCTGAGTTAATTCTCCTCACAGCATCTTTCCACTTTAGCTTTTCCATCTCTGCACTTCTCCAATCCAATTTGCAGCATTCCCCCACAGCAACCATCCTCTGCTACCAATAATCTGTCCTGGTTTAAGGCTGGACAGATCCTCTATTGCCCCAAGAGGGGCAAAAGAATGATACTCACTGTGCTGGGTTACACCACCCTGGCGGGGGGGAGGGTTGCAAAAGCCCTGCTTCCCCCAGGGGCTGACAGCTCCCATGTGCATTGTAAGGCAGAGAAGATTTCAAGAAGTGAAGACCAGTCTCTGCAACAATGATGGGCAGAAGGCTGGGTGTGTGGGATGAGTTTTGAGGGTGGGGTGGAAGTTGCAGGTTGGTTTCTTTCTCCCTCCTTGCACAGCAACTATTGCTGAGCTAAGCTGGGCTTTGAACAAACCTTGCAAGCACATCACTAACTGGGCAGATTCCTCCTGTGGGTAAACCAGGGCAGGGATGCAGAGTTTTCCCATTTCACACCTGCTCTAATCTAGATCTATCTTCTGTATTCCCCAAAGAAGTTATTTTTCTGTTGGAGGGGTTTCTGTGAAGTGCCTGGCTTTGGGGTGCACTGGATGAAGCTTGCAGACGTTAATTGTCTTTCCTTTACTGGCAAGCACTGGGGTTTCATTTACTGTCCCCATTCACCCAGCCCAGACTTTTCCTTTCCCACAGGGCTCTTGAGAGCAGCTGTAGATGGAGCTGTCAATCACTTCTATTACCACTGCTGCACACAAATACAGAGGGAAAGGACACTTTTAAAGTGATGAAACAGCATGAAAAATGCCCAGGTTGGCCCAAAATTGGAGGGGAAGGGGTGGGCAAGACTCCCTCTTTATCCTTCTGCTTAGAGCCTGATCCTGGGCAAGGCCTCTCCTCTTGAAACATTGAGTCCACTTCTGCCAAACAGCTTGGAAAAACCAATAGATGATTACAAGTAATATTTTAGGACTGGGATTACTGTAGAGCCACTGGCACCTTCATCTACTTCTTGTAGACAGACAACTCACTGTAGGATTTGAATGTGCATGTGACTTCAGGCATTTGCATTAATTCAAGCAAGACCCAGGCACATCCAGCTTCAGAGGCAGCCTAATCAAGTGCTGTTAGCTTGATGAGTACCAATCTTCCTCAAGCACTTGTATAATGAAGTACATTTTCTCTGCAGTAATTTTGTGATGTAACGACATGCTTATTGCAGTGTTTTTGTCCTTCATGGAGGGATGTGGTGTTCAAGTCCTCATGTGGCACTCAGCACTCCTGCATGAGGCATCTCTTTTGTGGGGTGTTCCCTGGCAGAGAATATGTGAGGAAGTGGGACACAGCTAGGGCCAAACTGGTTCTTGCAATGCCTGACTTCTCTCCTCCAATCTCTTTCCAAATTGCCAGAAAAAACTCAGCAATGTGTATTGTTATTACTAAATGCTGCATAAAGAAATACTCATCCTGCGATGCCTGCCAGAGGAAATCCTGCCTACCTAATATAGAATCATAGAATCAGTCAGGGTTGGAAGGGATCACAAGGATCATCTAGTTCCAACCCTCCCTGCTGTGGGCAGGGACACCTCACACTAGATCAGGCTGGCCAGAGCCTCATCCAGCCTGGGCTTAAACACCTCCAGGGATGGGGCCTCAACCACCTCCCTGGACAACCCATTCCAGGGCTTCACCACTCTCATGGTGAAGAACTTCCTCCTCATGTCCAGCCTGAATCTCCCCACCTCCAGCTTCCTTCCATTCCCCCTAGTCCTATCACTACCTGATATCCTGAGTAGTCCCTCCCCAGCCTTCTTGTAGGCCCCCTTCAGATCCTGGAAGGCCACAATAAGGTCACCTCGGAGCCGTCTTTTCTCCAGACTGAACAGCCCCAACTCTTTCAGTCTGTCCTCATAGGAGGACAGCTAACATCATGGAGATCTTCAAATGTGTCCAGCTCTCGCTTTACTGTCACTTCAGGAAACACTGGCACTTCCAAAGGAAGGATTGCTGCATGAGGGCATCTGAAAATTAAGCTGTAGTAAGGCTGACTGCATCCCACTCTAAAACTGCTTGTGAAGCTCAGGGTGAGTGACCTGAGCACTAGGACAGAAAGTCAACACCCATTTTTTATTCCCCCCTCATGCTGTTTCTATCCCCAGAAGTATGCAGTTGCAAGTGTATGTGGAACAACCATAAAATCCTATGATTTACTCTGCAGGGTTTTACTGGGGCACCCTCCTGAGAGCTGAAACCTTGGCTCAGACATGGGCGAGAAGGGACCTATGGCCAGCCTCTCCCAGCTCTGAGGTAAGACAGGGGGTAGGGATAGTTGTGCTGGACTTAGGCATTAAAGTGGTCTGACATTCACTGTGCAAAACACATTTGAAAAGGCTCTGACCACAGCTGAGGTTTCCACACTGCCCTAATAACGTGCATAGAAAGAGAGGATGAGTGAGAACTTACACAACCAAAAGCAAGGGGTAGTGTGCGGCGTCCGAGAAAGTTGCTGGCTTTAGGATCTGCATTGGCAATTCTAGGCAAAAAAAAAAACCAACAACCAAATAGGAACATGCCTTTACTGAGGGAATGATGATGTTACTCTGAAGATTTTTGAGGTGGTTTGGCCACTTATGAGTAGGAACAAAACAGCACTGGTGAATAACATCTTAGAAACACAGATGTTGTCAGTGAAAAGACCCATATTGTGATAGCCATGGTGACAAGAGACGTAAATTGGGAGTACAGTGTGAGCTGCTCAGTCATGGATCATTTCTACAGTGTTCAATTAACACCTGGCAATAGCTATAATTTTCCTTTTTGGCAGCTGGGTGACTGATGCAGCCAGAAATCAATATTTCAGGCTAGCAGAGGAGCGGGAAAATCAGCGATGAAAACGATAATTTAAAACCCAATTAAGTCTGGTGGCTGGGGGAGAGAATGGGATTATTTTGCTGTAATGGTGTGAAGACAGATAGAGAAACATGTGTTTTAATCCTAACTTCCAGAGGGCTTAATTTCGCTCTAAAGCAGGAGGTAGCCACGCTGAAGCCCACGCCGTAATACTGCTACCGAATCAGAGTAATTGAGGGACACGCTCACCAAAGCTTCACTTAACTGCTTCCTATGGCTTTGTACCAATAGCCAAACCCTCTGCCACACAAATGCTTTTTGCATTACCCAGAGCACATTTATTTTCAAATGTTAACTGCAATCCAGATTAGCAAAGGCCCAGCAATTAAATCGGTATTAGGAGTCTTGTCAGTAGATTAATACGCAGATTAACTGCGCGGTTTAAGTGGTTTGCTTTGCAATTATTGTCTGACACTCTGCCTAATTAGTTATTCCATCTGAATGCTAATGGCTGCAAACTGGATCAATTGGCCCAGGGACAGCCAAAAAAGCCATCGCTTGACTTTAAATATAACTAAGCACTGTGTGCAGTGCTCCCAAAGCTGTCCAGCCTAAAGCTTTTAAGATACAGGGAGGGGACAGAAGAACAGCTGCACAGAACAGCTCCATGGCTGTGGCCAGCTCATATTTGTGACATCCACACATATTTTAGGTTACATGACCAGAACTGCGTTTCAATGGTACCTGCAGTTAAGAAATTCAGCATGGATCTACTTCTAATAAGCTGCCACTGCCACTATGAATCGGCTCAGGTTGAGGATAGATGTGATCTTTATGACAGGCCCTTTCCCCATCTTTTTCTGCCCTGGAACTACACATCTGTTCTCATAATTTCCTGCATTGGTTTATGTTCCTAATGCCCATGTGGCAAGCAGAACATTTCAGAGCCATTATGATCCTTTTCAAATGGCAGCTGTCTCTCAGCCTTTGGTTCACATTTTATAACACCAGGTAAATCAGTAACTTGTCATTCCTCACACCTCAATACTTCGATTTCACTGCATCTGATCTGAGAGGTACACTCTTTTCTGGCATAGGAAATATTATGGGTCATACTATGAGACCAGGTTCTTCCAGTTGGATTTTGTTTGTTTTTTTTTTAGAGTTGCCACCACACACACATGGATTTTTGGGAGCCATTGCATGACTATGGGGATTTTCCACATACAGCTAAGAGATCTGCTAACAGCCAGAGGAGAGGTTTAGGTTGTTTCAGGTAAAAATACAGAGACTGGCAGAAAATGCTTACATTTGGCTGTTTGCCACCAGGCTTTCCTCTTTCTCTCTGGCATATAGATACTTCAGGAGAGATTGTACAAATAATGTGCCAGCTGCATATATATAAACTGCTCCAAGTTTCTGCTTTCTTCACTCCAGGTGAAATCTCCTGGCTTTTCTCATAAACCTGTTTTTTTTTCCCCAACCCTATCAAGTGATGTGGCTTTCTCAAAGAATCCTGAATGGCTGTTGTGGTCTCTTATTCATGAGTCATCTTCCTTCACTGCAGCTCAGTATTGTACACTGAAAGGCGGCCAGCAAGCACATACAGTAGCCCATTTCAAACCCATCTCAAATAATACACCAGTCCAGCTGGGACAAATGCCCCAAACAACAAGGGCACTACATTATGTCACTTCCCAGAGGCTTGTTGTTGTTGTCTTGTTTTTTTTCAACAAAGACTATTTTAAAAGGAAAATAGCCCACAACCCAGCCCTATCATTTTGTCTTTGTTCAGTTGCATCCTTGTCAAACCCTGTCTCTGCAATAATCTCCTGATGTAGCACATCCTAAGAGAGTGCTTTGCAAACTGTGTGAGTTTATTGAGAGCCAAAGTAATTTTTTCCTCCTGCCAGTCTATCCAAGATGACTGTATCATTTTATAGCCATAGCAGTGAATAAGAAACAGAAAAATCAGAGACAGGCAAGGTGCTACTTACTGTAATCATCTATCTTGATTTCCATGTATTCCACCTTGGGCATTTGCCTGTCATTTACAGCCAGCTGCACATTTTCATTTACCTCCAGCTCAAAAATTTCTGCAAGAAGGACAAGATCAGAAAAAACTTTTGGCATTGTTTGTGAAAAAGCATTTTAACACTTTATAGCCACTTTAACATTTGTAACACAAGTTTCCTCATGGACGAATTCCCTTCTAGTCTAATCCAGGTTCTTCTTTGGCAGAAAGCTATATTCCTGAAATCAGTCACATTCAGCTGATTTACAGCAAACAGGAACACAACCTTCTGTGCTGAGGCAGTACTATGGGTCCCAGTCAGACATCTACCCACTATGCATACTTGCCATGCAAAACTAGATACCAAATGAAGAAGTCCTCAAGTCCATGCCCAAGTTATACCTAATAAATGGGAGGAGACCATGGAGGGCTTCAGAAGAAGGTGGTGCTGCTACACAAGAGAAAATCCATGAGAAGGAAAGATCAGGGGCTTCCTTGGGAGAAGAGTGGAGAGGAATAGACAAAGACCATGCAAGCCTGCAAAGATAGGTTTTGGAGAGGTTTTGGCTTTCATAGTGTTTCAAGAATTGTTTATTTTGTTTGTATGTCCTATCCAAGGACTCTCTGGGCCTGAAATAAAGGATGATTTCCTCCTTCTTAGGCTATAACCTTTTTTCTCCACATCCTGGCTATGTGCACTAACTACTGAACCTCTTCTAAAAAAAAGTAGCCACTTTCAACATCAGAAAGAATAAGTCCTTTCCAGACAGTGAGGAAAGAGCCCATCTTTGGGAGACATTTCAGCTCATATGTCCTAGGTGGTGGGAAATGTCTCCTGGTGATGGGGGAGGCTCCTGAGCCCCATGGGAGAGGGATTCAAGAGCCTGGGGGATCCCATGCTGGTGGCAAAGAATTCCAGTCTGGGAGCCCCTTACTGTGCTCATCCCCATGGCATCAGGCTGGATGTGAGCAAGGGGGAATCAGGGCATTATCTCTACCACATGAAACCAAGGAGAGTTTGAGGTTTTGCACCAAATTATGTGTTTCATTGACTGTAATTTCCCTTTTGAGACACACTGATAAATAGATGTGTAACTGCAGCTCCTCAAATAAAGCTCACAGTACCTGATTATCATGCTCTCAATTGCCCATCTCTGCTGAACAGGCAGGCACAGCACAAAAACATGCCCTTCCCAGTGAATGCGTTTCACAGATCTTTCAGCAGTAGCATATTGGTTCAATGACTATTCACCCTGCTTCTGAAAAGCCTGGCTCCCTCTCTATTGAAACCACAACCCCCACAAAAGTGCCAAAGCAACAGCTTATTACGTTTAGTTAAATATTAAGATTCTCATTTAATTATGGCACACACGAGTAGCTTTATCAGCAGAAAGGGGCTTGCCACGTAGGGGAATTTAGTCAAGCTGGTTTATTTGTTCGTATAATTGCATTCACAGAAAGCCAGGAAGACTGTGGAGGAAATAAAAAAGATTGGCATATCTCCTAAAGGACTTTCTTTTCTGCTTTAGGACCACAGGGAGCTTGAGTCTGTGGAGTACAAATGGTCATTGCTTAATTAAATGTAAGCACGCTATAATATTCAGTGCAACTCACTATTATCAGATTATTGCAGAATACAGAGGCAAACTCCCTTTATAGAGTAATGGGCTCATATTAAATAAGTAAATGCAGTAAGATGCATGGCCTTTATTCAAAAGAAAAAGAATGATGTGGGGGAAAAGAAAAAAGGGAATCAAGGGAAATGCTAATCATATGCAGAAAATCGTGAATTTCAGCAGGGGATATGCTCTCTGCATGACTAGATCAAGTTCTCTATGTAATAACTGCTGCACATATGCATCTGTCAAAAAGAAAAGTAATTTTGGTGTGTTTTGTGGCTTTTCCAAGCCCTGCATTTGCTGTTTCTGTTTTATAGTATCCCTCATTTCATTTACCCACAAATGTTTTAGAGAACTACCCCAGAGGCTGTAACACAGCTGATGAGAGGACTGTCCTGCACATGCTGCTACAGCCACTCAGCCACTTCCATGTCCATGGAAAACCTGACATTTTGTGTTTAAGGGGGGAATTAAAGAAAGTGACTTTGGAGCTACAGGCCAGAGCTAAGGAACTCTCCTGGCTCTCTGGCAACATCCTCTGTGGGCTGAAGAACCTCATAGGCATCACCTGGGCTGCCCTGGAGTTATGCTCAGCAAGGGCACTGCCAAGCCCAGGTCTTTGCTAGGAAGAGGAAAAGCTGATACAGCCCTGTGCACAGAGTGAAATATGAGCACTCACTGGTGCAGAAAAACTAGGGGCCTGCAATTTGCTTTCAGTTACTTTTCAGTGACTTCAGTTACTTAGCATTTAAAGTAATTTAAAAAAGCAATTCTTGTATTTTTGTAGACTAGCTACAAGTGCCAGCTTCTGCACATTTGTAGCAGAAGTAGTTTCCCAAGGTACCTGTGGTAGTTTTAGGCCATGCCTTTAAAATGGTGTAAATACAGCTTTCATTTGCTTCCAACTGAGTTAGTCCGGCAAAGTTAATGTTGGGAGGGTGGGGGTGGAATTTCAACCCACCACATTACCACACCAGCACATGGAGCTATAACCTCAGCCCACTACTGTCAGCAGCCAGAACCCTGGCTCTAGCAAGAGGCCTTCTCCAGACACCAATCCGCTCCATCACGGCAAGGTGATGGCAGGTGGTCTAAGGCATGGTCCAAGGTCTGTTGTGTTGCTTTGGCAAAGCAGCTGCCCTTAGAGGACAGCCATGCAATAGTATATTTCTTTAACCTAAGTTGTTCCAAGATGCTGCTAGATTTTATGCATGTCTTTATCTGCAAACAAACGTAACTGGAAAAAAAAAAAAAGTGGAAAATGATGGGAGGAGAAGTTGGAGTGAAATGTACCATACTTCTCCTTAACCACATTTGACACCTGACACTAGATGGAACACTACTCAGTATTTCTGTTTTAATGACAGAGGCAATATACCACACATTTGATTTTAAATTTGATGTTAAAACATGCAATCAGAATTTGGGATTGCACTCAGCACATCCAGCTTATAGACAGAAAATGGAGTAAAACAGGCAACTCACAGAAACTGGGTAAAGCAAGAGGGATCCTGTGGGTTTTTTTTCTTACATGTCTTGTTGCCACAGGAGTCTTTCCTTTGACACTTACCACCTTCAGTGGGAAATGAAGCAGCTCAGCATTTCATAGCAAACCTTTAGTTTGAGTCAGACTCCCTGGTTTGCTCTGTTCCTTTGCAGAGGCAACACCACTCAGTGGCTGTAAATCTATCCTAGCTGAAATGATTCCCAAAAACCTGGCCATGAACAGATCAGCTAAAATAGAGGTGGTGCTTATCATTTGGATCCCAACAATGCCTGAAGTCCCTAACTTAGGGACTGGACTAAATTCTACTTTAAAGTGAAAGATAAGGATCTACCATCAAAGTAACAGAAGCAGATAAATCTTGGTTTCACTCGGTCCCACACCCTGCTTTGAAGTTTCCTGAGATTCATGAGAGAAAGGAGGCCCATGTGGAGAAGAGACAGAGAAGGGCTCTCTATCTGAGGCTTTGTGCCACACTGACTTGGGGTAAAAAAAAAGATGTTTCTGGATAATTTGTTTTATGTATTTGTAATAATTCCAGCTTCAAACTGGATGTGAATCATTAGCATAAAAAAGCCTTACCAAACAATAAGTGCTACAATCCCCATGAACAGATGAGGAAACCAGGCAGAGGTACAGCTTGTGGGGCTTACTCCTCTGTGTTATCTCTCTCAACCTGATCATCCCTATCAGAATGATTAAAAAAACCAAAAATCATAAAGCTAGATATTTGTTATTTTTGAGTAGGACATAAAGGAATATTTGTGAAAGACTAACAAAAAGAGAGAGTGATCTGGGCAGCACAGTCGTTAAGAAAGTTGATATAAAAATGGGCAAAGCACTGCCCCCACAACCCAAAGACAAAGCTTTTTGTGATAGCAGCACGAGAGCTCTGTGAGTCCCTTTGATTTGCAGAAGATTTGGATTTAGGAAGAGCCTGGGCTCCCCAGTAGTTCAAGTTCACCAAAAAGCAGATATGGCTTAGTGTCCTGCCTGGCTACTTTTCTCTGAAGAATTGCAAGGTTCAAGTCGATTCTTACTCTGTGCATTGATTGTGCTGTGAACGGTCACCATCGGGACTCGGGGACCTTGAAGAGAAGAGAAGAACTCAGTTAAATACCTCCTGAAGCACACACAGATGTACATGAACCTGGCTTTAAATTCCACAAAGCTGAACACTCCTGAGACTCACTTTCCATGCAAGAGTAATCTAAAAAGCAAATCACCCTGATATTAGAAAGAGCCTGTGAATAAATGACAGTAGTGTAGACTCCAAGACATGCGAGGTTTTAAAGCTCTTTCCCCACGGACCACTAAATGCATCTTTCCCTAATTTGTAAACATTAAAATTAGCACAAACACAATTAAATCACTTGCTTTTAAAATTCTAATGACATCCAAACATCACAGCACAAAGCATTTACATTTTGTATAGGGCATTTACATTTTGTATGCTACGGATAAGTGTTGCTGCTTTGCAAATGTTTTGCCTTGTTTTGCCTTTTTATTTATTATTTTTTTAAAAAAAATGAATTAAATTGTTAAAAATTAATTAAATACCAATTTGGCTTCCACACTAAAAAAAGACCACATATGCTGTCTTAAAATGCAGCATTTGAGTACTGAAATCAGTTAGCATTATAGAAAGAGGATTGTCGTTACTATGCAATGAACCAGCGAACCACAGAATTCATTGCCACGGGATGCTGCAGTCTGTAGGACACTGTAGTCTTTACCACAGGATGCTTGCAGGATGCTACAAGTGGTCTGGATTCAACTTGTTGTTAAGAACATTTGCAACTGTCTGTACAAAAGACCCATGGAGGAAAGGTGGTTAGAAACCATTTTCCTACTTGCTTTGACCCTGACAGTCTAGTGGCATACTACTCGCATGCAGTAGGAACCTGCCACTGAGCTACACTCAATATCAAAGCTTCAAAATTAGACAGCTTCCAGAGGCTTGATATTCACCCAGATCCAAGCCCCTTTATGATATCTTGAGTCCTTCAACTTACAAGCAAATCCTGCATTATCACCAGTCATGTGCACCAGAAATTTGTGTAGAGCTGGTTGAGAAGTCCTTGAAATGCTGTAATTGACAGTGTGCACACAACTGGTAACAAACAATGGGTTATTGTGAGTCAGCCATACTGGCTCCATCAGTGAAATAAGTCCCTGAGTACAACAACAAAGAGATTTTGAGAAGATAGAATCATGTGAATGTTTTCCCCTTGCTGCCAAGACACAACCTGCCATTGCATACAATCAAGAGTTTTTAATGTAGAACTTACCTATTGAGAGGAAGCAGAAAAATGTTTTAGTTATCATTAAGCTGACCAATTTGGCAGCCTGACTTCTGTTTCCTAACATCTGAGAATGTTCTTCATGAACAATCAAATTCCTTTACATCATTTACAGTGAGGGTGGTGAGACACTGGAACAGGTTGCTTAAGGAGGTTGTAGATGCGCCCCCCCTGGAGTTCTTCAAGGCCAGGTTGGATGAGGCCTTGAGCAATCTGGTCTAGCGGAATGTGCCCCTGCCAATGTCAGGGGGTTGGAACTAGATGGTCTTCAAGGTAACTTCCAACCCAAACCATGCTATGGTTCTATGATTGTCTCAGAATGCAGCTGAGTATAATGCACAGAGGAAAATGATGCTTTACTCACCAGGATTTAGCCGAATTTATCTTTCTGCTACCAATATACACTGATGTGCTGATCATAATTATTTATAAATCTGCCCTGCTTTCCCCCTGCAGCCTCATAAGCCAGTCTACTGGAAAAACAGCAAACCTAATAAACAATTCATCATGGCCATGATAAAAATCATCACTGAAAATAAAACAGTCCTCCCAAATGACTTTAATCAGAGCTAGAGCAGTCCTTTAATTAACACAAAAATGCCTAACAAAAAGAAAGGAATAAAGAGAAGAATACAATGCACATAAGCCTTTTGTTTTCTGATGTATTTTTATCCTTTTTGTTTTGGCACTAGAAAAAGTGTGAAAAACAACTAAACAAACTGCCAGTTTTTAAAGTAAAACAACCTACTTGCATGCCACACCACGTCTCTTGGTACACACACACGTGGAAAGTCTTTCCACACTCATGAGTCAAGTACCTAATGGCTGACAGGGATAGAATGAAGTTCTTGAAATCGGGAAGTGTATATTCATTAGCTGCCTCCTCCACTTTATTGTTAAACCCATAACTGTGTGACAGTCCCATTACACATGCCATCTGGTAAATGCCATCCACTGTCATTTGCAGATCTGAGAGTGAAACCTAATTTGTTCAATGAACTGCTGGGAGCTGACAGAAGCAGAGCGAGGACATCCTCTGCTCCATGTCTCCTCTCTCCAGAGCCTTTCCAAATGGGTTTTGACTGTGACTCCTGAGCCCTGGCACATTCTGCTGCCTCTGTTCTTTAATGAGTGCTGATGAACACCTGTGTCTACCTGTCCCCCTTGGAAACTTTGAAAACACTCTCACCCTTGCTTACAGAGGTCCTGAGTATTTAGGAGCAACAGGTACAGGCTAGACTTCAGTAAATAAAGCAGACGTTGAACTGCTTTGTCCCCAATGTGAAAAGGTAAGAGAGACCCAGAACATATCCCACAACCTGGGTGAGTGTCCCCTAAATCATGGGCAGATCATTTTACTGCATGCTGAGGAGATGATGGTGCTGTGGATTTTTTCCCCTGGTCTTTGCTGCAGCTGGGTATTTACAAACCACTGTTATACACCCTGAGAGGTATGACCTGGCATTGCTGCTCCCTACCATCTCCTCCAAAATTTTTAGGATGCTAAGAGGTGCCTTTAAGGGCTCTGTGACTCCATTACCCCTCTCTGCATCCCTCTGGCAGGAGCAGAATGGGGTGTGCTGGAGTGCTATCAGCTGGAACTGCTTCACTCAACTTGCAAGCTCTGCCTCCCTCTTCTCAACTCCATCACTGCACCGACTTTAATAGCTTGACACCAGTTTTCATGCCTCTGCTTCACTTATGAATCATGTTCATTCCATGACCCTATGATTTGTAGTTTAAGAGAAGGGGACAAAACAATTGACAGAAGAGTTTTTGTATGTATAGACATACCCTATAGTGGACAGACACACAGTTAATAAAGCAGCATAAATCTGTAGTTACAGGAATGAGATTTTCACTTAGTACAGTTAAAAGCCTGACTTCATCATAGAACCTTTGACTTCAAAACCACTGCTGCCATTATCCACGCCAGAAGTAAATTAAGCCATATCACCACAATGACATGGGCAAATTTATCATCAAGGAAGCACTACCTGCTGTGATCTGAAAGCGCACAGAAAGTCTGTTCCCCGGTAATTTGACAAGGAAAAAGTATGGCCATGGCTTGTCATCAATTTTTAAAGCAGCTTTCCTTATTATTTCCAAGAGGATTCTGCTTAAATGCTATCAGAAAGAATCTGCCTAAGGTATCTAAGCAGTAAGGTGTAGATTTCCAGAATAAAATCTGGAGGATCATACAACTCATAGCAAAATATTTACCAGACATTTTGTTTTGTCAGACCTTTAAGAGAATATGCCACACTCTTTCATGATCAAAACAGCATAAGGAATTGCAACAGTTGCAGCTTTGAAATTAAAAGAGTGACTATGAAAAAGAATATGAAATAAAACTGAAAGCAAATTAATGTGTTAAAAAAGAGGGGGAAAAAACCCACCAAACAAGGAATTGTCTTATTCTTCTCATCCATATTCTCAAAGGCTTCACTGTAGCAGACAATTTCAGTCCAGAAGCTAAATTCACAGTGTGTAAACAATGAAAATTCAAATGCTCTCTGCCAATGCCACCAGCATATCTCCTAAGCGCTGATGAATGATTTAAAAGAGCAGCTGCAAGCGATGGGAGCTGCGAGGTTTGGCTCTGCACAAGTGAGATAATTGGCAACAGCCCTTCTCTGTGTACAGATTCCAGATCTCTTTATTTGCTAATCCATGAATTATTTATACCTGCTGCATAAAGTTCATGTGTTGGGGTGATATTATCAGCCTAATAAATAAAGACATGGAGAGCTCTGTGAACCACTACTTACAATTAAAATGTTTTCCCATTTACAGTATTTTCCAGTCCATGCTACAGACAGATGTTCGTGCTGTTTGCTTTGGCAACCTTGTTGACACAAACATCAAACAGATTTGTGCTGCTCTTCACCCTCCCCAAGGCATTTAATTTTTCAATCTCATCTTTACATCTTCAGATGTAACTTGTCTTGTGAAATAATCAATACTGGCTTGCTTGTTCTCGGGCAATGTGCAGGGCTGCACAAACCACGCTGACGGTGCTGCTTGTCTCTGCCCATCTGATATTAGCAATAAATGTTACATTTTATGTAGAGCAGAAATAAATCTGGTGGTTCTGGGGCTGCTTTGGTTAGCAGTGTCTAGAGGGAAAATGAGTAAGAGATTTGTCCTTAATTATGCTACACAACATAGGTCTGGTGAGTTCGTCACAAGGTTGTTCAAATGAATGAGCAGGTCCTCAGCCCAGGGTTTTGAGATGTGCCTACAAAGAGTGCTGGGAGAAGCTGGGCTGACACTCACCTTGAGTACTGTGCCCAGTTCTGCACCCCTCAGTTTAAGAAGGACATTGAGACTCTTGAATGTGTCCAGAGAAGGGCAACGAGGCTGGGGAGAGGCCTCAAGCACAAGCCCTGCAAGGAGAGGCTGAGGGAGCTGGGATTTTTTAGCCTGGAGAAGAGGAGGCTCAGGGGAGACCTTATTGCTTTCTACAACTACCTGAAGGGAGGCTGTAGCCGGGAGGGGGTTGGTCTCTTCTCCCAGGCAACCAGCAACAAAACAAGAGGACACAGTCTCAAGCTGTGCCAGGGGCAGGTTAGGCTGGAGGTGAGGAGAAAGTTCTTCACAGAGAGAGTTGCTAGCCATTGGAATGTGCTGCCCAGGGAGATGGTGGAGTCACCACCCCTGGAGGTGCTCAAGACGGGATTGGACGTGGCACTTGGTGCCATGGTTTAGTAGTCATGAGGTCTTGGGTGATAGGTTGGACTTGATGATCTTTGAGGTCTTTTCCAACCTTGTTGATTCTATGAAAAAACCCCAACAAACAGGCTCCATCCCACTGTCTGTTCTTTAGCACAGAAGAATATGGAACCTGGGTCTGAGAAGGCCCTCCCTTGCTTCTTCAGGTAAATCTGTCTTATAAAAATTTTAACAAACAGCCTCTAAATGTAACTATTTTCACTGGTGTAATTCCCAGTGGTGTCTCATTTTTCTGGTAGGAGCTGCCCTCCAACTTGAAGCTACGCTGGTTGTCACTTCAGCTTTTTAGGTTTGCTTCAATAAGCTGATTTCTACTAACCACAAGTATTTGCATTACAGTTAGAGAAGTCACGTGTCCCCAAAGCTCTCACTGAGTAGGATAAACTAGATTATTTTAGCTCCCTTCAGTAAGAGGATGTTCCTTTTCCTCTCCTTTAGGAGTGTTTTATATTCAGTTCCTCCTTGGGGACTTTGAGGATTGGACTAGATGAACTTTAAAGGTCCCTTCCAACACAAAACTTTCTATGATTCTTAAACAGAAATGACCAGAACTCTGCTGCGGAGAATGTCTTCGCTGGTCCTTCTACAGTGAAACTCCTACTCGCCCAGTTCTACAGAACATCATTTATCTGCCCCATCCTACAGGAGCATTTGCCTTTCCCACGCTCACAGCAGGCAGGCAGTTTGCAGGCATCCAGTGATCAGCATTGGATACTCGGGCACCCATCTGCTCTTCCAAGGCATTTCTAACTCCTGAGCTTCAAGCGTACAAGACAAATTCCTGCCCTGAGTGACTATGTGCTCAATTTTGCCCTTTGTACTATTAATTTCTCCCACTCCAGCCCTGCAAGACAGCCAGCATTTCTCCAGCATTTCTCTTTGCCTTCTGATGATGCTTATCAGCTTTGTGGCCTCAATAAATTACATTAGCAGAGTCCAGCTTTGAATTCTCAGGCTTCCAGGGAACAATCAAAGTAAGGTCCTAATAAACCCTGCTGCTGATCTCCAATTAGCCTTATATTTCTCTTCATCATAATCTACTGCTTTCTTTTATTTAGCTGGTGCTTGACCTTTTAAAATTCTTTCACTAATCCCCATCCTCTCCTTCTTAATAAATATCATCCAATGAGATACCAGAGTGAGCTGAGTGAAAGCATTTCCTTCCTTTCACGAGGCTTTGGCTAATTCAATAATACATGGGGATGGTTCCTTCCAAAGAGGAAGGTAGAAAACCTACAACCTTCAAGAAACATTGCAGGTACATTCATCCATTATAGTGATATGATCAGCAGTAAAAAGGAGGTAGGTTAGGAGAATTTGCTTGCAGAACTCCTGAACCTACTAGCCCCCATGACTATGCCTGGAGACCTAAGTACCAGAGGTAAGAGGGAATCACTCCAGCTGATGTGGGGATCACCAACTTCTCAAAAGGCTATGATACCTTGTTGTAGTACACTGGTTCAGACCTACAGATAGAAGAATTAATCTTAACAGAGAAATCCCCATACCAAACTCTCTCTTTCACCCCCCCCCCCAATTTATGTTCTGTTTCTTGCTATTTCTAATTAAAACCCTCATTAAGTTGTCCCCTTTCAATTTAATTTTAATCCAGGTTTTCTGCAAACTTTGAGAAGAGATGAAAGCAAAAAGTTAAACATTTGTCCCTCTTCTTAAAATACAAATTTCCTATTGGATTAGTACATGCTAATCCTAAGAGAAATACCATATGTGAAGGAACATGTCTGACATCTGCATTCCCTGCCCACCTTTGACAGTCTCTGGATAGTTCAGGATGCTTAGGGAGGCCATACTTGGAAGTTTTGAAGACAACCCTAGACACAGCCCTGAGCAACCTGGTCTGAGAATTTCTCTGACACTGCTTGGAGCAGGAAGTTACACTACAGACCTTCTGTGGTTCCTTCCAGTGTGAATTCTCCTATGACTTTGTGATTCCATGATTAAAATGTATCACAAATGACAGTGCCATCATGATAGACAGACTGTACAGCCAAGCCCTGCTTGGGCTGTGGGAGGGGGAAGAATAGTGCTGCAGTCCCTGTTACTCCTCCCAGCATCTCTAATAAACATACTGTTGATGCATTTCAAGGGAAAACATTTCCTTGTAATGGCAGCATGAAAGAGAAATACTCTCCTCTCAGTGCACCTTACAATTCACCAACACCAACAGAATAAAACCCCACTGCATATTTTGGGTTTGTTCCATTAAAAGCTTAGTATCAAGAGACTGAGATAATCTCAATTTATGCTTGTATCATTAATAAAATCCTCTTGCATCTCAACAGAGATAACCTAGGTGGTTAAGTAATAACCAATGCTGGATATTAACTTTAAAAACCACAAAGAACTGATCAATAACAGTGCCCTTCGTTGTTTGGTCATGATGCTCTTTTTGACTCAGGAGTTCTCATATTTAAATATATATCCTTAAGGTACTGATTATATGAATAAGGGACAAAACAAGTATTGTGCAAATAGAAAACAAAAGCCATTAATAAACCCTGCAGCTGGTTCAGCTGGCAATAAAAGAAAAAAAAAAAAAAAAGTGAAAGAAGCAGTTTTCCTTAGAGGAAGCTTTAAATCTTGTGGGATGGTAACATCTGTACTATCCACTGTAGAATAATGAGTTCAACCAAGGTTGCTCATATAGCTGGAAATAGCACACATGCACCCTAGCCTCAACATGCAGGAGGCCACTGCCTGATTTGTGAAGCTCCATTATTTGAAGCATTGAAGGAAGCCTGTTGTCATGCTCATTTATCTCCTGTGAGTGGAGTTCAGATAAAATTTTATATATATATGGAATGACCAAGAGACAAGAGCCTTGGCTGTAAGCAGATGATACATCACCTTCCTCTGGGCAATGTCAGACAGCTCATATTTACGAGCAAGAGTCAAAAAGAGAACAGGATCATAGCATGTAAAAACAAGGAATATGTAGTGCTTTGCAGAATAAAGTAATTTTAAAGGGAACAGGAGTTTCACTTTCATTCCACATGCCCTGGAAATAGCAGGCACTCGTTATTAATTTCATTATTAAATATTAATGCATATTTTCCCCCCTTGTTTTATGTCACTGAGTATTTAGGGGTACTTTACACATCGTTGAAGATGTATAGCAATACAGTGAAATATTTTATAACACAGAAGAATGGTCCACTTGAAGGAAGACAAAATGTACCTGGAACATCCCCAAAAGCCACTATTTAAATTAATTTTAGATTACTTTAACAGCTATGTCATTAAGAGCTGACAGAAAAAAAGTTCTGTTTCAAATGCTGAACCACTAACAGCATTCTCTCTTTTCCTGGAGAAAATGCTCTTCTGGTACCTTCTGTTTGTGGAAAAGGGATTTTTCCATATCAGTCTGCTATTTTGAAGTCATATGAGGATGTGAGGCAGAGAGAATGGGTTCTCCCCACTCCATCCTGCTTTTACCCATGGGATTTCTGACCCATGAACTGCACACAAAGGAGCTGAGATGCAAGAGCCAACCTCGGCTGTTAAGTAAGAGAGGGAGTCAAGTGAATGCAAATGTGAATTATATAGTAATTATAATATAAATAGGGCCCAGAGATTAAGTCTGTGCATGCTTTCAAACAGCAGAAACTAATTTAAGCTTTATAAGCCTCAGGAAAAGTTCCAAAAGGTCACAGTTTGCCTGGAAGCACTAATTACAGCATCCTGCTACCCAGTATACAAAACCCCAAGTGTTGTAATCACCCTTGTATAGGAAACCATTCTGGCCACAACAGATAACAGTCACCCAATGACCTAATCTATCTTCTAGTCTTTGTGGACATACAGTGCAGAAGCAAAATACTATAAAGTGCTTTATAGGTGGTTATTGCATTTCACAGCAAGGCAAAGCGAGGCATAGAAAGCCACCAGCAGTTGGGATAGCAAGTAGAGACCACCTTTCCCTGAGCCTCCTCCTACCAGTCACCACCTGGAACCTAACACTTATGGCATCTGCAGTATGGGAAGTACTTATAGATGGCTCCTAGCCTTGGCTGGAGTCTTCAGAGCTATTGACATGACTACACTGAAATGGGGTTGGCAGCTGGTGTATGCCCCGTTAATAAAGTCTGGGAAGCAACCTTTCACATTTGCGTACATGTTGTGCTTCTCCATCCAGAAGCTCTTGGCTTGGTCAGTAAAACTCTCCAGCACTAGTAGTTATTTCAGCATCTAATTAAGTCTCTTTAGACTACCTCAATGGCATCATTTATTATGATCCTTGCCAAAGGTCACCTGAGTTGCAAAGCTCTGGCTCTCTTAGCAGGACTAGATGCACTTAGAAAGCATTTACTTGAATTTCAGTAAGAAGTGCTCTGGTGACTCTCTAAGATGCTTTGCCATTACCATGATGGGTAGTTTTATGATATTAATAGTTGACACTAAGTTCACATGTCGCAGAAATATTGCCAGGCAGCAGGCTTCCTATGTAAGTAAGTTTAAGGAGGGATTAAATGTAGGTATTTCCCTTCTGTACGTTTAATGTTTGTACACACATCATCAAGCTTTCCTCAGATGTCCGTTAGAGATATTCTAAGCCAAGTGGAGTGCTTACCTGGAGAGGTTAAATAGGAACTTCAGCTTCTTTGTCTCTCTCCATATCACTCTCCAGTGCACACACATACATGCCTAAGGACCTCCAAACAAAAAAGAGCTGCAGGATGATATTCCCCCTCACAGCTGCTCTGAATCTCCCTGCTCTTGACACACTCACAGTGCTCTAAAAACTTCTAATACATAATGATGTGCTAAAGCCAAAATGGGTTCTAATATTTTTCATAGCTGCTTTACTGCTGCTGTAAATCAAAAGTCAATCCCTTGTTCAGGAGACCATTGTCTATTTCTAAAGGGCCTGAGCAATGCTGTAGTAGCAATGCACAGGAGGCTGGTCCGATCTTGCGACTTGTCAAGGGCTACTCTGCTGGCTCTGAGTACCTCCAGCTCCTGTTGTGGCTGTGGGGAATTAAGAGCATTCAGCACTGAGGAGGACTGTCCCCACACTTATTAAGGCCTGTGAAGTAATTACAGGGTAGTTATTGAATCTCTATTGAGACAAAAGTTTGTGTGATGCTGTGAGCTAACAGCAAAGGTGTGCAGCCATGCCTTGTTAACTCCTCACTCCACTATGATTTAATCACTTTACATGCTGGCCTTGTTACAGCAGTGCTCTCCTGCATACTAATAGCTGTGTTTCTGCTGGGAAGGTTTTTCTGCAGTGAAGGTTCACCAAATGTTTCAAAAACCACTTTGGAAATGTTCCATTCAAGGAGCCTCTATGCCCTTCATTGTCACTAGACATCTGAGCACCGAGGTCTGTAATGGATTTCATTTTCACACCACCTCTAGGAAGCTGGAATTACAAGATCTGTTTGAGTTCTCAAAAACACGTTGTGACAGAGAAAGAAGTCAAGCTCATGTGTCTTAACTTGCATTTTGCAGCTAGCTAGGACTTCTCAGAGCACTGTTACCAAACACGTCTTTGAACGCTCTGTGTCTAGATACAGGCTAATAAATTAAAACAACTACCATAAACCCCACTTTACTGTAGGTGTATATGTCATAGGCGTCTGAATTCAACTCTAGATACACAGAATCCAACACTACTACACAGATAACATGGTTACTTTGCTGCAGAAAGAGAAAAAGAAAGCAATCCACTTAGGTTTTGCAGATACATTTGCCTAAAAACTGAGCTCTGAAGAAAAGCTGAGGGACTTGGGACTTCCTAGCCTAGAGAAGAGAGGACTGAGGGGGAAGCTTATCAGTGCTTATAAATACAAAGTGGGTGATAAGAGGATGGGGCAGTCTCTTTTCAGTGCTGCTCAGTGACAGATAGGACAAGAGGTAATGGGCACAAAATTGAACATAAGAAGTTCCATCTAAACGTGAGGAAAAACTTCTCTGAGGGTGGCAGAGCACTGGAACAGGCTGCCCAGAGATATAATAGAGTTTCCATCTCTGGAGTCATTCAAAACCCACCTGGATGCCATCCTGTGCAACCTGTTCTAAGTGAACCTAGGGGTTGGACTAGATGATTTCCAGAGGTCTCTTCCATGTCCTATCACTCTCTGATTCTGTGAGCTGTTTTATAGTTCATAAATAGCTAAATGCATCCAGGGAAGACCTACGCTTGACACTTTCATTAACGCTTGCACCAATTTTACTTCTGCATAACAACTTGGAATAACCTGGATGTAGGAATGCTATTGATAAGACTGTGATATGCAAGATTTCTATAAGGCCATACATTAGGAACATAGATTTGGGAGACAAAAGGTTGCTTTATGAACTTGTGCGTTATGAATGTCAGAAATCTTACATCAATTTACACAGCTCCTGGTGTCTGCACAAAAAAAAGGTCTCCAGGTTCTCCATTGCTTTCCAGGGATGGTAGGTCTGGCCCAAATGGCACAGGTTAAAAGGTCTGATTAAATGAAGGAATTGAGAAAGATGTAGAAAGAGGTTCATTACTCTCCTGCCTGAAGGCATGAGCCAACCTTTTATAGCAGGAGCTGGGCAGACTTGTCCCTAATGGGTACATTATTGCAAAAATCCTGAAGAGAGCAATTATGCACCATCCACACTGACATTTCTGGTCTGTTCCAGTAGCCAATGGTGCTTTTTCTTGGAGTGCTATTTTGCAATATGAGGAAGGAAATAGGGGTCATGATACTTGACTTACAATGTGGCCATGGGCAAACCATTAATTGCTGCTGCGGCTCTGCTCCCCACATGGTAAAAGCCTGAAAATGATCATTTAGGGAAAGGTTGCAAAGGATTTTACATAGCTTCTTGGAACCCAAATTAAAAAGTGCAGTATTTATTTTACCAACACTCCTACTGCATCTGCCCTGTATCCTGATCAATCTCAATATGGCATTATCCTGACATGCTAAATAATATTAAGCTCTTCCTGTTCAAAGAGACATTGATGTCCAAATTACTACTAACAATGTCTCCATGATGATCACCATATTAATGGAGAAACTGAATCAGAATGTGATTTGGTTGTCTCACAGTGAAAGATCTTCACTGAGGCAGAAAGGATTCAGGGACTTTTATTCAGAGAGCAAATCCCTAGCAGTAGAAGCCCCTGTTCAGTGGTCGGGTTTTGTTTGGTTGGTTTGTATTTTGGGTTTTTTGGTGCTGAATGTTACAGACAAAAATTTCTCATGAGTGATATGCTAGAACTTGTATATCTCTGTGAAGATATTGGGTGATTACAGTATCACAGTATCACTAAGGTTGGAAGAGACCTCAAAGATCATCGAGTCCAACCTGTCACCACAGACCCCATGACTAGACCATGGCACCAAGAGCCATGTCCAATCCCCTCTTGAACACCTCCAGGGATGGTGACTCCACCACCTTCCCGGGCAGCACATTCCAATGGCGAACGACTCTCTCAGTGAAGAACTTTCTCCTCACCTCGAGCCTAAACTTCCCCTGGCACAGCTTGAGACTGTGTCCCCTTGTTCTGGTGCTGATTGCTAGAGAGAAGAGACCAAGCCCTGCCTGGCTACAACCACCTTTCAGGTAGTTGTAGAGAGCAATCAGGTCACCCCTGAGCCTCCTCTTCTCTAGGCTAAACAATCCCAGCTCCCTCAGCCTCTCCTCATAGGGCTTGTGCTCAAGGCCTCTCACCAGCCTTGTTGCCCTTCTCTGGACACATTCAAGTGTCTCGATGTCCTTCCTAAACTGAGGGGCCCAGAACTGGACACAGTACTCAAGGTGTGACCTAACCAATGCAGAGTACAGGGGCACAATGACCTCCCTGCTCCTGCTGGCCACACTATTCCTAATGCAGCCCAGGATGCCGTTGGCCTTCTTGGCCACCTGGGCACACTGCTGGCTCATGTTTAGGCAGCTGTTGATCAGCACCCCCAGGTCCCTCTCTGTTTGGGAGCTCTCCAGCCACTCCGACCCCAGCCTGTAGCTCTGCATGGGGTTGTTGTGGCCAAAGTGCAGCACCCAGCACTTGGACTTGTTGAATGCCAAGAAGTTGTATCTCTAGAAGAGATACAACTATAACTTCGGTATTAGAAGTTATATCTCTAGAATTTGAAGGATTATCAGGGAAGAAAGTTCCCCAAACTCATGGCATTATAGGAAGTGCAGATGAAACTGACTGAATCCATAAGAAGATGGGGAAAAGAATGTGCTGTTTTGTTACAGTGAGATTCATCCACAAATCCAAGCACTTTATTGGTTTAATTTAGCTTTCCTTTGGGATGCATTCAAGCCTATCCAAAGCAGCTGGCAATCCATGAGACAATAACAGACTTTTCAAAATAAATATTCTCTAAAAAGACAAAGTCTTTATGCCATAAATGGCATCTAAGTACAGCCACAATACTAGAAACAATGCCCAGAATTTTATGTTTACTCACGTTTAGGAAAAAAATCATGGGTTTTAAATCCTTGAGCTGAACTACGCCAATGGTAGTGCTGCTGGATGTTGGTGTCCTAAAGGACGCTGCTATCCGCCCGGCTGCTAGCTGAGCTGATCTCATGCTGTACAACACTGAGATATGCAACACATGAGGCTGCATTAATGACCTAATATTTCCCACTCTCCTGACCACTTCCAGCCTCCCTTAAAAGTTCTTCCCCACCCCCTGCCCCCAGGAGTGCTGTTTAGGGATTTTTAGGAACAAGGATACAGTCTCAAGCTGCACCAAGGGAAGTTTAGGCTCAAGGTGAGGAGAAAGTTCTTCACAGAGAGAGTTGTTAGCCATTGGAATGGGCTACCCAGGGAGGTGGTGGAGTCACCATCCCTGGAGGTGTTCAAGAGGGGACTGGACGTGGCACTTGGTACCACGGTTTAGTAGTCATGAGGTCTGTGGTGACAGGTTGGACTTGATGATCTTTGAGGTCTTTTCCAACCTTATCGATTCTATGATTCTAAGGCCTTGCAACATTTTTAAAAGAAAGCAGGAGAAGTGCTAGTTAGCAATCACTAACCAGCTTTGGAAAGACTTCACTGATCAAGGACATGAGCCCTGTTTTGAACCCTGGTACCCACAAGGAATGGGCTGCCCGAGGAAGTGGTGGAGTCACCAACACGGGAGGTGTTCAGGAGGAGACTTGATAGGGTGCTTGGTTGCATGGTTTAGTTGATTAGGTGGTGTTGGATGATAGGTTGGACATGATGATCTTAAAGGTCTCTTCCAACCTGGTCTATTCTAGTCTAGTCTATTCTAGTCTAAGTGTGAATGCTGAGCTGATGCATTCTCCTAATGCAGCCCTCACTATAAAGTAATGATTTCAGTTTATGTCTTTTGTAACTTAGACTCATCTTCAGTAAAATATTCTGTGTATATGGCATCCTTCAGAAGTGCAGACCTATCTGTGTGGGCAGGAGCTTGTGCCATGACCACATCATAGGGCAGAAAAAATGACATCTGTAAAATGATTCCAAAATGTGGCTTTAGACCTCTCCGCCTGGAAGGCTGAACCTTGCTACATCATGCTTTGGAGTCCGCAATGTTAAAACGAGGTTAAGAAAGAGGTTAGGATAACCTTCCCCAAAGCAGTGGCAGATGATTTCATGAAACTTGGTAGTGAAATTCTTTGCTGACTCTAACAAAAATCTGGAAAATAAAAGAAATGAAGAATAGCAAAATGACCTTTTTTTTTAATGCTCAGAATAAACCTAATAAGCGGAAGCAGCAAGCAATGCTCCTAAGCGTTCCCACGTCCAGATGGTGTTGCCAGCCTTCCACCAAAAGAGAGGAAAGAAGATAATTCAATTCTCAAGAAACAGTTTAAGGAGCTGAGAAGTTTATAGCCACATGCTGCCTCTATAAAGAAAAAATGTGCAGCACTTGTCTTTAAAACTCATAAATACACAGAGAGGATGAATTACACACACAGCAGTAGCAGGAACTTGACTCAGATTGTGGCTAATTCGCTTGCATTACTTCTTCGTTAGTCTAAATCACTCTCAGAGGAGATCCTCCGATTGCCAAGTTTTCCTATTCCATTCTTTTGCACCACTTGTTCTTTGTATATGGGTCTGAATCAGAGTTTTGTCTGGCAGGATCTAAGAGCTGTAAATCCTAATTTTTAAGATTTCCTAGGCCTACAGGCATCTTTCAGCACTGCAGGGCCAGGAGTATAGTTACAGAGCTGTTGTCAGAGGGCATACTTGGGGAAAAGCAGATGAATCCCTTTCCTGTTGGTCCTTTAGCTATTTTATCAAGCACAGCTCAGTTACAACATATCATTTTGCTCTACAGCTACAAAATGGCATGCTAGGAAAGACAGAAATGGCTTCATTCCTGTCACCCATGATTACTGATCTACAGCATCCGGGCTAAGCTACTGAAAACTGCAGTGCTAGAGAGGACATCTAACACGGGTGATAATACATTAATACATCTATTAGGAGAGTCAGTTTTTCTTTCTTCAAAGAGAGAGAATGCTAAAGTCATTGGACTTGCACAATAGGGGCAGTTAAATCTACCAGTCAGCTACAAACACAGGTTCTAGCAGAGATAATCTTCTAAGAGTTAGGATAAACAACTGTTTCTGGAAAAGGAGGAAGAACTGAGAGACAAATGAAAGGACACTACAGAGTGCATTGGCAGATGGGCTTCTCTGTCACCAGCGACCATGCCAAACATGTGACAATAGTTTTCTTTTAGTCCTCATTACCTCTCTCCACTGTGTAACTACCAATTTTCTTTGTCATATCTAAAAATGTTTAATCACTTCTTGTTAATGCATGATTATGGAGAACTTTTAATTAGCAGGCTGGTAGGCATTCCATGAACAACACCCTCCCTTATCGTTTTCATCATGTATTAAATGGCATGAATTGCAGCAATGATTGCATGTGTTAGAGGTCTTCCTCACTATTCTGCTTGCCTCACAGCTAGAAAGCATTAATCCTTTGTGGGAAACCTCACACCTCCTCAAGTATATCGAGCTGACCAAGATCAGCTTATGGCTGAGGTCAGGTGATGGAGAATAGCCAACTAAAGGATGCTACAATGCCTCTGTCTGCAGTAGCAGGGACTTGAACCCCAAGATCTAGAAAAATTGGATTCTGTTCAGTGTGTTCAAGCAAAAGCCTCAGTGACTTCACACTGTAACCAGACCTACTCTGCAGAGTGTCGCTGTACCAGTTAGCCTGCATCAGAAATTGTTGGAGGTCCTTTCTTTTCCCATGAACAACCTCACCAGGACTCAAGTTCTAATAGTTCTGGCACGTTCCACCAGGGAACGAGGCATTCAAAATGAGGTACACCTATTTAAAATGTAAATACTAAAGCACTGCTCTGGTGATTACAATGGTAATTGCTGATTAGGCTTCATCCTTCAAAGAAGGAGATACCACCTAAAAAGGGACTTTAGTGCTTTATTGGCTCAGTGTCACTCAGCCTTGCACTGCACATCTCTGAGCCCCACTAAAGAAACAAGAACAAATTGCTTTCAACAACCAAATCTTGCAATTTCTTACCCTTTTCTCTAGGCAATTGAATTTTACACTGGATTCCAGATGAGAAAATCCTGTCCTCAATTAGATTTGTGTAGAAAGTAACAAAAACCTTCCACCCAGATCTTCAATCTGTGTATCTTAGAGGGAATCAGTAGCAGTGCCCGTGCTGGTTTATGAGAGGAGATAGAAGTGTAAGCCCATATTTTATGATGAAAATGACAGTAGGAGTGACCTTGCTCCAGCACATATTGCTTTTTCAACAGTGTCTAGAGGAGATAATTTAACAGCAGTCTGCAACGCCTCATGTTTCCTCAGATCTTGCTACAGTAATTCAATCATAAGTATATAAAATTAGATGAAAAACAAGGTAACTAGCCTTCTGGGGCTGCGTGATTGCAATAAATGTTGCCTCCTGACAGAAAGCATTACATTGTCCTCTTGAAAGAGAGGTTACCTTTCATTATAGCATACTTCCTTCTATCACTTCAGTCTGTGCCAGGTGGCACTGCTGTTAAGCACAGGCTGCAGGACAGCAAAAATCCCTTTAAGACAATTATATGCTGCATCTAAGGTAATAAAGCAGCAAGAAGGAAACTTCTAACTCTTGAAATTTAGGATCAAAGAGCAATGCCAGACATTTCTTGTTCTGTCTTTGTTTGTTGCTGTTTTTTGCTTGATTGTTTAAATAGAAAATATATGTTTTCCCTTTTACATTGCCTTTCATTTAAGCATCAGTTTCTTAATCAACTCTTACAAACCTTGCCATCTGTTTTAGAGAAGCTGAGCCACAGTCACGTCTGTGTCTCCAAACTCAGGTCTCAAAGCAAGTTCACAAAAGAGACAGAGTGAAACTGAAGCATGGTGGGAGTTAGTCTTGTCAGTACAGACATTGTTTCCAAGCTATAAATATTTACCCATGCACGCATCATGTGGACAGCTGGGAAAATACAATTCTTTAAATTATTACAGGCATGATCACAATGAAATACTTCATGTTTGGCTACCTCAGAAGATACATACGGGTCTGACATAAACACCAGTTACTACTGCAAACACACACTTCAGTAGGTGAACATGGAGTATAGAGTAAAACCTGAGCACTGGGTTCCTTCATACAGTGTAGTGGAGAAGAAGGCACCAAACAGCAACAGGTACTGTCTGACACTCTCAGGTCATTAACAACATCATACTCAGCAGATGTACATAGACTAGACTAGACTAGACTAGAATAAACCAGGTTGGAAGAGACCTTTGAGATCATCATGTCTAACCTATCATCCAACGCCATCTAATAAACTAAACCATGGCATGAAGCAACCCATCAAGTCTCCTCCTAAACACCTCCAATGATGGTGACTTCACCACCTCCCCGGGCAGCTCATTCCAATGGGCAATCACTCTCTCTATGAAGAATTTCTTCCTAACATCCAGTCTAAACCTCCCCCGGCACAGCTTGAGACTGTGTCCTCTTGTTCTGGTGCTGGTTGCCTGGGAAAAGAGACCAGCCCCCACCTGGCTACAACCTCCCTTCAGGTAGTTGTAGAGAGCAAGAAGGTGCAGCCACAGCTCTGTAGACAGCCACAGGTCTAACTCTGATGGCCTTACAATGGAAGCATTGCTTCCAGCAGCTGAGAATCAGGCCCAAAGCTGGTTATGTGAAATCCTTCTCCTGTGTACTTAGATTAACATACACACTAATGAAACTCATTAATCTCCTCAAGTATCACTGCAGGTTTTTTGTGAATGAGATATAATGTAGTCCCAACATACCACCTCAGAACTGCTGATAAGAGCCTTTAGAAACCATAGTCTTGTTATTCACAAATGCTTCTGTCGTAAAACAGTTATTTTGGTGCCAAGGAAATGGACATTGCCTCTAGTAGCTACTGACAGCTTTCCTAGACATTAAAACAAGATGAAAAATAGCCAGGGTTTTTGTTTTAGAGACAAACTTCATAAACATAATGACATTTACTACAGAACTGAATGTTTACTGGGGAATGGCACTTCTCTGTATAGGTCTCCCTTAACTGTAGCTTTGGCAATTCACAGCTAGTCCCTTAAGTTAATTGGCTCCTTGTACTGTTAATGCTACTTCTCTGTACTGCATTGCCAGGTCTTTTTTCATATACCTATAAACTCCACCCTGGGGTAGAACATGTTTTTACAATTGTCCAGATGTTTTAGTTGGTATTATGTTAGCATTCCACTTCTCCACTTTATCTTGATTGTCCTCGTTATTTCCTGCTTTGCTGGGATGCTTCTTCATCCTTGGTGTTCACCACCAATGATTAGTTGCCAGTCAGAGAAGAGGCAGTCCATGTATTGCCAAACAGACTGCAGGCATTCAGCAGAGAGTACTTATCTGCCCTGTGACAGAATACACTTTTGTTTATGTTGCACACATTTATTTTCTCCTAAGCTGTTGAAAATAAGGCATTTCTTGTTGGCTTACTGCTTTTGCAATACTTGTTTTGGAGCAGCTTCAGTCATAGCAGCAGACAACCAGTATGCTTGTATCACATGTGTGATTTAGGATAATTAAGCAGAAATCAATTACATAGGATTAAATGCTATGGAGTTCCACAATTATTCTTAACAGAGATGGAGGAAGCTGGCTTTTATGACTCTTCTGCCGAAATGTTCTCTATTCTTAGCCATTCAGAAGCTCTAAGGCACTTTCAGCAAAGGAACTCTCTGTTAGACCTGTAGATGACTCCATGTTGAGGTAAATTTATGAGGAGTGAGCAGTGCAACACTAGATATTCTACACTCACACTGTCCATTAGGTAGCTTTCTGAAAACTGCCTTTTCTTGGCAAGATGTCTTTTCATTGTAATTTACATACTTTGAATCCCCCTGTTCAAAGTACTGATATGAGTTGATGCATTTGGAATTCAGTCCCAGTCACCCACAGGTAGTCCCACCTCACTATCTTATCTCTCACAAGCCATCTGACATTTTATAGCCTCTAGGTTTTGTTCTTACTTTAACTTAAGGCTGTTTGGAGCAGCTAAAGAAGTGTAGCTCTGTCTTCGACAGTCAGTAGGCACAGGAAAAGACTGCACACATCTACTTTGTAGGTAGAAGTCCAAATACACAAAAGAAAAAGGAAAAGAAACAAAATAGTGTCAAGAGTAAAGCTTTAAAAGAAAAGTGACCCAGATATTTATGGCTAGCCTTGAAGAGCTGCCCAAAGGTACACAGGGTATTTAAAGATATCAATGCTAGCTCCAAATCCCGCCCTTGGGCACGACAAGTGCAACAGCAAAGCTCAACGTACCTTCACACGTCAGTAGGAAGTACTCCAGATTGTGACTGAAGGATGCACTGAAATAAGTGCAGTTTTCAATCAAATCACAGGACAGGCACTGCCTGTTGAAGTTTCCATTTGTGCTTGCACTGAAAAAGTTAATACAAGTCCATGAAGGTCACTGAGTGAATGTTATCTGGAAGCAGCATTACTTGAACCTCACTGTGCTGTAGAACAAGCACATAAATATAATGTGTCCAACATTAGTAAGAGGCAAAGCATTTCCATTTGGTTGAGCTTAAATAGCAGCAATGGCTTTATTTTTTTGCCTGAATGGAGAATGTGTGAAAGGCCAGTGATGTCTTTTTTTGCAAGGTCAGGTGCTTAGGAAGGCAGGCATAGTTTTTAAAAGAAAATGATGGTTGCAATTCAAGAGGAAGTCATAACTTGGAGAATGAATGTAGGAAACACTGAAGCTGTATTTCTACACCTAGTTATATTACAACAGACAATAAAGAGCTGGAATTGCTTTATTGAAGTTTCTTACTGGTTGCCTCACGGGTCTGGATTTGCTAGCAGCTGCCTCAGAGGCCCTATCCCCTTCTGTGGGCTTAATAGTTGTTACTATAATACCCAAATGGAAAGGAAAAAATATATTTAGGGATTTGTTTTTGAAGATGGTAACATGACCTGTCCACAGAAATGCTTTGTGTCTACTACCTGTTGCAGAATATATACAGATTACTAGCAAATATTAATGGGCAACATTTTGCACTGCTATAGCATTTTTAAAATGCTTCAAGAATATTAACTAACAGCTCTTCCCAGTATTACTGTTAAGCAGATGAGTGGTTTTTGATACCACTTAAAAGCAGAGAGAGGTAAGGCTGAGCCACCTTCTTAGGGTAAGAGACTGAACTGAGTAGCTCTCGGGCTCTGGTTCAGGCTCAAATTGTGTCTCTGATTTAATTCTGTTTAAAGCTACAAAATCAGACACACAAAGCAAAACCCTCAGACAGATCTTCATCTGATGCAAGCTGTCAGAACTCCAGTGGAGCTCTGTTGATGAACATATGTCAAGGTTGCTGCTGAGCTGACACCCTTGGGCTTGGGCTGGAATGAGAGACAATCAATGTGCAGCACAGAAAATAAAATATCTGACATGAGGCCAAGATCACTGCCATCAAAGCAAGGGCAAGGACATTGGCATTTTGGGCATCTCTTTTGCTGTTGCCAATGTGGGAAGGTGAGGTTAATGAGGCACCAGGGTGAGGTGTATGCCAAGAGTAGCAAGGGAATGGGAAGTGTGAGTTGACTCATGCTAGCAGCTCTTAAGCAGCTGTGCCTAGACTTAGGTTTCAAAACAAAATGTTCTTCCCATTGGAGTAGAAATGAATGGCAAATATAAATTTTGATTTATTTTCCTTCAAGAAAAACACTGCACTGAGATACTTCAGAAACTGTGGAGTAAAGAGGCACAGAGGCTTTGAAAGGAAAATTACAGGCAATTTAGTTTGCTCGGCTTTCCTCCCCACAGAGGAAGGAAGGTATGACACCATGTTGGAGAAGGAAAACACACTGACTGTCACATAGGAACTGATGCTGTCACCAGCTCTGCCCTTTGCTGCAGATGCTGAGATGACAGAAGGGGGATTGAGAAGAAAAACAGGACAAACAGAACAACGATTCCAAAAGAATTGTTTAAAAGTTTGGGTTTCCTCCCCTTTCTACTCTGCTTGCACAACACTTCACCATCGCACTACCAACAGCTTATTATATATTAGCCTTTTACATATCATATAGTTAGGGAGGATGCAAAAGTCATCTGGAAGTGCAGAAAAACATCTGCAAACATAACACTGTTATTTCTTTTCAATCTCATGAAGAGGTGAGGTGCTATCAAATTTCCATGAAAACTGCCTTCTGGAAGCATAAAACCAGTTTATAGCATTAGCTAATGCAATTCTGAATTCTTTCAAGTGTTCTGCTGGAAAGTTTTGTGGCAGTTTATCAATCTTGAGACTAACTTTAAATTTGCAATAAAATGAGGAAATTGCTAAACGTAAAACATTTCCAAATGCCAAGCGCTGTGTTCACCATTGTTCTGCTGTTCTGCCCATCCCAGTGACACATTGCAAGACCTTGCAGTGCCGTTAGAGACAAACACATAAGAAACAGTTTCTACTGAAATTGCTTAAGTAATGATTCACATAAGACTGGAAAAATGGGAGATTCTGTAAGTGGAGTTAGTAAAGCACATACCTGTATAAATGTCGTCTCCTTGGCAAATCCTCTGTGCTGTGGAAATAACTGTAGGGGGAAAAAAAATAATCAAAAGGATCTTTAGAAGAGTGTTCACAAGTATTTCAGAAAGCACCTCACTAAATAGTTTTTTTCCTAATGCATCAGTGTTTTTGCAAGTCAATAAAGGATTATTTCTCAAACTGGCTAAGCCAAAACAAGAGACAGGTCTCCCTGCTCTCTTATCTCCATGTCCTTAGGCTCATACATTTCAGATGCACTGCAGCTAACCCTACAGCCCAGGGCTGGACAAAGGAAGACTGATTTGTCAGAGCATAGTTTACTTACATTTTATGCCTCTTTTCGTCGTAGGCCAATATCTTTGTCACATCCCAGTCACCAGATGTAATAGATTGTAAGTTGTCGCTGCTACTATTGGGCTGCCAGAAAGAAAAGAGAACTAGATTTCTTTCTTCTTAAAAGAGACATCCCAGAAAAGCTTCTCTTCTGAAAAAGTGAGCTCTGTTGGCTCCACAGCCTATTAAAAATAAAGCATGCTTCTGCAATTCCCACCCCTGCCCCTGCAGAGGAATAATAGAGAGTCAAAATCATTTTAACCATAACTCCATTGAAGATAATGGGATGAATTCAGCACAGAATAACTTCAAACTCCTTCCTGTAATCCAGTGTGCCCATGAGTTTCTGATTAATCCTTTATGGATTTACTAATTTACAGACAACTAAGAAGGCATCAAAACCTAAAACAAAGCGATGCTATTGGATGGAAAGGGACAGTTTGGTGACCTTTTGCTTCTAAGCATCTCATTTTGAAATTCACATTCTATTATGCCCAGTAAAGCATCACTGAAGGCTTCCTTTTAGGCTGAAGGTTTCCTTTTAGGCCCACATTCTACACATGCCCCTCCAGCCTTGCTGAAACAAGCAGAGATGATACTTTGTGTTGCCTTCTGCTTCAGGTGAGACCCAAGGCAGCAGGAAGAGCGAGTGGAGTCACCTGTGATGATGACATGGCGATGTGGTAGAAGTTCCCGCGTCCTCCCTGAGGCATGGCTCGGACAAAGAAAAACTTCCGACCATCCCTGGAAAAAATTGGCTCTTCATTCTGTGAGTGGCAGATGTGAGAGTTGTGTTAACCATTCATTCTACTCAAAACTGCTCAGCACTGCAAAACCCCATGAAATGAATTCACAGGGGAACAGAGACCGCTTTTTAACAGCAACCTGAAGCAAACAAAAATCCCGCTGAAAAGTGGAGAAAGTTTTGAAGATTACTGCTTCTTTCTCTTGGGAAAGCAGATACTGTTCAGCTGTGAGCAAACAGGGAGACAGGTAGCAAGGAGAGCCCCTTGGCTATAAAGTCAACTCCCATTTGCAAAGCAAAAAGAACATGCATACAGCTGACTGCTCAGGGCAGTTGGAATACAGCCTCCAGAAATGGTTTGAACCTCACTGGCACAAGTTTGACAAACCCTGCTTACCCTGCTGGAAGAACTGATCTGTTCCTTTTCCTTGAGGAAACACAAGGAACAGCATCTAACTGCTGTCTCTCCCTTACACATGCTTACTTCACTGAATTATTGAGGAAGGGGAGGATATCTTGCAAAACTGTCTTTGACACAGAACTCCCAGGTGACCATGATGATTGACTTTTATTGAGTGACTAGAACTTTCAATCTGAGACAGAGGAGACTCAACAGAAGGAAATCAAACACTACACATGACAAGTAAGCGTCTCCTGGAAGGGTCTTCGTGTTATTTTTGCAAAGGAACCCCAAAGCACATAGGAAGCCTCCACTGCAGGAGATGGCTGAACAGCAAATTACAAGGGAAAGCAGAAGGATGGTCCATATGGTGTGACACAGTAACACTGTACCAAGGGAAATGGCTAGAAGAAGCTACTCTAAATCCTGAAGAGTGGAGAATAAAACAAGAGCTGAACCTCTCTTGTGACATCAGGCTTTTCTGGGACTGACTGACTCTTAACTTCCCTGCTCTAGCTTCTTGGATTCTTCTTCTTCAAGGGCAATCAACAGGAAAAATGTTGCCCAGCCTCTTCTGGGTTGTCTTTTAGTTCAATGCTAATTACACTCTCTGGCAAGTATCCAGATACCACACTGAACCAGGAAGGACTTGAGTGTGCAGGGAGACTTATAGCTAATACAGAAAGGAAATAAACACTTTTATTTCTCATAAACTAACACATTATTCTCGCTGTATGCTCCTTTGCTCCCAGTTACTTAGTGATTAATTCTTTCCCATTATTTATCAGATTTATCAATGCTGTATTAGGTGTTCAAACCATTTGTTTTTCTTTTCTCTTGCTCAGGTTTCTAGTGCATTTTAAAATAGGCCCATTTACAGCTTGTTGCAGCTCTATGAAATAATGGTTTCATTTGTTTCTGACATTGTTCTGGAACCTGAAACACGAAATGGTGTTATTTCCAAATGTCTCTCCTGACAGGAGAAACCTCATTGAAAAACAGCTGTGATAACTTGGGCAAACCTTCTGCTTGACAAGTTTTCCTTTACTGAGGTAAACAGCAATGAGTTCACTCTCCATTTCTGTATCTGTGCCTACTGAATTATGTATTCCAGTAATACATCTCGCCAGTGAGAGCAGGCATGATGCAGGTTAGCTGGAGGTTCATTCAGAGTTACAGGGGAAAGAGGTACACAGCATGGATGATAAATACCAGGCTTTAACACTCAGCTGGTGCTGTGAGACTGATGGTTTGCATGTTCCTGTTGCTGCAAAGACAACACATCAATAGAGTCAGAGCTTTGTCTAGGATCTTGATAGAGGTGGTGACTTATCCCAGGTGGCAAATGGAGAAATATTAGGCTGAAAAGCTTTTGGAATAGGATTTGATACTGTAAGGAGCTACACTGGGCAGGTAATTAAAAGATTCTGCAGTTTGAACTTTTGGTTGACCACTGTTGACTGAATCCTATAGCACTACAATAGATAAGCTGCCCTTGAGATCAGTTTAATGCTGGCTAAAGAAAATACTTCTCTTATGCAGCGGGTAGGGAATTTTTGTAAGTTTCTGCCACAGAAGGCTTATGGAAGCAGCTGGTATCAGGTCCAAAGGACTGAACAATATCATGATTCATTAACAGATCCTAGACAGACATTCTCAAATGCCTGTAATCTTTTTATTGTAGATGGTTGTGAAATATGGGAGGAGTGGACTGCAGAAAGCAGCCAGCTCATACACTGTCCTTAAATACCAGCAGCTGCTCTCCTCTCAAGACAGAACAGTGGAGCTGAGGGAGCAGTGGTGAGACTCAGTAGGATACTTCTTAAGTCTTTATGACTATTTGTGCCTTTCTCCTCAGCTAGTTCTCTGTATTTAGACAAATGAACTCTTTCCAAACAGTCAATGCCAGCCTCCAGAAATCCTCAGCTTTGTGCAGATGAAGGACAAAGCTATCCTCATGTCAGCTACACGTAGCAATACCTCAGTGCTCTCAGACTCAAGTATAAAGGGTAGAAACAGTAGGGTAACTCTTGTAAGATTTCAGAACAGTTTGAATTGAAGCTTAAATCTGACTGACTGTGGGTCCCTGATACCATTTGCCTTTCTGGGACCTGAGTTAGCAGTTTATTTGCAATGCTTGAAGCACAAAAATCTATTTCCTCTGTAAAATCATTTTTTATCTGGATCAGACACAGCCTGTTGCTGTAGGACAGCCACTGGCATACTGTTCTTGCTATGAACTGTATGTACTGCAGTTTCTACAGGTTCTTGGAACCTCTGAGCAAGGTGTGACAGCATGTGAAATGCTTTAAGTCTGGACCTGGACAAAATATAGTCCAAGATCTTTATCTGACATGCTACTACCTGTCTGGTGTTCACATATCCCATGAAAAACAGTTCAGTGCTGTGGCTGAATTGGTGTCATCAGCTTCTCCCTGAAGAACAGCTTAATCAAATCTGAGGTCACTTCACAAACTGAATGCTGGGGAAGTGCTGTAAATTCTCTTCCAGAGATTTACATTCTGGAAATCTAGACATTTTATGTAGACATAGTTTGAAACAAACAAACAGAAAAACCCCACCACAACGTTTTCTGGGGAAAAAAAACACCAAACAAACAGAACAAAACCCCCCCCACAAAATCCATCAAACAAAACAAAACCAAACCAAACTCAAGCCAGAAACAACTACAAACAAATCCCCATAAATCAAAATGTCTTGGGGGTTTAGATTTCCTTCCCCCCCCCCCCTTTCTTTCAGGAATTATAGTCATATTTCATTTGGAGGATAGGAGCACATTGCCATGCAATGTGTTACACACAAGCTACAGCATCAGAAGAATTAACTGACACAGTTGTCTGTTACAACAGGATATTAAACTGCATCAGGTATCCCCCCTCTCTTTTTGTGCTCCATGTTAACTCTCATTGTTTCAGATGCCCTACTGACACTAATTTTACTTCTCACCTTTCTTACGTGTCTTGGATGACTTACTAGTCCTATCTATTTTCAGCAGTGGATTTCTTTCCTGCCTAGAATATCTGTAAACAACCATCATGCTGCTTAAAATCACCATCAGTCTCAAGAAGGCCTACCACTGAGGTTGATGAGTCTTACAATGTCAGCGGGTGAATTTCCACCAGCATCAACATTTTGTCTGTTTTACATCCAAACAAATGTCAGGCTATGAACTGTGGGACCTAGCAGAGAAGGTGGCCTCTTCAGTAAGAGGAAATTATTACTGGGAAAGTGTTTTCTGTAATACAAACCACACCATCTTCCCAGTATCTTTCTCCGCTGTGGAAATCTGTTTTTCCTTTGGGAAACAGAGAAAGAAAAAAAAAAACTACCAAAAAACTACCACAAAGAGAAGATCACTATTACCTGTCTGTGCAGCCAGCCTTCACTTTCATCTTCATGTTTCTAAAACAGAACAAGACCATTAAACACCATACCTCTTGTGTATTACATTTTACTTATCAGTGCAAGAAGCAATTGGATTGAATGGCAAAAGTTGTGCAGAACCACCAAGAAACTGCTTAAAAATCCAGTGACTGCATCCCTTATTATTCCTCTCTCATGAATAAGTATGCACCTGCTCAAGAGAATATTTTTCTCATGCAAACAAAACACATAAATGCAGAATAGAACGGAATAGAATGGAACGGAAAGGAACAGAAAGGAATGGAATGGAAAGGAAAGGAATGGAAAAGAGTAGAGTAGAGTAGAGTAGAGTAGAGTAGAGTAGAGTAGAGTAGAGTAGAGTAGAATAGAATAGAATAGAATAGAATAGAATAGAATAGAATAGAATAGAATAGAATAGACCAGACCAGATTGGAAGAGACCTTTGAGATCATCAAGTCCAACCTATCATCCAACACTATCTAATCAACTAAACCATGGCACCAAGCACCCCATCAAGTCTTTTCCTAAACCCCTCCAGTGATGGTGAATCCACCACCTCCCCAGGCAGCCCATTCCAATGGCAAATCACTCTTTCTATGAAGGACTTCTTCCTAACATCCAGCCTAATCCTCCCCTGGTGCAGCTTGAGGATGTGTCCTCTTGTTCTGGTGCTGGTTGCCTGGGAGAAGAGACCAACCCCCACCTGGCTACAACCTCCCTTCAGGTAGTTGTAGAGAGGAAGAAGGTCTTCCCTGAGCCTCCTCTTCTCCAGGCTAAGCAACCCCAGCTCCTTCAGTCTCCCCTCATAGATCTTGTGCTCCAAACCCCTCCCCAGCTTTGTTGCCCTTCTCTGGACACGTTCCAGCAACAACATAGTTCCTAAACTGAGGGGCCCAGAACTGGACACAGGACTCAAGGTGTGGCCTAATCAGTACTGAGTACAGGGGCACAATGACTTCCCTGCTCCTGCTGGCCACACTGTTCCTGATACAGGCCAGGATACCATTGGCCGTCTTGGCCACCTGGGCACACTGCTGGCTCATGTTCAGCTTACTATTGACCAGTAAAAGATTTATTATTCCCTACAGAAATAAAGCCTGTCTAAGAAGCAAATAAAGGCTGAATTAAAAGCAGTTAAGAAAAGATTCTTCACAGTGTGCTATGGACAGTATTTCATCATTTTTTCAAGGGACATTTATATCAGAGTACTTTTCTACTGTGGAAACACCTATGTGAGTTTAAAAGATGTTATCTGCTCGTACTGACACAGATTATATCAATATGCCCTTTACATTAGTATGACTGTAGAAGGTATGTGACCTACTTTAGGTGATACAATAATACAATACAATACAATACACCAGGTTGGAAGAGACCTTCAAGATCATCGCGTCCAACCCATCAAACAATCCAACCCACCCAACAACTAGACCATACAGCCAAGCACCCCATCAAGTCTTCTCCTGAACACCTCCTGTGAAGGTGACTCCACCACCTCCACGGGTAGCCGATTCCAATGGGCAATCACTCTCTCCGTGTAGAACTTCTTCCTAACATCCAGCCTAAACCTGCCCTGGCGCAGCCTGAGACTGTGTCCTCTTGTTCTGGTGCTGGATGCCTGGGAGAAGAGGCCAACCTCTGCCTGGCTACAACCTCCCTTCAGGTAGTTGTAGAGAGCAATAAGGTCACCCCTCAGTCTCCTCTTCTCCAGGCTAAGCAACCCCAGCTCCCTCAGCCTTTCCTCATAGGGCTTGTGTTCCAAACCCCTCACCAGCTTTGTTGCCCTTCTCTGGACACGTTCCAGCAAGTCAACATCCTTCCTAAACTGAGGGGCCCAGAACTGGACACAGTACTCAAGGTGCGGCCTAACCAGTGCAGTGTACAGGGGCACAATGACCTCCCTGCTCCTGCTGGCCACACTGTTCCTGATGCAAGCCAGGATGCCATTGGCCTTCTTGGCTGCCTGGGCACACTGCAGGCTCATGTTCAGCCTACAATCAACCAGTACCCCCAGGTCCCTCTCTGCCTGGCCACTCTCCAGCCACTCTGACCCCAGCCTGTAGCACTGCCTGGGGTTGTTGTGGCCAATGTGCAGAATCCGGCACTTGGATGTGTTAAATCTCATGCCATTGGACTCTGCCCATCTGTCCAACCTGTCGAGGTCCCTCTGCAAAGCCTCTCTGCCCTCCAGCACATCAACTGCTGCCCCCAGCTTGGTGTCATCTGCAAATTTACTGATGATGGACTCAATGCCCTCATCCAGATCATCAATAAAGATGTTGAAGAGCATGGGGCCCAGTACTGATCCCTGGGGCACACCACTAGTGACAGGCCGCCAGCTGGATGTGGTGCCATTCACCATTACTCTCTGGGCTCGGCCCTCCAGCCAGTTCCTAACCCAACGCAGTGTGCTCCTGTCCAAGCCACGGGCTGCCAGCTTGGCCAGGAGTTTGCTGTGGGGAACGGTGTCAAAGGCCTTGCTGAGGTCCAGGTAGACCACATCCACAGGCCTCCCCACATCCACCAGGCGGGTCACCTGATCATAGAAGGAGATCAGGTTGGTCAGGCAGGACCTGCCCCTCCTAAATCCATGCTGGCTAGGCCTGAGCCCCTGGCCATCCTGTAAGTGCTGTGTGATCGCACTCGAGATGACCCGTTCCATAATCTTGCCTGGCACTGAGGTCAGGCTGACAGGCCTATAATTCCCTGGCTCATCCAACCGGCCCTTCTTGTGGATGGGCACCACGTTGGCAGCTTCCAGTCTTCTGGGACCTCTCCAGTGAGCCAGGACTGCTGAAAAATGATGGAAAGTGGCTTGGACAGCTCATCTGTCAGCAATCTCAGCACCCTAGGATGGATCCCATCCGGTCCCATGGCCTTGTGGGGGTCCAAGCGGCTCAGTAGATCTCTAACTTCCTCTTGGAGCAGTGGTAAACTATGCAGCTCTCTGGCTCCTTCTGCCAGCTCTGCAGGCCAGCTGTCTGGAAGACGTTCTGCCCTGCTAGTGAAGACTGAGGCAAAGAAGGTGTTAAGTACCTCTGCCTTTTCCTCATTCTTTGTTACAACGTTCCCCTCCGTGTCAACCAAGGTGATCCTGCTTTGGCAAGGAGCCTCTAATAGATGATCTTTTGAGTTCCCTTCTAACCCCTAACATTCTGTGTTTCTGTGTATCAAGCAACTAAAATGAAATTGTGGGCATTAGCCACTTTTAGCTAAATGTCTATGCCATTTACCTAGAATGTTGCACAGATATTCAGGTTACAAATTGTTGATGTGTGCTTGTACCTATATAGAGTTACACATAGACAGAGTGTGCAGGGACAGATTGGTCCTGGCTTTTTAATAGTTGTGAGGAAAAACGTTTACACTCTGTGTCTGTCTAAATAAATGTGTGCCAGCTGACTTGTTGCCAGGTAAGATAACTGAGATATTTTCTCCTTGCCCAGGATGTGAAAACTGATGGCAAGTGACCACTTGTTTCCTCTCTCCTACCTTTGTGCAGACTCCTGTGGTGGCATCGCAGAGCGTCAGGATCGACACGTTCTGGGCCCTGTTCAGCCAGTTTACTGCCACCTTGGTGCTGGTTGCCCATTTCACCATGGTTATGTAGTAGTCCCTGCAAACACAGACAGACACATGACAAATCACAACATCCTAATGAATTGCCATAGGGAACAGCAGTCAGAGGCTGCTGCAGGCAGGTCTAGGAGAGATCTCTGGTTATTAAGAATGCTGCATCTTGATGTCTTTAGGCTTCCTTAGGTATGGATTTCAACCCCTAAAAATGACATTTTTGGAGGCTATGCAGGTGTTTTATCTGCCACTTCTGAAAGTCATTTTCCAAGAAGAGATGAATTCAGAGATAAAGAATCCTTCAAGCTTTTCAGTCTTCCAAGAAGGACTGAAATGCCTGGAGCTACAAGTGCATGCACAGGTGGAAAAGAAACTGCAAAAGATTTCCAATCTCAGCACACTAACCAGCTGACAGAGCCATCCTTGGCAATGGTTGGATTCTTTATGCTCATGAAGAGTTATTGGCCACTAAACATGCTTACTTAACATAAAAATATCCTGCATTAAAAGGAAAATATCAAGAAGAGACATACAGGGCTGGGGTAAAGCAGATGCAGTTGGTTGCCATAAAGACATCAGCAGACATGCGACAGTTTGCATTGGCAAAATCATCATCCCACAGTCCCTGTACCATCCTTTACTGCTGGACATATTCAGGTTGTAGTCATACTTGGAGTAAATCACCAGTGTGGGCTGCACAGCCCTGTAATCAATATTCCTGTACAACAGTGAGCAATGGAACCACTTAGACCGGGCTGGAAAATACAGAATCACAAATAAACACATCCATGGTCACCTTCTCAGAGGCAGTCTGCGATGGTACTCAAAGATGTGCACCTCTACAAGAGTTCAGGGCTTCACTTTGTCTGTAGGCTAAAACTGGCTGAGCTGACAAAGCTGGGGATGTTCTAACACACTGCTGGGCTATGCAGGACAAAGACATCCTGAAATTATAGTATGACTTTTCACAGCATCCAGTCTATAAAAAATGTATTAGTTCATTTGTTTGCTATAAAATATGTATAAGGAATTGTTGCTCTCTTTGGAATTAATGCGCTGTGTCGCTTGAGAGTGCTCTGTGTGCTGGCAAGTGCTCCTGAATATACTGAAGAGAAAGGGCAAGAGCAACAAAAGCCCGTTTGCCTAGCGAAATAACAAGCTGGAAATTGATTTGGTAGTTTTCAGTAATATTTAGTGTCTGAATTTGGCTGGGGGAAAACAACAAATGACATAAACAATTGCATCCACTGCACTGGAAGGAAGGATGCTTCCAGGTGAGACAACAGCAGTCTGAAAATTCAGTGCTTGCAACAAAATGGCAATTTTACTCTTTGTCAACAATGGCAGAGGCCCTAAGAGGGAATAAACCAACAACAACAACAAAAAAACCCCAAAATTAAACTGTATAACAATCTCTTCTTTCTCTCCAAATTTAACTGAGCAGATTTAGTCTGCCCAGAAAAGGGCTTTGAATTTAGTGCACATTATGGCTTGGAGCATTTTTGCCTGTAAACTCAATTTAAAGTTTGAAGGACAGCTATTCAATTTTTACCTCTCTCTCATCATTTGAACACTACAGCCACAGTTCTTTCTATGGGACTTTTGATTACTATTTTAGGCCAAATGTTGTCTTCTCTACCATCCCAGAGATTGCCACAAAGTCTCAGTTTCACTTGGAAGCTTATCCCATGGATATCCCAGCCAGCAAACAACTGCAGATACTTGTACAGTAGTTGCTCTGGTCTCTCAGTATTACGGAGTCTTTAGTTTACTTCACATCTCTGCTGTCGGACAACTGAGTTTTATGTTTCCCATTTTGCAGAGGAAAATGAGATAGCAAGGTGTGATTCATCTCAGTTCATTTTAAACATCTAAAGCACCAGCAGATGCATTGGTTGAGCAGCAAGTGGGGAGAAACAGGGCATCGATGCATTTCCCAAGTCTTCTTCACCTGACCTGTCCCAGATTTTATAAAGAGCTGATTTAAGGAGAACACAGTTCTTCCCACAGAGCAAATTCTAGACCAGCTGGTACCTGACCACTTTGTAGACATCCACCACAGGGCAGGTCACACTTACCTAAGGGAAAGGAATAACTTCTGAGCCCCTTCAGGAGCGACAAAACTATGCTGAACTTTACAATCTATCTCCCCATCCCAGTAAAGACATTTGGTGGTTGGGTTTGCAATCATCTGAGACTGGTTACTGTGCAGCACCCTTATTCATATCCTAACTTTACTTAGGTACTTTCTGGAGGTATGAATCTAAAATATGAAGTACAGAATGAGTACCTGAAGTACAACATCAATAATAAAGCCATAAACAGACAAAGATGTGGCCAAGTGACAGGCAGCATGCCCAGCAGCACACAGTTCCTGGGCAATGAGAGCTCCTGCCTCTGATTCAGACTTCAGTTGCCTGAGTTTCTCCATTATTTATTTGTTCATGACCAGTGCCATGTCCAATCCCCTCTTGAACACATCCAGGGATGGTGAATCCACCACCTCCCTGGGAAGCACATTCCAATGGCCAATCACTCTTTCTATGAAGAACTTCTTCCTAACATCCAGCCTAAACCTCCCCTGGCGCAACTTGAGACTGTGTCCTCTTGTTCTGGTGCTGGTTGCCTGGGAGAAGAGACCAACCCCCTCCTGGCTACAACCTCCCTTCAGGTAGTTGTAGAGAGCAATAAGGTCTCCCCTGAGCCTCCTCCTCTCCAGGCTAAACAATCCCAGCTCTCTCAGCCTCTCCTTGCAGGGCTTGTGCTTGAGGCCTCTCCCCAGCCTCGTTGCCATTCTCTGGACATGTCCAAGTGCCTCAGTGTCCTTCTTAAACTGAGGGGCCCAGAACTGCACACAGTACTCAAGGTGTGGCCTAACCAGTGCTGATGTAACTCTTGGGGTCCAAATGTATTCACTAAAACAAAAAATGTCTGTCAGGCATGAAATTTTATAATACTGCCTCCTTTTTTATTTTTTCCACTGTAATTTCCACTCCTTCCCTTCACATTCTTTCTTTCCTCACAGAAAAGCATGGCATTGGAGAAAACTTGGCAAAAATGTTCAGAATTAAAGATGCTTTCAAAGGAATAGTTGTCAAAATTGCACATTTCCCTAAAAAAAATTACGGTTTTCTGTCACCAGCTTTACTTTTCTTTAAGCTGATAAATATCCCAATTCCATGGAAAATTTCTGACTGACTTTAATTCTGAAAGGAAAAAAAGACCTTGGCATTTCTCCACTTCATTCTCAGCTTAATTAATTGCACTAAACCACTTTGCTCCAGATAAAAAGAAGACCAAGAAGTACCATTCTGTCCATATATCATCTGTGTGAACAGATTGAGCACATTGAAATGCTTCAGATAGGATGGCTCTGCGTGAAGATCCTTATCACCAGCTTCCCTGCTTCTTTGGAACTCCCTTCTGTAACTGTACAGTGCATCCCTCTTGTCTATTTTAATGAAATGTTATCATACTAATCCTCTCATTTCAGAAAAACATATGCATAATGAAAATGCCCCCCTATTGCTCTAGCTGCACTGCTTAGAGCACGCTCTAGGGATGGCACTTGCCATGGTCTTGATGAAATATATAGAGGCTAATTAATTATGATATATTTTGCATCATTTTGCAACATTGAACCAGATAAATTACAGCCATATAGAAAAATGCATTAACAGCACTTGGATCCTGCAGTATGAAGTTATTACTGCAATTAAAAACATTTCTGGGTTGGTCTCTTCTCCCAGGCAACCAGCACCAGAACAAGAGGACAGAGTCGCAAGCTGCGCCAGGGGAAGTTTAGGCTCGAGGTGAGAAGAAAGTTCTTCAATGAGAGAGTTGTTAGCCATTGGAATGTGCTGCCCAGGGAGGTGGTGGAGTCACCATCCCTGGAGGTGTTCAGCAGGGGACTGGACATGGCACTTGGTGCCATGGTCTAGTCATGAGGTCTGAGGTGACAGGGTGGACTCGATGATCTTTGAGGTCTCTTCCAACCTTGGTGATACTGTGAATTTAAAGTAAAGAACCAATAATATTCTAGAAAATACAACTAATACAACAAATAATTTGAAGAACTATCTATATTTAAAAAAAGAAGAATAGAATAGAACTAACCAGGTTGGAAAAGACCTTTGAGATCATCAAGCCCAACCTATCATCCAACACCATCTAATCAATTAAACCATGGCACCAAGCACCCCATCCAGTCTCTTCCTATACACCTCTAGGGATGGTGACTCCACCACCTCCCCAGGCAGCCTATTCCAATGGCCAATCACTCTTTCTATGAAGAGCTTCTTCCTAACATCCAGCCTAAACCTCCCCTGGTGCAGCTTGAGACTGTGTCCTCTTGTTCTGGTGCTGGTTGCCTGGGAGAAGAGACCAACCCCTGGCTACAACCTCCCTTCAGGTAGTTGTAGACAGCAAGCAGATTTACACAAAATTAAACTCTTCAATAGTAACAGAGAAAGGTACTATAAAATGATCTTGGAAAATGTTAGAGTCTAAGAGAACTGTGGGCCAGTATCCCGGGGTGAGAAAGCACCTACCTCATTCTCTGATCATCTGGGGGAGTCATTTCCCGGTCGTGGGTAGGTCCATTCAGACCAATGACATGCAAAGAAATAGTTGGATTTTCCATTCCAGCCTGGATTTAAAAATGAGAATAAATTACCACACCTTGTACAGCACATAGTGGGTTTGATTTATTACATCCCTGTGAATTATAAAATGCATTTCCATTGCATGGGGTTGCTGCCTGGACTGCTGTGGTCATTCACAGGGAGACTGGAACTCTATTGATGTGGCACAGAGCTGTGAAAAGGTTGGTGGGCACAACCAGGAGGCAATTTTACCTGGGACAACTCTAGCCTTGGCAAAATCTCTATTTTTCATGGCAGTTAGAAATACTGTCTAACAGAGTGATAGTAGATACAATAAAAGATTGATTTACTTTGTGGTGCAGGAAAGGGCAACCCCTGCTGCCCAAAACTTTTTCACAAAACCTGAATGCATGTGGATAAGTCTCCACTTAAATTAAAGTTCAGTTGGGACTGACATGTGAGGTCTTAGGTTATCAGACACCCAGAAGAACTGACTTCAGCACAGTATGCATCCTCCACTGCCTTACAGTAGAAAACCTCAGTGACAGCAGCACAAATACTGGTAAGAGTTCAGTGCTGGTGCTGTGTTCCCACTGTGGGACTGTGAGATCGGCTCTGAAGTTTTGTTTCTGTCCTTCACTATGCTCTTTATAGTGCTTAGGCACAATGTCTCCAAAACTATACTATCTCCTCTGACATTAGGCCATCCTGGCTGGCTGGATTTGGAAGCCTACATATGGAATTTGTTTTCTGTATTAAAGAAAAATATACCTAAATGTGGGAATGCTGGCTTCCAAGCTCTCAGACACCTATAACCCCCTTGCAGCACTGAAGCACAAGAGCTTCTGTAGGGGTCCAAAGCAAGAATATTTACATTTAATTTTGATTATATTTAGAATGACTAATATTTCAATCAGAAAACTGCAATCTTACAAGTACAACTAAAGAGTAACAAAGAGCACATTCAGTGAGGAACAACTGATTGTCCCTTAGATGTTTATTTTCATTGCTTAGGGATGTGCACTATTAGACAGTCTTCTGCCTGAGCTTATCAGAAAAAAGAAATTGGGGGGGGGGGGGGGGGGGTTTAACAGAACAGCAGGACTGTTTGCTTTATTTTCCCTTACCTTTGGATAATGATATGTTTTAACAGTAGGGTAAAGGCTGCCCGTGTACACTGGGATCTCCATGGTGGGGACTCGGGAGGCATTAATTGTTGCATATGCTAACCTGGTGCCATCAGGAGACCACCAATGAGCAATATGAGTCTTCAAGATCTCCTCTAATGAAAAAAAGAAGAAGAAGGAGGAAAAAAAGAGATAACAGAAAAAGAGGCTATTAGACATAAATTACCAGTTAGCAGTAAATGAAACAGCACAGACCTGAAAATCCCAGTCTAATCACAGCACAGGGAGGATGCCACAGGAATATCAATTAAAAATATTCATTAAATTACACCACACACACAAATGAACACAACTGATAACAATTACTCTAAATATATAGGTTATTAAGCATAATTATATTGCTGAAGAAACATCATATCATCCATATTAGTAAACATATTCATGACAGCATAAAGGGCCCTGCTACCCCTGCCATGTGTCCTGTAGGATACATGAACATCTATCTGTGCACGTGCAGGCAGTGCCTGGGTTCCTACCTGCCTGATGGTAATCATGGGTCCCTCATGCTAAGGGAGACCTGCAGTGACTGAGCTTCAGTTCTCCCCACAAAGAGGTCACACAGTTATACCAGACACGTATCAGTGGATTCAAACAGCATTTATACTCAGATATGAATGCTTCAGCTACAACGTACATCCTCCTAAGCTCTACTGCCAGTTGGGAATGAACACAAATAGCCATTTTCTGTAAGTTATGCAATGCTGGGGTTTTAAAAGCACTTTACAAGACGCCAGGCTTTACAGTCTATGCCTTGGATACCACCTTGACTGTTATCCCCATTTCATTTTTCCAACCACCTTTGCAAAGCAGTTTTCCATAAGTAGCCAGGGTCAGAGACTGACCATTTTTGCCACTGAATTTTGGGATTACAGATCTTTTTTGGTTTGTTTGAATAGTGCAGCTGCTGTTGGAAAGGTACTCGGAAAGACGCCGATACAAACATGTCAGAGTTCCAGTAGGTAAGGTGAAAAACCAGATTGTCACAACAAGAAATAATTTTCAAGACTGGCAGAACCTAATTCTCATTAAACACAATTTCAAAGAACTCTTAATTTCTAGTACTTTTTCTTAACATTGAATATTCTTCATTGCAAAGATGACTTCAGCTCATAGAGATCCAGAAAAGCTATAAAATTCACTCTTTGTCCAAAGTGTCTCCAGCTTCTGACATTTGGAAGACACTAGGTTGGCTTTTTAAACCTCTCATTCTGCAAAAGGCAATAATGTAATCCATTTTCATTAAGAGGCTGAATATCATATGAGTCATTCCTATTTAAACCATAGCAGAAGGGCTTACATATGCTGTATAGATTGATGGGCAGGAAGACAGGTCCTATTACTTTAATGTGAGAACAAGAATTAAAGTGGCTGCAGTGTTCCTAAGCCTTCACCCACCACTGAAGCCCTGCTACACAAGTTCAAGCATCTCCAACTTCTGCTGTCATCATTGGTCAATTCAAAAAGGAAAGAGGATTTTCAGAGTTCACATGCACCGTGTTCCCACACTACCCTATGATAACCTCTTGATCCAACCAGCATGACCCTCTGGTCTGAAGAGCAGAAACTCACCCAAGACTGTTATTTCTTCAAATGAAAAAAATAAAATATTGGAGGAGTGATCCTTGGAGAACAGACAGACAATTATATTCATCAAATGGACACTTAGAATAGAATAAACCAGGTTGGAAGAGACCTTCAAGATCATCGCATCCAACCCATCATCCAACACCAGCTAATCAACTAAACCAAGCACCCTATCAAGTCTCCTCCTAAACACCTCCAATGATGGTGACTCCACCACCTCCCTGGGCAGCCCATTCCAATGGGCAATCGCTCTCTCTATGAAGAATTTCTTCCTAACATCCAGTCTGAACCTCCCCTGGTGTAGCTTGAGACTGTGTCCTCTTGTTCTGGTTGCCTGGGAGAAGAGACCAGTCCCCACCTGTCTACAACCTCCCTTCAGATAGTTGTAGACAGCAATAAGGTCTCCCCTGAGCCTCCTCCAGGCTAAGCAACCCCAGCTCCTTCAGCCTCTCCTCATAGGGCTTGTGTTCCAGACCCCTCACCCACTTTGTTGCCCTTCTCTGGACACTTCTGTTACTCCAGATCTGCATGATGGATTGAGACAAAATTCAAGAGAGGGTGAAAGAGAAAAGTCACCCTTGCACATTAATACTTCATGGAAACACCTAAGTGAGGTTTCAGATAGATGTCTTAGGAGGTTGCAGATACTAACACAAAAAAGTACAACTCTGGCAAAACTGCTTTGCTGCATTGTCCCACCTGTTTTGCACACATATAAAAGATAATGCTTTTGACTTTCAGATTGGTTGCTCATTAAAGAGATAATTAAGAATATAAAGAAGAAAGGAGTAAAAACAGTTGGCAGATGAATCCTTGACATTTTAACATTAATTAGGAATGACTTTATTCAGCAAACATTTTCTCCAGGATCTCGGATTTAATGAAGCAGTTCTGATGAAAGTCACATGCCAAGAAAGGCTTTAGTGCAGGTTTTGTGGTCCTCTGTTAATGAGATTTAATTGTGTGAACCTTTGCCTTGAAACAAAGCCAGGACCTTGTCATTAAGAGAGAGATCAGTTAGTTTGAACAAACCAGAGAACATTCTTATAAAGCAGAAGATCTATCAATACCAGAAAGTTTCAGCTGAAAGTAAAACAAAATATGCAGACATTTTGTTCTCAGGGACACTTTATTCTTTGTGATTACACTTAACCACAAGCTCAGAACAACAGCTGAATTCAATACACTTGGGTCTTTCTAAAGTCAGTTCAGAATCCACTTCATGTACATTAGAAATTAGGTTTTATTCTTAAAAACCAAAGGTCCCCTCCACATATATGGCTCATGACTTCCTAGCTAAGATTATGAAGTGATAATTGATCACAACTTTTGCTCTCTTCCTCAAAACCTGCCGTTGCCGGGTGCTACATGGGACATTCAGTCATCAAAAATAGTGAGAATGGCACGTGCAGTTGCCTTAACTGAACAAGAACTGTGGTACTGCCTGTTCAGATTTGGTGGCACATAAAACCCTTCTACAGGAGTAAGCAATCAGTGAAAGACTGATCCTAAGAGCTTGTCAGTCTTTAACTGCTAATGTCTTCCTAATACAGAAGGCCCAGGAAAAACATAATAAATGCGAAAATCCCCTAACCTTTTCCAAGAGAAAAATGGCTCATGGATCCATGCTGCAGGTAAACACAAGATCCTCTGGAGAGCTGAGTGGTAGTCCACCTTCACTGAAACCCCTTGAGTTATACAAATGAGCTGCAGTTAACAACTGCAAGTCATTAACTTCAGAAAAGTTACCTCCATTTGTAACAGCTGAGCAGGTGGCCTTGGAGACTCAGCAGAAAGGGGTTTTAACTGCATCTAGAAAAGCAGAAGCTGTCTGCATCTCAAGAAGCCAAAATAAGGCTGTAATGGGTAGAGGCACTTAGGTTTCATTTATTAAATAGATCAATTTATTTTATACTATTACAGTCCCCTTCCTGTTCCAGATACTGCATTTTCTTCTTCAGCAGGAAATCAAAACAATATTGTTAATGCTGTGCCCACAGAAGACAAAGATGGAAAACAAATCGACTCTTCTCTGAGCAGATGCACACACACACACACACACATATCACTGGTTAGGCCACAACTTGAGTACTATGCCCAGTTCTGGGACCCTCAATTTAGGAAGGACATTGAGACTCATGAATGCCCAGAGAAGGGCAGAGATGCTGGGGAGAGGACTTGAGCACAAGCCCTACGAGGAGAGGCTGAGGGAGCTGGGATTGTTTAGCCTGGAGAAGAGGAGGCTCAGGGGAGACCTTCTTGCTGTCTACAGCTACCTGAATGGAGGTTGTAACCAGGTGGGGGTTGGTCTCTTCTCCCAGGCAACCAGCACCAGAACAAGAGGACACAGTCTCAAGTTGCGCCAGGGGAAGTTTAGGCTGGAGGTGAGGAGAAAGTTCTTCACAGAGAGAGTTGTTAGCCATTGGAATGTGCTGCCCAGGGAGGTGGTGGAGTCACCGTCCCTGGAGGCGTTCAAGAGGGGACTGGACGTGGCACTCGGTGCCATGGTCTAGTTGGGTGACAGGTTGGACTTGAGGATCTTTGAGGTCTTTTCCAACCTTGTTGATTCTATGATTCTATGTCTAGTTTTCTGTCAATAGAATTCATTCTAGAATATTCTAAATTTTACACAAGAATGATGCAAGATTTTGTGCTAGAGGAGGGAACTTCTCCTTCTATGTTATTTATTGCTGATGTGGCAAACGTGTAGCAACTCCGGGAACCATTATCAAAAGAGGGTATTTTTTTGGTGCCATGTATTGTAGGTGAAGCTCAAATCATTAATTATCTGGTGTGCTGAAGAAATTTTGCTGTTTTATTAAAATTGTTAATAAAAACACACTCAAATTTGATACAAACTCAAAGTAAAGCCTAACATGGAGGCCATGGCTTACATTAGGAAAGAAAACTCAAAAGAATTTGTCAGTAGGAAGCATCAAAAGAACACAAGAAAAAGAGAGATCAGAGAACAGAAAGGGGGCCTAGGAAAAGGGAAAACAAAGACTTCTGAGATAGAGAAAGCCCAAGGGCTCTCCCAGAAACATCAAATAAATACAAATGCTTATTTGACAGCTGCCATCTGTTTTAAAATCAATTACTAGATCATCTCAAGCCACCAACCACACGTCCAAATCGATTACGATTGTGTAGTTTGAAAGCAACTATTTTCACCCTGTTAGGGAAAACACATTCTTCATATTGGCCCTCACTGACACATGCTTCAGGGATGGCTTTAGAGGAACACCATGGCAGCTTTCATACATACCCAAGCAAATTATTCTCTCACTTGCTGTAGCATACATCTACACCGACTTACATTAAGTCATTTTAATAGGTATAAAATGGGTGTAGAAGTATTGATGTGTATGCAAATAGCAGAAAACTGGTTCGTATATTAGTGCATCCAATCCAAGTTTTCCTGTGTTGACATGACTTTGTGCTGATGTCAGCAATAGCCCTGCAGCACTATTGATTTCCATGGAATTCATCCTCTTTCTCAGCTGTGCAATTGAGACAGGTGGAGAAAAGCCATTTTGCTGGGCCACGAAAAAAGAAATTCAACAACCTTTGGTAGAAAAAGAAAACATTTTTTGGCAGATCCCAACCTCCAGGTTCAGCCTGATCCCACAGCCCCTCTATGAGGATGACAACTGTTCTCAAGGTATTTGTGCAGTTGCCCAAAGCATCCTTAAAGAATCTTGGCTTGCATTGCTCATCCCAGTGACCATTTATTCCCACTCAAAATACACACCCACCTCTGCCCCTGACAGACAACATGCTTATGAAGAGTAAAATACTACTGAGTTTCATGGTGTTTTTGAGGATGTGCTTTAAGGAGTACATTTTAAATACCAAGTCCTTGATCCATAAAGCTCACCACCTGATGGCAGCAGCATTATGCATCAGCAGAGCCAAAGAGAACAATGAGCAAGGAGCTCTCGTGTTTGGCAGCCACGAGAAGGTGGCAGCCCCACATCTTCAGGAAAGGAGCCCAGCCAGAAGATTTGCATCTCCTCAAGCACAGGGAAGGTGTGGGCTGAAAGTGTCATTAATTTCCCCTTAGTCACGCAGTTTAATTGCTTGAACATATGTTGTTTCCTGCCATGCAGCCTTGCAGCCCCTTGCTCGTGCAGAACGTTGTGTTGAGACAGTGGGTGAGGGTTTGACCAGTGCTCTCTGCTTCCCCATGCCCAGATTCTGAGGATCTGGAAAAAAAAGTTATTTTCAGCAGGATGATTCACTCTAGGCACTGAGGATAACCCCATGGGATTCTTCATGTGTTCTGTGTGGTCAACAAGGTTGTGTCTTACCTCCACATCTCTTATGCATGGCCTGAACAAAGCCCAAGCTTGGAAAACAGGCAAACCCCACAAATTCTGAAGGCAAATGGGCCATGGCCCATCTTTGTTTCTGCAAGATGAAGGTGGTTCTGTGTAACAACAGCACAAGTGGCCATGCTGCATCAGAAATGTCACCACTGGTTGCTCTCTGATACCAAGTGAAGACCCCAGAGGGAAAAACACAAGGATAAAGAGTAAACAACATCCAGCAGAGCCACAGTGTTCACATCAGAGGCAACACTGCCAAGCAGCCTGGCCAAATCCAGACCACTCCAACTTGGACTCCTTATTCCTATTTCCAACTACCAGCTACATCCACCATTGTTTTTTTCTGAGGACAATCTCTAGGACACCTCTCCCAAAGGAGCAGGACTGAGATCATATTAGGATGGCATCAAACTGCTGACAGACAAAAGAGAGTTTCTGAGGTTACTCATCTCACCCACAAAAAAAAAACCCTCCTAGTTTAATGCTTGTGGATTGTGTTTTTCCCCTAGTCCATTGACTCTTCTAATTTGTTGTGTTTCCAACACTAAAGGATCCCGTGGCTGTTGTATGAGTCAGGGCATTGGGGTGCAGTTTACAAGGTTATTGACAAATTACTGACAGATATTTTTTGCTGTCTGAGTCCTTGGGGGCTTCAAATTGCTGGTGGTATTGACTACCAACCTGATCTTGTCCTCGGGTACCTCCCAGCAGCTCCTACCAGAATACACACAGAAGGCTGCAATAACTAAGGAACTGTGAATGTTTAAATTCTCCCTCACTCATTCAGATAGACTTGTTGAAATAAAAACACCTAACCAAGCAGATGCACACAAGTGTGTGATATCATCTGAGAAGTACAGGCAGGTTCTCACAAACAAGATGAGAATTCACCCACTTGGAAATGGCCAGAGGGGCCAGTGGCTCCCCCAGAACATCGTCACACCCTGACACATTGAGTACATTCAGCAGTACAAATCCCACTTGGATGGCAAAAGGCCAAGATATCCACCAGGTATCACATGGATCCAGGAGCAATCAGCAGCTCCCCAGAGCAACTACAGCAGATAGGCAGGCAGAGTTACCACGTGTCATACATGATGTCTCACTGTCCTGAGGGCATATCAGTATTTCAGGCCCTGGTTTGCCATAAATATTGTCCTCTTTGGACAAACAACGCAGAACAACGTTGAGCTCCCTCCATATCCTCCTTCTGCTCTTCTAAGAAATTTCATTCTCTGTGCTTCTGGCTTTTTCTTTCCTGTGCACCACCCTTAGCAATCCTTAGTTGTTTGCTTTCAAAAGCATTAATGATTAATGCTCACAGCATCTCCTAACAATTAGCAGGTTCCCTCCTGTGGTGGTGTGTGTATTTCAGACACAGTAAAAAGCTGTTGGACCATCCTGGCTAAACTGACATGCAGACACTTCATCAACACAGGCAAGCCTGTGATCTGTCAGGATGTCCCCATGCAATCATGGAAAGGGGGACTGAATTATGAAAGCAGAAATATTTCTTAGAGATCATATTGTCAGATATTCCTGTTCCCAACACTCCACAGAGCAAACAACACGGAGAAAACCCAACAGCAGTGGCGCACTGCTGTATGCCACTAGCACATAATAAGAATGTATTTTTCCATCATCTGGCATAAACACAGCCTGTTGTCAGCTCTCCATGAAAGCCTGTTAGCTAGAGGCACTAAATCTGTAGAAACTTTTCTTGGCAAAAGCATTCTGAGTAATTTGCACTGCATCTCATTGCTGTGGGTAAACGTTCATTGCAAGGACATATTGTACCTTTTCGATTGCTAAGGACCTAGACAAGACAGAACTCATGTTGCCCAACTGACTGAAAGCAGTAGGTTTTCTTACAGTAAAATCACTCTTTTTTCTTGGCTTTTTATTCCACCCCCCTCTTCTGTCACTAAACAGGTTGCTATGACTGGAAATACAATTTGCTTATCTGTGCAATGCAGTGAGACAAACCAAGGCTTTCATTAGATGCTGAATATTCCTCTATTCAAACCTGCTCAAGTAGCTTCCACTTCACCTTTCATTTAAATTAAAATTTACAGCTTCTTCCCACCTAATCTATGGGCTTTGTGATAGGAGGAAGATGGACAGCCAACCTTGACACAAGGGATCCATTTCAATAGCAACAGACACATCAAGAAAGTTAGTGATCACAAAACCCTCTGAATTTGACTATCAAAAATTCATTAGACGATTGCAATAGTTCAAGAACACAAGTGGCCCAAAAGCAATCTCTTTTCATGTTTAATAAAGAAATATGAGAGATAAAAAGATTGAGCAGCCTGACATTGCTATTAAAGGACTTGATTCTCCTACCCTATGGACATCTATCAGCACGTGGTGCAACCTGTCTCTCACATGAATTACTCGCATGATTGATACACCCTGAGCAGCACCTGCTAGTCACCTAGCAGCAGTGCTAATAAACCTCAGTTAATATTGCAAAATACACTTCTGCTTTATAAAATGGGAACTGTAGCACACTGAATTTAGTTCAGCTTCAAATTTCTTACCCAGTTTAAACTGCTGCAGTCATTGAACAGCCATTAAAAACCCACTCAGAGTTTATATTGCCCTTCTATGGCAATATTCCAAGAGGTTTGAACCTGAACAGTGATTCAGGATCTGGCCAAACGAGAGATTTAGCTCAATAATGACTCAGAGGATGAATCTGATTTTACAGTACTGAATAATCAGAGGAACTACTGAGATCAATGGAGTTACCCAGGAACAATAAAAAAGAGAACAGGATGAAAACAGAATTCAAATTAGCTTAGAGCAATATTTCAGGAAAAATACTTTTATTAAATAACAGAAACATTTATTATTAATGGCAGTAATGGTGCATAATAAGGTTATGCCACCGATGAATCAGGGTGGTTTGACTCTGTTTATTAGAGTGCTGGCACTCGCATGTTAAATAGGAATTCTGTTCTTCCTAGGTGCAAGTCTTGGAGGACCTCCACTGTGGACTCAGATAAGCACACAGAAAAGATAAACATACCTGTAGCATAATGTCCACCCACCCAAATACCTCTTACCTCTACCTACCACAAAATACTGGCTTTCCCCCACCACCCCCCCCCATATTTTATAGTTTCAGATGGGTGTGTAGCAATTCTAAATCTACCACCTGCAACTACTCCACCTTCCTCCAGGGAGCAGCAGACCTCAGACTAAACCCCACCAATGCTCAGAAGACAGTTATGCATGCTTTGGGTACAGGTGATGCCTCCAGCTGTATACCAACAATAGGCAAGCCGCGTGGTACCCTGCACCCAGGCTACTATTCTATTCTATTAGTTGTAGGGCAGCTCCATTATTTTCAGCTTTTTCATTTCAGCTGACAAAAATCTCATCCACACACCAGCACACAAAAATTTCTGCAAAAAAACCACCCCTACTCCATATTCATAGACATGTGCAAACGAATACACACACACACAGAGAACCATGCAGTAACAACAACTGGATAGAATCAAATCGCATTGAATCAAATCAAATAGAATAGGAATAGAATAGAATTAACCAGGTTGGAAGAGACCTTCAAGATCATCACATCCAGCCCACCATCCAACACCACCTAATCAACTAAACCATGGCACCAAGCACCCCATCAAGTCTCTTCCTAAACACCTCCAATGACGGTGACTCCACCACCTCCCCAGGCAGCCCATTCCAATGGGCAATCACTCTCTCTATGAAGAATTTCTTCCTAACATCCAGTCTAAACCTCCCCTGGTGTAGCTTGAGACTGTGTCCTCTTGTTCTGGTGCTGGTTGCCTGGGAGAAGAGACCAGCCCCCACCTGTCTACAACTTCCCTTCAGGTAGTTGTAGACAGCAATAAGGTCTTCCCTGAGCCTCCTCCAGGCTAAGCAACCCCAGCTCCTTCAGCCTCTCCTCATAGGGCTTGTGTTCCAAACTCCTCACCAACTTTGTTGCCTTTCTAAAACTGCCAGGAAGAAAACCTTATTAAAGGGAAAAAACCTTATTAAAAATACACATTCTAGGATGACAATCAAGAATTTTAAGGAAAAAAAAAAAAAACAACACAACAAAACTCTGATTAATTAACTGCAAATTATAAGTATTACTTGGAGTGGTGTTGTACAGAACAGAATCAAATTACTAATTATCCTGGCCTGCTTTGTTCAAGGATCGTGAATGTGCATTCTTAATTTACACTGGAGTCAGCTGAATATACTGAGAACCAGCATGGTGAATTTCACAGAAATCACTGGGGATGAGGGGAAGTCCCCCATTACCATACAAATGGCATGCAGAGAGTTATAAATGACACACACTGGCTCCAGCTCACATTGTTCCTGAGGATGGAGCGGGCAAATACCGGAAATTATCACAAAGCTTATGACCTACCAGATAATAAATGTAACCCATACCCCACAAATCCCCACCTACCAAAGATAATTTGTCTGCTGGTTTTTGCTGATTAAAGGTAGCTTTGGAAAAAATACAAACCCACCACACATTCTTTTCCTATCCCTTCTTTATCTGTTGCCTTTATTGGCAGGTTGGAGATGGCTCCGTTTTTATCTACCCAACGGCTCACAACACATAACGTAGACTAAGCTTTATTTCCAAGGCTCTCATACCCTGCTTTACCATTAAACACTTTCTATTTAGTATGGAGGGCACTTCCTACATAAAAGAAGATTCATTACAACAGCTCTGGTTTTTTTCCACTGCAATATTTTTACCACAACATCCACAACATTAGCAGTTTTGCTGTGTTGAGATCACAGCTGACCAATACCTCCTTATACTCTGGAGCAGGCTGGGGACTGTGTCTGGTTTTGTGGGGTGTTTGCTTAGCCTGAAGCACAACCAGGCCACAGGGCATACCAAGCTGGCAAGTATTTTCACACCTTCAGACTATAAAACGTGTGTTTTGAAAGGGTTCCAAACATTCAGATGTGAAATGTTATCAAATGGCAAAGAAAATACCTCTGTCCCCTCTGAGTGAGCTGTACTCCTTGCCCTTTACTGTTTATCACTCAAAAAAGTAATTTTTCTAAGTCATGTTATTCCTGGAGTATTGGGATGTAGGTTACCCTCAGAGACACCAATTTAAATGTACACTGCACTTGCTTTTTAAAGCTTGCTTGGATGCCTTTCATCTTTTCATGGTAACTTTCTCCCCGGAAAACGCAGGAGCTCAGGGCTGGCTGAACATCCTTTCCCACTGATAAATAGTTGTAGCAATCCCACACATGCACTCTCCCCAGGTCCTACTGGGACAGAGGGAATGTCTATCAGAAAGTGGGGCTGTGATTTACTCTCTGGACTTCTTCAGAGTGATACTTCTCTGTCGTTCCCTCCAAGCCCTGAAGACTCTGTTTTCCACTCCATGGCTATACATCCCAATTAGATTGTTGGCTCCTCAGGTATGAGGTTTCATCATTATCAGGCTTAACAGGAATCCACCAGTTAGAGTAAATACATCATGATTACACAGATCTTTAGTATTTTTCAGTGAACAGCATTTCTTAAGCAGTGCTAACAGGGTGGCTGGTTTCTAGTTTGCATCCCATGATATACTGCTACAAACACAACCACCTGCTTGACTAATTGCCTGTAAATTATCTTGTTGTACCTCGTGTACCCAAAGAACTGGATTAGTGCAGTTTTAAGTACAAACCCATAACTGGCCTAAATAATGTATCTAGTGAGACATACTAATTAAAGATCCAGTTTTTTGTTTTTCAGTGTCATACTAAGAAACAGAGCCATGTTATCCTTGTCCACTAAGGACTACTGTGTTCCAAAGAACCAAATCCACTCATGATTCATTATTTCCTACTCAAAAATAGACATTTACTCAGGCAAACTCTGCAGCCAAGCACCTATTGTATGCTTTCTTTTTCAAGCGGTCAGTGAAGCAGACTGTTTCCACTAATCTAAACTGCAAGCTTAAAATAAGGTCATACAGGAGAGGTGGCTCTTGATCTTCAGCCACATTTTAGCTACTGCACTGAAGGCAAAGTCTAGATTCTCCTCTAAACCATATCTCAGTTGTGCTTTCAACAGTATACTTTCTCCACAAGGAGAACAGGCCAAACATGGGACAATGCTGATCAGGGACAGCCCTTGGATGACCCAGGAACATTATTTAGCAAATAACTCCTGCAGTAGAACACCAGTTCTGGGAGGGAAACAGAAAGGTTGTCTGGTTAAATCCCTATCTACTTAGTCAGGAAAATTGCTTGGGCTTTGAGCAACATAGCTGCATGCCTCATGTCACTGTCATCTTCCTCTCCCAGGGAAAAGAGATGTGGCAGGACTGGATCTGCAGTGGCCCTTTTGAAGACTCAGTGGGGTGGAGGAAAACAAACCTCTTGGCTTCTCCACTTTTCCTGCAATTTCTCTTCAGGCTCAGGTGCCATTCAGCAGGGCTCTCCTGTGTGATCTGCTCATTAAAGACAATCTTGGGCCTCAGCACTGACTAGATCATGTACTACAACACTTTCAAATAGCAGCTCACAGTAGAAGAAAATTGCTGTTACACCTGCATTTCAGTTTTACTACTCCCACTTCTCATCTGGCACAGCATGCTGTCTGCTAACAGAGCCAGAACAATCCCATTAAAGTTATCACTTCTCCTCTTCCAGGTTATTATTCTGTCTTGCATCATTCTAAATCTCAAAAGCACTGAAACGTTTCTGATACATGCCAGGCTTTCCTGGTTCACTATTTGCCAGGTCAGCATTCAGTTCAAATTCTTCTCATGAGCAGGGTCAAAACCAGATGCCCCAAGTTCTTAGGTAGGCTCATAAACAAGAGATGCCCCACATGCAGGCTTGTGGTGCTCTTACTTGAACAACAGAACATTTTAACTGAGTTCAGCATTCCCAAGAAAGTGGTTTTTAAAAGAACCCTGAGCTTGTGAGTGGGCAGAAGGGAACTTCTTGTTCATCGCAATATGTTGTCACTTGAGCTGTACAAGCAGAAGGACGCCAACTTCTACTGCTGCTCTCGGTCTGGCATTTATTAGTGCTGCCCATGAGCCAGAGCAGTAGCTTCACTGACAGACCTGGTTAAAATGGAGACGTCCACAGGGAAGTTCCCAGATCCACTCCCTGCTCCATAGCACTGGACAATAGCCGCATCAGCTTCCTCAACCTTCTCCTGACCCTCCCAACCCACGTGATTTTTTCATCCTCAGTGGCTGATGAGACTTCTACAGTCATACCAGAACTAAATATTAGAGAAAAGGGCTGAGAAGCAGGAAATGATCCTAAAACACCTACATGTTTTTTTGGAAAATGATTTCTCCAGGCTATCATTATGCATGAAACAATCTGGGAATGAAGCACTAAACACAGGGCTTTTAGATCCTTATCAAGAGCCTCTACACATATAGACCTGGTGCTGGGGAGAGAATGGTAGAGAAGAGGGAGGGGAAAAATGCTCAAGATAATTTAAAAGCACCATAATAAATCCTCTCCCTCATCACGTACTGTAACATTGTGGCATGCCTCTGAGGGGCAGCACAGCCTCAGTTATCGCATCTAAAAACGTTAAGCTACAGGGGACGCAGCTCTTCCCTCCTCTCCTCACCGTTTCCAGCCTGCTGGTGATGCTCCAGAACAACATGTTAAGTCTCTGGGTTAGTATAGGTCAGTTCAATAATCAAGGGAAGTTTAATTTTTTAAAAAGTGAAATCGAATCATTTAAGTCATCTCTGTGCCTACAGTCTGAGGCAGGGACTGGAAAATCAAACCAAATGCAATAAATACAATGATCTCCAGATAATTCCCATCAAGTAAGGTCCATTCCCATGTCTGTTTTCAGGCTGTTGCCTTCAATTTTGAAAGCACAATAGCATGAAAAGATAATGCTTTGCTTTTAGCAACTGTTTCTCTTCAGTTCTATTTCTTACCAGTTTCTCAAATCTTTAATCTAACTATTGTGAAAGTCTCCTTTAAGGAACTGCTTTTGATCTAGGTTTATGCATCAGCAATTGATGTTGATTTCCACCACCACCCTCCTCCCCCTGCTATTGTTGTTAAATCAAATACAAGACAATGACTCAACTTCAGAGAAAAGCAAAACTAATGTAGGAGGCAAATGCTTGTGAGTCATATGTGCAAAAAGGGAAGGACTGAGGTGATCTGTTTCTGTTTTCTGGGGTTTGTAAGTTAGGTAAAAGCCTCTCTGCCCCTTTGTGATGCAGAAACAAGCTGGCAGAGCTGGGGCAGCGTTAACAGCAGGCATTTCCCTTCTGCCCCATGGGTTGGAAAGGTTCCTGCTCCCGTTGAAATCACGTGGGACCAGCCCAGCCTTTCTGCACAGTGACTCACATAGGCATATCACTCCAGTCATGCAGCTCTCATGCCCCATGACCAAACCTTGAGGGGAACTGCCAGAGGTCAGTGCTGCAGGCAATCCCAGGAATGTGTTAAGAACAACCAGATCTGGGTTTTCCTGTAATGCTCTGCATTTTATTTGGTGTGTAGAGGCCAAACTGAGACTCTCACCTCAGTTTTGTGTCCCAGTTTCTCTTACCTCATCTAAAACCAGGTCAATAATTGTGCCTTGGTTTTCCTGTTTCTAAAAAGATAGCAATTCTTGTTCTACCAGGACATTATGTGAAGTTTTATTAATTGATGATTACAAAAGGCATTAAGATCACGACAGAATAATTGCCTTAGTGAAGGTCATAATTAGACATCTACCAAGAGACATGGCTAAACATCATCTGTGATGCTCATTTCATCTCATTCTTGAATTTTAGCTGCAAGTGTGTGGGTGCTGAGGAGAAGAGCTGTTCTCACAAAGGTGGTCTCTGGATTTAGCATGAAATTGGAGCACTTTGTTACACTGACACCTGAACAACCCTGTGGAAGCAATGTTACGCACATTAGAGATGAGAGAAAGATTCACACTACGGTGAAATCAAGAAATGGAGCAGGACAGACTTCTCTGAAGGGAAAGTGAGTGAGGTCATCAGCAATCCCTGCCATGGGAGGAGAGGCTCACCCAGCTCTCCTTGGCTGTGGGTCAGCTCAAGGGCCAGCATTAATCTGATCAGAAAGAGGATTGTGAAAAGCTCATCCGACTCAGGCTGTGAAATCAGGCTCTTGAATCCTAATAATTTCTACAGCAACCAGTTGTCACGTCACGAAGAATTACGATCTAAAGTTGAAGGGGAAAGAACAAGCTGACACACTTTTGTGAATCCCAAATCCTGCTGTAGGCAGAACTGGAGGATTTCCTGCTTGAAAAACAATTGTATTGCTGTGCAGCATGCTCTATCACCAACAGTTCTTTGTGAAACACTGAGGCTCATGTTTCTAAACGTGACAGCACTTGGAAGTATCCCAGGATCATCAGAAGAATTTGAGAGAAATCAAAACAATTGTATTGCTGTGCAGCATGCTCTATCAAGTTCTTTGTGAAACACTGAGGCTCATGTTTCTAAACGTGACAGCACTTGGAAGTATCCCAGGATCATCAGAAGAATTTGAGAGAAATCAAAAGGAATGCAGGAGCTCCAGGACGATTTCAAGAAGACACGCAAAAGCATGATGGATTTTTGTACTCATAAGAGCTTAGAAATGACCTCATTTTAAAATGAGAACTTTTGGGTAATTCTTTTCTGCACTCTGATCACTTTTCCACTGAATATTTCATGTAACAGACTTCTGAATTAAAACTCCAGTGAAAAGAAAAAAAAAAAACAACCACAAAAACCCCACCCACAAACGCACCACTGAAGAACCGTCTGTGCACACTAATCAAAAGCAAAACGGGGTTTCAGCTCACATTGCCTCATTCTAATCAGGGTGCTATTTGCATGCTATATTTTTTTTTTTCCTAGCAAATCATGCAGATTTCTGACTGCAGCTCTCCTATCGAATCCTGGCGGCGAGTAGCTGCTTCTGCCTCTCCACAGTCTTACCACATGGTGGCAACATAGCTTCCACCTTTCTGCTAAGGAGGTGAGTTGCTAGATTTCCTCCTTCATTACTTCTTACTCGCTCTAATGATTAGATCTGTAGGTGGCAATTAAAGTCTCCTGAGTTTCTGCTTTCCATTTCCTCTATAAATTTAATAGAGCATTGTTGGGTTTATTTTTCAAATAAACTCTGCAACATTTCCAAGGACATTAAGGCCTTGTCATGGAAGAGTTTTTCTTTCAGCTAACACAGTATCGCATGTTTCTCTGATCTCTAATGAAGTTTTGAGGACCACTCCAGAGTTGTTCTCTTTTTTGCCAGCAAGTATTCATATGCCTTTCTGTATTAACTCTTTCCCTCCAAGATAGTAGCTCTCTCTGTGAGTCTATGTTGCTTTCATGGACAGTGGGGGAAGGAAGGAACATACAATACAATACAATACAATACAATACACCAGGTTGGAAGAGACCTTCAAGATCATCGCGTCCAACCAATCCAACCCACCCAACAACTAAACCATGCAGCCAAGCACCCCATCAAGTCTTCTCCTGAACACCTCCAGTGAAGGTGACTCCACCACCTCCATGGGTAGCCGATTCCAATGGGCAATCACTCTCTCCGTGTAGAACTTCTTCCTAACATCCAGCCTAAACCTGCCCTGGTGCAGCCTGAGACTGTGTCCTCTTGTTCTGGTGCTGGCTGCCTGGGAGAATAGGCAATTACTTAAAACTACCTTTAAAAGTGAAGGAAAATGTCTTCCACCTCTACAGTGTTTTTTGGTCTCTGCAGTCCTCAGGAGACCAGGACATCATTAAAAGTTTCTACGATCCACCTGGATTCAGTTCCTGCTATCCCACACTGACTGCTTTATACCATTGCAGACCAGGAGCAGCTGTAGCCTTTTTCAACCCACCCCACTTCAGACACATGGTGTTTGCAGGCACCTGGTGTCCCCAGCCTGGCACATGACAGCCAACACATCCCTGGCCACATGTATTTTACTACATACCATCTGAAAGTTTTAAGATCATCTTTAAAACACACTATTTTCCCTCCACTTTCCTAATTACTGGTAGCTCTGTGGAATAGCTTCTGCTGTAGACCTGTACTCATTGAAGACTGGAAAACAGCTGGTGCAGAAGCTATGCCATATGGTAGTTACTTATAGCAACATAAACTAATTGAGTGTTGAGGGTGGTATAATTCCTGAGTGCTTTATCTTTCAGAAATTGCCACTGTGTCAATCTGATCACTTTAATGATCTGTTCTGGTTCTTCAGCCCTGATCCAGAACAAAATCCATATGGAGTCATCTCCATGTCCTGGTTGGCATCAATATTTCAGCCTCACTGTACATAACTGCTTTTTTCTCAGTTTGAAAAATACCTTGTACTGCAACACCCACATCTGTCATGTACTAAAGCTCTGAAATCCAGTGGAGAGCTGGTAGCTCAAAACACTGGTGCAAACAACTAGTCTTGTTTTCCCTGTGCCAGGATCTGAGCACTCTGGCCAGGATCTGAGCTTGTGCAAGCACATGCAAGACAAAAAGGAATATTGAAGGATGTTTTTCACACACCAAGATTTAACCTCATGCCTGTTCTGCTGGAGGAAAAAATGGACTGGAGTTCTGTTGGGGCATTCCTTGCCTTCAAGCCAGGCCTTGGCTGTAACTCACCCTCTGCATTTCACAGACCGTCTCCTCCTGCGCTCTTCCAGTCAAAGACCTGCTCCAACCTCTCTTTTCTGCTTGTACTGGGATTTGGAGTTGTAGTTTTTCAACTGCACTTCAGTTTAGTTGTCTTTTCTTTCTTTCTTTCCTCCTTCTTTCTTTCTTTCCTTCCTCCCTCCCTCCCTTCCTTCCTTCCTTCCTTCCTTCCTTCCTTCCTTCCTTCCTTCCTTCCTTCCTTCCTTCCTTCCTTCCTTCCTTCCTTCCTTCCTTCCTTCTTCCTTCCTTCCTTCCTTCCTTCCTTCCTTCCTTCCTTCCTTCCTTCCTTTTCTTGTCTTTTTTTCTTCCTTTTCTTTTTTCTCATTAGGAGAGCTGACACACACAAATTATCAGCCGACATCTGTCATTATTCCTAATACTCTCTTGATTTTGTTACTAATATACAACAATGGGTAGGGCAACTCTCTATATCCCATATCAAATCCCATATCTCAGCAGAATTTTCTTCCCTTTCATGTAGCTTTCACTTGCTCCAATTTGGACAGAGCACATGGATTTTTGCTTCCTTCTTTCTTAGGGCAGATTTTCTTGCCTCAGGCCAAGGAGCAGTGAGACAAAGAGGATAGCTATTTAAACAGTCTGTTGCCCCTGAATTTCCACAAGCAAAGCTGCACCAAGGAAGAACTGGTGCATCATGGGGGAAAAAAAATGACATAAAAGTATTTTTCTGGTAAAATGGATGGAATTATGCACTATCATCCCATTTCTATGGCTGTCTTTCAACTTTGTTGTGCCTTCTGCCCCTTTAATCACTTCTTTATTGCAGCCCTTTTACAGACATTAAGCTTGGTTGGGTTTTTTTTTGTTTTCTTCTTTAAAACATGTTTACCAACAAAACCTTCATGGACACCCTTAGAAGAACAAAACCACCACATTCCTTCAAAGAAACACTGAGGCAAATGTAAGTTTTTCCTCTAACAGTGGGCTCCATTCTCTACTCCTGTCTTGTACAGGCATGTTATGTGTGCTTGCCCTCTTGTATATAAAACCAGATATCTCTCACTTCTGAAAGGATATCCCAAAAGCTCCTGTGGTGACTTTGTAATCTCAGAGCCACCTGTCTAACTGCAAGGAGATCAGAGAAAGCCATCAAAACTATAGATAAAATTGTATAAATGTGGGTCTAGAAGGGTCTTCTAATCCTTTCTTTGCGCTGAAATAGGATTGATGTTTATCTGAAAAAACCTATGTAAAAAAGCTGTCTAATTCACTCTTAAAAATCCCCCAGGACAGAGATCCCTACAGCATCCCTGGGCAACATGCCCTAAGGGATATATTTTTCCCCCAGTATTTGTGAGCATAGTTTTCATGCAACTTTTTTTAATCTTCTACAGCCTGGAAGACACTTGTGTGTGTTACAGCCTCCAAGCTCAATTCTACCAACACAGAAATGATGCCTTTTTGTTTTATTCACAGAGAACCTGATCCCTTAAATGCATTCTCTGTGTTCCATCATATTAAACTAAATATAAGATCTTAGGGATGGAAAACATAGCTATCACATTTCAGTGACTTTGTAAATAGTCTCTAACACTATTATTTTGTTTTATTTTCCTGGGAATAATGTCAGCTTGAGAGAGAGAGAGAGAGAGAGACTGGATGGGGTGCTTTGTGCCATGGAGAGACTGGATGGGGGCACTTGGTGCCATGGTTTAGTTGATTAGATGGTGTTAGGTGATAGGTTGGACTCGAGGATCTCAAAGGTCTCTTCCAACCTGGTTAATTCTATTCTATTCTATTCTATTCTATTCTATTCTATTCTATTCTATTCTATTCTATTCTATTCTACTCCATTCCATTCCATTCCATTCCATTCCATTCCATTCTTCCATTCCATTCTTCCATTCCATTCCATTCCATTCCATTCCATTCCATTCCATTCCATTCCATTCCATTCCATTCCATTCCATTCCATTCCATTCCATTCCATTCCATTCCATTCCATTCCATTCCATTCCATTTATAACTCTGACAGTGGACAGAAAGCATGAATTTTACAGCAAGACCCTTGCATTCAGCACCACGATGCAGATCTAGACTACCACTAATCAGCTTCTGGGGAGTTATTGCAGACCTTCATGGCATAGGTCAAAAACTATTATGCAATATTTAAAGTGCTAGTACACTAATTAGTTATTAAAAATACCAGCATAATCAGAAAAATGGGGACACAGATCTCCAACAGAGTATTTAGCCCGAGGCTACTGCAGTGAATTTGGTGCAGAGAAATTGAACTCATGTACAAGCAGAAACTCCTAACAGCTCTGTTACACAACTGATATTACACATTTTTGAGGGGGGAGGGAATATTTGACTTGGTGATAGACTATCTTCAGGTACCTACCAAGTGCTACTGTCATAGTCTTGATATTGATCTACATATCTCATTCATCAATTTTTGATTTTTATTCATGCACTCTTGCTTAAGAAGAACAGTAACTAACTCATTTGGTTAAACTTGGTTGCAAACTGGGTAGGTCTTTTCTCACATGTGGTAACTGAAGAGGTAACTGCATCCCTGACAAAGCAGTGGCAATGAAATAATAGTGGGAAAGGGAAGAGATTTTACCACAGGAGTTGGTTACACCTTGTGGGAAGTTGCACCATCTCAACTAAATCTGCAGAGACCAGAAAAACCCTTAGTCTGGATTTAAACTGCTGTAATTCAACACAACTTGTGCTCTCATGTTTGCTGTATTGACTGCAGATCTCTTCTCAGGAAAAGCTTCAAATACACTTCAATATTCTCTTTAATCACACAGCCAAGCAGACCTGAGCAGCTCACTCACAATTTGTTGCAATGCAGACAAATGTTGCCTTCACTTAAAAGGTTAAAATACTGGCAACAGCAGATTACAGTTTTTTTTTACTTTTGCTGTTACTGAAAGTCTATAGAAACCATCCAGTGATGATTGGATGATTTCATCCAACAAAGAAACAATTTCATCCAGCAAAGAATGAATTGAAAGAGACTGCGTGGAACTATAAAAACTACCTAAAATATTATAAAACCAGTTCAGACTTATTTAAAGTCTCCCCCTCTGGCTGTGAGCAGGCAGGCATTATATCTGGAAGCACAGTAGCTAATTCTAGAAAGGAGAATATTCTTTTCCCTTATCAGCCTGAGTTGAGCTAACATCAGCTTGGAGGTTCTGCCTCCAAGCACAAGGCCAAGAGAAGCAGCGAAACTCAGAGCTCCTCCTAAAGAAACATGTTTTAAAATGAGACCTCTGTGAAAGAAGAGTGCAAGCTTCAGAGCAAGCACAAACAACTTCACCACTGAACACCACTTAACCTAGAGTGCTGGCAGCTGTTGGCTGACCAGCAACATCGGGACAGACATCTGGCTTCCTTCCACCACCCAAGGAGATCACTGACCACACTAAATAATATTCTGGTTTTCTTCCAAAAGCCATCCCAAAGCCTGAATGGTGACGATCCAAAAATCAGAGGATGACAGGTGTTGGGCTTGGCTGGCAGCCCCCTTCCAAACAACCTTCTCAGAAAGAGAAGGTTAAAGACTGGGCTAGAGCTGGCAAGGCTTATCATGGTGCGGTGCTGGGTTTTGAAGCCCATCCAGACAACAGCACATTTTAAAGTTTTCAGGAGCTTGCTGATTTCTAGGCAGGAATTCACAATGCACATTGTACATGGTTCAATTTTGCCTGACATTAGACAGCTGAGAAGAGCCAGAAGCTTGATGATGCAGTCTATAATGTGAGTTTCCCTGCGATAGGAGAACCTCTGCCAAAACAAGAAGATGAGGGATCTTCTACCAAACTTTTCCTGATATGATCTGGTGAAACTTAAGTCTCTCTTCTCCTCTGCTCTAACTTGAATAAGGCAAAATAATGCTGCACCTAGCTCATCTTCCTTGCATCAGAACTACATATAGTGGAAATACCTACTTCAAACACACGGCTGAGGCCAAGAGCTGCCCTTCATTCTCACTTTGTCTGTAACTTAATTAGCCAGATTTTATGCATATTTGGTATAAATGAGCATGCAAATAAAGGTGCACCAAAAAAAGTCACCTAGAGTTTCAATAAGCAGCTGTAAAAAACCTAACTGGGAACTGCATAACCCCAAGTGCTACACCATGGCTGCGTGTGCTGAATGGGCAATACCGAATGATGCTCAGAATGCTAAACAGAGGAAAGCCTTCGGGTTTACTATGGTGACAATGTCACTGAAGCATCACACTGCCTATGCTGCCTGACATGAACAGGCCCAGAAGTGAGCCAACAAGTTCCACACAGCTTTCCCTTTGGTACATACCTGAAGACAAACTAATGATTTTTAGACTTCAGGTACCTTTGGGGCACTATCTGATGTCATTTCCCCAGTTCCAAATGTTTCCCTACCTCCTTTTACCCCATAGCAGTTGAGTAGAAATGCAATTTTGTCCATGAAACATTCTTTGTGACTGAAAATATGAAAGGTCTTCAAAAACAAATCAAAATTTGCGTTAGTTTTCTCAGTGATTCCTCAAAAAGGAATAATTTGTAGTCACATGAGGGCTGGCCCTTTTTTTACTGTTTGGAGCCTTGGCTTTAGAATTCATTTGTAAGAGATTTATTTATCCAGAGTATCTTAAAAAGACTGAGTGATGACTCAGTCTAATTCTTCATCTCATCCTCCCCTAACAGGTCTTGGAGCTATTAATTACCAGGAAAGGTTAGCCTTACACTGTGAAATATTAGGGTATCTGATCTCCTTCTCTGGTGACACTAAACAGGAATTAGGAGTTACTTGCTTTCAGCCTAATTATGAATGTCACTTTTCAAATGCAGGTATAATTTGATGATCAAAGTTCCTGTTTCCAAGCAGAGGCTCAATGTTCTCATATTATGCAATGAAGACTGGAGCACACGGACAAATTAGGTAAAGCACTGTTTCAGCAGGCTTATCTAATAATTTCCCAGTATTAAGACCACTTCCAGAGTTCCAAGATTAATACTTCTAAACTTCAGAAACCTAGGTACTTCGCTTGCTTGCAATACTATAAGCACAAAAGCTCAAATAACTGCTATTAGATTTGGCAGCTCCTACCAGGCACTGAGCCTCAGAGACCAGCCACACACGTTCTAAATATACCTTCTGATTTTTGTGACATGTTGATTAAATTATGGATAAGATTTTTCTTTATTACAGTGTTCTCTTTCCTCCCTTTATAAAGCCTCGAGAAGGAACAGAACCACTATTAGCATGAATCAGCCCATGGCTTTGAATGTGTGCTTCCCATAACCTCAGGATGAGCGTCAGGGAAATATATGGGGGGGGGGAATGGGAGCCTTTACTAGATCTTGCAGCAGAAAATTCTGCAGTTTCATTGTCTTAATGATGATGACATCCTGGCCTCTCCCACCAGGTGTCACTGCAAAGTCACAGAAGAGGATCTGTTGGTGATAACATAAATACAGGCAGAATGAAGATTAATAAGGCATATAAGTCATCGCTCCTCCTCTTGATCCTCAGCTAAAAATAAAGCACAGCAACACTGCTGTGCATTAGGCTTAACAGAGCAGAGTATCAGTTTTAAATGATGGATACATATAGCTCACGTTGTGTAAGAGTTTTAAACGTGTTGTGTGAGCCGGGGCTGGTGCCTGCCTGCCAGATGTGGTTCTCGTTGACGTAAGGCTGAGCTGTCTAGATGACTTGTCACAGACACAGTGTCAGGACTAAGTCTGGAATAGGGATGCTCGCTTTGAGATGGTCTTTAGAGACTTACATTGTTTCTGACAGTGACACGAGATGAGAGAGAAACTCACACGCAATTATTCCTTTTGTAGCCACAGCCCCTAAATGCCAAAAATGTGATCTGCAGACCAATAGCTTCTAAGAACTACTTGCAGATCTGAGGACACATGCAGCAAAACACAAGGAAACCTCCCAGTTTCATACTGTATGGGTGGGATAGCCCCACCAACAGGTGAAAATCCTTCTTTCCCTTCCTGCAGTGCTGCATCCTGCTCCATGAATTCTAGGCAGCTAAGATGTTAATAAGTTAAGTAGCTCTCCAGAGGCCATGTACCTCTATATGTGAATATGGACATGCTCAAAAGGCCCCTGTCCTGCTCAGTCATGTCAAGGGTCCCTGAATTACCCCGCTGGGGTGTCCCTGGGTTGACAGCAGCAGTATGGAGGGAGGTCCTCCTGCTCCATTCCCCAGGGTTTAGCATCACACAATCCCATATTCAATGGGCTTCCAAACTGCAACACAGGGACCACGCAACTCAATGCCACCTTTCTTACAGCATTCAGAGGCTCTCCCTTGGTAGAAAGTGAATAGAATAGAATAGAATAGAATAGAATAGAATAGAATAGAATAGAATAGAGTAGAATAGACCAGACCAGGCTGGAAGAGACCTTCGAGATCACTGTGTCCAACCTATCATCCAACACCATCTCATCAACTAAACCATGGCACCAAGCAACCCATCAAGTCTCCTGCTAAACACCTCCAATGATGGTGACTCCACCACCTCTCTGGGCAGCACATTCCAATGGCCACTCTCTCTCTCTCTGAAGAATTTCTTCCTAACATCCAGCCTAAACCTCCCCTGGCACAGCTTGAGACTGTGTCCTCTTGTTCTGGTGCTGGTTGCCTGGGAGAAGAGACCAGCTCCCGCCTGTCTCAACCTCCCTTCAGGTAGTTGTAGAGAGCAATAAAATCTCCCTGATCTTCCTCTTCTCCAGGCTAAGCAACCCCAGCTCCCTCAGCCTCTCCTCATAGGGCTTCTGCTCCAAACCCCACAGCAGCTTTAAAGATACAGAATTCATTTCTGTTGAAGAGTGCTCTAACAAAGTGTTCAAACAAAACTAATTTTACCTGCATTTTACTTTTAAAAATATAGATTACCTTTATTAAAGTACTATCTATCTATGTATATAAAGAATGTAGAAATACTTTAATCCAATCACTTTGAAAGTACTTTGTGCTCTACCTCCACTTGCTTGAAAATTAGCTTTAACATTCATTATTGCTAAACATATCCTCAAACCAACAATGATCATTGAGCAAACTGAATTATAAACCACTCTTTGCTGATGCTATGCATTTAAATGCTTAGCTGGTTTCAGCTGCAGAACTTCAAACTCTCTTTTATAGGATATCACTCCATTTTAGTATAAGCATCTATCATGCATAGGTCTGAAAATGTCAAGTCAGACTATGAAAACATTGTCAATGCTTATTTTAGTAATAAAAGCCATGTTTAATCTATGCTTTCATGTTACAGTAATCTATGTATCAATCTATAACCCTCCAGCTAAATGCACTAAGTAGATTAAGGTCTGATTGATTTGAAATGTTTTTTCACTATATTATCAAAAGTCTACAGATCAGCATAAATACCTCGAAGAAAAAATTTTTCCCCTTTGGCAGATTTACAAAAGCAGAGCTTAACTTGAATTGAAATGAACCTCTGTATTTTTCCAGGGCAAAAAGCCTGTCAAATCAACTCTAGATCTGCTCTGCTTTTGGACTTACTAAAACCCCATGATTAATAGTACAGTGCATCTATTCTGTTGTGACAAAAGCAATCATGTTACGGAGGAAAGCGTTCCCTCTAAGCCTACCGTTCATACCAAGTGTCAAGAGCAACCCCAGACAGTGGCACTGCCGGCACGGCCATCCGCGTGGTGCTGCGCAAACAGCTCTTGGAAAGGGTGGGGGGAGTTTTCTTGATGTGCTCTTCCTGATTGTTATAAACTGTCTTACTCAGAAAATGAAGAATTTTATTATTTTTTTTTTTTCCCAACTGCTTTTAGGGAAAGTGAGAAGCAGGTCCTGAGCTGTCATAGAAACAGCGTGGGCACTGTGAGGAGGTTTGGCTGCCGCTGCCGGAGGTGGTAAACTTCAGCGACAAAAAGAACACATGAGGGAAGAGAAGTGTGCTGAACTTGCTGTGATCCTGTGAAGCTGCATTTCTCGCAGCTTCTCTGCAGATTATCTGCTGGAGATAGATGCACAGATGGAACAAGATTTCCACATATGCTCAGTGCTCATCTCAGTTGCTTGCTGAGATGGCAGCAGTGCAAACAAACATGGGGCTGAGCATCCCACTCAGCTCTCTCAGGAAGGTGGAGAAGACACATTTATAAACATCACTGGGCATGGGGGAAGAGGAAAACCAGCTTTGAGGTGGTAAATTTCAAACTTTTCCCAGATTCCAGTATGGTAAATTTAGATGTAAAATATTTGAGACAATTTGTGAAAATAAAGGGGTCAGCCACAGTGTATGGGCAGAGAAGCTCAGCTGCTGCTAGGGTGAAACTTCAGCTTCACTGACATCGATGCCTGAATTCCCATGGACTCCAGTGGGGAGGTGTTTGTTTTCCAGTGATCCTTATCTATTTACCATCATACAGAACCCAGATTCTTCTGTGATTCCACTTCATGCTTCTATGAATGCAGTGAGCTGACAGCTGAACACTGTAGATCCATCTGATCCCACAGCCCCTCAGCTTGTTCAAGCATCTCTCATGAACCCTCAGTCCTGACTCCTATCACAGGCACACCTGCCTGAGAACTACATGAGTGATACAGAGCAAGAGAAGGAGTTCCACTCACACAGTCCAGCTCAGGATTTGATTTTGGATTCCTCATCCCCTCACTTGGAAACATTTATATCTGAGGTTTTCCTGTAGGTCCATCTAGACCTTGCTTGTGAAGTATGAGAAGCTTTGATTTCAATGTAAGCTATACCTCGACACAAAGTGACATTTCCAAAGCGATGCTGTATCAAGACTTAGAAACCTGGCTTGGTCTAGCCACACTATATTTGATCACACATTCCTTATCCCAGTATGCTAACCTAAAGCTAACAAGATAGTTCATTATAAAGGGTGAATCTGAAAGTCAATGCCAGATATTGCCTGAGCAATCCTGTAACTGAATGAAAAACCACATCAGCAAAACAAGGGTCAGCACAGCCTTACCAACATGCTTGGAGTTCACTGGCTTGACAAACTCCTCTCAGCATGGTGCCCTGTGTGAGACTCTACAAGAAGACCTTATGTACTAAATGATGTTTAGCAGCAGAAGACAAGTACTAGTACACACATCTGACCTACAAACAGGCCTGCCCACAGCTTCAACAACAAACTGTAAAAAATAAAGAGAAAAGTAAAGAAAATCAGCAGGTTGTAGCTTCTTAGCCAGTCCTCTGGCTACAATGTGCTTCACTAGGAGGACATTCACTTGCAAATATTCTGTGGCACAATGTAAAGGTATATTTGAATATTAAGTGACCTAAGCCATTATCAGATTTTTCCACTGATGTGCTTGAGAGGTTTGGGCACTTATTTATGGGACCAACTACTCTGAGAGTGGCAAACAAAATGATTAATTTCAATTCCCTCCTAGTGGAGTCCAACAGCCCCAATTTAGCTGTGATCCAGAGTAATTTAAGGAATGATTCATATATTTACATGAGTTAATTCGTGAATGGCATTTCACAGCCTATTCTGTTCCGTTAAGCCTCAAAGAACTAGGAGCAGCCAACAGGGCACAGCTAATAGATGTATCTGGACACTTCTTTCTATAGAGGTAGGAAAAGCTTGAGACTGCTTTGGGATCTGCAGGAGAAAGCACGACTTTAGATGGAACAGAACAGAACAGAATAGAGCAGAGCAGAGCAGAGCAGAACAGAACAAACCAGGTTGGAAGAGACCTTCAAGATCATTGTGTCCAACCCATCATCCAACACCATCCAATCCATGGCACCAAGCACCCCATCAAGTCTCCTCTAAAGACCTCCAGATGGGAAATGTGTCACAGGAAAGAGACACTGTTGACTCCCAAACCCATGAGCCTTGTGAACAGAAACCTGCTGGTAGCAACAGCCAGCAGCAGGGAGGGCTGCATGTTGTTAAAAAAAAAATTAATTCCAATAAATCAAAAGCTTGAAAGTTTGTGACCTCCTCCAAGAGGACTGGGGATAACTGGGATCTTTTTCTAAGCTGATGTGCAGGTGAGGTTATCTTGCAAGCAGGTTCTCACAAATACCTGAAGGGCCATTTGGCAGCTGAAAGGACTGAAGTAAACCGGTGCCTCAGTGATGACCGTCTGCCATAGCAGGCCCATTTTTGAGAGAAATAAGCCAATTACTGTGAGGACCCCTCTGCTTTCTGAAAATATTTAAGTAGCCAGATCTGGACAGCTTCCAGAGCCCACATAGTGATGGAAACAATCATGTGAAAGAGTGTCTTTGCTCCCTCCTTTAAAAGAAAACCCTTTTCCCTGCTCATTTCTGTCCTTTTCTGTGATTTGAAACCTGGCATGTCTATGAGTGATTGCAGGTGCCATTAAATAATGAAGCAGCTCTGTTCATTAAAGCTTGGTGATTTATTACCTTTGGGCTAAGGGAAAGAAAAACAGCCTGAAAACAGAATTCTTACATCATTTCACATCATTTCCAGTCTGGCACTTCAGACAACGGTTAGAATATCAACTTTTTTGCTCTATGGTCTACCAGTCCCAAGAACCACAACACTGAACATCAACCTCCAGACAGTTCTGTAAACCTAGACCACAACTTAAACTCAGAACTAGCTGCTTGCCCCAAAATGTTGTGTCCTACCTTCATACAGCCAGTCGCTGAGCCCATTGAAGATCACACCTTCCTTTCCTGTAGAGACCACTCGGATGGCTTGCTTCCCCACATGGGCACAGTAGTAGATGTTATTCTCAAAGATAAATATCTGATTTGAAGAGGGGGGGAAAGAAAAAGGAAACAGCATTAAGCAGTGGCTCAATTACAAGATGTTGCACCTTGCTTTAAGAATATTTGGCAGTACAAACCCACACATCACATTTTTATAGTGTCTTTTATCAAAAAAAGGCTTTTTCTATAGCTTGCTTCCAATGCCATCAGCTAATACAGAGGTGCTAATAATTTACAACAAAGTGAAGCCTTGGTTCTTTGATACAAGCTTTCTTTTTCTTGCTCCTGTCTTCATTTCAGAGATTGAACAGTGCTGTAAGGGAACGTGAAATGAAGAATGCCATCACTCAGGATTTTGGGAAGGTGGTCCAGGACACAGTAGCAGTTTGCAGACCTGATGGTGATGCCATGTGGTGAGTGAACTGGCTACTGGCAACTGCTTTATGCTTGTTCCCAGCTGCTCCTTAAAACACAACTGGCAACCTATTACATACATCTGAATCCAGTTTTTAATGTGGATCCAACAAGACAATATGTGCTATCAAGCAGGGACTGTGACTGCAGCGTGTTGGGCAATGAGGCACAAGGAGGTTGGTGTTTTGGCTGAGGAGCAGGTGCACATGCTCCAAGGACACAAAAGCGTGTGCTAGACCTCCTGCTTTGTCCCAGTTCCCAAGTCACCTTCCTACAGGAACCAGGGTGGATGAGATGAAGACACACATGGGATCTCATCTCCCTGACAGCACAGATGCAGCTGCCATAATTTCCATCTTGTCTTGGGGAACTTCTCCATTCCTGTTACAAAAATCTAGTGGATTCAGGTTGTTGAAAAACTACATGATCAAACTGTCATGGGACTTCACAGCTCCTCAGGAGAGCAAGGGTAGGCCCACACCAAGGATCTCCATCAGGTACCTAAGCCTGCCTCTGCCAATGCCTGCTCACCCAGCTGGTGCTGTCTACAGGAAAGCAGTTCCATCTGGGAGAAGAATTTGCAAATATAAAATTCTCAGCAATCATAAAAATTTCAGTTTAAGACTGTTAGGAAAGGAGTGTAACATAAGACTCCCCAAGAAGCCTCTTTTTAAAAGACAATTTCACGTGAGTCATTAAGTCTACTGCTATTTTGGGGATCAGGCTGTTTATTTAGGTGTTTAAGTGCTGATCAAACCTTTAGTCAGCCATTAAGAAAGCAATAAAAAAAAAATTCCATGACATCAGTCTGTCTCAGCTAGTTAAATGCTTTGTTCTGCCTTTTGCTGTCACCAATGACACAGATCTGCCCCCTCCTCATCTCAAACTGAACTACAGACGTTTTAAATTCCATTCAGACTGCAAAGATCTACAGAACAGGGTATCAGAAAGCCATCAAACTGTTAATTCAAGTTAGCAGCCATTTACAGATGGGCTTTGTACACTTGAAGATACTGGAATAAATGCTAGGTATCTTTACCATGACACTAGAATGCAATTTCTCATATTACACTCATGAAAAGACAAAATTGGGAGAAACGTTCTCTTTCAGTTTGTTTCACATCCTATTATGATATGTGCTTCACCTAAAGATGAGTTGGAAAGACTCCAGAAGAAAGCATAGATCATCATTTCCTTTTGGCAGCAATTACAGTCAACTAGTTTACCTAAAGATAAAATATGTGACTGAAATTCCAGCTTGCTTTTCTTTCTTCTAAACTAAGAAAAGCTGCATCCAATTAATAGTTTTTGAAAGTAAAACATAGGCTGTGGAAGATACCACACTCGCTTCCCTGCCTTGATGTTTAGTAAGCAGAGGAGCCAGATGAGGGATGCCAAGCAAAGTATTTTTTGTGTTAGCTTGCCTGCCTATTGGAAGGTTGTTGAAGCTTAAATGTACACAAAAATCAGGAAGACTAAGCAAAAGATACTTTGGACCCTCAACCACATGGAGTTATTCAACTGTTTCTTTGCCCAAATGAAGAGTTTGCAATATAGAATCATAGAATCAGTCAGGGTTGGAAGGGACCACAAAGATCATCTAGTTCCAACCCCCCTGCCATGGGCAGGGACACCTCACACTACATCAGGCTGGCCAGAGCCTCATCCAGCCTGGGCTTAAACACCTCCAGGGATGGGGCCGCAACCACCTCCCTGGACAACCCATTCCAGGGCTTCACCACTCTCATGGTGAAGAACTTCTTCCTCACCTCCAGCCTGAATCTCCCCACCACCAGTTTCATTCCATTCCTCCTAGTCCTATCACTACCTGAGAGCCTGAGAAGTCCTTCCTCAGCCTTCTTGTAGTCCACTTCAGATCCTGGAAGGCCACAATAAGGTCACCTGGGAGCCTTCTCTTCTCCAGACTGAACAGCCCCAACTCTTTCAGTCTGTCCTCATAGGAGAGGTGCTCCAGCCCTCTGATCATCCTCGTGGCCCTTCTCTGGACACATTTTAGCATGTCCATATCCCTCTTGTAATAGGGGCTCCAGAGCTGGACACAGTACTCCAGGTGGGGTCTTACCAGAGCTGAGTAGAGAGGGAGAATCACCTCCCTTGACCTGCTGGCCACACTTTTCTTGATGCAGCCCAGGATCTGATTGCACTGCATTAAATTTTAAAGGAATTCACAGGAAAAATAAAGAAGACAGAGTGACAACCTGCTCCTGCCCTGTGCTTTGTAAAGCACTGCAATGCTTTCTGTCTTCACTGTTTTGTCTTTGAAAGCCTCACTGCACTAATCAGGCTGCGTGAGGTACCGGGTAGCTGCAATGGAAAAATAATCTAGTGCTCTGACTCCAAACTGTCTCCCATAAAATTCTGAACCAAACTGCAGCACCTCTTAGAGAATTTAAAATTATCCTGCTAACTACAGTGCCTTGTACCCTAAAAATGTCACCCATCATCAAGATAAAAGATAACTGAAGCAGCGCAAGGAATATTTCTGTGTAATGTATCTTATAAATTAAGAAAAAGCTTTTGAACTCCTGTTATACATCAAAGAGAAATGTCTTTGGATTACTTTGCATTCTGAGCTAGGAAGTTATTTGAAGATATTATGAGTTACCTATACAATATTTTTCAACTGTTTTGGTTTTATGACATCAAAGCAGTGCTTCCCACCAAATGATCACAATCCCTTCAGTTAATTAGAGGATAAGAAGTCTTAGTAAAGAAAAATAATGTATGGACATCACTTTCACATTATTTTATGCTTGCTTTTCATAGTTCTAGGCTAATGTAAAATGACACTGAAAGGGGTCAAGCTCTGACCCAAAATTCCTGGTGTCTTCTCCTTCAGCGTGCATATCTGAGCCTGTCTTTACCCTCGACATCCTTGTAACATACACACCTTTTTTATCACACACAGCACATAAAGTCCAACACCGAGCATGACCAATGGCAGGGAAAATAAATCTGTGCTATATCAGGAAGGTATCCCCACACTGAATATCATGTCTGTTTTCATTATGATACATTCAACACAGAGGAAGGAGAAGATAATCTGAAAGGAGTCAGGAGAATGGAAACATCCGTACCTAGAGTGAAAAACCTGACATTGCCGTGGGTGAAGGATATTTTCACCCTTTCATTTCTATAGAACAGAGGGGAAAGCAGTGAAACCTAAAAGAAAGTTTTTTAAAAGTGGATACAAAAATCTTTTCCCAGTGAAATCAGACTAAAAGTGTGGAACTCCTCGCCACACATAGTAACGAAAGACAAGAACTTCATTCTCTTCTTGCTGGATGCTGTAACAGATGCTCGAAAGATACAATACAATACACCAGGTTGAAAGAGACCTTCAAGATCATCATGTCCAACCCATCAACCAATCCAACCCACCTAAACAACCAAACCATGGCACCAAGCACCCCATCAAGTCTCCTCCTGAACACCTCCAATTAAGGTGACTCCACCACCTCCATGGGTAGCCGATTCCAATGGGCAATCACTCTCTCTGTATAGAACTTCCTAACATCCAGCCTAAACCTGCCCTGGCGCAGCCTGGGACTGTGTCCTCTTGTTCTGGTACTGGCTGCCTGGGAGAAGAGACCAACCTCTGCCTGTCTACAACCTCCCTTCAGGTAGTTGTAGAGAGCAATAAGGTCACCCCTGAGTCTCCTTTTCTCCAGGCTAAGCAACCCCAGCTCCCTCAGCCTTTCCTCATAGGGCTTGTGTTCCAAACTCCTCACCAACTTTGTTGCCCTTCTCTGGACACATTCCAGCAAGTCCTTCCTAAACTGAGGGGCCCAGAACTGGACACAGTACTCAATGAAATGATTAACAAAGATAACTGGAACATGCAGGAGAATGAAGATAAGATTTTTTTTTTTTAGATGCATTCACTTAATACCAGGGTAACAAAAAATCAATGGGGATTTTTTGCTGTCAGCTTTACATGGCTCAGGATGACACCTGCAACTTGCAACACAAAGGAGAACCCCTTTACAATCAGGAATCAACACACCACTAACTCATGTGAGCTGGGAAAATAAAACCTCTGCCTGTTTGGAGTTTGTCTTAGAACTGATTGATTCAAATTATTTGACCTGCTTCTGTGACACAAGTAATTGAGAAAAAAAACAAACTAGCATGGTTGAGCCACAAGCCTAAGACAGGAAGAGAACTTTAAGTCAGAGATGAAGTATTTATATGGTAAGATAAATTTATACAGTAAGGTAATGCATACACTAACAGTGAAATAAACTTAATTCACTTAAACCATACATGAGCCTTAACAAGGATGATTGATTTAAAGGGGATTCATTTTAAATGGTTTTGGAACTGTTTAAAGGTTTCTGAAGTAATGATCTCTACCTAACTGACCCAGAGTGATATAAAATAATTATGCTGCAGTAATTAAAATATTGGTACTTTTAAATGGACTAATTTATAGGCCTTTTCAGCAATCTAATGAAAATAATCATTTTAGAACCACTGCAAAGGTCACACTGACCAAGTATTTCGAGCAGATGAATACCACACCTGCTTTTACAGTTGTTCAACCCATCTTCTTTCCAGCCAAAGAGGTGAATGAAGTTCCTGTTTCTTCACAGACTAAGAAGAAATAAATTCATATGCATTAATCTGCATTTTTACTGCTTCTATTTATTTTCAGCTGTAGAGTGGCATTCTAAGTTTATGTTCTCTTTACCCCATCATTTCTAACACGTATAGACTGTCAACCAAATGAGCGACATCGCTCAAATTTAGCATCTCCCAGCATAAAGTTAATGCCTGGATGCTCATTATTTTAAATTATTAGCACATTGCAGAGGCATGAATGTTTCCTACACAGGGGAAGGCAGTCTTCCACATTGCAAGGCTAGCTCAGAGGATTTAACTAGGAGAGAGCAGTTGACATGGGGAAGTCGGTCAGTTAACACGGAGAGTGTGGTCAACAAGAACAGGCACAAAGTCTGGCCTTGATGCTCTTTTGAATTCTAAATCAGTCCAAACTACCTTGGAGGCTGGAAAACACAGCTACAAAATGGAAGATTCAGTGAGTGGGGAAATCTAACTATAAGTCAATATGCCACTCTCTCTTCATCCAACATAATATACTGAATTGCTTCCTCGTCTTATTGTTTAGCCTGGAGAAGGGGAGGCTCAGGGCAGACTTTATTGCTGTCTACAGCTGCCTCATGGGAGGTTGTAGCCAGGTGGGGGTTGGTCTCTTTTCCCAGGCAACCAGCACCAGAACAAGAGGACACACTCTCAGGCTGCACCAGGGGAGGTTTATGCTGAATGGCAGGAAGAAGTTCTTCATAGAAAGAGTGATTGCCCATTGGAATGAGCTGCCCAGGCAGGTGGTGGAGTCACCATCACTGGAGGTGTTTAGGAAAAGACTTGTTGGGGTGCTTGGTGCCATGGTTTAGTTGATTAGATAGTGTTGGATGACAGGTTGGACTCGATTATCTCAAAGGTCTCTTCCAACCTGGTTAATTATTCTATTCTATTCTATTCTATTCTATTCTATTCTATTCTATTCTATTCTATTCTATTCTATTCTATTCTATTCTATTCTATTCTATTCCATTCCATTCCATTCCATTCCATTCCATTCCATTCCATTCCATTCCATTCCATTCCATTCCATTCCATTCCATTCCAAATTAAAGCCTTATTTTATCTTTTCACTGTGCAGAAGTCTGCTTTATTTTTTGCTGCTAAACAAGTTTACCTGAGGGTATATTCTGCAGAATAAATTTAATAGCAGATTGCTTTTATAATTCCATGCATCTCCCAGAAATGCTTCTTTTTCAGAACTAGTAAAAATGACCTGTGTAAAGGTAATTGTCCATGGACCTCATTGTTGTAGATGTTGAACAAATGCACAGAAAACACAGTCCCTAACAGATGAGAGAGAGGAGTGAGAAAATGTGAGAGAAAGCCCTGCAAACACCAAGGTCAGTGAACAAAGAGGGGGAGGAGGTGCTTCAGGCAGCAGAGCGGAGACAAGCATGGTGATGCAGGTTGTTTCCCTGCAGCCTGTGGAGATGTGCAGTGAAGGAAATTGCAACCCTTGGGGAACCCAAGCTGGAGCAGGCTTCTGGTGGGACCTGCACCCTGTGAAGAGGACTCCATGCAGGAACGGCATTTTTGGCAGTACCTGTAAGCAGGAGCCATGGGCTATCTACATGGAAGCGGTTAGTGAAAAACTGCAGCCCATGGGAAGGACTCACATTGGAGAAAGTCCTGAAGGACTGTCTCCTGTGGGTAGGACTCCATGTTGGAACAGAGAAAGAGCATGAGGTGGAAAGAGTGCAGAGATGAAGTCTAATGGATGGACCACAACCCTGTTCCCCGTTGGTCAGAGAGAGGACAAAGAGAAATCAGGAGTGAAGAGCCTGAGAAGAAGGGAGGGATGAGGAGACTGGAAGGTGGGTTTAGTTTTGTTTTGTTTCTCACTGTCCCAGTCTATTACAATTAATTGGCAATAAATGAAATTAATTTCCCCAAGCAGAGTTTGTTTGCTTATGAAGGCAATTGCTGAGTGATCTTCCTGTCTTTATCAGAGAGCCCTTCTAGAGCCTGTTCGTTTTTCCACTGCAATCTGTAACCTGGAAGCTGAGGGCTGTGAAAACGAAAGAGTGCAGAGAGAAAAGAAAGATTCCCCACGGTTTTGTCCAAGTGAAAACTTGTCCTTCCTACATAGAATTAGCATGCCCGTCCATGTTCACTCAGCATCTTGAAGCAGACGTGATAATTGTGTTTTCCCTCTGGGATATCAAGGAAATCTGATGAGCACTGTACCGCAAAGGTCTTGGCATTTTGCTGTTACCATTCTTACATCAACTGCGGCAGAAAAATGTGTGATCAATTCAATATCAGCTCTAAAGCTTGTTGCTGATTGACTCTGCATTATTTAATGAATACTCTGACAATTTCTTCTTTTGAACCTCATAAAATGCAAACTTTGATGTTCAAATAGCTTCCATTAATGCATTCTCTCATGAGTGTTGTTCTTATTGCGGGTGACATGATTATGCCAACTCTTATCAGTTCTTCAGAAAAGGTAATAAACCCATATATTGCTCCTCACCAGTGAGCTTACATAATAAGAGTGAGGATTTTAATTAGATTTTTATTGTGGCCATTTAAATGTAGCTTGATAGCAGGTGGGGAAAAAAGGCATCAGACAGAAGCTTCAAAATATTTTCATTCTCTCCATCAAATGGTTCATGCTCACAATGTAGGAAAGAGACAGGTGACAATTAGGATGGAGGAGTGAGATAAAGAGTTTTTAAACCAACCTCTTTTTTTCTGTGCCAAACCAAAATGTCATTATTAAAACCAGTGATGAACTGATGAAACTTCTCCACAAGGTCAACACACTGCAGAGAATGACAGCTTGATAAATTATTGACAGAAAAGGCTACAGTTTCAGGGTTTTATACCGAGATTTATCTTTGCTTTAATTTAAAGTAAGAAGATAACTCCTTACCAAGCCAAGGATTTAGAAGACATGGCAGTTGCTGAAGGTATGCAACAAACAGATAAAGCTTACTTTAATTCAACTTTACCATGCCCAGAGATGGGCAGTGGTGGCATTTAGACCAAAGTGAGGACTCTGCCAGTTTAAAAGTGATTCTGCAGGAAGGCAGAAGGTCTTCAGAGACAACGCAAACTGCACCAAATCAGCACTTGAGATAAAGTCCCATAAAATGCACTGCAGCAGTAATGACTGAATTCTACATTCCCAATTTTTTTTTTTTCTTTTAAGTTAGGCACAGAGGACAGTTTTTATCATGTCTCTCCCGTCTTAAATCCTTAAGGGCCTTAATATTCTTCTCAGGTTTCTACCAGCTTCTCTGCATTTGTGACGTTGCTTTATTACAAACACTGTGGGTTTCCATTTGTATTCAGTGAGTAGGCTAGCCCACAACACGTGCAGATTCTAATCACACCTAGAGTCTACCAGAGTCCAGGCAAATAAGCAATTAGCATGATTCTGGAGATCTAAAAATATGTATTTCAAGGGGAAGAAAAATTATGCTGCCCTATTTTCTGTCATTCAAGGAAGAAAAGAGGGTTTATTTCACCTCAACAAAGAGAACCATGTCTGCTTGGATTTCCTTGCCCTGGATTGTAATGGGGTTATTTTAATTTATAACTGCCTTGTTATATTAAAGAATGTATCAGTGAATGTACCATTTAGTATGGAGGTCTAATTCTGCTTTTAAGTTCTGCTTGATGGATTATTTTGTATTCTGTAACCTAATATCACGGACGGCTATGTAGGGCATCACTACAAATCAGATTATTTAATGTGAGATGATGCACTGTTTCCTTTTAAATATTTTATGGTGTTTTAAAATTAATATGTGGCTAAGAAGAACACAGAAATTACTTGTCAGCACAAAGAAATTGGCACCTGGGATTTAGAGTCCCTCCAGGTACACATCTGACCTCGGACATTGAGCTGGTCAGTGTAATATTCCTTTTTGATACAGTGCTTAGCTATAGAAATGATCAACATCTATCCCAGCAGCTGAAGAGTAGAGCTAACAGACCTGTTCCTGAAGCTTCCCCATGGCTCTGGTGACTGGGAGTTTGTGGGGAAGGAGAGACCACCACCACAAATGAAGGCGAGTTACTCCACCGTTCTTCTGGCACTGCTTAGTCCTGCTTGTGGTTCCCGGCAGCTGTCACTTGTACTCACACCAATGACTGCTGCTGTCTACAGTAAAAGGTAACTATTTTCATGGCACAAAATAGCAGCTTCCCAAGAACAACACTTTTCATAAGCATTTATTTCAATGGACATCATCTATCAACCATGGTTTTCATTCAGATGCCAGAAACCTTTATGCACAGATCAAAGGTAGATACTTCTAGCTGTTACATCTCTGGAATGAAAAATGCACTTAAGAGAAGAGTTTCTTTTTTCTAAGCTGATGTGCAGAAAAGGCAACATTTTATTTACAATAAAATCAATTCTATCTTCTTTCAGTAACATTTATGGTAGCTTTTCCAGTTATCTTAAATATCTTACTATGTTGCCACCAATGAAAATGCAATACCAAGAACGCTGAGATGGGAAGGGACAAAACCATTCTCAGCAGAGCTCATAACACTGACTATGCTTCCTTTGGCGAATGAGGACTGAACATTTAAAGTCCAATGGTGCCAAAGGATGTGCAAAATAAAACCAAGGCACTATTGCCACTGTATTCAAAGAAGCAGAACATCAAAGGAAAAAACAAACAACCAACCAACCCAGAAAAACAAACAAGAAAACCCCAAGCCCCCCTCAAAAAAAGAAACAAACCAACCCCAACCCCCTCCAAACAACCAAAAAAACCAGCCCTAAAACAAAACACACAACCAACTAAACCAAACCAACAACAATAAAAACAACCCCAAACTGCCACACAATATTTTTTCCAGTGGAATTCTTTGAATAAAATGGGGAGACAATGGAAGAGGAATCCCTGACTAGAGCAACCTATCCAGGTATTCAGCATACACCTCCACATATCTTACTGGGTTTCCCTAAATAAATCATGTTGTTACACCGGAAAAGCAGATGAGGGGGTGACAGCACATCATTATGCTGAAATTATTGTTTTCCTAGAATTCAGAGACCATGCAACAATCTGTCTGAATATCCCTGACCAAGGGTTCACGTAGACATTAGAAAGCAGGGAAAAGAGGGGCTTTTATTCCTTGCAACTAGCGAGATAACCAAGCCAGAATAATTGCATACAGCACGCCACAGCTAAATATTGATTCAGATATCACTGCAAAAAAGAAAAGGTGAGAGAACACTAGCTTGAAAATAATGATGTAAAAATCTATGAAATAATGGTGTAGACAAATATACCTACAGCAATTATACACCCAGCAGTACAAAAGCTCTGCTGGATTAGGAACAACAGAAGATGATTCAGTACCTCCTGTGAAAAAGGTCCTCCTCACTTGGTATCTACGCAGCTCTTCTGCCTGGAACTAAGCTGGCATGACAAACACAAATGCAGGCAAGAAAAACCTGCTAATTAGAAGAGTCACTCCAGTTTAGTTCCAGGTGTCATCAAATAAGAAGCTTTTTTCATCTAGATATCCTACCTGGCACATCTTCACTGTGCTACAATGATAAACAAAACATGGTAATGATGAATGAGATGGATAGGGTTTGGCACTGTACAGCAGGATCTATCATTCAAATTATTCATATATGAATGAAATCTAGTATTTCTCTCAACTGTGTTGCACTTTTGAACCAGCAATATGTATGACAATAAGCTGCTGACCAGCATTAGCATTGACTGTTTGAGGGCTTCTGCAAACCCCTATCATGGGAGGGGCTGAAAAACTTGCTCCTTTTTCACCCCTGGCATGTGCATTTCACCAAAAGTAGTACAACTTCTGCACCTGCTGTGAAACAACTTTTGTTGCTTTAGAACCAATCATACACTTGACTGCTGCATAATCTACAAGAATGAAAGCTGATTCTTGCTCCAGGAATGTTGGCACTGTGAAAAGTTTGTTGACTAAGAATGCAGGAGACACCCATTATCATAGTATCATAGTATCAGTCAGGGTTGGAAGGGACCACAAAGATCATCTAGTTCCAACTCCACTGCCATGGGCAGGGACAACCCACACTAGATCAGGCTGGCCAGAGCCTCATCCAGCCTGGTCTCAAACACCTCCAGGAATGGGGCCTCAACCACCTCCCTGGACAACCCATTCCAGGGCTTCACCACTCTCATGGTGAAGAACTTCTTCCTCACCTCCAGCCTGAATCTCCCCATCTCCAGCTTCATTCCATTCCCCCTAGTCCTATCACTACCTGAGAGCCTGAGAAGTCCCTCCCCAGCCTTCTTGTAGTCCACTTCAGATACTGGAAGGCCACAATTAGGTCACCTCGAAGCCTTCTCTTCTCCAGACTGAACAGCCCCAACTCCCTCAGTCTGTCCTCATAGCAGAGCAGCTCCAGCCCTCTGATCATCCTCGTGGCCCTTCTCTGGACACCTTCCAGCACCTCCAGATCCCTCTTGTAATAGGGGCTCCAGAACTGGATGCAGTACTCTGGGGGGGGGGGGGTCTCACCAGAGCTGAGTAGAGGGGGAGAATCACCTCCCTTGACCTGCTGGCCACACTTCTCCTGATGCAGCCCAGGATCTGATTGGCTTTCTGAGCTGCAAGTGCACACTGAGAGCTCATGTTGAGCTTCTCATCCACCAGCACCCCCAAGTCTCTCTCCTCAGGGCTGCTCTCCAGCCAGTCACTGCCCAGTCTGTATTTGTGTCTGGGATTGCCTCGACCCAGATGCAGGACCCTGCACTTGGTCTTGTTGAACCTCATGAGGTTGGCCATTTTGACTATTCTATAGGGTTGCAGTCACTGCAGGGGCATACAAAACTTCCAGCAGTTATAATCCTCTTCCTATATGTTTTTGATACTTTCAAGAAACAGCGGAAATAGTAAAAGACTGACTGGCCAGAAGAACCTCAAAAGAACATTCCTCTTTGCTGTAGAATAAATATCTCTCTACACTCATGCAGAGCTGCTTCTCCCAGTGTCTGAGGTGTCACCACTATCATTAGCATCTGTCAGGGCTGTTACAGATCCTTATTAACATTAAAATAAAATAACAACAACAAAAATAACAGCACAGCAGAGCAGTTGTTCTGCTTTTGAAATCAGAGCTTAACAACTCCTGTGCACTGTACTTTTGTGCTCTCAATGCAGGCAAATAGTCACTGCACATTATTAGAGCAATCCTGCTACTTGCTCCTTCCTTTTGACAATAGAGCCCATACATATAACTAGCTTGTCCTTAAAGGAGGTATTTTGAACCTGGATGTGCTCATTTGGGGATAACTTAGACAAATGCTTCCTGAAAACTTCAGATTTGTTGATTCCTCAAGCACTTCTGCTACAGATCAGCACTAGAGAGTCTCTTGCTCTTGGAGCACTCCATGACTTCATCCACGTTGCCAAGCAACCAGCAAAGAAATTCTCTTTACATTGTACCTTTTTTTTGGGGGGTGGCTGGGGGGTGGGGGTGGGGAATAAGTACAGGGGTCCAAGACACAGAAGTTTTATGAAAACTGGGTGCAGGTTCATAGTAACTATTAATCTTTACATAGATACTACTGGGGCAAATGTATCACCCCACATGAGCCCCCTGCACATGGGCAGAACCTCACTGTAAATGACATGTTGTGGTGAAACTGACAAAATATTCCAATAAGATCAATTAACAGAATCTTTTTTTTTTGGGGGGGGGGCAGAATTGAAACTTCATAAATGGATAGCTGTTGAGTCATAAATGGGAACACCAGAAAAAGAAAGGAAATCTAAGGACTGAGATTTTAACAAAGATAAGTATACACAGAACAGGGAGAAGGTACAGCCTAACACTTTTTGCAGTCCTATCTCGCCACCCACATCCTGATTTTGCTAGAAAGTCTCACACAGTCTGAGGACAATACAGCCCATTCACTGAAAACAACCAAAGACTCTTGATGAAGCCTGGTGGGCTGATGCTATCAAACATTAAGGGGGACTTCAGGTTCCCCTTCAGGATTAGTTTTTTTCCATGGACATTTTGCAGAGTCATTTACACCCACTGAAAGTGACTATATTATGCTGCTATTCCAATTTACTCATTCTACAAAGGTATAAATAAATGTTGGTGCATGTTGTAGGACAAATGAGAGGAGCAAGCCTCTTAGTAACAGCACATTTAGGATATGTGTTCCCTCTTGCGCTGAAGTTAGTGCTTCTCTTTCTATTGAGTCAGGAGCTCACACTGCTAATGATCTTGATTCTTTGGAAGACTTAACTTTGGCTGAGATCTGAGAAAGGCTGAAGCATTTTTCTGCTGCACCAGAAGTGAAACCTTTGCATTCTGATGTTCTGACACAGACTTTCTCAGATCCAATATCTGCCATTATTTATGCAGCCCTGTTGGCATGCGTGGCATTCTGCAGGCTAGTAAGAAGTCAAGAACCATGCTCTGAGGAGTTCACCAGCTAAAAAATTGGCATGTAATCTAATGAGTAAAGACAAAAGAAAACCAGATAAATAGAAAATTGCTCCTGGGAAAGTTCCACTGTTTATTTTTAATCACAAAGAATGCAGATCATTCAGGCTGCTTCTCTTTCAGATTTTTTTTTTTCCCTCTTTTTTTGAATGATGAGACATGTAAGAGAGAAAGAGGTCAGACCAGCGACCAAAAGTTCCCCCAGGAAGGATCAAATCCAAGCTACAAAGGGAATAGAAAATTCTGGAATCAGATCCTCTTACTCCTCTTGCTCTGCCTCTCTTTTGTGTTTGTTGAAGAAGAACAAACCAGGAGATTTCAAGGGGAAAGCTTTTTATATCCTGAAAATTGGGCAATCTTCAAGGTGATGGAAAACCCACCCACCCTTTGCTCCCACCTCTCCTGGGAAGTGCAGCATGAAGTCAGGTGTGCAGAGAGCTAACGCACATTCAGACACCTTAGTGAAGCTGTAGGACCACCCTCAAATTCTTTAATGTTTGGCCCTATGCTCACCCAAAAGCAGGGAAGCTGACACAGAGTTCCCAGCACAATACTCCTTTCCATCCCACTCCACATTTTGTCCCTCCTTCTCCTACAACACAATCCAGCCTGTATTTAGCAAACATTCACACTATCAAGTTTGAGCACACTTTTTCTTTGCCTTTGCACTCAATGTTGAGTTGACAACTCAGTGTTGTCCCCACAGAAGGGGACAGAAGTTTCATTAGAAATCATATTCTAAGTAACTCAATTAGTCTCTGAAATAGAGAACAGTGACCACTGTGTATTTTCTCTATCTCATTTACAATGCTTGCACATTTTTTAATGTATTAACCCCACCCCACCCCTTTTTTTTTTGGCCTCTGGTAATTCTCTGATGATTATCAGCTACAAATAGATTACATTGATAGATGTGAAATTCTGATTATTTTACAAACTGCAGGTACAGTTTTATTTTAAGGTAAATGACTGGCAAGGAGAAAGGCAAAAAAGGTACATATGTCCACAGAATTGTCAAGGTTGGAAGGGACCTCAAAGATTATCTAGTTCCAACTCCCCTGCCATGGGCAGGGGCACATTCCACTAGATGAGGTTGCCCAGAGTCACATGCAACCTGGCCTTAAAAACATCCAGGGATGGGGCTTCCACCACCTCCCTGGGCAACCTGTTCCAGTGTCTCACCACCCTTATAGTGTAGAACTTCTTCCTAAGGTCTAATCTAAATCTCCCCTCGTCTAGCTTGGATCCATTCGCCCTAGTTCTATCACTACCTGACACCCTAAAAGTGTCTCACCAGCTTTCTTCAGATATTGGAAGGCCACAATAAGGTCTCCTCAGAGCCTTATCTTCTCCAGACTGAACAACCCCAACTCTCTCAGACTGTCCTCATAGGAGAGGTGCTCCAATCCTCTGATCATCCTCATGGCCCTTTCCTAGACATGTTCCAGCCTGTCCATACCTTTCCTGTAATAGGGGTTCCAGAACTGGACAGAGTACTCCAGGTGGGGTCTCACAAGAGAGATGCAGAGCGGGAGAATCACCTCTCTGAACCTGCAGGCCACACTTTTTTCTCCTTAACTGTGTGTACTGTAGTGTGCTATATATTATGTGTCCATTTTGACTTGGATGTTTTTCCTTTCTGTATAGTTATGTTACTTTTGTAGAGAAGGCAATGGAGGAAAAAGAATCACAGAAACAATAAGGTTGGAAAAGACTTCAAAGATCACAAATTGGTCACCCTGACTTGGGCATGAAAAAGGTTAAATCTTCTTTCCAAGGTGGAAGTAAAGTGCACCCACCAAGCTTAGTGAAACTAACATGAATGTGAATCAGTAATGTGCTGTGACTCATGGTGCTGAAGGCACACAAGTTCACAGCAAAACTAAATAAAAGAAGATTCACTTGTGAAATGGAGAAAAATCACTGATGCAACTCAACATTAGCTTTCAATTAGCAGATGCAGCTTTCCTTATAGGTTGAGAGAAGCTCAGTTTCCTAGAGTTCAAATAGAAAGAAGTAGCAAACAGTGAATAAACAGTCTGGTTTTGCTTTCTTTGCCATGTCCTAGAGGTAGTCACTGGCACTGAATACAATATGTTATCAACTGATGACATTATCATCAGGTGGCCAGAAGCCCAATGCTGGGATCACAGTGATCTTCACCAATGAACACAGAAGAAAGAACTAGGTCATAATCAGAGGCCAGCCCCTGTGAATCAAGTACAAAATGCTCAGCAGCAATCTGTTGGGTAGCAGGCTAAGGAATTAGGAATGGCACATGTCAGAGGATGAAAGTGGATCATGTACACATGTGCCACAAAAAAAGAACCCCCAGAAGTTATTTTGTAAAGAGGTAAAGGCTGCTGCACTTCAACTTGTATCAGATTTGGGCTTGATGACTCTCAAACTTGATTTCCCCAATGGAGCAGAGGAAAGACTTTCCTGTTCCTGTATCTGTTATACCTCCTCCAACCTGATTTGTGGACTGGCAATTATAAAGTCTCCTATTGCTGTTTTTAAATCAGAAAAATTGGAAACAATCTAGTTAGGAACACAGACAAAAAAATCCCCAAGAGAGGATTTGGGACAGGAGACATTTGCCAGATATTTTCAGATAATGAGCTGTTAAAGCTCATTTCTTGATATAAAAACTCCATATCAAGAAAGAATTTGCCAGTTTTTCTCCTCTTGTTACAGTAGAGTATTTGGAATATGAACAATTTTAATATTGAATTTATACCAGGAAATGAAGCCAAAGGATCTGGCCAGGATATCCAGGCTCCAAAAAATGAGCAAGTCCAAAATGGCAATGGCTGAGGGCCAAAACACCAGAGATTTCAGGACTGTTGCAGTATCAGTGGATCCATCAAGCACAATGAACCCCTGATAAACATGGGCTTTTTTCAAAACCCAGCTCTGCAAACCTTCCAAAATACACTTCTTTTGTCTATTGTGCAAACAACGACAGGGCAAATTAGGGCAACTCTGTTCTAGAGAGGTTTACTCCAAACAGGGCTGCTAACACTAAATTATCCCCAGTGTCAAGTTTGCAAGTCTGCAGATGCCCTTGAAGCAATGGTATACTAACTGAAGTATATTGTTTTGTCTATAATCTGTCCTGTGTCCAAGCCCTATGAGAAGAGGCTGAGGGAGCTGGGGTGGCTTAGCCTGGAGAAGAAGAGGCTCAGGGGAGACCTTATTGCTGTCTACAACTACCTGAAGGGAGGTTGTAGCCAGGTGGGGGCTGGTCTCTTCTCCCAGGTAACCAGCACCAGAACAAGAGGACACAGTCTCAAGCTGCACCAGGGGAGATCTAGGCTAGATATTAGGAAGAAGTTCTTCATAGAAAGAGTTATTGGCCATTGGAATGGGCTGCCCAGGGAGGTGGTGGAGTCACCATCACTGGAGGTGTTTGGGAGGAGACTGGATGGGGCGCTTGGTGCCATGGTTTAGTTGATTAGATAGTGTTGGATGAGAGGTTGGACTCGATGATCGCAAAGATTTCTTCCAACCTGGTTAATTCTATCCTATTCTATTCTATTCTATTCTATTCTATTCTATTCTATTCTATTCTATTCTATTCTATGAGAAGCAGATGCAGCCTCTCATAGTGCTTCCATGGAATGTACTTTCCCTGCATTTTCAGACACAATTATTTTGCAGTAAAAAAAAAAAAATATATATATGTTGATTTTATAAAGAAATTACATGGTAGAACAACCCCCATAAAGAAGCCAGATGCTACCATACAGGTTGCGTGAAACTAGTTAATAAAGAGAATTTCTTTCTTCCAGAAAATAGCATGTTCTCTAAATTAAGTTGCACATTTGTTCTTTCTCTTACCAGCTGTTGACCTTTTGGACCCCAACCAGCATACTGAAGCTTTGCATTGCTGACCTCAGGGGGATACAAATTCTGGGGATCCCTGCAAAGAGAGAAAAGAAGAAGATTTCACCCTCAGAAATGGCCTTATTTAAGCTGGTGCATGCCTGTTCTGGAAATCCACCATGACCTTGTAAAGTGTCTTTCAGCTGGATCATCTAATATTTAGTGCCTGATTTAATTTATTTGTAGTATTGTGTTTGTTTTTGTTTTTTACCTTAATGCAAGCATGATACCATTAGCAAGTATTGGTAATAGCAAGTATTTAATTGACAATTTCTGCTTCTTATTTGTACAAAGTTAAACATATCAGTTCCACTGCTGCCTTGTCTAAGCCTCAAGATTTAGTCAAGGGATAGCAAACAAAGCAATTGTATTTATCAGCACTGATGATGTCCACAAAGGATAAACAATAATTATATTTTGGAACCATCCTGCCACTAGAAAAACATAATCTCATCTTCTTCACCCCATGGCTTTTCTGCCTAATAATTTTTCTTTGAAAATGACAGCAGAAAAGTTTAACAACTGTGTAACAAGTGATATACAGCCTGGCTTTGAAGGGAAAAGCTCCTATTAATACCAAATATCCCATTAAAGAAAAAAAAAAAAATCAAAATGCTTTTCTTGTTCTTTCATCCATTACTTTCATTCTGTAGCAGAAACCAGTGAGACACAGCAAATGTAATATAGAAAAAGGAGATTTTTTCTTTGGGTAAATGTCAGAGCAGCACAATGTCATTTTATCACAGCACAGACAGCACTGCCCTGCCTGTATTTATACACAGCACAAACAATTACATTACATACTCTGAAGTCACAGAATCACCAAGGTTGGAAGAGACCTCAAAGATCATCAAGTCCAACCTGGCACCACAGACCTCATGACTAAACCATGGCACCAAGTGCCACGTCCAATCCCCTCCTGAACACCTTCAGGGACGGTGACTCCACCACCTCCCTGGGCAGCACATTCCAATGGCTAATGACTCAGTGAAGAACTTTCTCCTCACCTCGAGCCTAAAAGTCATATTGGTACAAGTCTGTGTACAGTAACATTCTACAAACAGGACACTAATGCAGCCTGTATACAGTATGTCTCATCAGCAGATCTCAAACTGCTTTAAAAAGTGAGAGTATTATCATTACTGGTCTACAGATAGGAGTAGCAAGGTAATTTGAGGCCAACATCACGCAAAATCAGAGAAAGAGCCAAAGTTTGCCTAGCCTTTCAGTAAAAGGACTCCTCTTCTTGTGAAGAGTTTCTTTCTTCATTAAGGGCAACATTTTCCAGACTATATTTTATTTTCAAAACAGAACAAAACTGAATGCAATAATTAGACACTAACTGAATTCTCTCTGTGGCCTGTTTTGTGACCTGCTGCTGTAAAATGGCTACACTCAGGCTCTGCCCTTTCAGACAAGTACTCCCTTGGCTGTACATTCCTGTTGCAGCAAATCCAAAGACAGCAGAAAGAATAATCTTCAGAAATTGATTTTGTGCAGTCTTTCTAAAGTGAAAATAAAAAAAAGCTTTTCCTCTGAAATGCTGTTCAAAGGCCAGCTAGAATCAGGGCAGACCCTAGATAAGAACACCAATGCCTACACTTTCCCCTTTTCTGTAACTCCTACAGTTGGAGAAGCAACTTCTGCTCCCCTGCTAGAGGGTGTGATTCAGTGAACATAACCCATAACGTCTGCAAGGCCCCTGGAAAGAGATCTGTGGAGCCAACTAAAATTAAAGTGCTCAAGGTGACAGGTTTGATGCAGACAGGATCTATTAAGAATGTGGAGCAAGAGCTGTCTGTTGAGGCACTGCCCCTTCAAGTCTGAGCATACTGCATGGTGCACAGACAGCTTTTGGCTCTACAGGCAAAATGTCATTCGCAACTGCTGCCGGTGGAGTAAAATCATATCAAAGAATCATAGAATGGGTTGGGTTGGAAGGGATCTTAAAGATCATCAAGTTTCAGTCATCTTGCCATGGGAAGGGAAAACCTGTTTGGAGAGGAGCTATCAAAACACATTCTTCATATACATTCATATACAGAAAGAGTGATTGCCCATTGGAATCGGCTGCCCGTGGAGGTGGTGGAGTCACCTTCATTGGAGGTGCTCAGGAGGAGGCTTGATGGGGTGCTTGGTGCCATGGTTTAGTTGTTTAGATGGGTTGGATTGGTTGATGGGTTGGACGCGATGATCTTGAAGGTCTCTTTCAACCTGGTGTATTGTATTGTATAAATGGGATCTCATGCTGATCAGTTCTTTCTGGGAGGTTTCTTAATGGCAGATGAACTACAGGTTATCCTCCATAGCTACATCCTTGCTTTTCCTCTAAAACATCCTATTTAAAATTCCTCTGTATTTTTGCTTGAATCAATCAATATTATAGGTCATCTCAGCTTCTCCAAAAAGACAGTGCTCCTCATAGACCCTCATAATTAAGGCTTCTTTGGATCTGAGCATTACCCTTGTGAGCTCATTTGTGCAAGATGCTGGCTTGGAAATGGGCTGATGTGAAGGCAGCCTGTATATCTCCTGTTATTGGTTTGCATGAAGAGCTAGGTTCACTGCATCCTCACATTATTTCCTTACAGGAAAGCACCTTAATCTTCATTTCCAAAGAAATGGCAAAGCCTTATTTAAAGATTTGTGTCCCTTCTCTTGTCTCTTTAAAAAAACCCTAATTTTAAAGCCTGGGAAAGAAGGAAATTATAATTTATTTTTTCAGACCAGACAGAAGATGGAGCAGGTGCTATATAAACTCCTTCACATTACGATGACATTGTTTGGAGCAGAGGCTGTTAAATTGTTCTAGACACAGGGACGATTTCAGCACAAGGTTACCGAAATCATAAATTGTGAAAGTTGCTCATTTAGGTGAAGCTTTCTGCCAAAATGTTTCCCCTCACACCTTCTGAAGAAGGAAAATTCTTGAGTGCAATTAATGTGCTGTCTGCCAAATAATTTCTGCTTGCACTTTAGCTCAGAGAGTACACGAAGAATAAAATAAACTCACCAATCACATCAGGTTGCCTGGTTTTGTCACTGAAAAAAACCCTTTGATTAATGAGGAACTAGTTTCAAAGAGATTGTATTGTTTTGGCTGAAGTTTTTACATCTCTGTGTTCCCTCCTCTCACATTTTGTGCTGTTTTAAAGACCAGCTTCCCTCAGAGACTTCACGGCACTGAGTTTTCCCTGAGGACCAACATGACAAACTGTTCTCTATTAAGTTCTTCAAAAGCAACCTAAGAAACAATAGAATTTTTTCACTGTAACTGAGGAAGAGGCTCCTTCTACTTCAAGAAAAAGATTTTACAATTCCAGATTGAAAAAGCCTGAAACTGAAAAAAAACCCCACCCAAACCCCAAGCAGTCAAAGTCTGGGGTAAGGTACAGGCTGTTCTTGGGGGGTTAATAACTTTGAATGTTATTATTATTTTTTATTAGTAGTTATTATTAATGGTATTATTCTTTATCATTAATGTTGTGATTCTTTATCATTAATTTTATTTTTATGATTAATTTTAGGTACAGAGCATATGATTTATATGGAAAAATCCTTTGCACGATAAGGTCTCCCCTGAGCCTCCTCTTCTCCAGGCTAAGCAACCCCAGCTCCCTCAGCCTCTCCTCATAGGGCTTGTGTTCCAACTCCCTCCCCAGCTTTGTTGCCCTTCTCTATCATTAATTTTATTTTTATGATTAATTTTAGGTACAGAGCATATGATTTATATGGAAAAATCCTTTGCACGATAAGGTCTCCCCTGAGCCTCCTCTTCTCCAGGCTAAGCAACCCCAGCTCCCTCAGCCTCTCCTCATAGGGCTTGTGTTCCAACTCCCTCCCCAGCTTTGTTGCCCTTCTCTGGACACGTTCCAGCAAGTCAACATCTTTCCTAAACTGAGGGGCCCAGAACTGGACACAGTACTCAAGGTGTGGCCTAACCAGTGCTGAGTACAGAGGCAGAATGACCTCCCTGCTCCTGCTGGCCACACTGTTCCTGATGGCCACACTGTTCCTGATACAGGCCAGGATGCCATTGGCCTTCTTTGTCACCTGGGCACACTGCAGGCTCATGTTCAGCCTACTATCAACCAGTACCCCCAGGTCCTTCTCTGTCTGGCTGCTCTCCAGCTACTCTGACCCCAGCCTGCAGCACTGCATGGGGTTACTGTGGCCAATGTGTATAGAAAGCACAGTAAAATGTCAGTAGGATATGTAAAGAAGTCAAAGAAATAAAGACAACTAAAAAAAAAATGTTAGGGAAGACAGAAATATCCCCTCTTGTTATTTGCATCACACCAGAACTGAATATTATTAAGGACAACAGACCCAAACACATCAGCTCACAGTACTTAAAGCTTTATTTTTTCTTGGTTAACTATACAAAAAATATCTTTCTATCTATCTAAAATCTCTGCATCAGCACCAGAACTTGCTGTCTTCACATCTATTTCTAATGGCATGAAACGAGACAACAGCTTGGAAGGATTTCTTCTGCCTTAGAAAGAAGGAAAGAAAATAGAGATATAAACCACCACGTTGAGAAGACATCTATAAGGGCTATAAAGAACTAGGAATATCCTCTTATTTAAGAGTTTTGGTGCATGATGAGGAGAAAAAAAGTTCGCTGGAGAAGACTTGCACAAAGAAGTAAAAATATGTAAAACAGATAAATGTTCATAAATGCACAGAACTAAACATAGAAAGGGACCCAGAGAAAGGGAAAGATCTCCAGGAATTTGCCTGAGAAGCAAAAACACATTCTTAAACAATTAAATGACTTGTTTACTTCAGTATTCACCAAGGAGAAGAGGAGACAGGTGCCATTAAGAAAATTGCTTCCCAGGAGATGCACAGGCCTGCAGAGACTCACAGTGAGATACAATAAAGTATAATACAAATGGGAATCAAAGGCTTGTCAGAAGAGATAATCAAGAGATCAGACTGTCAGAAGATGCAACTAAAAGAATCCTCCTGGAATTTTCATAAAAGTGGTTAAATAGATGGGAAAGGGTCTTCCATTCATAGGCTCCACTAGGCTATGAAATATTTATGCACACATAGATATATTTTACTTACAGCACTTTTCAGTGAAGAAAAGTAGAAAAAGGCAATGAAAGCGATTTAAATTTGTAGAGTTCAGGTCATCAGATCACAGAATCAGCCAGGTGGGAAAGGCCTCAGAGATCATCAAGTCCAACCTATTACCTAATACCTCATGACAACTAAACCATGGCTTCAAGTACCACATCCAATCCTTTTTTGAACACCCCCAGGGATGGTGACTCCACCACCTCCCTGGGCAGCCCATTCCACTAGCCAGTTACTCTTTCTGTGAAGATACACCAGCAGCAGAACAAGAGGACACAGTCTCAAGCTGTGCCAGGGGAAATTTAGGCTTGAGGCGAGGAAAAAGTTCTCCACTGAGAGAGTCATTAGCCTTTGGAATGGGCTGCACAGGGAGGTGGTGGAGTCACCGTCCCTGGAGGTGTTCAAGAGGGGACTGGATGTGGCACTTGGTGCCATGGTTTAGTCATGAGGTCTGTGGTGACAGGTTGGACTTGATGATCTTTGAGGTCTTTTCCAACCTTGGTAATTCAGTGTGATTCTGTTCTTAAGAACGAGTCAACTAACCAAGCATTTTGTCCAAGATGAATGAATTCTATGCATTCAGAGCATAAGAGACAAAACAGCAAAGGAAACATTTGTCCCTAATTTTGCAATCCAGTCAGCTTCAAGACAACAATACAAGCCCAGGGGTCTTTCTCATTATAGTCTGCCTGTAAAACATTCATCAATGTAATAGTTGGTATTAGGCCAGCAAAATCGTGCACAATACTAACACAGCTTTAAAAAAAACAATCATTTGCCATCAACTTCCATTGGGAATGATGTGAAATGATGGCACAGGCTTACCTCTCTAGTGAACATCTACAAAAACTGATTGAAAAATGCATCAGAGACTGGTACACAGCTAGGAGTCAAGGCATTGCCAGCTGGAGGAGTCCAAGACATTGATCAAAATCTCTAAGTTTCCCTGAGTAAGCAAATAGTGGAAATGGTCCTTAGATACTGGTAGAAAAAATGATGACATTATCATGTTTCTCATGTGACCCCTCTAAATCATAAATGACAGAGTGAATTTTTACTGCACTTTCTAGAAAAGAACTTTTGGTCCTGCAGTCATACTTCGTGCCCTGAGGAGACAATGAGAGGTGATAGCACTTGGGTGATAAACACAACCACCTTAAAGTAATTTCCTCTTACTCATGCAATTTTCTCTTACTCAAAAGAAGTTTCTCAGCCAGCTCTGATCTCAGAGCTTTTCAAAGTATGAGGTAAGGCACTGGATTTAACAGTATTTCAAGAATATTTGTCCACAACAGAGGCATGGGAAAGCAAAAATGTAACTATTTGAATGGTGTCAAGGCTAGTTGACACGTGTTTCTTTGGTTTCAGCCATTGAAACTCATTAGGTGTGAGCAAGAAGGAAAACCCACAATAACGTGACAAGCTTTGGTGGTGGTCAGCACTGGGATGTGAGCGTACCCAGATGTAGTGTCTATGGTTTGGAGGCTGACCACAGCCTGAGGACCAGAGGAGGTTCATTCACACTGAGGCATACAAACATTTCCAAATCCAGATACATTTCCACCAGCCAAGTGCATTTTATTCAATAATAGAACTTAATGGAAGCCCTGTCCCCATTCCAGGGGGTGCTGCCTCAGACAAACACTATAGGAGAGTTCGCTTCAGATCTTTCTTCTTCTTTTTTTCACCTCATAAGACCTAATCTGTTGCCCTTTTCAGTAACGTAAGAAGTTGGTTGCTGGGCTTTACTCTGCTAAACTGCTAACATCTACATCTAACTATTAATTACTCAAGTCTCAGCAGTCATTACTTTAATTCTTAATACCAAATCCTCCCATCAGGGGACTATTCATTATTATTATCATTATACGTGGTTTCTAAGGTGTCCACCCACGTCACAACTGGTCCTGGAAGAGAGAAGCATGTGGTAAGAATTGCTTTGCCTACACAGGACAGGAACATTTCACATAAAATGTGCTACAAAGTGACCAACATGGGTGAGCAAATGGCAAATCTTCTGGGGAAAATGATATGGTGTTGAGCTACAGAAGTGGATTTCCTCCCACCAGCGCAGCCAAGAGTCCTTCCTGAACTGCCTTCCAAGGGTGAGCTGCTTTCAGCCTGCCACGGCTTGAAAGTGAGTGATGCTCAAATAACAGCTTTGCTTAATACTATGCTGGTTCTTTCTGGTACAAAACATGTTCCTAAGCAGCGAGCTGGTGTGTGATTTAACCACTGTTCCTGTGACTTACTGAGTGTTTAATTCAGATAAATATATAAAAATGCAAGAAGGCAAACAGCTCCATCAGGACTTGAGCCAAATGCCAGCAAACTCAACCAAAGATTCCTGTCCATTTCAGAGTATGTAAGGTCAGGTTCCACAATGAAGCAATCAAGTTAAAGCATCCCAAGGGCTAGACTTCTGTTGTCAAAACACAATCAAAAAAGCATATAACATCACGAGGATGTTGTTTATAGAGTGGCATAAAAGCCACCACACTATGCAGCTGAGATGCCTTAAATAACTATGTAAACTATCTCGAAAAGATGATGGAAACTATGGCAAGATGATTGGTAATGAGGGAGGAGGGAGAATCAGTAATGGCAGATTCCTCATAAACTGCAGAATACATTTTTCTACTTATTAAACAAATTTCACATGGCTCTTTGGTTTTACTTATCTTCTTGAATGGCTTTATTTCATCCTCTAGATATCATTGTTGGGGAAAAATATTAATCTCCTCCAGATGAAGAGAGACTCTATTAATTACAGTACCTTTTCTCCTTAAAACAAAAAGTGGGCTCTAGTTCAAGTTTATAAATGTTATTAAAGAGCAAAATTCATACAATAGAATCATAGAATCAACAAGGTTGGAAAAGACCTCAAAGATCATCAAGTCCAATCTGTCACCCAACACCTCGTGACTACTAGACCATAGCACCAAGTGCCACATCCAATCCCCTCTTGAACACCTCCAGGGACCACCACCTCCTTCCAACAGCTAACAACTGTCTCTGTGAAGAACTTTCTCATCACCTCAAGCCTGAACTTCCCCTGCTGCAGCTTGAGACTGTGTCCTCTTGATCTAGTGCTGGTTGCCTGGGAGAAGAGACCAACCCCCTCCTGGCTACAACCACCCTTCAGATAGTTGTAGACAGCAAGAAGGTCTCCCCTGAGCCTCCTCTTCTCCAGGCTAAACAATCCCAGCTCCCTCAGCATCTCCTCCTAGGGCTTGTGCTCGAGGCCTCTCCCCAGCCTCGTTGCTCTTCTCTGGAGATGTTCAAGAGTCTCTATGACCTTCTTAAATTGATGGGACCAGAACTGGACACAGCACTCAAGGTGTGGCCTAATCACTGCTGAGTACAGGGACACAATGACTTCCCTGCTCCTGCTGGCCACACTATTGTTTATCACGCTACAATAATTATCGTATATTACCTCTGTCAGGTAAGCAATATTTCCCTCCTTGCTTTGCTTATGTGGACACTGAGGCATGGGAATTTCTTTAAGGCTCCAAGGAAGAGGCATAACAAAATAAAACAGACATAGCCTTGGTCAAAAAGACAGATGTCTGCAGCAGAGCCAGTTCCTTGAAGTTTTTTTTACCATGACTTTAAATAATGAAACACATTTCCCTTTTACTGCGACCACAGCAAGGGGAGCATGTTCAAGGAAAACCTTATTGCCTTGCAAAATATTATACAATAGGGTATGCACAAATCTGATTAAGTTTTCTTTAATTAACTTCAACCTCTTTCCTGACAGTAGTTTGTATAAAAGAAGGAGACAGGAACATTAGTGAGAGCTCCACAGAGAGTTCTACAGTCATCACTTCGAAAATTCACTCACAGTGCAGTGCAGTCTCAGCTCCTTCTCCTGATATCACTTCTATGGATCTCCAATACATATTTCGCACTCACTCCACTCATGGGATGTCTCTTGAAGTTACTGGGAATTCAGGGGGTGCATGCAGTATTTTACAGACCCTCAGCAATGTAGGCAAGAAGAGTTGAACTCAGGTCCATCATTGCTCCTGTGATCTACTTACCATGCTCCTCTGACTACACCATATATACACCTGGGAGCAAATCTGGATTCTGCTTAGGAGTAGCTGTGCACAATTCCCTCCTTCCCATACAGAAAATAGTGGAGTAAGTGCTGGTGTTCTAACTGGTCCTTATAAGCATATTTGGAAGGTCCCATTGACATTGACAGAACAAGAGGACATAGCCTCAAGCTGCACCAGGGGAAGTTTAGACTCGAGGTGAGGAGAAAGTTCTTCACAGAGAGAGTTGTTAGCCATTGGAATGGGCTGGCCAGGAAGGTGGTGGAGTCACCATCCCTGGAGGTGTTCAAGAGGGGATTGGACATGGCACTTGGTAGTCATGAGGTGTTGAGTGACAGGTTGGACTTGATGATCTTTGAGGTCTTTTCCAGCCTTATAGATTCTATGACTCTATTTCCCAGATGGATATGCTAAATCTGGACTGATAGGTCAGATGACGGGGTCAGTATTAATCCCTGCCATGTAGCTGTGCTCAGGGAGAAATGGCTCATACTGGAGGAGAATTAGGAGGTCTGAGGAAACGTAGCCATGTGCATTTTATGCTGGGCACAACAGACAACTGTGTAATGTTTCTGCTGGTCCAGGCAAAAAGTTACAGATAGAGGTACACCCCTGAGATTCAATCCAAGATTACCTCTTACTTAGGACCTGCAGAGACAGGTCAAACCAGTGGTCCACATCATGCACTGGTATGAAATGACCTTAATGCTGGTGAAGGAAATCCTGCAACAAGGTTAAGGGAATCCTGGTCAGTCATGCCTGAGCGTGGAAGCCCTGAACAAACTAAGCTTTCCTCCCTTGTTTCAGTGAAGGATTTGGCTGAGTAAGATCATCCATATTGGACTGAGGAGAAGCAATGTTATTAACGCTCACAAAGGTATAAACCAATTTTTGGTGGCTGGATTTCATAGGTACATTGTTGATATTTTTCTGTCTTCCAAAGTCAGGAAAAATAATACTAGGAATACAATATTTTTGTTCCACTTTTTCCCAGCACCTTGCATGAGAGCTCCCAGCTCCATGCATGGGGACCTGCAGAAGTTCTAGCAGCACCTCTGAATTATGAGCTGCAATTACGATGCAGCAGGTGCAGCTGAGAGGAGCTTTGCAAAACATTTATCGTGCAGGCAGCTGTAAGCAGTTACCTGCAGACAGATCTGAAAAGCAGCACCATTCAGAGGAAAGCAGGTGGGACTGTACAGAGATGCTCCTACCAGGGAGCATGAGCAGCAAGAACAGAGGTTTGTTCCACTAGATGGCAGCCAGTGCCAGCGTCTCAGTTTTGGGTGAACAGCAGGAAAAAATGAGCGACAGGCAGGGAAGCTGAACTGAACTTCACCTCCCTCTACACTTCAGACCACGAAGAAAACGCGGATCTTAGCCAGCTCTCCCTGTGGAAACTGAAACCCAGGAGCCATTGAAAATAGAACGCAGCAAACCCAGAAGTTTCTACCCCAAGTTTCCCAAGAGGCTATGAGAAGGCTGGGGGGGGGGAGGAAGAGAGAGAGACACATTAAATCTGTGCAATTAATTAAATCTTTCTTCTACCTCAGGCTTATTTTCAGTTTTAAATAAGATCCTTTGAGTCTGTCGTTGGCAGGCACTAGTCCTAGAAAGAGCCAAACTGTGCTGCCGCTTCTTATGTGGGGAGTTTACTTCAACAATAGCTCTCATGCAAAAACATTGCAGTCCTGCACTCTGTATGAAATTCAATTTGTGAAGGTATGTCCTAAGGATGTGCCCAAACTGGCTTGTCAAACTTATGGAGAGCCTGGAATGAAACCTGGAAAACGCTGCTACAAGCTTTCTTTTTACTTCCCAGTCTGAATCTGACGAGTTTGTAGAACATGGCAAAAATAATTAGAAATGGCTTTAAAATGCAATTTGCTCTAGTAGATTAATGTCACTTTATTTAAAAAGTGATGTCACAGATCTGATTAACTGGCTTCCTTATTAATTAGCCTCAGCAGGAGTGCAGCAAGGGCATGACTGGGTACAAAGTTTAAAACCTGTCTGGCCTTCCTGATGAGACAGAAGATGAGGAACAGGGTAGACAGAGCACAGGCAAAGTCACATTGTCACAGCCTGCTTCCAGAAGGGCTTAGTGAGCAGGAGGGGAGTGAGTTTGTTCATCAGCCCTCACTGCCTAGGCTGCTAAGTTGGAGGCACGTCGAGGTGCCACTGACACAGACCAATGGGACATAAAGCTGGTGACTACTTGCAGAAGAGGACTAATGCATGAAACTAGTGCTCACAAATGGCAAATGGGTTGTTGTTCAGTGCCAAAGGCTTTTGTGACTCATCATCAACTGGAGTGCAAGAATGCTGCCAGTGGGTTGCAAGTTTTGTCATCACCAAAGGACCTGGAACATCAAGCTTTGTGGTGTGTCAGTGTGCTTGGTCCTGTCCTCAACTCTCTTCCTTCACACACATTTATCAGAACAATAGTCCTGTGTTAAACATGAAACATGTGATGAAGAGATTGTTACCTTTTGCTCCAAGAGAGCCTTTACTTTCAGCTGATGTATTTCACCATCTGTTACATCATATTCACCTGCTACACCTGTCCTCTCTCTTCATGCATTGCTCTAAGATACATGCAAAACTCCACAGGGATGGATGATAAACGCCCATGTGCCAGGGAAATGCCAATGTGCCACCATTTCTACCACTCACATGCACTATGATCATCTGCAAGCTCAATGCAGATGTTACTGTACACCATGGTTTGCAGTTCCTTTACACATACCTACAGCCTAAACCACTTTGTAAACCATGCCTTTTTCAACATGAAATGCAGCAATCCTTCCAACCCTTCTCCTGACAGAGATCACCTGCTCCATCACTACAGCATGCTGTGGGGACACCAATATCTGACACACCTGAAAGCCTTCTGGCCCCATTGCACCTTCCCCTTATACTGGACACTTTTTCCTCTGACACATCCAACCTCCAGCTGCCTGCATGCTGCTCAACCAAGCATGGGAAGCTAGGTGAAACACCCCTGAGTGTGCAGCACTGAGGGGAACAAGAAGCTGGTTTTCAGAGATAGAGTAGTGCAACAGTGGAAAAATTACTGTATCACTGTATTGTTAATTTTTAGCAGTTCTAATCCACGCTATACATGATACTTCTATTTTTTCCACCTTTGTTTTGTCTGGAAAAGAACTATGCTGTCAATCAAATGCTTTTGCTTTTAGCCAGGTTTACTGCAGATGTGAAGCTTATGTGCTCATGCTGCTCAATACCATTTCAGCCCACAAGTTAATTTCAGCTAGATTGCAGAAAGATGGGAGTTTTAAAAGGAATAAATTAATCCACTAAGTTCCTGGAACACAAAGAAAGAAAAGCAAAAATGAGAACTAGGATTAAAGCAGGGAAGGAAACAGACTGGAGAATTCTGAAGCATGACACACTGGGACACCAGTGCTTTGACATGGGTGATGGTGAGAAACCTCCTAATTTCCATGTTACAACTGCGCATGGAAGCAACTTGACCTCGAGCTCATGACTTTTTTTTGTTGTGAGTCAATCACAAGATACAAGCTGTAGGGAAGCAGGCCTCACAAGCTCCAGGGCTCACAGATTTTAAAACATATATGTCTCTAGCACAGATCTTTTTGTGCAGTGTATTTTTTCTCCCTTGATAGACAGAAGCCAAGGAAAGTGAAGTCAGCTTTTTTGTTGTCGCTTTGTTGCTACAGGGTTTTGTGGGTGTTTGTTTTGTTTGTTTGCATGGGGTTATTTTTGTTTGGTTGGTGTTTATGTTGCTGGGTTTGGGTTTTGGTTCTTTGTGTTTATATCTGTATAAGTGAGCAGTATCAAGTCCTTGAGGAACATCTGAATGTGACTAGTATTTTATGGGGAAAAAATGCTGAAAGGTGTGTTTCTATCTTGGCATTGAATCTACACTTCCTCGCTGTTAAACCCACTGGTTATTGTACCAAAGAAACTGGACTGGAAAGAGGGCATGGGGCCTTGAACATGTAGGTGTTACAATATCTGACTCCTAGGACTTCTGCCCTTAAAACATCTTCCTGTGTTAAAACAGTGAGGTCCCCTAAGGACTGCCTTGTGGGAGGGATGCTCAGCCACTCTACAAAGCCACAGTGGGAGCTACATACAAAAAGGAGCAGGAAACACTGAGCACACAGGCATGGCCAGGTTCCTGCCTTCTCTCAGGAGCAGGCTCCTGGCTCATGGATGCAGAAATGAACAGGACCTTAGGACATGCCCCAGTGTTTTCCTAAGTCAGAGATGCAGATCTCCACAATACGGTGGCATGGGTGAGACAGAGTGGATATAAACGGAAAAGGAGGGGCTCAGATTGCATTTAAAGAGAAGCTTTCTCCCTGTAAGGACAGTCAGGCAGTGAGACAAGTGAGGCTGTGCTGTTCCCATCCCTGCAATTTTCCTGCATGCAAGTAGATAAAGCTCTGAGTAAACTGCTCTGAGGAGGAGGAGGTTGGACCTTGGAGGAGCCTTTCCAGCCCGAGTGATCTTCAAGGTCTCTTCCAACCTTGGTAATTCTATTCTATTCTATTCTATTCTATTCTATTCTATTCTATTCTATTCTATTCTATTCTATTCTATTCTATTCTATTCTATCTGGTGATCCTATGATCATCCTGTGTATAAACCAGGCAGTTATTTTTTGAAACTTTGCAAGTTTTGCCAGCTATTGCAAGGATCCAAATCATTTACTACCTGTTTAGCCATATTACATAGAGAAGACAACTTAGTGAAGCAGCACAGCAAATACTGAAATTACATGTTTTATAACCAGTCATGTGTAATGTTCTACAGATAGGGCAGAGCATAACTATATTGTCCCTTTTTACCTTTCCTGCACAGTGATCAGCAACATGATAATTAAAATGCACAACCTGGCATTAGCTTCCTGGCTTTTGCCTCTGTATTGACTGACAACAATTGAAGGGATTTTGCTGTGCAGCTTAAGCATTTCCATTGGTGCTATGGGAATGTCTCTGAAACACCAGGTCTAATCATATCTCTACAAGATATCTTACTGGTATGAGGGCATTCCATTCCTGACCAGTTGGTCCAATCCTTAAAGCATATAGAAAAAGAGATACCTTTTAGGGGAAAAGCAGGTTGGAATTTTTGATTAAATTTCAGAGAAACCAAATAAGCAATAATAGCTGTGGGGTGATGGAGCCACACATCACTTGCAACATCACAAACAAAGGTGACAAAGGGGATTTAGAGAACTGCGATTAATCAAAGGTAAAGAAGGATCCTCTTGACCTAATTGATTCCTATACTAAGAATGCTAGCCTACCTCAGGACCTCCAGGAGCTAAGGGGACCTAAATGAAGAGGCATTATGTGATGGAAGTTTATTACTAGAGCAAGTTAGATTTAGGTTAGACGTAGAATAGAATAGAGCAGAATAGAACAGAGCAGAATAGACCAGAGCAGGTTGGAAAACACCTTTGAGATAATCGAGTCCAACCTATCATCCAACATCATCCAACTAAACCATGGCCCCAAGCACCCCATCCAGTCTCTTCCTAAACACCAGCAGTGATGGTGATTCCACCACCTCCCTGGGCAGCCCATTCCAGTGGCAAATCACTCTATGAAGAACTTCTTCCTAACACCCTGCCTAAATCTCCCCTGGTGCAGCTTGAGACTGTGTCCTCTTGTTCTGTCACAGGTTGCCTGGGAGAAGAGGAAGTTCTTCACAATGAAGGCAGTGAAATACTAGAACTGGTTGCCCAGAGATGTGGTGGAGGCCCCATCCCCAGAGACATTCAAAGTCAAACCTGATGGGGCCCTGAACAACCTGATCTAGTTGGAGATGTCCCTGCTCACTGCAGGGGGGTTGGACAAGATGGCCTTCAAGGGTCCTTTCCAGCCTGATGCATTCTATGATAGATAACTTTTCATGCTATATGCCTTAGATAAAGAAACAGGCTCCCAGTAAGTTCTGAAAAGCTCTGCAGAGCTTATGTGGCATGCCTGTCTGTCTGTACTTACCTCACACTCTCTCTTCAGATGAAACTATAAACATGAAGGCTCCTAGCTTCCATATAATGGTGAGTGCAGCACTCTCGCTCCTGGTTACAGACTAGTGGTCTACCTGCCCTCAGGCGAGATTCTAGAGAGAGCCTTCGTACCAAAGGCGTCTGCCAAGAGAGCCAGTGCTGAAGGCTGATGCCTCAATTCTGCAGAAATTTAAGGGACTAAACACCCCTGGACAGATCCTCCGACAGTGCTCTGGTGTGTGTCCAACTGCAGCTCTCAGTCAGGCACCCACACATCTATATTCTAGCCAAACCCTGGAAAACTGGAGTATGAAATTCATGCAGTGTGACTCTCCAGGGAAGCTGAGCACTTCTGTTTCCAGACTGTGTCATCTTTTGCACAACACAGAGCTCAGTGGATGCGGCAGCCGAACATCAGACGGTTGCAAAGGGCTGTTACAGGAAACCATTCGTCACAACAGGCATTATTTTGCAGACTTCTTAATGGCTGAGTTTTAAAATGAAGACAGTGAAAGGTTGCTTACCCATGAGGTATTTTGCTGAGGACATAGTATGCCGTGTATGAATGCTGATACACCTGCAAAACGAAATCGAGAAACAAAACAAACAAACAAACAAACAAACAAAGAGATTAGTAATTTTCACCTGTGTTAATAGGGCTCCCTTTTTCCTGCAAAAACCTAGCATTTCTGTGTAGGGAGCTCTCACAAGCACTTGAAAAAAGAAAACCTGTACTAGAAAGGAACAATACATCAATCCACCTAACGCTGGTGCTCTTTTCATCCTGCACTTTATTACAGTGTTTGGCAAATCGTATACATCCAGATGCTCTGTGTCGTTACCATGACGACCAGGACTTTGATTAAACTGGGGGCACATGGGTTCTGCGAGGGCTAAATATAGAACCATCGTTAATGAGGACACCTTGGTCAGCTGGAGGCCGTCTCCATCATTACAACGAGACAAAACAGGGAAAGAATGCATATTTTCTTGCTTCGTTCCCACACACATAACACAGGGAGTGGTGCTGGGTAATCTCTGGGTGGGTTTTAAGCCCTCCATCAGTCAGCAAATAATATCTTATTGACTTGGGGCATAAAGCTGACTTCACATTTGTTTGACCTGCTAAGTTGCATCTTCTTGCCAATTTGCACTCTTTGGGCCTTGGGGAGGAGCTTGCCAGGTCATCACAGAAGGGAGAGTGCATTACTTATTTTTTAAGTAGGAAATAATGATACCAGAGTCAAGGTCAGCAATTTAAGAGCTGGTGATTTTCTGCTACTGAGTGCAACCCCTAACAGTGATCTGTTGCTGCTCAAAGTGAGTAATGCTGAGCAACACGCAAGTCATGACATTAGTGTGAAAGATCTCTCAGATTCACAGACTGCATTGGGTTGGAAGGGACCCCTCAAAGGTCATCTTGTCCAACCCCCTGCAACGCCTCCAACTAGATCAGGCTGCCCAGGGCCACATCAAGTCTGGTCTTGAATGTCTCCAAGGGCTGAAGCCTCAACATCCCTGGGTAGCCTGTTCTGGTAGCCTGTTCCACTCTCATTGTAAAGAATTTCCTCCCTATATCCAACCTAAATCTACCCTGCTCCAGTTTCAAACCACTGTCCCTTGTCCTATCACTACAAGCCCTTCTAAACAGTCCTTCCCCAGCCTTCCCCCTTCAGATACTGAAATGCAGCTGTAAGGTCTCCCCAGAGCCTTCTCCTCTGCAGGCTGAAATTCTTTCAGTCTCTCTTCTTAGAAGTGCTCTGGCCCTCTGATCATCTTAGTCTCAATAAGAATTACTTTATTCACATTCATGCAGGCACTCACTCCTTCAATTCTAGACTGATATTGTGTGCTACTAAATAAAAAAAGTCTCCTAACATTCAGATTGACTTCTGCTTAAATCTTTAAGTCACTTGCTCTCCAGTAGCTCTTATATAACATCCTGTCCCAGAGGACAGAGGAAGAATTCCTTAAATACTTGCTACAGCAATCAAGCTTTTCTGATCAAAATTATTTTTCCTAGGGACCTCTGGTTTTGCACAATATTTTTTTCTTTCACTTGAAACCATGAAATATCCTGGATGGTGCTGCCAGCCTCAGAAGTGGCCATCCCAAGCACAGCACTAGCATCACAGACAAGTAAGCATCTGTCCATCACTCTCAAGGGCAAGTCCACACAATGGCCTTACATCTTTTGGGGGCTCAGGAGAGAGGCAGATAAACACAAGGCACATCACCCTGTAGATACTAAATCAAATTTCTCTGTTGCAATTTTTATCCAAACAGTAAATCCTTACACTACTGCATGAATGCCCTGGAAAAAACTACTGCCAGCGTACAGAGGTTCAAGCAGTAGATTTCTACCTATGAAATGTAGAGAAGGATGCCAGATTGACACGATTCTCTTCTTCCCCTGAACAATTTAACTCCCTTTATTAGAGGGACATCATCAGGTCACATCCCCAAATCATATCTCCTTTTAGGCATTCAGATACATGCAGACTGCTCCAGCAAGGTGTATTCATATCAGGGAAGGTCTAAGCACACAAATGAACACTGCAGGCTAGCATCTGTTCTAGTACAGATGTCATTTTAGATTCACCTGTTTAATGATGTCAGATAAATTCCAATTAACTCATCCAAAGCCAGCCACAGCAAAGAGCTCTCAAATCTTATAGTGATGAAATGGGAGACTTGGCTGATGCATGTGGCATTAGATTTTTTTCCATCTTTGGTGAAGTTCTAAACATTCTAAAATTCCTTAAAGAAAATGCATTTGCAGACTACACTGTTCTACAGAAATGAAAAATAATAATCCATTGGCATTAAATATTGAGCAACTTCTGTCTTTATATATCCTTGCAGTAGGATGTAGAAAATGATGTAGAGATATAAATTGTGAGCTGAGGCAAGGGCTGGTGTTCAAGGTAATATGCCAGGCTGTGTTGTAAGCTATCAGAGGCAAAGGAAGCTAGCCCCCAAAATTATGAACAGATGTCTTCAGGGGAAAATCATAGAATCAATAAGGTTGGAAAAGATCTCAAAGATCATCAAGGCCAACTTGTCACCCAACACCTCATGACTACTAAACCATGGCACCAAGTGCCATATCCAATCCCCTCTTGAACACCTCCAGGGATGGTGACTCCACCACCTCCCTGGGCAGCACATACCAATGGCTAACAACTCTCTCTGTGAAGAACTTTCTCCTCACCTCGAGCCTAAACTTCCCCTGGCACAGCTTGAGACTGTGTCCTCTTGTTCTGGTGCTTGTTGCTTGAGAGAAGAGACCAACCTCCTCCTGGCTACAACCTCCCTTCAGTTAGTTGTAGAGAGCAATAAGGTCTCTCCTGAGTCTCCTCTTCTCCAGGCTAAGCAACCCCAGCTCCCTCAGCCTCTCCTCGTAGGGCTTGTGCTCAAGGCCTCTCCCCAGCCTCGTTGCCCTTCTCTGGACACGTTCAAGGGTCTCAATGTCCTTCGTAAATTGAGGGTCCCAGAACTGGACACAGTACTCAAGAAATAAAGAAATGTGGCAGGCTGAAGGGAAAAGAAACAGCCAGGGAATTTTTGAGCAGGACATCTGCTGATGTCCCTGTTTGTGGTACAGAGTCTCCACAACCATGATGTGAGAATTTAAAGCTGTCTTAAAGCAATTAATGGAGACTGAGGTAAAACATTTTCTCTGCTGGGAGAGCTTATGAGTGAGGAAAACAAAAGTTACAGGACTCTCAAAGAACTCCTGTGTTTTCTGAACATCATTTCCCATCTTCTTAGGTCTTTGGTCAGACTACAAAATATCTCACATCAGCTATGCCTGTAGCTTGAGGTTGTCAAAAGCTTGCAGCAGGCAGCACTCATTTACAGGAACAATCCTTTCTCAAATGAAACTTTAGAGCCAGTAGGTTTGCTCATGCAAACAAAAAATACTTGTATGAGCAAAGAGTCCAGGATTAGAGGGTTATTATTACAGCTCATAAGGACACCAGTGAATGCAGCTCATCAGTACTAGATCCAACCTGTTTGCAAAACACACCGCAAGCAACCCTCTTAAGCAGACAGGAATCCGAGAGAAAAATCACTTCATGTCTTTCTGAGAAATCAAACAGCTGCTTTCCTCTTAGATACACTAACCAAAGGAAGTTATTTCAACTGTTTGAGAGGATGGCTTAATATCTCAACTAAAATTTCTGCTGGTGTCAAGCTGAATTATGCTGTTACTCTGTCAGCAGAAACCACACAACAGGGAAAAGTGCAGGAAAAATATGAGCATTCTTCTGAAATCCATAGAAAAGCCTCAGAGACTGGGCAGTGCTTACAAGTTAGTTTTAATTTCATATAACCTCCGCTTCTGAGGCTTAGCCAACAAAAATAACTGTGTCAACTCTCTGTGCTCCTTTTCTCTATCCAAGGGGTGTGGTAAAATCCATTGCAGTGATTTTATGCTCTTAGCCCTGATTTTTGGCTGGATCCCAGAAGCACACAGCTCCTCTCAGAGCAGAGAGGCCTATTTGAAGGTAGGTGAGTTTTTGGCAACTGTTTTGATTTATAGAACGTGTATGCCAAGTAAATTAGAGCAGGTTTGAGACTGTTCTGAAGGGTTCTAGGTATTGCCAAAATTGCATCACAAAAGCTCCCATGTCACCTGTAAGCCATGAGTGCTGTAAAAGTCAGCACACTAAACACCCTGTGCCAGAAACACTCTCCCACTGTGCTTCTCATCCCAGGTCACAGCACAGATCTTGTTCAATTTCAATTCACATTATGCTCTGGAACATGCACATGTTTACACTGAAAACATAAAGAGTCCAAGAGACAGAGCTATCTGTTTCCACTTAAATCCTGGAAAGGCAATTATCCCTCTAAAAATTAAAATAAACAAACAAACACAGGACTAATTATATGGCAGCACTTTGTGGTGGAGCCACCAACCTAATTTTATGTAATCAGCAAAACAATCCTGGACCCAACTAGATGACAGCAGAAATGTGAACACAGCAGCACATACAGCACCAAAGAAGATCACTGTCTCCCCCTACCCCAAATTCCAAAATAGCAAGTCAACTGTGGTTCCTACAAGCTACAGAAACAATATGGAAGAAGCAATTCCAGCACAGAGATGCTGCACCTTTGCTGCGTCTTTGCATCACCTCAGAGCAAAATGTGGTGTGAATGTTAGAGCATTATCTCTGTGAAAGCACTTGCTTCACCTCCAAGGATAAATGTCTTAGTCCAGCAGAAGTTACTTAAATAAAAAATACATGCTATTTAGGAATAGAATGGATACAGCCTCATTTATTTATTGTGATTGTTCACATACTTTAAATTAGAATCCATAGCTCTATTTCTTGCTCTACATCAGCTGCACAAAAGCATGGCCTAAGTCCAAAAAGACAGGTAAGATCCTGGATAACTTCCTACATCTCACCTGGTCTGTAACACAGACACAAGCTGGACACACAGAACCTTCACCTTTGTGTTAAAACATTGAAATTGTCACCGTTATTTTCAATTTGGCACTGCCTGTGCAACTCACAAAGGGTTAGGAAAAGGTTTTAGATGGAAATTAGGGAAGTTTTAGAAGAGTTCATGTTTTAGCATAAGTTTTGGCTGGTATGAAAGATTACACTACTTGCTGGGGATGTACTACTAGTATTAGAGAATACAAAAGGAGGAACTTAGTTTACCCTTCTACTTTCTGTGTTGGTTTCTGCCACACTTTGTGGGCTGATGATAGCACCAGCAGTAACCAGCATTTATGGAAGTGTTTTGTTCTATCTAAGGAAGTGCTGAATCAATACAGACGAGGCACATGCATACTTTCTTTCAAGGAGATTTACAAGCAAAGAAGGGGGAAAAAATCCCTTAGAAGATAACTTTCTACATCAGCCCAAACCTCTCATCTTCCAACAGGCTGTTGTATCAAAACAGCTGATTTAGGCTCTTAACATATTAAACAGTTTGTGGATCTGAGATCAAACCCAGGTGGACTGGTTGCCATCATCTCCTGATTATTGTTACTTACTTGATAAATAAAGCATCATTTGAACCCATTTTCTAAATGATTCCTGGTCTTTTGTGCAATAGTTCTATGTATGTTAAAGAATTATCTAGTAAACTCACAAATATTTCACAAAACTTAGCTTGAAAGGGAACAGATACAGAGGGGAGTAAAGTCCAAGCTGTATTACAAGGGAATTTGAAAGCCTTAATACAAAATTTGTAGTATTTAGGTGTCTTCTTTTCCAAGAATCACACATTTCCTCCAAAGAGTCATCCCAGTACCCCTGAATAAAACTGACCACTCTAAACAGTCATTGGAAATAAAGCTGTACAGCAGTTGGCTAAAATCTGAAAGTAGCAGGAATACATTTTAATATCATTAATCATAAACCACTCAGTAGTTATCTGGGTGAAAGGGACTGCCTTTTATTCAGTAACAATAAAGCATATCTCCAAGTAATAGATCCCCTCAGGATTCTTAACAGACCCAAATGATCTTTATAATCTATTCTGTCAGATACTCCACAGTAAGGCAGTAAAAATACAGCACAAGAGGCCAGTGGAACAGGAACTGCCAGATCCATTAAAAGGGTTTCCCATGAAGAGTCTCTAAAAAGCTGTTTGCTCATTTTCCTGCTTGTGTCATGAGCAGACAAATCCCCATATGCACATACAAATGTCAGATCAATTGAATAATCCCAAACATTTGATATAATTACATATTCCACCTTTCAAAGCAATCCCTGCACCCTTAAATGGTAACTCCTGCTGTGATGCAAAATATGCAGGCAAAAGATGTTTTGTCATTTGGCCTTTAATATCTGTGATATTTAACCAGGCTTTGAAGTTGACAAATTAAGAGGGAAAAGAGAATGAAGTAGAACGCAGGAAGGCTACTGCTCTGCATTGGCAATCAGCTCAGGTAGCTGGTACCCTGTTATCTAAGCATGGCATGAAAGGGAGGGAAAAACAAGTTCAGAAGGAAAATCACAGGCAAATGTCAGCCAGAAGATGTGTTTTCTTCCACTACATGCACGCACTGTGCACAGTAAAGGATGGCCCAAGTCACTATCATGCCATCACGTTGATTCTTCTATGGACTGGTCAGTCACCAGCAAGGAAATACTGTGTTTGCTTTACAAGTTAACTGTGTCATTTGTATAAATTTTCCAGCAGAGAAAAGGGTAATTATCTGACTAAAAAAACAACTCTCTGCCATTCTTCTTTATGCATTCCACAGAGAATTAAAGCAGGTCACTGTCCCTGTGTGCAGAATTTTCTGCACTTTTTATGAAAGTCAACATCAAAGACTAAATGTTCACTTAATGACTGAACATAATTTGCTTTGATCAACATTCTTTGTAATACCATTCATTTTGGTGGAGCTGTACAGCCTGAAAACCGATGAATGACTTGAACCCTCCTGTTCTTTTGAGAAGAAATCCTTCTTTTCCCATTACACATTGCATTGGCTCTCCGAAGGGATGAATAACTCATTCCTCTGACCGCCCACCAACTCCTTGGTAACGTTTTATTCATCCTTCTCCCATGTATTTGTGATTTTGACCACAAGGCCTTACCCTTGAGGTGAGGCATGGTTCCTGGGCAGATAGCTAACAACCTTTTTTGTCTTTTTCTATCAGTGGAGACAGACTGGTCAGCAGTATTCTCCCCAGCCCAACTATTTCAGTCAAGTATTGCCACCATTCCATTGCTAATAGGTGCACCACAACAACCAGCCTGGAATTAGATTATCTGAAAAACTACATGCTATCTATTCCTTTTGTGTCACTGCAATACACAAACAAACCAAACCAACAACAAAACCCCACCAAAATCCATACTGGTATTTTGTACCCTATACTCAGTGCAGCTCAATTGCTTGCAAGAACCAAACAAATCAATAGAGACACATAATTTGAGGTCTTTTCAAAATTCTCACCTTTGAAATTCATTGTGATACTGACCTATTTTGTTTCCTTCTGTCACAGCAAGTTATTTTTTCTTGTCTCTGCATTGAATTATCCCTTTATACTTCATCATTTCCTAAGTAATGTACCTCTAATATAGTCTCATGCCATGTGCCAACCTGTTTCTGCAGCTCTCCAAGGAATATTGCTCTTCTGCTTCTAATAAATTAGGAAAACCATAATGAAATCACACCATCAATGAGCATTTCCTGTGCACTGGTTCAGCTGGCAGCCAAACAACCCACAGCTGTGATCAAACACCTGATTTGGGATGCTCTTCCCCCCTGCACCGTATGTAGCTGATCAGCCACACGTGTAATGTGGTCACAGCCACAAGAAACTTATGGATAAGAAGGGGTCTCTGGATCAGAGCATTTAGCAACTGGTTGCATCTGCTGTAATTGTCTCTGTATTCCAGAGGAACTAACTAAAATTAACCTTTGGGCAAAAGGAGCAAGCTATATATATATGGGGAATGTAGACATTATAGCTGATTCATTTTTCTTGGCAAGAGGAGGGGAGGATCCCAACCTAGCAGCCTAACTGTGTCTGAGCAAAATGTCACAACCAACACTAAAGAGGCCAATATCTCAGCAATATCAACACCTGATCCCAGACACATTAGCATGAGTAAGGAGCTACTCCACTGCTATGCACTACCAGAAGTAACCACTGATCAGCAACTGGGTGTCTCCAGAACCAAGAAGAAATTTTAGCAATTGATGTGAAAGAAAGGAATATAATGCTGTGCACAAGGAATGGAGAGTTGAAGAACACAAGAGGCAGTATCACCAGGGAAAGTCTTTTCATGGCTCTGTTTTTTCACATCTTTTAGCAATTTAATCTCTGAGACTGAGAATTACATCATTTCAATATGAGCCTGAAGGAGCCTTTCTCGATAAGCTTGTCCTCTCCAGTCATGCAAAGCTGCGAATACTCTGTCATCCACACTGGAGAGGCTTCCTTGGAGCAGCAGCAATATGACATGAAGGTGACATCAGGAAGGAACAGCACTTTCATGCCACAGGGACTTGCATTTTAGAAGCTTTTGTAACTCAGACTCAAATCGATTGCAGTAGGGTCATACACTGCAGGCACTGTGCCTGGTTAATATGCAAATCTCTCCCACAAACATACAGGGAGAGTGCTGGGATGAGAAGCTGATTTTCCAGCCACCAAACCAAAAGTCTCTGGACCAGCAAAGCCAAGGGGTTTCTCCCTCACAAGCAGTGTCACCTTTAGTTTGCAAAAGAACCATAAATAAACTGTGATGGCAACATTCACCACGGTAATAGCTGGACTGCAGAGTTGAGAGATGATGCTGTTAGCTCACATTCTACAAACTGATTATCCACCTCAGTTGTTTCATGATAATGATTCTTTATTAAAAGATTTGTTACCAAAATACTCTTCTGAGAGTCTTACACTGCTGCTGATGCCAAAAGGGAATTTCAAGGCTGGAGTTAGGATTGATGACTTTGTGACACGGTGGAGGTAAAATGGATGCTCTTTTTGTTACAAATGCAGCTCCAGATCCAAGTTAGGCTACAGGTATTAACATACAGCTCGTGTGCCAGACCTCGCCCCTAGGAGAGCTTTAATCCAATCTGCCAACTGCTGCCGCACTCTAATACAGCTCTGCCCTGCCAAGCAATTACAAAAGCCTCCTTTTGCTCCCAAGCCACCTGGCCCTCACAGCGCTCCACTGGCACCAGCAGCACCAGCAAGTGATTGCAGTTACTGGCTTAAAGGACAACTGCTCCATTTTTCACTGGCAAATAAATGGGCAGCTACAAAACACTCGGTATGGATTTTTTGCACCAGCTTCTGTGTGCTTGTTGTTGCTCAGGTTATTGAGAAGTATCTGCAAACAAGTTACTAGGAATCACCAGTGAGGGTTATGATAATAAGCTTATTTTGTTGTTGATCTTGTTTTCAAACTTGTATGGGTATTCACATCCCATGGTGTGAACTCCCAGGTTCCCCTCACACTCCGCAGCAGGTGTAGGGCAAGACTGGATGGAAATTCCCCAGGCAGTGCACTTCTCTGGTTTATAGTCCTGCTCAGAAACTTGGACATAAGAATTAGATTATCTCATACCCAGTTAACATTGCAATTCTAACACACCAAACATTATATCTAATGAAAAGAAGTAGAAGATAAACAAACAGCATTATGACATCATAAGACCACAGAAGCAGCCTATGGCCAAATAAAGTTTTGGAATGAGACAACAGTTATTCCAAACCCAGGAAATACAGAAAACCTTCAAATCCACACACACACAAAACACACAACCATGATTCTCCTGCAATATTTGTCAAAGTCCATCCAGCTCACTGTTCTGGCTTGGAGGGTAGCCCAAAGCCACTTCAGACAGAAGAATTAGCTTATTTATAGTCATCCATCCCCACCCAAAATATTTTCCCAGGCTGCCACAGTTTGCAGCTTGGACCCACTCTCTTTGCAGCTGCCTACCTTGAGAGATGCCCCTGCCATTGACCTCTTCAAGTCTTGTCTTGCAAGCATTTACCCTTTTGGCACCTACAACCTGACACAGCAGCACCCCCTTCCCAGACAATGGTGCCAAAAGCATCTTTGGGGTGGTTCCTCTGACCCGTCTTTGATGTCTGTTTTAGCTTTAGATTTACACTCTGGAGTACACTGACTATGAAGACAGCCCAGGGTAGCTGATGCAGATGGGGAGCTAACATTATTCACATCTACATTCATTGACTGATGCTCACCTTCCCTGACTTGGGAGTTACATGCCTGAGGGCTGAAGGACATCTTGAGAAATCAATGTTTAATCATCAATGCTTTTAATGAAATATTAGATAATGCCTTCTTTAAAGCATTTCTTCAGCTGAACAGAATGAATGTAGAAAGATTCTAAACTTCTCTTTTTTGGTAAAGTTTACAATGCAAATGGTGCTGCTCTGTAGCAATAACATGAGAACCAAGCCATGAAGATGGGCTGAATACTGAGTGTATCTAATTAATTTATTCACTTTTAAATAATGCACTTCAGTGGCAGAAATTAGCAACTACAAAACCATAGCATATGTTCTTTCTATTAAAATTCAGTCTTAGCATATGAAATTGCTTTTTCTACTGTAGCACCTAAGAAGGTGAATAATACAAAGAAGTTAAGATTGTCATTGAAATATTTTATGATGGTCATAGGTTCAGGACACTCTCAGAAGACTCAGAGAAAGGAATTCAAGACAAGAAAGATGAGAACTTCAAAAAAGCATTAGAGAGCATCAGTATAAGAGCACTGAAGTGATGTGAAAGCAGAATGAAAGTATTCAGACGCATGCCAGGGACCTTGGACCCAAATCCTCTGTCTGTTCAGTGAAAGATTCATTTTTCTGCTCAATATGAGATCAGAAGGCTTTGAGATGTATCTCGATGTACACACGGATCTAATTCACTGGAGGTGACATTTCTGTTTTCTAACATAAGAGAAAATAAACTGAAAACCCATGCAGCAGGACATCTTCAAAGTGGTAAATGGACTGTGGTGATGATGGGCACTTCAGAAAGTGGGAGGAGAGCAAAGAAGTACAGAGCATCCCGTTCCTTGCACAACCCTTCATGGCACCACCATCAACAGCATTGTACTGGTATTCCACTCTTACCTGTACACATCTGAGGACTCAGGCTTTTAGAGACCTGACTGAAGCCCTATGATTTGTTTCCTTCCTCAAGAAAGAGCTTTATTTTTGAGCAGATAATAGAAGAAGAGAGAATAGAAGATTCCATTTCCAAATCTGGGTCATTAGCTGCCCAAGGAGGAACGTTAATTACTGGTTTTAACATAGCCCTGATAAAAACCAGAGTTCTGTAGGCAGTGAAAGAGATAAAAGGCACTTGTTCAGAGTAAACACAGAGATACTTGCTCCTTGGATTCAGGCATGTAACTCAGCTGAAGAGAAGAACATTTGCATCTCCAGATTTGCATTTCTGAGTACAGGAGTTTCATTGGGGTGCTCTGCATCGTGAGATCTAGCTTTCCAGAAGAGGGCACTAAATATATTTTTTTCCCCCTATTTCAGCAATGAAGGAGAAATAAATAAAAAGGACTGGAAATCAGATTTAGATCATAAACTCCTGCAGGCTGGGACTGTTTCCTACGTTTCTGCATAGACATCGGAATGAAATTATTTCTGCTTTTGCTTTCCAATGCCTTTTAAGTCCCTCTTATTTCCCCAATTTGAATCCTATTCTTAATATATTTATTTCCTTAACATTTTCAAGTAACTATCTCTACTCATCACAATCCAGCACAAGACTGGATTTCTGTTGTCCCCAGACTCGAGAAGACAAAATTAAGCAAACCCAGGAACTCACCGGTAATGTAATTCTGAAGCCTCTGCATGTTGCAAGGAACCCAGTTCTTTATTGAGTTCTAATTTTGGTTCCCCTAAGAAATTTATAGAGCTACATTTATTCCAAAGAAAGTTTCCCTGTGTTTCCCTAAGATGGATTCTCATATGAGTGCAAAAGAGAAGACTGCACTGGTTTTACTGATGACTATCTGATTTTGACTGTCTAGGAGGCATTGTACAATTACCTTATCTATGCTGCATTCAAAAATGAATCGCAGGTTGTTTTGGAGATGTTTTGTGAATTCTGCTAGGACATAATTCTCTACCCATTTGTCTGTTCAAGTTAGCTCATCTATATACTCAGAAAAGGAAGAAGAATGAAAAATCTAATCTTACCCAAGCAAAGAAAAAAAGGTTATTTTTTGTATCACAGCGTTTTGCCTTCGGTCTTTTTGTTTTCCTTTCCCTGTTTGATGAAAACCTCATTTGCTAAAGAAAATATTTACAGGGGAAGACTGCTGATAACTGATACCAATACACAATATACCTATGCAATCTTGCATGACAGGCTAATTATTTCTCACTTTTGATATTACTCCAGTCTTCCCTGGAACTGTGGATTTGCTCTTCAGTTTACTGATACATATCTGCATCTGTGAATAAATGTGGGATACACTTTGTTGGCCTCTGCTGCATGAGCAAGGCTCTACAACTTGGTTTGGAATATTATTTTGCACTCGGTCATGTCCGTGCAATTTGTGTTGGAGGCTTAAAGTTTAGTCCTAACTTCATTTATCTGCATTATTAGAAAAACAGCAAGAGTTTAATCCTTTGTTTTTCAATAGAAAAGAGTTAAAGCACAGAAGCGGCACCGCAGCTGAGGTCAGCATACTCGGGTTTTAAGGTTCTCCATCTCATGCAGCTAGCATTTTGTTGCAATAATTACTCTAACCAACACTGAGTCTCCATTCAAGGGAGTAAGAAATGGAAATTTGGTGCAGTTCTACTGAAACCATTGCTACAGAGGGAGCATGCATTAGCAAAACTGGAATGTGGGGACTGAGGACTGCAGGACGACTGGCGAGGCAGAGATTTGCCTCTCAGCTCAGGCAAACACATTGTATCATGGTTTATGAACACATCTAAATCACCATTTCAGAAGCACAAACAGGGAGCAACAAAGCCAAAAACCTGGGATCCCAATGTGATCTTATTTTTTGTTCCAGGAAAGAGCTGCAGGCCACAAGTAACCATAGTGGCTACCCATGACAATGCAGGATCCCCACCAGTTCTTTTATTATCGAGATGATCCCATGCATAGCGTACTGGCTGAAGATGTGATTCTGGAGTGAACAGCCATTCCTTGCATTTGAGGAGTGCAAACACATATTCCATGGATAATTATCAAAAAAAGGCTCCATCCACCCTACCCTCTCTGTTGAGATTCACTGCCTATCCTTCCTCCCTTATGAAAAATGGAAAATAAAATGCATTCAGATTTGGAATCTGTCATTTCACTCCATATGTTTTGGTTTTGCTTCTACCCAGAGTTACAATGACAGACCTTTAATTTTAATTTGGAACCCCTTATTCCATGACCCAAGAAACTTAACTACCAAAATGTCCCTGCAGTTCATGCATTTGATTGCCTTACCTCACTCTAACTCATTTAAGATGGAAATTTTGCTGTAATAAACTGAGCTGTGGCAAAGCAGAAGAGTTGCTGCTGAGAGCAAAGAACCATTCAGGCTACATAAGGGAACATATTTTCTAAGGGTGCTTTGTAAGGATTTGAACTCAGCCATGGGGTTGCTCCAAAAGAAATAAATAATCAGTTTGCCCTCTTTCCTTCCCCTTTGTTAGTCCAAAATTGGTCCTGAAAGTTACCAGCATGAAATTAGTTTCTGTGATTTCTCCCTCCAAGCGGATCTCTGGGATTAAACTTGTCACTAATGATTGCCCCACCACCCTGTGTCTGTGTCCAAAAATTTCTATTCTAAACACACAATGTGACAGAAACTGGACAAAGTGATGACTGCTGAGCAGTAAGAACAAATATTCCCACCACCTGATAACATGTTTACTCGATGAAACTGAGTATCCACCCTCCCACAGCAAGAAGTGCTAATTTTGTGAGCATGTGCAGCAGGGAAAGAAAGAAAAAGGCACTGAAAAGGTTCTGCTGTCGAAGGCACAACTGAGGACACCTGAGGAGACAATGTTTGCACAATGCTGTAATAGAGTTTTGAAAACCCATAAATCCCTCTAGAGTTGTGTGGCAAACTTCCCTCTCTCTCTGTGCCACTGCAGATATGAAATATTAATTAGGCTGAACCAATTACTGATACCAACACACAGCAGCAAACTCAGCACGTTGGTGCGTGTGTCTGACAGAGATGTTGCTACTTCTGCCCGAGCCGGGAGCCATCGCAGGAAAATCTCCCAGCTGCTCAGACTTTCTTTATTAGCAGCTTTGGCTTATTTAATGCAAGGTGTCTGCAAAGTGGTGGTGTCCTGGGTGAGCTGCACACCTCAAGGTCTGACAGAAAAGCAAAAGGATGTGTAGCAACGTTTTTGAATCAACCTTCTCTGATGCCTTTGAAAATCCTCTTTTGTCTCTTGCTGCTGTTCAGCCTGCATTGAGTACAGCAGATTAGGGAATTTATTCACGGTGGGTTTGAGATTAGAAAAGATAGGCAGTCACTGACAAAGGGTATTTTAAGTAGCCCAGATTCATAATTAAAAAAACCTCCACAACAGTCTCCTTACAAAATAAAAGATTGCCTCTAAATTTTGCCAAATAACAGCTGCTGCTTCAGCTTCAGATCCAAAGTAAACTATCACCCTGAAAATTAACCTCCTCTGTGTTCTCAGTACTTCCCTGTTAATACAATACCTCTGGACACACAAGCCTTAGCTTTTGTTATGTAAATGTAGCTGGAGCACTTCTCCTTATCACTACAAATAGGATAAAAAGCATATTATTAAACAAGGGTATTTACTCCACCGATCTTGGCTGTTGAAATAAAGTGACTGAAAAGAGGGCACATAACTCTGTGAGGAGAAAAGGGCAGCCCCCACTTTCAGCCCTGTAGCCCCAGAATCACGTCACTAAAACCCCACACACACATGTTCATAAAAACGGTGCCATTTGCAGAAGCTGTGAGCATTTTGGCTCAAATATTAAATATTAGCTGAATGGTATTAATATTTATTCTATGGAAAGCTACTGAAAACATTCTTCTTTTTTTTTTTCATGAAAAAGACCCAATATTTAGCAAATCAGAATACTTGATGAGTGGCTGATCTAGGTGGTTCCACTAATTCCTTGAATAACTTGACTTCTGCTTAGTACAGAAATACTGACTGACTACAGTCCTCTGGTAAAGCAATACAACAGAAGGTATTTTGCTTGAATACACATGTAAGCACAGATGTTACAACAGAACATTTCCACTAATGTAAACTTTACATTAGAAAGACTGGGTTTTTTCCTTTCTTTGTTTATGTAGGAATGAAACTACAGGTAACTAATCACAGAATCACCGAATCCAACCTTGGCAATACTGTGATACTGTAACAAGGTTGGAAGAGACCTCAAAGATCATCAAGTCCAACCTGTCACCACAAACCTCATGACTAAACCATGGTACCAAGTACCACGTCCAACCCCCTCTTGAACACCTCCAGGGATGGTGACCCTACCACCTCCCTGGGCAGCACATTCTAATGGCTAACAACTCTCTCTGTGAAGAGCTTTCTCCTCACCTCGAGCCTAAACTTCCCCTGGCACAGCTTGAGACTGTGTCCTCTTGTTCTGGTACTGGTTGCCTGGGAGAAGAGACCAGCCCCCACCTGGCTACAACCTCCCTTCAGGTAGTTGTAGACAGCAAGAAGGTCTCCCCTGAGCCTCCTCTTCTCCCGGCTAAGCAACCCCAGCTCCCTCAGCCTCTCCTCATAGGGCCTGTGCTCCAGCCTCTCCCCAGCCTCACTGCCCTTCTCTGGACATGTTCAAGTATCTCTTAAACTGAGGGGCCCAGAACTGGACACAGTACTCAAGGCGTGGCCTAACCAGTGCTGAGTACAGGGGCACAATGACTTCCCTGCTCCTGCTGGCCACACTATTCTTGATACATGGATTACAGTGGTTTAGTCTTGAAAGCACTGGGAAAATAGTTTTAGCCACTAGCATCTGGCAGTAGTTAAGACTTCTCTTGTGTTGTGCACTTTTGCAATAGAGGAGTCCTCCTGGTTTATGAACATCAAAGATTCAAAACTGCATTCACATGAAAAAAGGATATGGAAACTACAAACACAAGCTTTTTCCCTCAGAATGCTCCACTCAAACATTCTACTGGTTTACAACAAACACTGAAAATTAAGCAAATCACTAAAACAGGTGGAATTATTTTATGGTACAAATATACTACATAGTGTAATCACTCTACATTGTCATTGTTCCTGAAAACAGCACTAGGTGGGAATGGAAAAAAACAGATTTGAAATATACTTGTTGCCATAGAAAGAAAACAGATTTATGCAAACCAATTTCCAGTACTGGCAAATCCATTTCAATATAGCAATAAACATGATAGCTACAAGATTAGCAGTATTCCTGATGGTAGCAATGACAATGTCTAATTTTCAGAGACATACTTACCATAATAGTGATGCTCACCTCACTCAGAATGATGTTATGAGAATTCATTAATATTTATACCCATTAGTATTTTGGAAATAACAAGCATTACATTCTTTTGATTTTGAAACCAACTAACTAAAGCAGCCTGAAGCTGTGACTGGAGCCACAAAGAAGACATAAAAACCCACCACAAAACCAAAAAACTTGTTCCTTTCACATAACAGCTAGACTTGGACAAATAGTGGAAAAAGCCCCTCAGTTTAGGAAAGATGTTGACTTGCTGGAACGTGTCCAGAGAAGGGCAACAAAGTTGGTGAGGGGTTTGGAACACAAGCCTTATGAGGAAAGGCTGAGGGAGCTGGGGTTGCTTAGCCTGGGGAAGAGGAGGCTCAGGTGAGAACTTACTGCTCTCTGCAACTACCTGAAGGGAGGTTGTAGACAGGCACGGGCTGGTCTCTTCTCCCAGGCAACCAGCACCAGAACAAGAGGACACAGTCTCAAGCTGCACCAGGGGAGGCTTAGACTGGATGTTAGGAAGAAATTCTTCATAGAGAGAGTGATTGCCCATTGGAATGGGCTGCCTGGAAAGGTGGTGGGGTCGCCATCATTGGAGGTGCTTAGGAGGAGACTTGATGGGGTGCTTGGTGCCATGGTTTAGCTGATCAGATGGTGTTGGATGATAGGTTGGACGCAATGATCTCGAAGGTCTCTTCTAACCTGGTCTGGTCTATTCTATTCTATTCTATTCTATTCTATTCTATTCTATTCTATTCTATTCTATTCTCTTCTATTCTCTTCTCTTCTCTTCTCTTCTCTTCTCTTCTATTCTACCCTATCTTATTCTACCCTATCCTATCCTATCCTATCCTATCCTATCCTATCCTATCCTATCCTATCCTATCCTATCCTATCCTATCCTATTCTGGTAACAACAACAATAATAATATGCTGCTTTCTATGCAGAACACTTTCCCACCTCATCCACTCTCTAAATACAAAGCCCAGAGTCTGAACTGAGTCTTTCTGAGGTCTCTTTGGTGCCACCATTTCTGTGAGTCTATGGCAACAGGCAGCGAGAAAAGAAATACTAACTAAACTCACCACATGCAATCTGTCAAAACCCCCAACAGTTGGGCTTGTTCTAATTACAGTGATGATTAATTCTTTGCAGCTTTCAGCATTATAAAAATGCATTCCTTTAACAGCAAAACAAGTAATAGCGTCTGTTGTACCAGCTACTGAAGTCTCTAAGCCCTAATTGTTGTTCAGAAGACTTAGCAGTTTGGTCCATATTAATCAGCCAGAACTTCCTGTGTGTAATTGCTCTTAACTAGCTCAAACACAGTAATAGGCTGGTAAATTGGAAATGAAGAACAAATAGCTTTAAGAAAAATCTTAGCCACTTTATTTCCTGTCTTGCTTTATGACAGCTATTCATAATAAAGGCAATTAAATATTCTCTATTTAATGTCTCCCCATGTCACTCAAGAAAATCCCTTTTCTTCCCATTTATTTTCCTCTGCTTTTTTAATCACCATTACACAAACTCCACTGATTGACTCTGACTACAGCAGAAAGCTGCAAGAAAGCTTGTGGGGTTTGGCTACTTATTATTTACCCCATTACTCTCCTCAGGCACAGAAATGCCACTGGATTTAAGAAGTGTTTTGTTGGTTGACTCTTCACAAAATCCCTTTTGGAAACCACAGAGATTTAGAAAAGTGATTCCACTCCAAACACCTTAGAGACCTCTGTGTACTCCCAGGAGGCATGCAGGGAGCACAAATCTTGTCTAGCAGTGCTCGTGGAGCCATGTGATAGACAACAGTGGCTTTGGTTTGATACCACCAGAGACAGCCTTGACCCTACACACCCTTTCTGCAGGGGTGCTGTGGCTAACCTCCAACTTGCCTATGTGTTTTTAAGCTACTGAACTCTAGAGTTGGAGCCCCACAGACTTGTTTTTGTGGAAGGATGATTTGAAATCCCCAGTGCTTCCCCAGAATTTCACCTTGTGCTGTCAGCCTCCGGTAGGACCTTGCTCTGGTGTAAAGAAACAAAAACCCAAATAAACAACAGAAAAATTGCAAGAGTATTTTAAAGACAAAGAAGCCTGGCACCTTCTCTATGACCTTTCCAGAAAAAGAACAAACCTTCTATGTTCAAGGTTAGAAAAGCTCCCTATTAGCACAAGGCTTACCCAGAATATTGCTGCCTGAAAGATTAAACTTCTGTAAATATAAGCACTGCAAAAAAAAAAGCATTTAAAATGAAAGCTGACAGCCTGACTAGCCACAATGTACCCACGTCAGTCTCACAACTGCCTTGCCAAGCTCCCTGGGAGAAATGTATTTTAAGGAACACGCTTTAATTCATCATCCTTTAGGATGATGAAGTGATACAACAGGAAAACACACATTAGTTGCCTCAATATCTTTGCAAAATAGGTGTCTGCCAGTTCAGGGCTGTGTTATTCCAATGTGGGTGTCAGTGCCATTACCCAGAGCAACGCTGAGCACAAATGCTTCTGTGCAAATCAATAGAAAAATCTTAGAAGAAACCTACTGCTGGCAGGAAATGACTTTGCAGCATCATCTTTAAAATATTTCACTTCACTGGAGTGGCACACTATGCTTTTCTGTTTTTCATTTTTATTCCTAGCTGGTGTTAAAATTAAAGGCTGAATCCATTCCTATTAATATTCAGACAAACGATGACTCTGTATGACGTCTAGTAAGATATTGTACACGTATGTAAAGGCAGCACAGTTGTATGGTGATAAAAAAAATGATGTAAACACCTATACTCAGAGACAAAAGGCAGTATGTCACACATTGAAATGGGAAAAAAACCCAAAAGAACACTTTCTGCCTGTAACTACATCATAGTTTAAAGAAGTTTCAAGAGACTATTTGGAGACTTTAACTTTAAACAAACGTCCTTCAAGAAAACACTTCCTGAAATTTCCTTTTGACTTTGCAACAAGGACAAGTGCCCAAGGCTTTGCTAATCAATTACTTGTGTGGCAGAAAACAGCATCATTTGAATTTTGTCCAAGAATACAGTTTGAACTGAAGGAAAAGTGAAAAGCTCACACACACACACACACAATCATTTGCAGCCACAGTCTGCATACCAAGTGAGAAGCAAGCTGAGTAAGTTAATTTAATCATTATTGCAACTTCAATAACTGAAGAGCCACCAGCCATGGTTTACAGATGCAATACTCAAGAGTGGATCTTGCTACCCCTCTATAAGTACACTTTTATGTATATTTATATTTAGAATAGAATAAACCAGGTTGGAAAAGACCTTTGAGATCACTCAGTCCAACCTATCATCCAACCCTATCTAATCAACTAAACCATGGCACCAAGCACCTCATCCTAAACACTTCCAGTGATGGTGACTCCACCACCTCCCTGGGCAGCGCATTCCAATGGCCAATCATGCTTTCTATGAAGAACTCCATCCTAACATCCAGCCTAAATCTCCCCTGGCACAGCTTGAGACTGTGTCCTCTTGCTCTGGTGCTGGTATACACATATAATCTTTGTATCCTTTGTATGCATTGAAGAGTATTAGTTTTGTTTTGTTTCAGAAGACTATGTCTTGAATTCTTCCTACCATAAGCTCCTAGATGAACACTTGAAAATTTTGCAGTGCCCTCTTAACACTGAATATATTTCACATCCTGAAATCTTCCCAAAGGACATGCCTCTAGCTTGTCATCTTGGGTTTCCCTTTCTAGCAGAAGACGTGGTATGAAGAAGAAAGCACTTGACCATGTGCTACTTTCCCTTCTCCAGGCAGGCATCTTAAGCATCACAAACTCAAAGTTTTGCTTCAAAGCCCCAGCTCAGCAAGCACTTCAATGCAGAGAGGAGGATGCAGAGGAAGCACACCCAGTCCATGCCTTTCCAACCTCCTCCTCCATTTCCTACATGGAGCATTCTTCTGCAGGCTGAACACAAAGTCTGGTTTGCAAAGACTCCATTACTTTGCTTCTTGCAGACCTTCCAAGTGTACAGTTGTTTTGGTGGGTGAAGGTTGAGAGTGAATTTCTTATGATTGCATTTTAGGAATTAAATATTTTCTCTCATTCTAATTTTTGTCCTAACAGACATTTTCTCTCCATCTCAGAGGATCTGAAGAAGCCCCCTCTCCTCAGGGCTGTTCTAGCTTACACAATGCACATGAGCAGTGTCAGCACAGAGCTTCCACAGTCAAAGGCTAATATCCACTAAAAGAACTGCATTTTACAAAACCTCTCTAGCCCACAAGATAGGGAGGCTCTTAGGCAAAGGCAGTGATTGCTCAGTGGCCATTAGGCTGCCTTCCCCACATTCAGATTTAACTTAACACTTCCACACCCATCTCTCTCTAGAGCTTTCCTAAGCTTTGGGTAACTGAAGTTGCACCAACAATGGTTTCCAAGCTAAAATGTCTTTAGGATTACCCCTAAAGTTTCTGATATAGTTTCATTTGACCTTTTTCTAACACCAGGTGTGGTTCTCCTGGCTTTTATACCACGTGAGTCAGGAATAACTCCAAAGATGACAGCAGAGAACTAAGACGAGCAACAGAGTCACAACCTCTCCTACCTAAAGGACTAACAAATTTCCTTTGGCTAGCAGCTGAAACTAGATTTATTTTGTGGTAGAAGAATTGCAGTCACTGGTGAATGCATTATTTTTGTTTTGAAGAATTAGGGCAATTCTAGATAATGGAAACAAAATGTATAGGGCTTATAGTTTACCCAAGTAGTACAGCACAGCTATCCTTCAAACATTTTGGGTCTTATACCAGTAGAATTTAAAAGGAAAAGAAACATTCCAACCTGGTTAATGCAATGCAATGCTATTCTATTCTATTCTATTCTATTCTATTCTATTCTATTCTATTCTATTCTATTCTATTCTATTCCATTCCATTCCATTCCATTCCATTCCATTCCATTCCATTCCATTCCATTCCATTCTTCCATTCCATTCCATTCCATTCCATTCCATTCCATTCCATTCCATTCCATTCCATTCTTCATGCTTCCCACATGTTTGATTCTTCAGTCATCATTTAAAAAATGACTCATTACTCTTTTCTCTCTTGAAGTTTGGTTGAAAATTTGCCCTAATCTAAACCTCAGTAGCAACCCAACAGCGATTTCTAACGAATGATATATACCTAATCCTCTGAAGAAAAGGATTTATAATGAAAGTGATAGCTCAGCTCTAACTGCAGCACTGGGAACAGTGGCACCATAATTAATGCATTATTTCAGATGTGGGAGACACTGACAGTTGCTTTTTGTGCCGGGGAAGAAATTTATAGTGTGACTGAAAAAGGCACCATGGAAAAAAAAAAAGAAGAAGAAAGAAATCAGAGAAGAGGAATAGAAATCCTTGTAGCAAAGACATATCCTTACACTCCCCCTCCCAAAGACCATAAAATGTTGGCAATGACAGTGTTTCTTCTATGGTGTAATTTATACCTTTCTCCTCTCCTAGATGGCAGCATGACATGCTCTCAGAATATCTAAGTGAGAGCTTTCTGTCTTTGTTTCAGAGGAAGCAATTAATGTAAAATATCATCTTACTGGCATGGAAGGGGCTGGGGGTGGGGGAAGCTTGCCACTGGCTGTGTATTGTGAAATCAAATCTATGTACTTACAGGTTCAACATTAAAGGCAAAAAGGGCATATTCCCGGTCAGGTGACACTTCATATCGAACAGCCTTCAAGGAGACCTAGAAAACAAAGCAAACATTAAAATAAAGGGTTTTTGCTTTTCCAGACAAAGACATCTAGAACCAGTTGTGATGAACATCCTTTTAATGATGAAGAATGCTAGCAGACTAGGTGTCTTGAAAAATAGTATGGCACATCTCTTTTCAAAACACAGGAATGTTTTGTAGGCACTTAACATGTTCCCATTCGAGAAAGCATAACTGCATTGTGACTCAGAGCAGGCACCTAGCCCAAAAAGAGCAGAATTTTCCTTACAAACTTACTACACAAATGCTGGTGGGGCAGCTGTGGGTAGCAGGCAGTAAAAAGCTCTGATAAATGCAATATTATTAATTCCTTCTCATTTCCTGCAGCCACTGGACTAAGTGCAGGAGTTACCAAACAGTAAATACCTGTGGCAGCAAATTAGTATAATGAGACACCACTGCTTCTCCCAATTAAGACAACACTGAGGAAAACTATCTCATTTTCCCCAATTAAAAAAAAAAAGTCTTTGAGTTGCTTTTCCAGATGTACCTTGCCTGGGTTCTGTAAAAAAGCTGCACTGTAAGTCTTACAAACAAGAAGAGATGCCAAAGCAACTCAGATCTGTCAGGAGTTACCTTTTCCCTGCTCCACTTATCATTTGGATAGTGCAAGACGTTTCATCTTTCTAGTGTGTTTCAGCATAATACATTGCTGGCACACATGGCAACAAGGTCAAAGAGAGGTGCCACTTACATGTCACTCATCCATTGCCTTTTAAATCTCACCTAAGAAATTAGATGTAAGTCCTTGAGAGATTCCCAGGAAGCAAAATGGAAGGGCAAAATGGGGCTGCAGGAAAATGCACAGCATCCTTCTGTAAGAGTCCTCCTCAAGGCTAGCACAGCTGGAGGTGGTGCCTGGAGAAACCAGGGGACAGCTGCAGGCAGAGGGGACTGATATAGCATCATAGAATGGTTCATTCTGGAAGGGACCTTTAAAGGTCAGCTTGTCCAATCCCTCTCCAGTGAGCAGGGACATCTTTAACTAGATGAGGTTGCTCAGAGCCCTGTCCAACCTGACCCTGAAAATTTCCAGGGATGGGGCATCTACCTTCTCTCTGGGCAACCTAAAGAGCTGATGGGCCAGCATGGATTGGCATGGAGGGTACCAGGGGAGTACGAGAGCCAGCAGTGTCAGCATGGAGACAGATTTTATGTTATGCTATATTAATAACATGAAGAAAGGAAAACATGCCACGTTAGCAAAAGTTTTTCTGACCCTGGGCTAGGGAAGAAAAGAACAAAGAAAACAGGCCTGGATGAGATGTGACAGGGGCTCTTTGCATCAGGACCTTTTGGATTAATGTAGAGGTGATGTTCTGCAGATTTATTTACTGAGAGGGCAAAGAAGCAAGGGTAGGACAGGCAGCAGGGAGGCCATGGCATTTAAAAAGTAGGATTACTCTGTAACATTGATTTTCTTACAAATGGCAAAAATGAAATAAAAGAACAGAGGAATAAACAGAGGCCAAATAGAAGAAGTTTGACTTCAACAGACCTGGATTTTAAAGGAAGCTAACCCATTCCTTGACCCTTAGCAGAACCATAAAGAACGGTGTTAGGTTCTGGTAAAAGAGGATTGCTTATGTGGCGTAGCAAAGGTTGAAAGTTAAGTGGCAGCATATTAAGTTTAAGGTAGGGTCCTGCCATAACAATTCAGTGATAAATTCTTTGTCTCATTAAAAAAGAATTAATATTCTACTTATGCTTTATATGAGTCATATACTGTAACATAAAATCAGCCTGGAATGTGGTTTAATTATTTTTTTATAGATTTACATTTACCTCTGAGTATCTAAAGCTGCTTTCTGCAGATTTTGAGTCATTAATGTAAGTCTGCTAGCCATCCTCAGCTTTCATAGTGTTGCAATGATACAGTACAATAAAACCACCTCAAGTTAATCAAAATCTTAGGCAGGCAATGCACAAGTGACAATCATATCAGGATGACATGATTTATATCTCATTGTTGGACCAAACCTAAGTGCATTTTGCTTAGGAAAATTAACTTCTTACAGGAAATACTGAAAACACTCTGACATTTAATCTACTAACCTCTGTAACACCAGCTTCATGTACTACAAAAAAACCCCAATGCTGCAAAACACTTTCATTATAAATAATACTCTGTATCAGCTGTGAATTTAATTTCTTTTCATTGATTTTAATAGCCACCTACTAACTTATTTTCCCAATAATTTCTTAGGGTTTCCTCTCAGAACCCAATCCACTTCCATTCATCAACGCTATTCATTAACAATACTGAAACTACATTTCAACCATTAGGTGAGAAAAATCAGCAAAAATTAGTATTTGCATGGAGGAATGTGGGGAAAGCTTCCAAGAGAAAGTAAATTACGTCAGTTTTCTGTTTTATTGAGCATGCAAAGAGAATTATGCCTCTTTCAATTATATATATGATAAGCAAGGCTAGCTGCAACTATCTATATGATACTATCCTGCAGCATGAAAGAAACTGAGCCTGCAGAATAATGACAAAAGCTGGAGTTCAATTTCACATTATAGAATAGAATAAACCGGGTTGGAAGAGACCTTCAAGATCATTGTGTCCAACCTATCATCCAACAACACCTAATCAACTAACCCATGTGACCAAGCAGCCTATCAAGTCTCCTCCTGAACACCTCCACCACCTCCTCGGGCAGCCCATTCCAATGGGCAATCACTCTCTCTGTGTAGAACTTCTTCCTAACCTCCAGCCTAAACCTCCCCTGGTGCAGCCTGAGACTGTGTCCTCTTGTTCTGAGTTATCAGTTACTGTAACTGTAACTGTTATCGGTTATTGAGCAGCCCATAGTATTTGCACTGTATCACTTCGCCTTGACAACACACAGCGTTGAAACTCTGGTCATTTTCTGCTTTACTCATCCAGCTGCAAGAGAACTAGGAAATTCTGTTCCTCTCCATAGAAAATACTTACAATTTTTTTGTTTTCTATTAATATTGTTGAATTATTAGTTTCAACATTCCTCAGGATTACTGTGCCGTTCCGGTTCCTGTAGATGAACTCTTTATCTGCAAGGAGGGAAAGAAAAGGACATTAAGGAAATATGACATTGTCTGTTTGGTTAGAACCTAGTACTGGGGGGAACTTCTCTCTAAAGAACACAGATCTCTATCTATTTGTTTTCAATGTAGCCACTGTTGTGATGTTAAAGTAACTTCCAGGGTAGTCGTTAAACAACATGATTGGCATTTGTCACATTTGTTCTGCCACTTATCCAGAGCTGAATGCAAGAGGGTGACCTGCTTGAATGTACACAGTCAGCTTGCTACACTGCCTGCATAAAAAAGCCCACAAGGTCAAAAGAAATCATTCCTTATGTTTTACATGTAGAAAGAAAGAAAAAATCATCTCTGAGACTGGGATGAATCAGATTCTGTGAGGCCAAACTGTTGCGGCAGTGCAGATGGTCCTCTCCAAATATATAGAACAGGTTGCCCCAGAGAAGTTGTGGATGCCCCCTTCCTCAAAGTGCACAAGGCCAGGCTGGATGGGGCTTTCAGCAACCTGGTCCCCTGCTCATGGCAGGGTGGGGGAGTGGAACTAAGTGATCTTTAAAGTGCATTCCAACCCAAACCATTCCATAACTTTAAGAACTTAAGATTCTCAGTTCCCAAATGCAGCAGCAGCCCTTCAGAATCACAAGCAAAGTTCTCAAAGAGTCTCTTACTTTTAATTGTCACAGAATCAACCAGGTTGGAAGAGACCTCCAAGATCATCAAGTCCAACCAATCACCTAACCCTAACTAATCAACAACACCATGGCACTAAGTGCCTCATCCAGTCTTTTCTTAAAACACCTCCATGTACATCAACCCCAGCACCTCCCTTGGCAGCCCATTCCAATGATTGGCCATTGGAATGGGCTGCCCAGGCAGGTGGTGGAGTCACCATCACTGGAGGTGTTTAGGAAGAAACTTGATGGGGCGCTTGGTGCCATGGTTTAGTTGATTAGATAGTGTTGGATGATAGGTTGGACTCGATGATCTCAAAGGTCTCTTCCAACCTGGTTAATTCTATCCTATTGTAAATGGCATACTAAATTCTAGACAGAAAAAAATCACATTCAAAGTACGGCCAGTATGGCATTTGGGTGATTTTAAGCCTCTCAGGGTACCTCCTAATTACGGAAGAGAACTAGCAATGAAACTCAGCTCAAAGTTCAGTACAGAGGTAAAGTAGCTTATTAATCTAATGAGCCTGTGGGACTGTTAATATCTGGTAGCTGTTTCCTGAGCACTGCATGAACTGATGGAAGTTGCATTACTGCCCATAATGACATTGCTACTAAGCTTTTATTGCTCCCTATGCTCGAGAAAAAAACATAACATTTTAACAAACAGTGAAACCTAAAGATGATTACATATGAGCTGCTCCATAGTTGGATGTAGGAGAGGAAAGACTTCCCTGTTAAACTGTAACAAAGTTTAAAATCAGGTGCTAATCTGCTGCACGCATTTCTGGTGTGAATAAGGAAGAACAAAGGAAGCAGTGCTGATTTGTTAGGGCTGTAAATCTTGCTGTTATATTCAATACAAGCCATCAACACAGCTTCTGAATTAATGAACAGAAAATTGGTCTGCTTATGAAAAGAACAGATTGATCTCCATTATATTCCAAGCAAAACACTGTGAGGTTTAGCTGGTCTGTAAGGCACATTATCTTAGCCCTCAAAAGAATCAATGAATAATATTCCTGGATTCCTGTTTTGAAGTGCATGATTTGTTCCAGTGCAAAAGTATTTATTTAAGTGGGACATACCTCAATCAGAGACAAAAAACAATGCAGCAACCTCTGTCTGTAATGAATTCTGTCCAGCAAGCTGATGAGAATTTGCAGCCTGATTTATAGCTGTTACCACAGCTGATAAAGGTCATCACTGCATCTCATTTTTTATACCTGCCTTTCTTTGGGGCTGGTGTTTGGTGTAAATGATGCTGAAAATGGTAACTTTCAGGCACAAAGCCATTTATTCCATTTCTTCAAGAGCAGAGTTCACTCTCCAACTCTTCCCCCTGCTTTCAACTTCCAGGAAATTGTCTGGTCAGTAGAATATATTACGTGCCTGTGAGTGCAGACACAGGGATGTAGCCACACATAGAAAAGTGACTGAAAACAAAAAGCAGTGATTACTTGAAATTGTGGGGCTGCTTTACTGCTCTACAGAGTCAGCACAGAAGAATGAGGGAGCCTTGGCAGAGATTGTTAAAAGTCTGATAAGCAGGATGGGTGAAACCAGAGAACCCAAGACCAAGGATGTATTTGTTGTGTCAGAGTTTCCCAGCTTCTTCATACACATGTTTCTTAAATTCAGACAGGAAATACTCACAAACAGCACCAATGACAGGAACTTCACATTCCTTGCACTTGCTGAGCCCTTGCCAGGGACAGCAAACGTGGGTTTGCCTAGCCTGGCAGTTCTGCTCTCTGGCCCCTTTGTTTAGGGTGAAATAAACAAAATGATAGTATTTTTACACACATAGAATCACCAAGGTTGGAAAAGACCTCAAAGATCATGAAGTCCAACCTGTCACCACAGACCTCATGACTAAACCATGGCACCAAGTGCCATGTCCAACCCCTCTTGAACACCTCCAGGGATTGTGACTCCACCACCTCCCTGGGCAGCACATTCCAAAGGCTAACAACTCTCTCTGTGAAGAACATTCTCATCACCTCAAGCCTGAACTTCCCCTGGCACAGCTTGAGACTGTGTCCTCTTGTTCTGGTGCTGGTTGCCTGGGAGAAGAGACCAATCCCCTCCTGGCTACAACCTCCTTCGGGTAGTTGTAGACAGCAAGAAGGTCTCCCCTGAGCCTCCTCTTCTCCAGGCTAAACAACCCCAGCTCCCTCAGCCTCCGTAAGAAAAGAATGCATTATACAGTATAACTCTAACACAGGGTTTGCATTTTCAGACTTGCTACCTGGCCACCCCTTCCCAAGGTTCTGCCATCAGAAAATGCACAAGGCTCTCTGTAAACATGGCCACTGATGCTGCAGAAGAGAGATCATGAGCCTGCCACTGGCACCATTTAGGAACTCCAAGTCATCAGCTCAACATGCAGCCAGATGCCATACTACAAAATGCTGGACACCATCGAGAGAGCAAGGCAGCACAGATCGTTTGCCAGATATAAACCAAGGGAGTACAAAAATGCATGGGCAACTGATAAACTGAAAGATGCTAAAGGAAGTAGGCAGGATATGCCATCTATCATTCCCAATGCTGGGCTGCTTCATTATGGACCACTAAAAGGGGTCAGGCTCATGTCCAACATCGCACCAACTATTGCTATGGTTGCAGACTCAACACTGGGCTACTGGAACACTTGCCTGAGCCAACATTGCTTCTTTTCACTTTGCTGTGTGTCAGACTGGGCACCAGACTAAAGAGCTCATTACAGTGGGCAACAACATCTGGGACAATTTTACTTCTAAAAGGAGTAAGTTTGAGTGCTGGCAGTATGGTGAAGCTGAAGGAATTAGAGCAAACTACAGGAACACAGATCTGCATTAGCATCAGTGCTTGTGAATTTATGGCTGTACAGCTTCTCTGATGCGAGTACACAATATCAGAGATGACAGACTGGTGTATAAGATGATAGCAAGATCTGCATGCTTTTGAGAAGAATTTTCATTATTTGTCAGAGATTACAGAAAGCAGAAAACAGAACTATCTGATGAAGAGGGGAAAGAACAAGAATTTAATTCCATCTACCAAAAAACCCATAAAAATTTAAAATGAAATGGTGATTTTCTATCACTTTAGCAACTGATTAATGAAAAATTCACATGCAGCAAGTCAGCAGTAAGAGTTAGTGAAAAGCAGAAGGAAATATCACAACTGTTAGTACAGCTCCAGTCATTTAGCACCATAGACTTAGAGGAAAAGGCAACTTCTCAAGTTCTGTAGTTTCAGATCAACAGACATGAAAGATAATTGAATGAGTCTGAGTCTGATGAAAGTCAGCATCAGGGGAATTATCATTCTCAATCCCTAAGATTAAGAGAGATTGGTGAATACAGGAAATTTAAGTCCTGAAGTTGTTCTGAAATATATCAAATAAATGAGCCCCCAGATACCAGCATGATCAGCAAGGCTGGAAAACAAATTATACCGTGTCAAGAGAGCAGACGGTAGCACACCCCGTGGGAGTGAGCCGGCATAGCTCCCGAGGAACTGAGGTCACATTGCACCTGGCCACGTGTGCTGCTGGGATGGAGCTCTGCACTGGCACAGCAAATGGCAGAGGAATGGGCACTGTGCTGTTATTTCTCATTCCTGCTGCAGTAGGAAGGTCCTTGATAGACATGACCTTGGGTGTGACTCACAGCATCTGACAGGCAGCTTGCATCTGATGGGCTTTGCAGTGAGGTTAGAAACCCTTAAAGAATCAGGCTGAGACCCCTTTGCTGAAGCAACAGCAGCATCTGAACCAGCCAAGGGTTTCTTGGAGTTCTCCCAAGCAGTTATTGATCAAACACAACTGGTTAGCACTTACCCATGATAAAGGGCAGGCAGACCGCAGCAGTAGGACAGATGGTTTTTCAGAGTTGGTGTTTCCAGACTCACATAACAGCACATAGTACAATTGTATTCACTTGGAAAAATACATGAGGGTGAGCCACCTGAATTTTGAATTGAAAACAAATCTGCTTGTTTACCATCACAACAAGTTTGCTGAAGGTGAGCCCTAACACAGTGGATGGAGACCAGAGGTGGGGAAAGGAGTGAGTGTGTACCTTAGGTGGGCTTCTCAATGAGAGCTGATCCTTATGGATGGCTCCTGAAGACCTTTGGACCTGGAGCTTACCACAGCCACGTGATACCACGCTGCTTAAAGCCACCTGTCCTCACTGGCAAGTCCTATTTCTTGAGCACTACTACTCTGCAGTGCAGAAATACATAGGAGTCTCTTATACTTTGTGATGCTGAAGTGAGGGAGCAACAGGGGACAGAGAACAGCTTGCCTGTAAAAACATCACTACGGCCTTTAATTCCAGGAGACAACTGAAATCCCATTTTTATCTTCCTGGCATTATGGGTCATTATCATTTACTGTTTGCAGCATATTCTTTTTTTCACATGAGAAGCTCAGAAGGAAAACTTCTTTAAATAGGTGATTTACTGTAATTTAGCTAAATGCTGTATAACACATTACGTTGGTATATTAAATCCAACATGATAGAATGTGCTTTGTTATGCAAAAAGTGGTTTTAATTGCTCATCACCTCAATGTAGTTGCACTTGGTGCATCAATTTTACAGTAGTACCAGTAAAACAAAACAATTATAGCTCAGGAAAATTCCCACATCAGTATGCATCTCTAGCAGGCTTCTAAGTTAACTTGTCAAAAGCCTGAAGAAAGCTGAATCCTGGGAAAACTTAAAACTATGAAAATCAGTAATGTCAATCTGTTTCCCCTTTATGTCTAATCCTAAATCTTTCAAGATTCAAACTCAAAAAAGCCCCAGAAAAACCTTATTCAAACTCATTGAGAGACAACCTCAGCATCAAGCCTGAAATCCAAGGCAGAGCACACCTTTGAAATTTCAGTCCCAAATTTGATACCAGGTACAATTCTACTGCTGCCTCTCATTTGTGAGACTGAACTCCACTTCAAAGTGCCCCAATTGGGAACTCTGTAGGCTCAGATCATGGTGCAGTGGCACAGGCATGAAAAGCTGAAGCCTATGTGAGAAACAGAGAACTTGTTTCAACTTCAAACAATCCTCTTCCCTGCTTCTGCCTGCTTTGCTAACGCATGGCAGGAGAGGGGGAAAAAGAGACTCTGCAATTAGGAAAAAAATGAATGAGAAATCCTCTGTAAAAAATCCATTTTGACTCCAGTCAGGATGAATCATTCCAACTGCAAAATTCCTGCAAATTCTTAACAACAAAAGTAAAAAACATAGGGCTGTTGCTCACTGCCCTCAGTTTCTCTCTCTGTAGTGACTGACAGCAGCTGGGGATTTTGCAGCATGCTGAGCTGACTTTGGCCTGCTGCAGAGCTGAGAAATCTTCCTCAAAAATTCTCTGCCATCCTCTCTTCCTGTTCAGTTGTGCTCTTGCCATGTGCTCTCCAAACCCTAGACGTTGCACCAGGAGAAGTGCAGATGACCACTAGATTAGGCAGGTCTGGACAGCCGGAGAGACCAGATTACAGTTATCCCTTGGATTCTCTGCCAAGAACTTCCTGCGTTCAGCACAGGCCAAAAGCAATTTAACCCCAAACAACAAATTCCCCAGGAAATGTTTCTTGATGTCTTCATCCACACCCCACATATTTTTCATGGTCTCACCATGTGTCTGAACAGAAAAACAAAGTGTGGACAACAGGTAGCTTATCCCAGCTTCTCAGTGGGAGCGGTGCAGGATACAGAGCTCCAAACACACAGTGGCACAGATCTGTCTTTTTTGAGAATAAAACCTCCAGGGCTTTTACCATAGTAGTTGATAGCTTGTGAGAGCCCAAGCTACCATTCCTGCTTGGCTGTCTCCACCCTGCCTGCTCTGTGCAGGTACATTTACTCCAAGCACTCCTTGGTTGTTCCCCAGGTCAGTGAAACATCACTCAGCAACCTCTCTCTCCTCTGCCAAATGCACCTGGTCTTATCTGCCTCATTTAGTACAGCTTCACACAGAGGAGTGCATAACCCAGAGTGTTACAGATAAATGTAATAATCCATTTGACACTGAGGAAAAAAGGAAGCCATGAATAAATTTTCATTAAAGTGTGACCTCATGGCTTGCTTCCTTAATTCCTCTGTGTATTTCCTTGCCTCTTTCTTTTGCCCCCAACCAAATCACAATTGTTAGCAGCTATGATGGAAAGAAAGAGCACATAAAGTGGTTTTTATCCCTTAGTATTATCATGGGCAGAGTACTGAAGCTTCAGTAGAAACTGAACAAGATAGCTGTATATTAGCAAGCAAATTTGCCATGTATATAGGGTTGGATGAAGTTGTAATTATCTTTATGAGCAATATTTCATTATACCTTTTATGTTATTCCATCATTTCAGATGTGGCTGGTGAAGTATCACTGTACTGAACTGTAAAATAAGTTTACAGAGCCATGGCCATCACCCTGTTTTCAGGCTTTTGAAACTCAAGGTGGCTGAGATATGAAATCCAAGATCCTACACATAAGGGTTACAAGTGCATGACTACTGGGTTTGGACTGGTCACAAGAGGGCACCCGATTACAGAGCCAATGGAAACACTTGCAAAGGACTGGTAATAAATAATCACATGTGATGCTGGGCAGCAGATTTGGCAAGGAATGGCACTTGGAGGAGAACAGAGCCACCCCATGCCCAACTGCAAAGGAACTGCTGTCAGAGAAGCAGTTTGCAATTATACACACAGTCACATTGGTTTTAAACTGATGAGGAAATGAAAAAAGTAGTGCCAGCTAAGTAAATAGCTTTCCTTTAGCATCTCAGATCGGTTTGCCTGCAGTGACTAGGCCAGCTCCTGCAGGGAGCCTCATTCCACACCCTAGAAATTATTCTGGGAGTTCTTCTTTCACTTGTAATTCCTGTTCCTTTCTCCATAAATGAACCCCTAGTGCATCATTTATTGCCTTGGTCACAAACCAGCAGTCCTTTGACGGCAAGAGGACAGACAGGCTGAGGCAGGTGCTGAGGCAAAACACCTGGTTGAAGTGCAATGGTTGACAAATGGTTACATCAAAAGAAAGATTGGTCCTTTCTTCAGTCCTGGTCCTTTCTTCAGTCCTGGTCCTTTCTTCAGTCCTGGTCCTTCCTTCAGTCCTGGTCCTTTCTTTCCCCCAAAAGTATCTTCCAGTAGGTTCTCAATGCATTAACAACCTTCAGCAGGTAGCATTAAAAGCAAAGTATGCCTCTATTCAACAAAAAGAATGTTACTACTTCATATTTTTCCTTATTTTCTATCCTTACATAATTTGTTACTCGGGACAATTCTTTTTATCACGCATTTCCATGCTTCTGTAATGGTCTTTATCCTTTTCTGGACCAGGTCTATTCCTACTGCAATCTATTTCTTTTGGATGGAATGGCCCAAACTCACTGTAGCACTCAGAGTGATTATCCCTCAAACTGGTTTTGTGATTTATTCTAAATCTTAGGCATTGAAAAATCAGATATAAGGCTTCAAAGGCAGCTGGTATGTAAAAACTACATTCTTAAATGAAATTAAACATTGGATTCTTTTCATTTACCTTTCAAGTATGTTTAGCTTTTGAAGGGCCATTTACTAAGATATATTTAATTCTCTTTTTGAATCAAAGTAAGTATATTTGTATGTCACCTATCCCCAGAAGCTGGGACTATAAGTCAAGCAACAAAATGAAAATTTGGCACCATACCCAGCTGAAAGTGTAGAGAAGGCAAACTCCCTGCCCAGCCATACACAAATCTGGTTACTTGTTCATCTCTTTCTCTTCTCCAACAATCAAATGTTCTAGGGAGTTGCTTTCTTCTTTTCCCCTGCATTTTGCTTTTCTTCTTTCATCTCTTACTACTTTGAGTTCTTTTTCTGCTAAGTATGAGACTAGAAGTGGCTTTGAAGAGGTGTCATACTTTGGTAATCAGGGACTCTTTCTCAGCATGCAAGGCCACTTCCGTCACAGGCTCACTTACAGAATCACCTTATTTTCCTTCACAGATTAGTCCTCATTACTGGTGATGGAAAGAGATGTCAGCAAAGTAAGCCACTTTAAAAATCAGGAGCATGTCTATAGACCCAGCACTGCTTTCACATAGAGCTGTGAGGGTCCTGCTGGGGATCTATATCACAGGATTTTATGGTGCCGTGATCACTCAGTGTGGTATAAATTGGTACCAGGACCTACAGATTTTAACACAGTGCAAAATCTTCTGGCTTTTCTTTGGGGCTAAACAACTAATATTAGATGTGTGCACTTGCCTTGAAGTGTCATGAAACGGAAAGAATTTGAACATATTGGGGAAACCAACCCAAATACACCAGTGTAATTCTTGTGTGTAGCTCCCATCCTCTCTAAGATGATATATTAGAGAAGGAAAACACTTGAGAAATGATAAGGATTATCCCAAGTAGTGACTGAACACCCATCAGGCAAAGCAAATAGGAGCAAGCTCCCAAGTAAGCAAAGGGAAGCAGTTTATCATGCAACAGGTATTATGCCAGTGAAACTAGTTGATGAAGGACATGGTGGATGCAAGAGGCGCTGGAGGACACTTGGCAAATTATTTGGGATTGAAAAACATTTGGGGTTAGTAAATAAAAACATTACAAGAGAATGTAGTAGTTCCCTGGCATAAAAAGTCTGTGAAGCTTGCTGCCCTCTCACTCATCCTTCAGCACACACACATTGCCTCCAAAGGAAACAGGATTTTGGACTGGGCAAACTTTTGCTCTTTTCTGTTCCTAATTGAATTTTCCCTGATGTGAGATTTGTGTACTTACATTTTAAAGTCTAATTATATTCCCTTGATCAGTGATAATTATCTCATTCTAAAGTTCTTTTAATGAATTATGTAAGTTTAGAACTATTTCTTCTCAGAAAAAAAAATTAGAGTAATAATACTGCTTCTTGTATGTTGAACAGCTTAATACAGTCAGGAGATCCACATTCACCAGAGACCTTTCTTAGATAAGTAAATCTTTACCTGCTAAATTTCCAATTACAAATATCTGATCTAAAGTTTAATCACCAGAAATACAGTATTTATTATCTCCAAATGATTAAATTATGGTATCTCCATGCATATTTACTTAATGTTCATTCAAAGGATCAAGTGGAAGAATGCATACTGCTCTAAGTAGTCCTTGGTAAGCACTCCATGTTCAACAAGCGGCTGGGGGCAAGATCAGGGAAAGCTACAAAAATGTGCTTTGCACCTAGTAAAAAGCTTCAAGAATGAAGCAAATTTGGGCAGGACATTGTGGAAAATGGGGAGGGGGAGAAAAAAAAAGTTAGGCAAGTTAGACTAGACTAGACTAGACCAGAATAGACCAGAACAGAAATTAACCAGGTTGGAAAAGACCTTTGAGACCCCAAACTATCACCCAACACCATCTAATCAACTAAACCATGGCACTAAGTGCCCCATCCAGTCTCTTCTTAAAGTTGCCTCCTACAGAATAGAGGGTACCTAAAGATTGACTTTACTGAAAGACACAAACCTTTCTGGAACTCACTACTGAAAACACCAGCAGTATGTAATCAGGATCAGCTGCTTAACTAGAGACCCAAACTCCAAGAGCTTTCCTTTCTCCATCATCCCTTTACAGTCCTCCCTTGAATATGCATCTTGCCCAGCATATCCTGAAATTATGCATCTCATTTCTTCCCTCTGTTTTTTTCCTGAAGTGCTTGTCTCCTAGGTGCTCCTTTGCCAAAACTTTTCCACCCTTACACTAGCCTTATCATTAGGAAAATTTTCAGCAAGTTCACACATCCCTTACTCTTGATCTTGCTCACCTGCAGTTCAAAACTGAGTTCCCTCCCTATCTGACCAGATTTTCTCAGCAGTGATAGATCTAAATGAAATACATTTCCAGCTCCCTCTCAAAGCAGCCCTCTTCATAGTGAGACACTGTTAACCTCCTGGGCAAGGAAGACAACCATCAAGCTCTACTGAATCCAGCTTGTTCCATCACCCAGGAGTATGGCTTGTTTTATTTCTCTCCCTCCTCTCCCCTGCATTATACTCTTATGAAGAGGCAAAGGAAAAAAAGCCCAACTTTATTTTAGCACAAAATCATCCAGTTGAGCTGTAATTATGGCCATCCTTTTAAAGGCTTATCGAGGACAATTGCACAGCAGTTCTTCCTTGCCTGGGGGCTAGGATCTCAGCATTACCTTCTTGGCAGGCATCAACTAGGGAAGTGCATCTATCAGCATTGCACTGTACTGTTAGTTGTTCACCTGGATTTTTAACACCCATTGAGAGAACATCTAATCCCTTTCCCAGTTAAACCCCTGCAAAACCAGTGCTTTTCCTTTGGCTCTAAGAGCAGTGGGTTTTAATTTCAAACCACTTTGAACCAGATGAAAAAATAAAATAAAATACAAACCCAACCAAAAAAAATCCTCTTTTACCTGGATTCAAATCATTAAGCATGTAGGCAGAACTGTTCCTTTTCTTCCAGCAGCAGAAGCACCACAGATGTGAGCTGCTTCTTCAAAAGTCCCCCATGGATGCAGCTGCTCCCCATGGCAGCATGCCGTTTCCTTCCCATTTCCACTCCTGCTCTTCTCCCTTTTTTTTTTTTAATCAGAAGGCTCTCCCACTGTGAAGTGGGTGCAGTCCCAGTGTGTCTGCCTGGCTGGAAGGACCCAGCACTGAATTTAGCAGCTTTGCAATTGCCACCAACAATACAGAGCACGGGAACACCACTGTGCAGCTTGGTATGGCATAAAGCATGATGATGGGGAGGAGCAAAGAGGGCAGTTTCTACCTAACTGCCATGGATTTTTACCTCAAATCTGCAAACAAATATGACACAAAGAAACTTCAAGTGGTCTTAATTTTTATGCACCTGTTCTATCTTCAAACTATTCCCCAAAGCTGCTCTTCACTAGCAGACATGAAAAGGGCAAGAGACACTGCCTAGCTTCTGAGTTTCTTTGAGAGAAAAAGCTATAACCATATTTTGATGCATCCGACTCAGAAGCTCAACAGCAGTCATTGACACACATAGCAATGGTTAGAGTTCAGCAGGCTTTGGAGAAATTAGGTTACCCATGGAGGCTCTCAAATATAGTGTTAAGCACAAAAAAATCTTGACCTCCTCAAGACTTCAATCTACTCAGAACCCTCACAAACCAAACCTCCTGTTTGACCATTACAACATTACTTCTGCTTTTCTAGGGTGCAGTATTTTTCACAAGTACATTTCTCTAAAGTCAGCAGTTATCATACATGTCAAAGGAGGATTTTCTCAGTCTGACAGCAGCGTGTGTGCCCCAGCAGCACCCCAGCCCTGCACAGAAGCTACGCACTGAGGCGCTGCTGAAGCCAAGGGACAGAGCTTTTCCCCAGCTGGCTCCTGCACACTGTATTCATTTTTAAAAGACCCAGATTGAATCCTTGCTTCATTCTCTCTAGCAGTAATGAACAAAACAGCCACATGGCAGAAATGCTCTACTCCATGGCCTACTACAGTATGTTAAAAAGCCATTAGTTCCCAGGTTTCCTGTCTTTAGCCAATAGGTTACTGTCACTACTGAATCTCAGCAATTGCCCAGCAGCTGAAAGACAGAAGCAGGGCAACTTGTCTTCAGTCCTCTCAGAGTACAGACACAGAGAAACCTCTGAAAATGATAACCTAGGATAGAGTCCAAAAAGCAAATTTAAGGCTCAAATGGTTTAACATTCTCCTCTCTTCTTTCTCATTGTGGTAGTGCTCCATGTAACTTGCTGTGTGTCTTAGAAAGTGTTTCAAGAATGTTCGATCACTCACAAAAGCACTGCAGATGCAAGCTGCCATGAGGTAGGATATGAGGTTTGCCACAGCAGAACTGGAGTAGGACAAGTTTTCTTTGAACCATTAAGACCAGCATACCCATTCATTTAAGCCCTCTTCACATATACTGAGAACATACTGAAATTAATTACCTGGTATCTCTTTACCTTGTACCCTTACCAAATTAATCCAATTTTCTTTATGCCTTCAGCAGATTTACACTAACAAAACCCCCTCTGAGCAGTTTCTAGCTTATATTAATTTATTTAATAGAAGACAAGAACTAGGGCAAGTATGTGAGCCTCATCTGGCAGCACCTGGGTTCTAGGGCGCCTGCATGGAGGTGTAGCTCCTTCCTAATGCAGAGTCCAAACACACGCAAGACTGCAAACCATGCCAGCCACAAAAGACAATGTTGCTCCTCCAATTAGAAACAGAAAGATGAGTTTGCTTTTGTGCCAACTGCCAAAACTTGCCAAAGGAAAAGCTCCTGCTTCCTTACAATTCAAACAGTTGCTTGGAAGCAGCCAGCCTCTTTGGCCTGTGGACAAGCAGCCCAGAGAAGCCTGCACTCCAGCTACCCGTGTTGTGGTTCTCTAGCAGGGCAATTTTAGTCCTAAGGGCTGTCAGAGCAGCATCTTAAAGCAAACCTTTTTCACAATGAAAAATATTAGCACTTACAAAGTTCTTAATATCTATGCAAAGCAAACTATAAATAATTCATTTACTCCACACACATCTGCACCATTTGAGATGCATCAATGCTTTTATCAATACACACAATGGATTTGCACTGCACAGAACAGACTTGGGGGCATGCAGGCTGTCCAAGTATTGTTGAACTGAGCAGTATTACTAAAGGTAAACTGAAATAAATTACCTCAGTTACTACACAATGGGGTTTTTTTTCAGCACAGCAAATAAAACTTATTAGTTCTAGGTCATTAAATTCAATACTAGACTTTAAAAGAGCCTAGAGCTTCTGTGATGTTATTAGTAAAAAATGTAACAAAACATGTGCTTCAGTATTACTCTATTATATTTAGCTGTTAGTTATTAGTGCATTTCTCATAAGGACTTTTGAGATAAAAGCCTATCTACCGTGCTCAGATGCAAGCTAAACACGTGGTGGTTCTGGCTTTCAGCAAGTGGCAGGTTTCCAAATGCCTGAGCCATTCTGAAAATATCATTCAGAGCCTATTGCTAATTTAGCCACTATTGCTCTTCAGATAAGAATAAATACTATTTTGCCACTGCTGCAGGTGAAGCACAGAGAGCTTTGCAGAGCAGGGCTTGACTGTCAGCTTTTTCAGCCAACTGCGTATGACCCAAAATGTGTCTTTTAGTGCCCTGTGTCTCAGTGCTCCTTGCTGCTTGAATATACTGTATTCTTAACTTCAACCTTTATTCTTCTCATTTAGCCACAGCCACCCTGCAAGGGCTGTCTCGCCGTGTCTGGCTGGTGCCTAGCGCAAAGAAGATGCACTCCTGACTGGGGTCTCCAGTCACTTACATACAGCCAAAAATCCTGTCAACAGCCACCTGTGCACACATTCTGCCTTGCAAGATGCCAGCAGCAAGGTTGGAAAAACATCCTCCAGGAAGTAAGCAATGATAGCACATTGCATCCAATCAATCACAATAACCATGGGCAGTATATTATAGGCTGCTATGATGTTTTTCTAACAACAGCAGCCAAGTACTTTCAATGTGGGCAAAATGTATTTGCCATTAAGTACATAAAAGATAAGCATGAGACTCAGCAAGTGGGGTGTATGATTCAATCTTTACTGCCTACTTTGACACTAGGCATGATTCTGTCTCCCTCTGAAAAAGGAGAAGTGCTCCTGAGATGTGAATCTCAGAATGGTTTGGGTTGAGTCCTACCCCACTGCCATGGGAAGGGACCGCTTCAACTGGGCTGCTCAAAGCCCCATGCACCTTGGCTTCCACTTCCCAGGAGGAGGCATTCACAGCTTCTCTGGCAGCCTATTCCAGCATCTCACCACCCTCACAGTGAAGCATTTCTTCCTAATATCTAATCTAAATTTCCCCTCTTTCAGTTTGAGCCCATTACCTCTCATCCAGTCATGATACTCCCAGATAGAGTCCCTCCCCAGCTTTCTTTTAAGTACTGGAAGGCCACTATAAGGCCTCCCTGGAACCTTCTTTTCACTGGGTGGAACAACTCCAGTGTTTCCAGCCTGTCTTTATAGGAGAGGTCCTCCAGCCCCCATTCATCTTTATGGTTTCCTCTGGACTCACTTGAGCAGGTCCTCATCCTTCTACTGCAGAGGGCCCCACAGATGGACACAGTACTCCAGGTGAGGTCTCACCAGTGCACTGCAGAGAGGCAGAATCTTCTCTCCCAATCTGCTGGCCACACTTTTTTTGAAGCATTCCAGGATGTCACTGGATTTCTGCACTGTGGGCACACATTGCTGGCTCATACTAAAGGGTCAGGGAACCCAAATGGGTGGTCAGATTCACAGCTGATAGGAATGATTGCAGCTCCATGGGGCCACAGAGACAACATTCAGAACCTGACCAATATCTTGGGGCAGGTAATGACTACAAATGGTAGTTTTCAGGACAACTCAGATGACTACAAATATTCAGCATGAAGTATCAGCACTCCTCTTTATCCTGGGTTTTGTCCACCATCATAGGAACACTGCAGCATCCCTGTGAGCTTTTCAGACACCTGAACTAAAATCTTGTGTGAGAAGGATTACAGAAAAAGCCTAGTAGTTGTGAAGCCTAATTACAAAGCAATGTGGAGCCTGAGAGCAGACCTCCTAGTTAGAAACTAGACTAATGAGTGGACCATCTGCCATCTGAGGGAGGGCTAATGAAAGGCCAGCACAGGACACTCCTGACAGTGCGTGGAGGAGGAGACACAAATGAGGAAATGTCCAAATACAACATTTACGATATACAGTAGGAAATGAGCTGCTAATTGGAGCTCATATGCATGCTTAACATATGGACAAGATCATTATTGTTGTGCAGTAAAGGGAAAGTCTCAAAAGAGGTGCTAATAGAAAGACACAGGGTGCCATACGCTGAGCAATGGGCAGAAGAATGCAGGGTAGGGCAGTTCAAAATGTGTCCAGACTGGAGTGTTATCAAAACTGTATAAGGCATGAGTATATGACTCTATCTGGAAAAACATGGGAAACACTGTTTGTTCACAGAAGACTGCAGTTTTGTGGGAAATATGCCTTACATCCATGCAAAACTATATTTACCAGAGGGAAGACGTTATACATAGCTCCACAGAAAAACTTCATTCTCTGTTCATGCCAAAGTTTACCTCATTATCATTCCCTTGTACTCTAGCAAATAAAGAAAATGGCAGTAAAGGTCTCACTAAAACATCTCTTCCTTCATTAGAGCCATTAGGGATATCAGTGCTAAAAATAAGGATGCTAGACAAACAATTCTGAAGTGCAGAGCAGCTAATATTTCCACTATCATTATTCCCACAGAGTGATTATGGGCAGCACCATTCCCCAAGAGTACACAGCCTGAGAAAGATCTCCTGCCCATCGGCAGATGTGTTCGTGAAGGTGCTTTCATCTGCAATTGCTTTCCTCTGTAGCTGAATTGGTGGAAGAAGTCAGAGACAGCTGTGCTCAGGGCAGCTGGGGAACATGTTAATTCAGCACTATCCTTTAACACTTCTCTCTTTTCATTATAGGTATAAAAATTGTTCCCAATAGGCACAGTAGACAAGGAAAGCCAAACATGAGGAAGAATTTAATTCAGTTCCTCATTAAATTCAAAAGAAAAATGAGTAACTTCAGTGATAATACAGGGGGCGGATTGGAACCTACACGTACAACATACCACAAATCAGTTCATTTTCACTAATGCTTGTCCAGGTTGCAGCAATTTCTAGTGAGAGCCGCAATCTGCCTCCCCCAAAACAGCCCTACTCCAGCAAACACTACATGCATGTGCTGATTTTGGCTGGGACAGAGTTGGTTTTCTTCATAGTAGGTGGTATGGGGTTGTGTTTTGGATTTGTGCTGGAACCAGTGTTGACAACACAGGGATGTTTTCATTCCTGCTGAGCAGCGCTTACCCAGAGTCAAGGCCTATTCTCCCCTTACATCACCCTACCAGCAAGTAGGCTGGGAGGCATAAAGACTTATCAGGGCACACAGCTGGGACAGCTGACCCCAAGTAACCAAAGGGATATCCCATACTATATGACATCACTCTCAGCCTACAGAGCTGAAGGAAGAAGGGAGGAAGGATGTTACAGTGTCTTGTCTTCTCAAGGAACTGTTAGAGGTGATGAAGGTCTGCTCTCCTGGAGAAGGCTGAACACCTGCCTGCCCAAGGGAAGTGCTGACTTAATTCTGCATTTTTCCTTTCCTTTTGCTTGTATAGCTTTGCTTTACCCATTAAACTGTCTTTATCTGAACACAGGAGCTCTGTCACTTTTATCCTTCTGATTCTCTACCCCACCCAAGCAGGGGACAGTGAGTGAGTGTCTGGGTGGGGTTAAACCACAAGAGTACATTAATTCAAGATTTATTTGGTTTTTCCCTTGACTAGAAAATGTAATGCAGCAGAGGATAAAAAGAGCACACAGCTTGCGTGCAAGCACCAGCCCAGCTGCTGCTGGCCTTTGGCTTGCATATTGCTTAGTAATGCTTCACCCCTCTGGTGGAAAAAAATGCTTTCAAGGGGATTCTAAATCTGATGTTGTGTTTGTGATAAAATAATGACTGGCAGTGCTCCAGCCACTTCTATCCACATGCTACTGCACTTGCTGAATGCTGGTAGAACTTCAGGCAAAGGCTGTAGTTTTCAATGCCTAGCTATGAGCCTATTGGAGATTCCTAAATAAAATAATTACAGTAACAGAGCAGTGATGTTTGCATATTTATCAGAAGGAAAGCAGGAACAAGATTTTGAGGACTGAATTTCTGGGCTCAAGCTGTCCTTAACTGGGCAGGGAGCTGAATAAGATGGTCTCCTGAGGTCCCTTCCCAACCTCAAACACTCCTTGAATCTGTAGTTTCAGGAGCAAAATAAGGAACAGAAGGGATAAAGATGGAGAGTAAAAAGAGATGCCCAAAGAGCAGGGAAGGAAAGTAAAGGAGCTGTGACATGTTCATGCCTCACTCACCAGTTATCCATTTAGCCTCTGGGTCATGAATTTTGAAATCATCAGTGAAGAGATCTTCCACTGTAATCTTCTTCTTCTGAGACAAGCTGTTATCTTCAACTGTGAAACATTTGAGAACAAACTGTCATTACTTCAACTTTGAAACACATCTAAAAGTACAGCAGCTGTGACTAGTGCCATGTCATATCTCATTCAGAAGCAATCCAGACAAAGCCTTCTGCCACACATAAGCCCCTTCCCATTGCTACCATTACAAATGTACTATACAGTGAGTGGTTCACAAACAGGAACCTCCTGGTTATTTGTGCAACTACATATATTTTCAGAGATAACCTGATCAAAAAGGCATTTAAAAGTCATGAAAACACACCTATAGATGTCATAGAATCATAGAATCAATAAGGTTGGAAAAGACCTCAGAGATCACCAAGTCCAACCTGTCACCCAACACTTCATGACTAATTAAACCATGGTTTCAAGTGCCACATCCAATCCTCTTTTGGACACCTCCAATGACGGTTACATCATAGCACTATGTAACACTGACTATTCTGAAGATCATTAGAGCTACTTAAGTCTATTTTGGAATCTTTGGTTAAATTAATGAAAAAAAATAATTAAAAGTAACCAAGTTTTTATAGCTTATGTCTTTATTTCCTTGAAACTTTTGTGCAGAACCTCAGTTGGAAAGATAGTCTACAAGAGGACACAGTCTCAAGCTGCACCAGGGGAGGTTTAGGCTGGATGTTAGGAAGAAATTCTTCATAGAGAAAGTGATTTGTTATTGGAATGGGCTGCCCAGGGAGGTGGTGGAGTTGCCATCACTGGAGGTGTTTAGGAGGAAACTGGGTGGGGTGCTTGGTGCCATGGTTTAGTTGATTAGACAATGTTGGATGATAGGTTGGACACAATGATCTCGAAGGTCTCTTCCAACCTGGTTTATTCTATTCCACTCCATTCTATTCCACTCCATTCCAGGTTCATACAGATTACTTCAGAAGTGCATAAAAGTTTTCCATGGGAATCAGACATTCAGCTTCAGAAATAGCTTTGCAAATTCTTTGAGACACAACCCTAAATCCTGAGGTGTTGCACACTACTTCCCATACCAGTTTCAATTTTTAGTGAAGATACCCAGTTTCATTTGCAAACATGGAAATCTGGATAGCTTTTACATTGAAGAACCAGACTGCCAGCTTAAGTTGCTGCAAGATCAACTTGGCATGAACAGTGTTCTGCACGTAGCTGATTCTTTCTAACTCTGTAGCACTCCATGCTCCCCTTAAAACCCCACTTGTATGTTTTACTCCACTGTCCTTCATACAATACTCTCCACATTTCTCATGATTCAAAGGCTGCCAAGAGATTTCTGATGCAAAGAAAACCTAGAGCTGATTTATTTCTACATTGTTACAAGGAAATGTGTTACATCTGGCACGTCAGTGAGACTAAACATACGTGGGTCCAACAGAATGAAACAAAGGCCTCATTTTGACCACTTGAAGTCTGCTGCAGCCAGCATCTTCTTCTGTGTCAAAATTATACCTTCTCATGCCTGTCACCACCTCTCTGCTATGTGAAAATTCTGAGAAACACACCACAGAGGCTCCTGAAGTGTTGATGGATTCTTGGGCCTTACAGATACATGGTCTATGTATGATGTCACTGAACTCTACAGTGGGCAGTTAATTAACATGAAAATGTATTTTAATTTTCTCAAAGATTAAACTTTTAGAGAAAAACTAAAGCCAGCAGTTTTGATGAATATAGTCCTTCTTTTTCCCCCCTCAATGGTCATTTTTAGTTCTTGTTCTGATAAGCAGTCAGCTTCTATGAATAATTCGTTCCCAATATTCACTTTTGGCTGAAAAAATATTTGCATAGAAACCTTTCAGTTAGCTTTAAACACATTTGATCTTTAGAGGAACACATGAGGCCACATTTTTCCGCAGCAGGGATCTGCTTCAGCATCTCTCCTCACTACAGCATTCTCATGCCTGAGGTCTATCAGTATCGTGCAGCCTAACCTATCTTTAGCATCATTTAGAACTGAACTTCTTAAACTGAACACACTGGTAATTAGGAACAGTTGAATCATACTCTAAGCCATTTTTCAGAGGGAAAAAGTCTTCTTTACTGCACGAAAATGAAGCCCCTGAACTACCTGCAACCACTGAAAATTACCAAGGAAAATTCCCTGTGAAACACTAAAAGTTGTTTTGCTACAAACTATCATTTTTACCAAATTAATTTACAGTCACCAATTTTCATAGTTTTCCCAAGTCTGAGTGAGGTTTCAATCACACACTGCTCAGGGTGGCTTCCAAGACACACATTAATGCAAGTCCTCAGCCAAATCTTTGTGTGAGTATTATGCCAAGGATTTTTGGTTTGCATTTTATTTATTAAAATGGAATATTCAGGTCAGTGGAACTTCAGAAAGCTGTTCCAGAGAGTTCTCACCATGGTGCAAGGCTCCATCATGGGGTATGCAGGGAGATCAGAGCAGACTGGAGTAGTCTGCATACAGTTCTGGGATTACAACTGTTTCAGTCACTGCTTCCCAAATTCTGCTTTGAGGAACAGGGACACCCTCTTTCCTACCATGAGAGCATAAGCACAGGCATAAACAAACCTCTGTTTTGGAGAGTTTGGGAAGGACAGGATGGGAACCCTTTCTCATTCCATCTTTCTGTACAGGATGGAGACAGCTGAACTGGGAGCCACACCACCTCTAAACCTTCACAACACTTCAAACTCCTCCTAAGGGACAGGAGGAAGAGGGAGAGGCGGTAACTGAAGAATGAAAGTCCAGGAGCCTCCCTAAGGCATGTTGTTGAGATTCCCTTACTGTCTCCTCCAGTGGGCTGCAATACCTGGGATTGGTCCTATAATGAACCATGGACAGCTTTAATGTTAGCCATAGACCTGGGGAGGAAACAAATAACTAAATAATCAATAATTCAATTATTTGTGAGTAAAAAAATCAGATTTACTGGTGTCCCATCTAACAGATAGGTAAGTCAGAGTGTTCATTAAGAATGTCCATTCCATTCCTCTGGCCTCAGTAGAGACATTTTTGGAGGAAGAAATGCAATTCTGGGATCTCAAATAGCCCACCCTGTCCTAAGCAGCAGACTGAGCATGCCTTAGAGCATCTAAGCCAGCTGGTGGACAAAAGTTTCACCCACAATGAACTGCAGAGACCTTGAGGTCTCCTTGGGTTTTTGGAAGGAGATGATCAAGCATGTGCCACCACCTTTTTTCCACTTATGTCCCCCAACCCCAGCAGACTCAGCAGCTGCCAAGGGCCTGACAGCACAGCAGCATGGCAGTAGTACAAGCGTCACAAGGACCTGTGATTTGAGTGCCAAGAAACCCACACCCAAATACTAAGGCTATGCAATAAAACAATCAAGTGAAAGCCATGTCCATTGTATTTTGATACAACATTAAAGGCACAATGACAATTCTGCCCTGGCCAGACCTTCTGGGTTCATCTGTCTGCACCTCATCCTTGAAGCCAGCACACCTAAAAGGAGGAGGGCCGAACTGATAAAAATGTGCTCTTCAAAACACGATCAGAACAAAAATCCTCCAGAAACTATGAAAAATCAAACAGAAAAGGACTGTGAGCTGACCTCCCTGCCTGTTTTGCCTCTGCACTATCAATCCTTTCTTTCAAGCTTCTTATCAACTCCAGCAATGCTCAGAGGCTGCTTGATGGGCAGAAGGTTTCAGTCACCTTTGGGTGCCCAGCTTTCTTTCTGTGATCCCCGTGGCTCAGCTACAGGTCAGTGTCAGATGCTTTTCTCACACACCCCTGGGCTATGGCACATCACAAGCACGTGGCTAAGTGTGTGTTTGTTAATAGCCACTTCTTGGTGGCCAGCAAACCAGGAGCTCCCAACCCTGCTCAATCATTGGGCAGATCCCATCCCTCTTTTGCCCTAGCAATCTTTCTGTACCCAAAAGGCAGTGGCCAGACACAGCAAAGAGGCAGCCTTTCTCCTTTCTGTAAAATCCCACTTTCCCCCTTTTCTTTTCCTTTTTTTTTTTCTGTTGTTCATGGCATATAATACACATTTCTATTTAACAGCTATGAACAAACTCATTACATCCTTGCACATCTGGTCACAGGATATTTCTTTGGTCTTTCCAAGCACCAAAAGCCGTACAAAGCTTTCTAGAAGACGCAGTTGTCTGTTTGACAGAGTGCTGTGAATTAATGCTGTGCAGCGACTACTTTGGTACCATCTCTGAAAAATGTTCCCTATGAATTCTGTAAACATTTTAACCTTGTAAACATTGGACCACTAGATGGATAAAGAACTGGTTTGATGGCCGCACCCAAAGAGTGGCTGTCAATGGGTCCCTGTCCCAGTGGACGCCAGTGACAAGCGGAGTCCCTCAGGGATCAGTCCTGGGACCTGTCTTGTTCAGCATCTTAGTGGGTGACATGGACAGTGGCATCGAGTGCACCCTCAGCAAGTTTGCTGATGACACCAAGCTGTGTGGTGCAGCAGACACGCTGGAGGGAAGAGTTGCCATCCAGAGGGACCTTGACAGGCTGGAGAGGTGGGCACAAGCCAACCTCATGAGCTTCAACAAGACCAAGTGCAGGGTCCTGCAGCTGGGTCGAGGCAATCCCAGGCACAAATCCAGGCTGGGCAGGGACTGGCTGGAGAGCAGCCCTGAGGAGAGAGACTTGGGGGTGCTGGTGGACGAGAAGCTCAACAGGAGCTCTCAATGTGCACTTGCAGCCCGGAAAGCCAATCAGATCCTGGGCTGCATCAGGAGAAGTGTGACCAGCAGGTCAAGGGAGGTGCTTCTCCCCCTCTACTCAGCTCTGGTGAGACCCCACCTGGAGTACTGCATCCAGTTCTAGAGCCCCTATTACAGGAGGGATGTGGACGTGCTGGAGCGTGTCCAGAGAAGGGCCATGAGGATGAGCAGAGGGCTGGAGCACCTCTCCTATGAGGACAGACTGAAAGAGTTGGGGCTGTTCAGTCTGGAGAAGAGATGGCTCAGAGGTGACCTCATTGTGGCCTTCCAGTATCTGAAGGGGGCCTACAGGAAGGCTGGGGAGGGACTTCTCAGGATCTCAGGTAGTGATAGGACTAGGGGGAATGGAATGAAGCTAGAGGTGGGGAGATTCAGGCCAGATGTGAGGAAGAAGTTCTTCACCATGAGAGTGGTGAAGGCCTGGAATGGGTTATCCAGGGAGGTGGTTGAGGCCCCGTCCCTGGAGGTGTTTAAGCCCAGGCTGGATGAGGCTCTGGCCAGCCTGATCTAGTGTGGGGTGTCCCTGCCCATGGCAGGGGGTTTGGAACTAGATGATCCTTGTGGTCCCTTCCAACCCTGACTGATTCTATGATTCTATGATTCTAATATGGAGCTTTTTCAGCTAAAGGTCAGATTTGAAAGGGACAAACTTAATGTGTCACTCCAGAAAGCTTTAAGTATCAGGAACAAATGTGCAAGAAGTCCTTGTTTGCCCCCATGTCCGAACAAAGGTGGGCTAGAAACTAGGCTTTTCCTATGCAAAATGTTTAAAGGAACTTGGGGAGGTGTGGTGGTTTTAGGCTATGCCTTTAAATTTTAGCTGCAGATTCAAGCAAAAAAGTAGAAATACACAAATAAATCACTATTGGGTGGCAAAAGAAAAACAAAAGATTATTCTAAGCAAATTCGTTGGACAAATGTCTGGGATAAGAGAAGCTGTATCATAACAATTCTTCACACACCACTTCCATTCCCATTCCTTTTCTCTTCTCCTCTGATCTCAGCTGTTCTGCTTTGCCCAGGAGATAACAATGCTTCTGGCTGACCTTGAGATGAGAACACTGCTTCCTCTCAGCTCCTCTCTTTTCTCTCTCTGGTACAGGGCAGGTGGGGGAGGTTTGGGGGGGTCAGTGGAGCAGTTTTCCCTGGTCTTCTGGACCAGGGAGTTTCCATGTTATTTGCTAATTGTAAATATCTGTATAATATTGTAAATACTGTATATTTTGTACATATTCATTGCATTCTATTGTAGAGTGTAGTTTTTGCTTGTAAACACAGCTTCATTTGCTTCTAACTGAGTTGGTCTGGCTTAAAAGTTAATGCTGGTGGGAAACTTCAACCCCACCACAGGAGGTTTGGGGTTTTGTTTTCTTAACCAAAATTTCTGTAGGATTGCATCCTCTCCTTGGCTTAGATAACTCATGTGTGCACACACACATTGATATCTTTAAGCTTTTGCATACCATTAAATAAATACACAAATCCCGCTGCTATAATGGGACCATACAGGTGCCATATGCTGCAACAAGTGAGCAACCACTAGTTAGGAAAGGCTCAGTCCCACACTTTTATCATTGGTGTAAATAGCTTCATGTCTTTCAGAGGTGGGTGGAACAGCAGGACTCACACACACAAAATCAGAATCCCTCTGTGTAGGTGTGGCAGTGTCAGGCTATGCCTTTAAAAGTTAGCTGCAGATTTTGAGCAGAAAAGTGGAAGAATATAAACAATTCACAATTGGGTGTAAAAAGGAAAACAAAAGATTATTCTAAACGAATTTCATTGGCCACAATGTGTGAGATGTACCTTAGCAATCTTACACATTCCACTTCATTCCTTTCCCTCTTCTCTAGCTGCTCTGCTCAGCTGGGGAGAATCTTATCGCTGCCTCTGACCTTGCAGATAAGAACTAACATTCCTTCTAACATCTCTCTTCTTTTCATCTAATTACAGGGGGAAAGGAGGTGGCTTTGGCGGGGAGTGGGGCAGCTTTCCCTGGTCATTTTGACCAGGGGTTTTTCCATACTGTTTTCTGATTGTAAATACCTGTATAATATTGTCAATCCTGTGTATTTGTACATATTCATTGCATTCCATTGTAGAGTGCAGTTTTTGCTTTGTAAATACAGCTTCCATTTGCTTCCTGACTGAGTGAGCTGTACTTTAGTTAATGTAGTGGGAAATTCCAAACCGCCACAGTAGGAAGTTGTGTGCGTGTCGTGAACTATGTTGTACTTCAATGCAAGCTTCCACCACTTAGTGCTTCTTTTGAGAATGTTGCTCTGGAATACCAAGGGATATACAAATCACAGAAATGCTGAAACTTTGATAGGGTTTTATGAAATAAGAGCTCAGCACTAGCTAGCATCAAAGCACCGCTACTGTAAGTACAATGTCTGTGGACCGTAAAGAGCCCTGTTCCCAGGTTATGAGCTGATCCTAAAGCTGGGTGAGTGACCTGCCTCTGAGAAACCCAGACCACAATTGTAGTCTTTCTGCAGCCAGATCCAGCATTAAAGCCTTCTTTAAAGGTTTGGGTTGTTTTGCAAAAAAATCTCAAAGAGGTATATAAATCCACCCCCCCTTCCCCCCCCTTTTTTTTTTCCCTCAATAATGAAATACCTTAAGCAAATCTTCCCCATTCCCTACTCTACCACTCTTGGTTTTGCAGGAGACCACCCAGACTACCCCAATTTTCAAGATATTCAGAAATGTTACCATCAGGATGCAAGTTATGGGTCCAGTTAACCACTTCTCTTTATCTGAACATGAATTACAAGACTGCACGCTGCACTCTCTCCTATATATGTCCCAAAGTACTCTCTGTAGACACTGCATGATGTTCAGCACTGGGTTTTGAGCATCTCCACATTACATGCCTTGGTATTGCACTGCAAAACAGGCCTTCACACCAACAGCAAAATACTTAGGTACAAATGGTTTCCCAGTCAGAGAAGGGTCAAAGCAGACAGGAAAAAATAATAATTCAGAGGTAAAATGTAAAAGGTCTTTTGTAGTAGTGTAAGAGAGTCAGGCTGGACTCCAATGTTATCATTAGAAGGAAGATTTAAATACTTGAAATATTCATAAGCATTGTGCTCTGTCCATGCCAGACTGCCTCACACACTTGACACACTTTCAGTGAAGATGGGGTTTGTTTTGCTTATGATGCCACTCTCAGCTTTGGCAGCAGCTCCTCAAGAACATCCACAAAATTGCTTTGCCTCCTTCCTTCGTTGCTCATCTGCCCCTTCCTTGCCTCTTGTTCAAAAATCTGTCACTTCTTTTTAGGTTTGGCTACCACAGCATGAATGTTTCTCCTTCCAGTGAACTATTTTATGGCAGGAAAATGCAGGCTCTGCTTCTCATTTTGGACAGGATCCTCCATCTTCACCACTCCTACCTTACTGGGAAGTGCTATCCCCAGTCAGAATTATCAGTGTAGCACTTTCTACATTTGTCAAGCCAGTCTCAATGTCTCACTTAGCACTGGCTGGTGGGAAATGTCTGTGAAATGAGCCTCCTGCTACCCTCTGACATAGTGAATCCTTGTAATGAGCTCCAGGGCCAGTGGCCCAAGAGAAGATTTAACTCAGCTGCTGCCAAGCCACAGCAGCAACCCAAGCTATCTGATTTTACCCTTGGCAGTCTCACCATGATGCAGTCTGAATCCATAATAAAAACAGAAGCAGCACTGAGCTCAGAGTTTTTGTATTTGTATGTAAGACACATTCTGAAAGATCAGCAGAATTAAAGCCCAGTTTACCAGCAAATCAAGTAATTGGACAGCTCAAAACACATGAATGGAAATTTTAGCACAGGAAGTGACTTTACATATTTCTATGTTTTAAGCCCCCACACTCTCTCAACACTGCTGTGTGGTGGTGTTGCTAAGTGCAGACCAATAACTGTGTGATTTTTGTGCTCACACCTGTGTGCACACATGAGAATGTATATGCATACACAAAGACAAACATAAACACACAAACACACTTGGGAATTTTGATTAACATTGAACGTGGGCATTTCACATTCCCACTTCATATGACCTAAAATAGAAAGTCATCGTCATAACCTATACTTACTTGTGTTTTCCTTAATTAGAGAATATCAACTGTAGATTCTCAATGCTCCATACAGCTTTTCTGTCTGGGCACTTACCTGGACAACAGCACTGCAGTAACTATAGTCATAATTTTCATTAGGGGATTCTATGTGTGATTTTCCCTATGGAGAAGTGGGAGCAAGATTCAGGAGAAGTCCTATGTGAGGTCTACATTTAGGCCCAGAATTGAAGCCAGAGCTGCTAAATCCTCACCAGGTATCATTCCCACAATCTCTATAAATAAAACATTATTACAGATGGTCATGTAATAGGAAAGACTTGTGCCTTCAACTGTCTTTAGGACTTTATAGGTATGCTTATGCTTCTCCCCACATATTCATCTCTATAGAATCCCACTTCTTTGGGTGGCATTTCCATACCTAATGGATAAGGGGTTTACTTTTCACTGCAAATAAGTAGTGCCTGATGTGAACACAGTTCACACACACCTTGTCCCAAGATATCCTAGAGTTGAAATGCACTGTCTAAAGGTGTTAAATCTGAGTCTTATCAAAATAAATGTTTGAAAATTATCCTTAAGCTTAACCTTAATTAATTTAATTACTTAATTACCCCAGTAAGACCAGGTGTTACTTACATTTACTCTGAAAACTTCAGGGTAGCATGAATTAAACTGAACATGGCATGATGATAAATAACCCAAAGGAAAATAAGATCATTTCACTCACTTTGACATTAACTCCATGCACTCTTGCATTTCTTGACATATCACTGTGTCCAGTCTACCATAGAGAGAACTGGGGGATTAAAGCTTTGTCAGGGAAGATGGTCCACATCTGAACTGCTCACAGGCTACAAGGTAGAAATTTCTGCCACACAATTTCCATCTTGTCTTTCCACTTCACTGTCTTGTTTTATTGTATTTCCTATGTTTTCTTTTCTCCCTCGCCTGCACTCTTCTCTTCAGCTCTGTGCTTTCTATCCTGCTACCCCCAGAACCACTAACATGTATTCATTCAAGAAGGATCTCCTGTTCTTCTCTTCTATGTCCTTCTGCAGAGGACCTTCTGCCTTCTCCTGTATTGTGTAGCTCCTCACTCTTTCTGACATTGAATTATCTTTTCTGTGTCATCTCATTTGTTTGTCTTTTTGTATTCAGATCACAACCTCCTCAGAGCCACAAAAGCACCTTATTGCTGCTCTGTACGTAGGCATGGATATATACAGGGCTACATAAATATGTAATAATCAGTAACCATAATGATACCACATTAGAATTCAAGCCTACAATCTCAGAAGCTACTGTAAGGGAAGTAATTTACAGAGGTTACATGCACAGGACATTGTTGAAACTTGGTAAGGGTATTAACTCCAAGAGTCCCTCATTGGGAATTTATTAATTGCCTGCTGTGTTTACATGCTTGCTGGCACATGGTTATCTGGAATTGCTTTGTAAAGCTGAAACACTATGATCTGATCTAAAAATCAGTCTAGTTGAATCGGATGGGATTTAGGTGCCTGAGTGTGGGCATCTGATGCTGTTTTAGATGGTATGCTGTATGCCACCCAACTGGCAGCTGCTGCTCCATGTGGGCATGAACTTCAGGAAGTCCTGTGTCCTAACTGACTGCCCTGTGCAGATGTCTCTCATGCCCTGGCACATCTAAAGTGATACTCCTGATCTCTTTAGATAACCAAGTTTCAGGCTCCTATCTTCAGCTCAGCAGCCCCGATCTTTGAATTGAAATGTAAAACTCTCAAACAGTCTACCTAAGAATGGCCTTGAACTCAGCCTCACATCAAGATAAAGAACAAGAAGGATTATTCCTCTGATGTTGACTTTGCAGTCAATTTGCAATCCCTTTACCCTTGAAAGCGTGAAATCACAGAAGAAAGCCAAAATGGAAGTGAGTTAAAGGTTATAAATACCTGGTGTAAGGAGTATAACAGAGGTGACAATCAGGGAGCAGATAACGAGAATAACAAGTAAGGCAATTGCAATTCCTTTCCAGTTTCTTTGTGGAGGATTACTCCCCACCAGCTCCTAGAAACATCAAAGGAAAGCAAACATTTAGAAAAGGCTCTTACACAAGGAAACAAACAGCAGAATCCAAACAGCAATGCATTTCTGCAGAACCACATCACGCCCCCTGCAACCATGGCAGGTGAAGCCTGTCATCCAAACACAATTTGTGCCAATATAATGAATTGTGTATTAACTGAATTCATTCCCAGTCAGATTCCATAATGAATAGATGCAATGCTTACATAGGATGCTCAGTAGTAAAACCCACACCTCCCACTGCCTCCTCGCATAGGGACACCAGACGCCCACACCAGCACTCTCACAAACTCACTTATTTAAACCAATTTCCTACCAATCCTCATTAAGGCTGGAAATAAAGAGCTTTACAGTAACTTCCAAGAGACTTCGATAATAAAATGCTAGAGAAGATAAATAATTCACAGGGACATGTATGGAGACACAAATCAATAAAGATATTCCCATGGTGAACTTTCCTGTCTTCCCAGAAAACATCACATCTCCTCAGGCCACCTTGCACACGTTTCAAGGCGGGCAGGTCTAAGGATACAAAGACAGGATTCACATCTAGTACATACATTAAATTTAATCACATCCATGTAACTTCAGAATAAAAGCTTCACCACTATTCACTGATTAGCTTTGATTTCACTGTGGTTGTGCCATATGTTCTGCCTGTGATGCATACTGCACCCCTGCTCTCCAGACAGGATTTTATGAAGTGCCGTGTTCGCATTCACAAGACCTTAAATATTTATTGCACTTTATGTCTTTCATGCTTTTTGGTGGATTCCCTTTAGTGCTGTGCATTAAAGGTGATTTCATGCACGCAGTGAAGCATCCCCAGGAGCTGTATGAAGTATCAGTGAACTTCACTTTCCTGGTAGACTGGATTTTCACTCAAGTGATCTGGCCTCACAGCCAGAACAACTCTGGTGCTCCTCCTCCTTGTCAGCCTCACTGGTTTAGAATTTTTGCCTCATTTCCTTTATTATGAGGGATGGTGAGTCTAAGACCACTACTTCCTTAAAAGATAGTTCTGGATTTATCTTTAATATTTTTTTTCCAGGAAAATAAAAATCTTTATACCCGACTATGTTTTTCTGTAATCCAGAGAATTTGTTTCACTTACTGCAGCCTTTCTTTACACACAGCAACGTGAGCTGAAGAGAGAGGTCAGGCACACCTCCCAGTTTTGATTTTAAAAAATGCTGGGAAATAGTCTTCAGCTTTTTCCATGTCACAGATCTAGTTCACAAAAACCAAAAAGATAATGTTGAGACTCTTCCTCTTTGGGGATCTATCCCTTACAAAGCCTATAATTCTACAACAGAAAGCCAAGTTTGAGGCATTAAACCTCTTGGGTGGCATCTGCATTTTGATATACTGGTTCTGGAAGAGACTTGATGGCAAAGAAGGGTAGAGGTTAGCACACCCTCCCGTCTTTGCCTTCTCATTTGAACCTGGCTTTCTGTTTGGAAAGAGCACATGCATAGTTTATTGTTCTTACTAGAGAAACATCTGAAAAGTAGGTCAGGAGCTTTGAGAAATGCCATTTTGCCAAAATAAACAAAAAACCAAAACCCAACCAAACAAAATAAACTCCTGCCTTGCTACAGCAACCTCACCCTAAGCATGAATAAAAATGTTAATTAATTTACTCTTCTAACACCTTTTTTAGGAAACTGTTACGATTCTCATTTTTCAAGTGATGCAAATAGGCTCCAAAGAGACCCTGTGCCTTTCCTAGGGTCACATACAAAGTGAGAACTAAAGTCAGGAAAAGAATCCAGGGCTGCTAAATAAATGGCAGAAATATTCTTCCTTTCACAACAGGGCACAGTGGGACCTAGAGAGATGACAGAACCAAGAAGTAGTAGCTGAGAAACCCAGCCAAGCCACAACAGTGTCTAAGGACAGAGGTAAGACGCAGGCAGCACTAAAGGACTGATGCAAACAGTCACATTCCTGAAGACATTCTAACAGTCCTATCTCATCCTGAGTGATCAGTGGGTTTAAATTTGAAAAAAATAAGAGTTCAAGGATTGTATTGTATTGAGTAGAATTAGGATCTACAAACCCAGATGCAGATAAAAACCACAATAAAACCTTGCATTAAGTAAGGTTTCCTTGTCCGTGAGTCCCAGGGAGACAGAAACCCATGCACATGCTTAAGCTTTCAGGACATCAATACTACCACTGTATCCATTATCACACCATAACACCATTAATTTAATCCTCAAGCCATCCATTTGAGATCTGAGCAAAATCACAATCAAAAGCCCTGGGAATTTCTAGTGCACCAAGAGGACTAAAACATGAACAAAACTTTGGGAGTTAATACATTCCAAGAAAGCAGAAAGTGAATGTTTCCCCTGATAAGAAACACACCTAAAGGGATAAATGACATTTCAAAGAAAGGTGAGCTTTATTTAGCACAGGTTTGGAAAGCAGCTTTTTGGTTCCTCTCTGTCATTTGAAGTCTCTTTCGATGGGAGTCACAGTAAACCAGCTGCACTCTCATCATGCCATGTACACAGCATCACTGCTGCCTCAGATCTTCCCTATCTGCATTTCTGTTAATTTGAGAGAGATGTTGCTCTGTCACTGTGACCAGCTTTTACATCCAAGAGATTACAGCCTCACCACTGGTCCATGATACTCTACGCCCTTGGCAGCCAACTCCCACCCTTCAGCAGGACTTCCCACAAGCAGATGTAAGCTGCCTACTCACATTGCTCAGGAAAGCCTCTGTTCTTGGGACCAAAGCCAGGAAGGTGTTTAATTAAGCCCTAGGCAGGTACAGATTCAAGCACATAAATAATGTTCCTGAAGTGGCACCTCAAAGAGTTTGTTCCCAACACACAGCACAAAACTATAATTTGCCTGTGCCTCAAAGATCCCAGCTTGCCCCTGTAAACACAGAGATCTAAATCAAACAGAGGCAGATACCCTTCATGAACCGTGGCTGCTAATCCCAAAGATACTGCTTTGGTTTTAACACTGAAATCTGGGTCTAGTGCACAAATGGAAATAAATCAAGCATGCACTGTTTCTGCTCTGCCCAAATGATTCTACTGAAAACAGCATAAAAGGAAACAGTAAAACGAAGTCACTCATGGGTAGGAGTCACCTGCTCTTGGCTTCTCATGAATAACACAACCCCTGCATGACCTCTGAAAGCAAGCTAAAGCCCCTCAGCCTGTTTTCTCTCCTAGCTGCCTTTGCTGTTTGTTTTCCACCCTCTCCTTTCTCTTATATGAAATCTCAATTAGTTTTTGGTTAGAAAAGTAAAACAGATGTTACTACAGGTTTTAAGATAAGCACGCTTCACTGATGCTGCACACTGAAAACTGTAAATGTTATCGCCTTCATCTTAATTTATGATCGAAAAATAACAGCATCCACCTGTGAAGCTGACTTTGAAGCCGTAAATCCAGACAGCTACAGCATTTCAAGCCTATAAAACACAGCTCTGTGATGACATATTTTCCTGCCTGTGAAAGAATCACCGTGCTGACATGTTATGGATGGACGCCGGATATGCTCTAAGCCAAGATGCTGTCAACAACATTCTGCTTGGCAGGATTATTTGAAATGTGCCAAAACGCTGCCAGCACAGTGGCTGTACAACAATAATATAACAGGTTATTAAAGCACAAATTCATCAAGCACAGGTGGTCTCTACAACTGCCTGAAGGGAGGTTGTGGACAGGTGGAGGTTGGTCTCTTCTCCCAGGCAGCCAGCACCAGAACAAGAGGACACAGTCTCAAGCTGCTCCAGGGGAGGTTTAGGCTGGATGTTAGGAAGAAGTTCTATACAGAGAGAGTGATTGCCCATTGGAATGGGCTGCCCAGGGAGGTGGTAGAGTCACCATCATTGGAGATGTTCAGGAGGAGACTTGATGGGGTGCTTGGTGCCATGGTCTAGTTGTTTAGGTGGGTTGGATTGGTTGATAGGTTGGACGTGATGATCTTGAAGGTCTCTTTCAACCTGGTTTATTGTATTGTATTGTATTTGGTTGTGGCTTTTTTGTTGTGGTTTGGTTTGGTTTTTTTCTATTTAACAAACAATACATATCCTAGACCAAATTCTCTGAGGCATTGATATCAGGATGATCATGGTGGGCCTCTTAGTCTATTTCAACATGGAGTTGCCACTTTCGTGCAATAACACCAAAACTCAGGTGTATTATACTGGCATACACACATTCCAAATAGCTGTGCCATGTGTGAGGGTCACTGCTGAAACAGGTGACACTGGGCCATGGGTGCAGACAGGAGACTGAACTCTGCTCTCAATTTCTGCAGTGTACTTTAGAAAGAGAAGAGAAGAAAAAAGGAGAAGAAAACTGAACCCCAAAAAAACTTCATGTCATGAAACAAAAGCAGATTTAATATGTTTCACTGGCTTCAGAGGTAGCAGGATGAGGTTTATGGCAGTTGTGGTGCATAGCTTCCATACCTGCCATTCCTGCTTGCTTTTTACTCTTTGCTTCCAGATTTTAACTAAATAACCTGAAATACTACACTGACAGACGCAGTACATGAAAAGTCTTTCAGCAAGCTTGTCGACACACAGTAAACTGAGGAATATGCATCCTGCCTTCACCTCAGGCTCCCTTGCTCTGGGTTAAAACGTTTTGCCTCATGACATAACAGCAAGTGCAGTGTCTCTAGCAAGTCAGCTCACCAGTTTCAGAGCACAGCCCCCATTAAAAACATTGCTGAGGAATTAAGTTATGGGAAAACTCTACTCTGTGGCAAAAACACCTATGATGTTCAGCGGAAAAGTAATCTTGCTGTTAATTAGTTCTTTACAACATGAAATTGCTGCAGATTATAACTGCTAAACAGTACAACAAATTAGAGTGAATAACCCACACAGTTAGATCATTAACCTTGTGTTGCAAACAAAAAAATAATAGCAGTGACAACATCGGTAAAACAGCTGCATTGTAGTGTTTACAGCAGGAGGTTTGCTGAGACCTCTGGTTACACTGCTGATCAACACTGCCTTACTGTCTCATTGCACTCCTCCCCTTGTCTGGATCCTCTGCTGCTCTCCTGCCTTAAAATTTAGGATGGAAGGGTTTTGTGGGCAGGAATAATTTTTGGTACCCTGCCTGGCACAGTGGAAACCTCAGTCACTAAAGAACTTAGGTAGCACCATAACACAGACAAACAATAATAAGCATGTAACCTCATCCTTGTCATTTCCGAATTCAGGCTGAGCTTTGTTTGATTTTTTTTGTTGTTGTTGGTTGTTGGGGTTTTTTCTAATTTTCTTTCCTTTTCTTCTCCCCACTCACATCCCTCCCTTCCTGCTGCTGCAGACTCCCCTGAGCTGTGCTCTGGCTGAAGCGTGATGCTGCATACCAATTGGTTTGCAGGTAGACTCTGAGTGCCTCAGACTGAAGCTCCAGTAAACTCAGCTGTTCAGATGCTAAAGGTAATACTTTAGAGTGAGAGGAATAAAAAATTGGTCTGCTTTCACCAATGAGGCATGGCATGCAGGTAGGCTTTCCTGCAAAACCCCAACACAGGTATTCAGAGGGATAAAAGCAGCAGTCCTGCCTGTTGCAGTGGTGAAAAACAAGTTAGTTATGTCTTCCTTCAATTCCTGCTGATAATACATTTACTGACAGGAAACTATGACATAACAACCACTAATATCTTTGTTGTCTACTCCACAGCACTATGAGAAAAACCTTTTACCCAGCACACAATACAGTACATTATCTTGCCCTGCATTTGTGGGAGACTCCTTTCTGAATGCCCCAAAAGCCTCTCCTTTTTTCGCCCTGTAGCTCCATCTCCTCTCACAATTCTCTGCAAAGTGCACGTATGCAAATGCTTTGAGGTCGGGCATTAATGGTGTGTTTGAGGGTGAGCAAGGAAACCACTGTATTCATAACAACTCAGCCTTTGGTAAAAGCAAACCATGAATGTTTTATGCTTCAGTGGGGTTTTCAGTCTTACATGTTTCTATTACAAAGCCAACAGTAGAAAACAAATGCCACCTGTACCTTGCACCTATCTGTTAGCTCTAACAGACAATGGGTCTTCCACAGTTTTAGAGCAGAAGGCATCAGATCCTCAGGCAGCACTGACTGACAGATCAGTGACTCAACTGAAGCAAAGCCAGTCTATATTAGCTACAAATGAAACAGTGCCACTTCTATTTAAAAAAAAAAAAAAGAGGAAAAATATCTAAATACACTAATATCTGTGATTCTTAGCTGCACTGTACTGCAGAAATGGATATTTAACCACTTCCCATTCTTTTCATGAGCTTTATGATGAAGCAGTTTTGGATCTCCTCCAGACCTAGCAGCACTGAAAGATTAATTTAGGATCTCTATATTTTGAACTGGCATCTCACACGACTTTTGTAGTCAAACAGAGTAACCACTAAAACATCCTCCTATCCCCTTAGAACATAAATAAACAGTATTGCCATTTGAAACCTTTCCAAATTAGGCTTTGGGCAAAGTGGCTGTGTGGAATTTCCAAAATAAATTAGAAATTGGGGAAGTGGACTCTGAAATCCTGCCAGCAGGCTATTCCTGAGGTGACCAAATTTCAAGCTGCAAACACCAGCTGGACCTGTTGCACTAAGCATAGCTCCAGCCAAGACCATGGCCATCTCATGCCTCACAATCAGGAGAAAGGAGATGGCAGTGCTGTGTGTGTGACACATGACATACACAATCAGAGATATTTTTAGCCATGAATTGTGATGCTCTGGATTTAATGTAAATTTATTAATCCCTTTCACTTTCTTACCATCAGTTTGATTCATTCATCTGCTGTAACCTGGAAGTTTTCTAGCACCTGGCACAATGGGACTGCAAAACCTCACAGGGACCCTTAGCTGCTACTGTAATTAAACTCATAATTAAAGATCCATTCCCAATAGTGACAAAGACCATAAAATAAACAGCATTTCTTTGATTTTATTTCAGTGATTAACATAAGCACACACATTCATCCACTACAAGAGAACCAAATCATCTCCCAGGGTGAAATATCTACCGTGGCACCAAGAAAACTTGGGTTGACACTTAGAATTTTATTCAAATAGAATAAACCAGGTTGGAAGAGACCTTCAAGATCATCGTGTCTAACCTATCATCCAACGCCACCTAATCAACTAAACCATGCAACCAAGCACCCCATCAAGTCTCCTCCTGAACACCTCCAGTGATGGTGACTCCACCACCACCTCGGGCAGCCCATTCCAATGGGCAATCACTCTCTCTGTGTAGAACTTCCTCCTAACCTCCAGCCTAAACCTCCCCTGGCACAGCCTGAGACTGTGTCCCCTTGTTCTGATGCTGGTTGCCTGGGAGAAGACACTAACCTCAGCCTGTCTACAACCTCCCATCAGGTAGTTGTAGAGAGCAATAAGGTCACCCCTGAGTCTCCTCCTCTCCAGGCTAAGCAATCCCAGCTCCCTCAGTCTCTCCTCATAGGGCTTGTGTTCCAAGCCCCGCACTAACTTTGTTATTCCATGAGTTTGTGTAATCACTGAATCTGTGGAAAGGCTTGGCAAGCCCAGATGCCACAGATTATGTCAATGATCCCAGGACCTTTGTATGCCACAGCACTTGCTTGGCTCCAGCTTTTCCACTGTAGTGCTCTGTCAGCCTGGCTCACTCTCAACCAAGCCGCAATACATACACAGGCCTTGAAGCAGCTCATACCCATGTGGAAAGCATTGCAAAAGGTAATGCTGTCAAGGCATGCCAGGGTGACATCTCTCTACCCTATTTCTTGAAGAATTATGATCTCAAGAAATAAGACATTTCTCTGCAATATCTGAGAGCATGGGGAAATCACCTCAGCTTCATCACCTCCCATAATTCCAACAAAATGCCATCCTGCTTACATTTGTTAGAAAGGCAGTTACCAGTTTTAGTGAAACTCCATCTCAGAAAAAAAAATAAGATATCATTCAATTTGCAATCCTGAACACCGAGGAAGAATTTGTAATAAGGAAAGTGGTGAGGTGTTTCATCTCCCTGGGTAGAAACACAGCAGCAGAAATTGCTCAATATTATATTTTACTAACTCCAGGCCATTTATTTATTTATTTGTTTTCAGTAATCTAGCGTGCAAATACTTTGTTTCTAAATGGTACAGGAAAGTAAACACAAGGTGAATAATATTTAATTCCTAAATCATTTGTTTGGCCACAAAGTGAGAAAGAGCCTTGCAGATAGGCTGGACAGATGGGCAGAATCCAACGGCATGAGATTTAACACATCCAAGTGCCGGGTTCTGCACATTGGCCACAGCAGCCCCATGCAGTGCTACAGGCTGGGGTCAGAGCGGCTGGAGAGCGGCCAGGCAGAGAGAGACTTGGGGGTACTGGTCGATGGTAGGCTGAACATGAGCCTGCAGTGTGCCCAGGTGGCCAAGAGGGCCAAGGGCATCCTGGCCTGTATCAGGAACAGTGTGGCCAGCAGGAGCAGGGAGGTCATTCTGCCCCTGTACACTGCACTGGTTAGACCCCACCTTGAGCACTGTGTCCAGTTCTGGGCCCCTCAGTTTAGGAAGGATGTTGACTTGCTGGAAGGTGTCCAGAGAAGGGCAACGAAGTTGGTGAGGGGTTTGGAACACAAGCCCTATGAGGAGAGGCTGAGGGAGCTGGGATGGCTTAGCCTGGACAGGAGGAAGCTCAGGGGTGACTTTATTGCTCTCTACAACTACCTGAAGGGAGGTTGTAGCCAGGCTGAGGTTGGTCTCTTCTCCCAGGCAACCAGCACCAGAATAAGAGGACACAGTCTCAGGCTGCGCCAGGAGAGGTTTAGGCTGGATGTTAGGAAGAAGTTCTATACAGAGAGAGTGATTGCCATTGGAATGGGCTGCCCAGGGAGGTGGTGGAGTCACCATCATTGGAGGTGTTCGGGAGGAGGCTTGATGGGGTGCTTGGTGCCATGGTTTAGTTGTTTAGGTGGGTTGGATTGGTTGATGGGTTGGACGCGGTGATCTTAGGTCTCTTCCAACCTGGTTTATTCTATTGTAACCCACTGCAAGCATGGTTGCTTATGAGGTTTTCTGCTTAAACAGCAGAGAAGACATTAAAAAATAAAGACAGATGGATTTTGAGGTTGTTGCATTGCAGAGACAGTGGGAAGAGGAGTACAAAAACGGAGTGTACAGCGGGAGGGAGGAAAACACGTTTATCAGTTTCATTCTGCACTCTCCTGAGGTGTCCATCAAACTCACGATGCAGAAATGGCACTGCGTGCTAAGAAAGTAAAAATTACCTTGCCAGGTGACTTGCAAACACTTCGGTGATACAGTAATTATTGTATGAATCCATGTGTGAATTACAGCAGCTGGGGGCTAGCGGGGGGGTCGCTCCTCCCTTGCTTGGCAAATATAACTCTCATTAACACGCAGCAAAACTTCACACATATATGGGGAAACAAAATAAAACCTAAAACCCACACAAATCAAAGACAGAAAGAAAGACAGAAGAATCCTCAGCAGAACCTACCACACTAACCACTTTCTATCGCTACTATCTGCAATGCATCTGCTTTCTGTTCATAGAATCAAAGAGTCAATAAGGTTGGAAAAGACCTCCAAGATCATCAAGTCCAACCTGTCACCCAAGACCTTATGACTACTAAACCATGGCACCAAGTGCCACATCCAGTCCCCTCTTGAACACCTCCAGGGATGGTGACTCCATCACCTCCCTGGGCAGCCCATTCCCAATGGCTAACAACTCTCTCAGTGAAGAACTTTCTCCTCACCTCAAGCTTAAACTTCCCCTGGTGCAGCTTGAGCCTGTGTCCTCTTGTTCTGGTGCTGGTTGCCTGGGAGAAGAGACCAACCGCCACCTGGCTACAACCACCCTTCAGGTAGTTGTAGAGAGCAAGAAGGTCTCCCCTGAGCCTCCTCTTCTCCAGGCTAAACAACCCCAGCTCCCTCAGCCTCTGCTGATGGTGGGCAGGGCATTTCAGATGAGGTCCCTGGCTGTTGTGTGGGCTGCAAGGTTATGGCTCCTGAATGTCCTGCAGCCATGGAAGCAGCTAGACAGAAGCAGGATTGACCTCTGACTTCTGGAATTATCCAGGGAGGTCAGAGACAGTTTTGCAGCTCTTAACCTTAAGGAAAATAATTTGTTTAAGCTTGTTGCACCTCTACTCATGCAGAAGTAGGGAGCAAGGAACACAACAGCAAAGGGGTCGATGGTTTGTCCCTTTTTATAATGTTAACAATTTCTTCCTGCCTAGCAGGAACCTGTGCTGACTTCCATGAGTGTTGCTTGGAGGACGACACAATGAGGAGAGTCCACAGGCTGTGAGACTGCCTTCAAAATAGCTGGAGACACCTCAGTTCCCCAGTGGCATTTGCTTGGGCTTTTCTCAGGTATTTTTTAACCAGAAAGCACTTCTTGGATATTGTGATTCACTGGTCATGAAGTTTAGAAATCACAAGTCTCAATTCCTCCTGGCCCTTGTCCAGACCTAGTTTTAGGAAACTGTAGTTTGAAGAATTACAGCTCTTCAAAGGGTATTCAGGCTTTGGTGTGAGATGCCAGCACGCTGGCCCAGCACCAAGTGGTGCTGTCAGGCAAAGTGACTCCAAGGTCTCCAAAGGTTTACAAGTCTTATGCTTGGTCTGTTTTAATTGATTTCTATTTTTACAGCACATTAGAATGAGCTTTGCAAAGTCATTTATTTATACTGTCAAAACTTTCTGGGCAGCAGTAAACACAACCAGAAAACAACCATTTTTTAACCAGAGAAAGCAAGATGCCAACTTTCTTTCCCATACTGAGCTGCATGAACTGTGGCACAACACCACAGGAGTATGACTCCTTGCATTGACAGAACACTTCTCCTGCCCATGTTTTGTTTGAAAGAAATATCTTTAATCCAATACAGCCTTGAGACTCAGCAAGTGAATTACAGAATGGAACTGAGACATCCACATTCCTATTCAGAAACAAAAAGCAAATCCATCTGACACACAAATTGCAATTTTTTTCTCCTAGAAGATCTATTTCATCAGAGTCACTGCTACCCTGCAGCAAAGCCACCATATTATCATGATCATTTTTAATCCTCTGCACAATTCATGTTAACATCTTAACAGTACCGGCAAAAGCACTTCTCCTGAATCATGCTGCTGGTTTATCTTTCTGCATTTCATAGTATCATAGTATCAGTCAGGGTTGGAAGGGACCACAAGGATCATCTAGTTCCAACCCCTGCCATGGGCAGGGACAACCCACACTAGATCAGGCTGGCCAGAGCCTCATCCAGCCTGGGCTTAAATACCTCCAGGTATGACTTCAGGCTGTAAAGTTTCCACTCTAAACAAAACTCTTCTTTATTTTCGTGACTCTCTCACTTCTGAGGTCAGAAATGACACAGTGTGGACTAGAAGGTCCCCTTTGTATTTGAAGCTGCAGTTAAATGCAGGGATATCATACTGATTTAAACATGTAGAATGTGAAGAGTAAAACCACCCCAGGAGACACAAAGACTTGCGTCTGGCAGTTTCATTGCGTGCCATGAAAAAATGCTCCAGAGATGGGAAAGAAAAAGGCAAGTGTCCAAAAAAGGAGATTCTCTACCACACCTCACCAACCTGTTAATCCCTTGATAAGCAGGAGTTAGCTTTTGAAATTAAGAAGTCTTAACAGACCCAGCAGAGAGAGCAAGCTATTGATGTTTCCTTACATTGCACCCTGGAGCTTCAGCTCAACTCCTGATCTAAGCACATCTAAAAAGATCTTCTATCTTCACCTCCCTGTGCACTTCACTCACTTTTAAAGACATCATAAACCATGTGCTGCTACAAAAAGCCTTCCAATATCAACTTCCCCACCAATTTCCTAGCCCTCTCATGTGGTGCTGTAAACACCACATTGCACCACGCCTGGGCTAACGTCCTCAGAGGTGTTTTTAAGTCCTTAATTCCCTGTGGCTTCACCACAAATCAGGCACAGAAACATTCCTGAGGACCTGGGTGTTTATGCCTCTCCTCTTGTTACCTAAATTCAAGAATAAAACTCTTCCATAACAAAGACAAACAAGCAAACAAAAAAGACTTCAGAAGTGTTCAGGTATGCAGCAGTGGGAGAAAGCAAATGATAGGGGGCTGGGGCAGAGGTATTTTTAAAGAGAGGGAAGAACATTAGCACAACCAGGACTTCATTTATCACATGTAAAAACTGTCCAGAGCAGAATGGGAACTCTACAAATTAATATACTCTATGGATGTGTCTCTCCAATAAGCAGAGTTAAAGGGATCATTTTTCTTTGACACACACCATAAGGGAATGAAAAGGTTGATGTAGTGTATGTGAGTATATTTTAAAAAGAAAAATCAATTTAAGGGAATTTTCTCAGCTGTAAATTAGGCTCTGGCACCTGGGGGAACCATCAAACTGAAATTAACAAAAGGAACAAAAGAATTTAATTTAAAACTACATTGTGATTGTGTTGCTCATTGGTGCACACACAAAAATCAGCAGCAGGCAGTTAATTTTTACCTTCTTTGATTACCTAAAGGCTATTATCAGTGAAAGATAATGTTGAATCATAATTAGAAGCAGGACTCTCCCTCCCACCAGCCTGTACAGCTCAACATTTTCTGTAATGCAATATGAAGTAATATGAATCCCATTTGTGAGCTCTCCTCACGTTCACCAGCCTGACCCCTCTGCCTCTACACGTGCTTCTGCACACTCAGAAAAGCAGGTTTTGGTTTCTGCACTCCAGACGTCCCGTTCAGCCAGATCTTGCATTGGGCTAGTTCCAGGTGAAGACACAAAGAAATTAAAGGGCAAATGTGATGAAGCTGTTGGACTCATGGTACCTCTGCAGAAGACCTGAATCAAAATTTCTAGGTTTCCACTAACTTTAGCTGTCTGGAGAGTGAACCTCAGCTGAAATCTTGCTTTCTCAGGAGACTTTTGGATTTGACTAAAACAGTTCACATCACAGCACTGTCACAGGCTCTCAATTCCCCATTATTTGTCTTGCAAACTGCAGGCTCCTCTTCCTCTCACAACAGTCAGACATAGGATAACCTTTCTACATGAAGAGAAGATGACACCCAGCAGTACAATGACATTCACACTCAAAACTACAACAAGAACATGTCCTCAAAGTGACACAGCTCCACACAATGGTTCCAGAAACTATCACCAGTCCAAGCCCTTGAGCTTTTCTCAAGTGACATTTGCTGTCACCAAATTCAGGAATTGAAGGGTGGTGCTGAGGACAGCAGGATTTGATGACATGTTCTGTGTCAGGGAAGTGAAGAAAGAACATGACACAACCTCTCATACACTGGCTGCTGTGCTGGTTGCCGAAAGATATCGGCAGCACAACGAAGGCAAAGACAGGTAGTATGAGCTACTCAAGTTAAATCAGCTGCATTATTTTGCTTCCACTTCGTTGACATAAATACCCACGTTCCCCTTGTGTATTGAACAGTCTTTCATCTGGCCCATCAGTAGAACCTCCCTCTATAGAGAACAGATAAGTGTCAGTGTAAAGAATCTTGGTTATTTAGCATGACAGATGAATTTTCAACCATTGCCAAATGCTGCCTTGAGGAAAAGAGTCCAAGGCATTATTTTACTCTTCCAGTGTCACACATACTGCTGATCAGGCCCTGCACTGCCCTGTCTGTTCCTTCACAATATTGCAGGATTTGCTATCTCTCTCCAGAAATTCTTTACCTGTTGGTAAACAATAGCATGTGACACATTACTGCTGCCACTTATGTCTGACAAGGCTTCTATAGACCATTTATTCCCTCTTCTTACAGATGGTTGAGCTATCAATGAAGGGAGTGGCAAGTGCTAATCTTTCAGTTGCCAGGATAAAACACAATGTCAAAGCCACCACCTCACCTAACGTTTGAAAAGAAACAAACAAAAGAACCAAGCTGTGGTACCAAAATATCTGTGGTCATTTTTGTCACGAACAAAGGGAATGAGTGAGACAAGATTTAAAACAAACAAACCAATTGGACTTGCACAGCTTCATTCACTGCATTTTATTTCTACAGGAGAGAATTATTCACAGGTATGCAAAGACTCTCTTATTTTTCTTCCCATTTCTTATCATGGGTAAGCAGACATTCACCTATACCTACTTAGCTCTGTATGGTAAGCCAGTTCTTTTTTTATCCATTAATTTTCACCTCCTCTGAAATGGGAAACACACTGTGCTTTTGTAAGCTGAGTGGAGCTGCACCTTGGCTCCTCTGTGGAAATCCCTTGCAAGAGCTGAAGCCCCTTTCCCGTTGGGTAGGACCAGACCAAGTAACAGCGGCAAACTGCAGCTGAGGTTCATTGTTTCAGCTAATCCCCTCCCCATACGGTGAGGGACTATGCCTGTAGTGAATAAGGAATGAAAAATGTCTGCTCAGAAGTTCAAAATAAACAGAGGAATTGCAGAAGTAAAACCTAGTATCTTTGTTTTTCCTCCTTTTCTTTCTTTCTTTTATCCCCCCCCCCCCCCATGGCTCTCTTTTTCCCAAAGGACAACCCACCTGAAAGGACACCCCTCACCATGAGTGTTCCTGAGAGTATGTTGGCTCTCAGTGTGATATATCCACCCTCTGTCTCCAGTAGCTCATGAGGCACCTTGACCTGAGCTAGATTTGAAATATGGATCTCAGGGCTACAGTACCTTCCTGAAAGGCTGGGATAAATGCTGGGGCTCTCCATATGGAGGCTTCAGGCTCTTGCAGTCACACACTCTTGGGACCTCAAGGAGCAAATTTAAAGCTAAGACCTGGGACACTGACTGCAAAGCACACATGCTCTCGTTTACTTTTTAGGAGGAGGAGGAAGAAATACTGTATGTGTTATATCCTCTCCTTGTTAGCAAGAAATATGATATGGTTGTGCCTTAAGTATCCAACAGTTTTTGCTGACATGGAGTAGACAAGCAAAAGCCTTGGGTTTTTGTATGCACCATTTTGCCTTTGCAAAATATTGCTATCATAGCCTTATAAAGTAAAATGAAAGAGTCATGTTAGAGTCAGGAAACCTCATAGCAACCTAATAGAGTGCTGTGAACCTTGGACTGTTTTCTTGGTATGAATTTAACAGAACAATCAGCATCTAGTTCCTTCTCTTACATAACGCTTTGTGAAAGATTCTCAGCATTTACATCAACAGTGTCTCATTTCCACTTTTCCCTTAATTTCCATTTTGTTTAATGGCTTCATCACTTGTGATCTCAGTACTTTTTTTTCCTCTCCTGAGAGAGAGGAAAAACTCTTCCGGGTAATAGGACAAAGAGCTGGAATCTGTCTGCTTCTGTTGGGCTTCTGTAAAAAACACATTAACCAAAAAGTTTCCCTTCCATGGAATAAGCCTAGTTCTACTTTTTATTCCCTGGGGCATGGTAACACAATTCCAGCAATGCTGAGAGTCTCAGTGCAAGTTATGCAGTCACACAGCACATCTCCTTTGCAGGCTGAAGACATGAAGTGTAAAACAATCAATCTTCCAAGGTCCTAATGAGTCTCCGTGTTACAAACTGTACCATGCAGGCAGCTTCTAGAACAACAGAAAAAATGCCTGGCACAGATAGAAAAGACAGCTAGAGGCTTGCATCAAATTTCTTTGAGAAATTACAGGAGGTACTTAACCTTTGTCCTAACATGTTTCATGGGAAATGAGAACATTTGCCATCCAGGCAGGAAGTCATTATCCCCCATGGGAATGAAAGATGTCTTGATATAATCCTGATCCTTTGACAACAAGGTTTCAGAACCCAGATACTCTTGAAAGAAGAGTCTACCAAACATTCATGCTTGAGTTCATGCTGAGGATGGACTTTTGTATCGGGTTGGACTGAGCTGGAGTTAATTCTCCTCACAGCATCTTTCCAGTGCTGTGGGTTTTTTGCAGCAGTAGTCGATAACATAGCAGTGTTTTGGCTACTGTTGAGTAAGTATCCAGGCTGTGTCCTTTCAACATTTCCCTGCTCCAAGAGTACATTGGGGGGGGGGGGTGTCAAGATCTTGGGAGAAGGCATGGCTGAGCCAGCTGACTCAGACTGGCCAAAGAGGTATCATAGTATCAGTCAGGGTTGGAAGGGACCACAAGGATCATCCAGTTCCAAACCCCCTGCCATGGGCAGGGACAACCCACACTAGATCAGGCTGGCCAGAGCCTCATCCAGCCTGGTCTCAAACACCTCCAGGGACGGGGCCTCAACCACTTCCCTGGACAACCCATTCCATGGCTTCACCACTCTCATGGGGAAGAACCTCCTACTCACGTCCAGCCTGAATCTCCCCACCTCCAGCTTCATTCCATTCCCCCTAGTCCTATCACTCCCTGAGATCCTGAGAAGTCCCTCCCCAGCCTTCTTGTAGGCCCCCTTCAGATACTGGAAGGCCACCATTAGGTCACCTCTGAGCCATCTCTTCTCCAGACTGAACAGCCCCAAATCCCTCAGTCTGTCCTCAGAGCAGAGCAGCTCCAGCCCTCTGCTCATCCTCGTGGCCCTTCTCTGGACACCTTCTGGCATCTCCATATCCCTCTTGTAATAGGGGCTCCAGAACCGGACACAGTACTCCAGGTGGGGTCTCACCAGAGCCGTGTAGAGGAGGAGAATCCCCTCCCTTGACCTGCTGGCCACACTTCTCTTGATGCAGCCCAGGATCTGATTGGCTTTCCGGGCTGCAAGCGCACACTGAGAGCTCCTGTTGAGCTTCTCGTCCCCCAGCACCCCCAAGTCTCTCTCCTCAGGGCTGCTCTCCAGCCAGTCACTGCCCAGCCTGGATTTGTGCCTGGGATTGCCTCGACCCAGCTGCAGGACCCTGCACTTGGTCTTGTTGAAGCTCATGAGGTTGGCTTGTGCCCACCTCATTCCATACCATATGATGTCAGCTCAGGTATAAGATATAAGAATGAAGCGAAAGAAGGAAGTGTGGGGATTCATCCACGGCATCTATCCTCCCAAGGAACCACCAAGCTTAGAGAGCCCTGCTGCCTGAGACCGACCAGCGTCCTGCTGCTGGGCAGTAGAGACTGACATCTCTCTCTCTCTGCTTTCTGCTTCCGTGTGGTCTATCACTGTTTGCTTACTAGTGTTATTAAAATTGCCCCTATCCTATTCCTGGCTTTTGTTACATATTTTTTTCCCCCTCTCCCCCTGCCCACTTAAGAGGGGGAGTGATAGAGTGGCTTTGGTGGGCATCTGGCCTCCAGACCAGGGGCCAAACCACCATAGTCTTTTTGGTGCCTAAACCCAGGAAACAAAATATAACCTAGCTGTAATTTCTGCAGTTTTTTTCTATCAGCTTGCTTAAGATCCAGGCTTCTGTGCTGGTCATGTGGCTTGCTGATAACTTTTGCTTTGTTTTGGAAATACTTCATTTGATTAGGAACATGCTGAAGCAGATAATGGCTGTGTGTTTCTTTCTCCTGCTTGTAGGGCTGCTGCTCTGTGGGAGCTATGCTGGAGAGGTTATCATTTCTGTCTCCCTACCTGAAGGGAGCCTCCTATATTCTACACCATCCATGCCTTTGCATACCTCTTAAATCCAACTCAACTAACTTCTTACTCACATTAAGTCTTGCATTAAGAATTCAAAATCCTATACCAGCAAACACGCTGGCTGCAGGATAAAATATGTGGAAAAATCCAAATGGAAGAAATGGCTGAAAAAAAGTTTAATTTGTATAGATTTAATATTTTTTATGCTTGTACTAGTTCAATTTTCAGATTCTGAACTAAACCCTCTTCCCATCAGTCAGTCACTCCATGGCAGAAGTAACTAAATGTGTACTGTGGGAGCCCAAAGTACAGATCCAGGTTTTGATCCAGTAATTGACAATTTATTAAGCTCACTTAGTAGCGATGCTAAACCCCTAATCTGCATCTTGCTACCTCCCACTGGTCTGTAGCCTTTGTTGTCACTCTTTTCCTCATAGTTTTCCCTCTCAGTGTGAGGACATAGGACAGCATCACTTTAGGAACAGAGAGTTATCCAAAAAGTGGAGGATTTATTAGGTCATGTATGCAAGATACTTGTGTAATTACATTGGAAGCATGGCTAAAGGCCATTTAGATGCCTGATTGCCTTTAGTTTCTTGGACTCCCAAACATCTGTAAAAATGGATGTCCCAGTTCCTAAGCACCTCTCCATTTGAGATAACATCCTTAAGAGCCACATTCCTATGGGGTGCCTGCTCACATACAGGCAAAATACCCCACAAACCCAAACAATAAACCAAACCAACCAACCAATCTCACACAAGGGTTTTGGAAGTAGCCTTTGAAATTTAACCTAACACGTGAGAGCTGTGCAGGCCAGGGCACTGAGCAAGAGTGAAGCTCCATTTCCGATCAGCATGAGAGACCAGAGCTCACCTGCAGCACACCAGCCTCCCCACAATGCCTCCCTGCTCTGCACATATGTGCCAGCAATGACTCCTCTGAAGCTGTAGCCAGATAACAAACACCATGCTCCTGCAGCTGGTGTTGCATCCATGCCCAAAGGCAGCACATCTGTGGTGTGAGCAGTGAGGGAGGAGGAAAGGGCATCGTTGCAAGTGAGAGGAGCAGGCAAGTACAGCTAATCAACTGTCTTCAGTGCTTTGTCAAGACAGGAGCAATTGAACTTGGCTTGAAGAATGCCATCAGGTGTACTACTCCTTATCTGCTGTTCTGCACAGGGAGATGTAATCTCCTGTATTTTATTAGCTCCTGTTACGCTGCATGAATGGATTCCATGTATAGCTCCAGCTTACCACTTTCATGATAAATTATTAAAACATTTGTTGCAGAGGCCAGAACAATCCCATTTCCTTCTGCTGCTGCTGGGATGATTGCAGCAGTCACAGAAAACTGCCTGAGCATCTTTCACAGAGTCTGATTTGGCAACGAACTACTGCCACAGGTGGACATGGGATCAGCAAGAGGTAGGGATGCTTGGCCTGCCTCATAATGGGGCTGTATTTGGAATCAGCTTCAGAAAAATGCTTCCCATGTCCATTAAGGATAACATTTACTGCAGTCCAGATGGCATCCGTCACCCTCTGAGCAGCACTTAGGCTCTGCACTCAGAGAGATGGCCTGTGGGGTATTGGGAAGATGCATGCTCAAGTCCCATGCGCTACAGTGGGATGCAGACATGAGTGCTGAGGCACTTCCTAGATATTTTGGGTTGTGATTTACCAACATAAACACTCACACTGTGGAGAAAGACCCAGGATACAACGTGGGTGTCTATAACCAGAGTATTCCTTCCCTGTCAGGAGGATATCTGCTCTGCGCACTAACTCCTGCATCACATCACTTCAGCACCCATCCCTCTCTGTGCACGGTGTGGGGAGCTGAGCCCACCTCATGGGTGTCTGCGTCTAAGTGGATCTGGTCCTTAATCAGGAAAAGGAAATAAATGTTGTGATGTTCCAAACACCAAGGACTCAAGGATAGATACTATACTCAACCCAACATATTAAACACCTCATAAAACTTCATCAAGGTGACAGAATATATCCTGTGCTTTCCTGCTTTTTAATAACTTCAATAAATCAGATGAAAGTGATGCCACGTTGTAACCACTGCAAGGGAAGACTATCACAGTATCACCAAGGTTGGAAGAGACCTCAAAGATCATCAAGTCCAACCTGTCACCACAGACCCCATGACTAGACCATGGCACCAAGTGCCACGTCCAATCCCCTCTTGAACACCTCCAGGGATGGTGACTCCACCACCTCCCTGTGCAGCCCATTTCAATGATGAATGACTCTCTCCGTGAAGAACTTCCTCCTCACCTCGAGCCTAAACTTCCCTGGCGCAGCTTGAGACTGTGTCCCCTTTTTCTGGTGCTGGTTGCTATGAGGCGTGTAAAAAAATCATAGAATCACAGAATCAACAAGGGTGGAAAAGACCTCAAAGATCATCATGTCCAACCTGTCACCCAAGACCTCACCTCCCTGGGCAGCACATATCAGTGTCTATCAACTCTCGCAGCGAAGAACTTTCTCCTCACCTCAAGCCTGAACTTGAGACTGTGTCCTCTTGTTCTGATATACAAATAAGGAGCTTGCTACTACACACCTTAAAAGACAAAACACAACAAGAAGTTTGCATGGTTGGGTGATAAAACAGAAATTCTAATCACATTTCTAGATGGCTGATACTGTAGATTCAACCACTCCATTATACAAGGCAAAGCAATGAAACAGCAGTTATGTTTTCTTGCCTTGCTTTAGCCTGCATCTCAAGGGTGCTTATAAATAGTTAAACAGCTATTTCAGAATTCATCAGGTTTTAGAGAAAAATTAAATCTCAACACGGATATCTATGATATAATGACTTACACATCAGCACATAATTAATCTTGATATCAACTGCATACCCTTGTGGTATATGATTTATTAGGGGTTATTCATCTAACTTCTACGGATATTACTTCCTGCACATGCGATTTAATAACTTTTGATGCAGTAGCAGGTGCTACCTCATGATAAAAACATTAACAGTTTTGGAAGATGTGCTTTTACATCAGTTGATCCAGCTCGACTTTAAATCCTCTAACGGACTTGAAAGCGATTAAAAATGAAACCTCCTACTTTCATTGTCGTCCTGACTTCCTCATTGCAATTCATGCTGTATTTTTCTTATTTCAGACACATGTTATACTGTGGCAGTTTCCACAGAATCACCAAGCTTGGAAGGGGCCTCAAAGATCCTCAAGTCCAACCTGTCACCACAGATCTCATAACTAAACCACGGCATCAAGTGCCACGTCCAATTCCCTCTTGAACACCTCCAGGGATGGTGACTCCACCACCTCCCTGGGCAGCCCATTCCAATGGCTAACAACTCTCTCTGTGAAGAACTTTGTCCTCACCTCCAGCCTAAACTTCCCCTGCTGCAGCTTGAGACTGTGTCCTCTTGTTCTGGTGCTGGTTGCCTGGGAGAAGAGACCAACCCCTCCTGGCTACAACCACCCTTCAGGCTGGGTGCCTCCTGTTAGTGTCACACAAGTTGCACCTTCAGTGTCCCAAGGGTCCAACCCATTAGGTGGACACAGGAAACAGCTTATTTCATACCCATAAATTTCATGCCCTATAAATCCATCTGCAAAGTCCTTCTCTTCCTCTTTCTTCCCCCTTTGCTCCTGTGGGAGATGCTCCCTATTATGTAATGGTGGGGGAATGTCTCTAAGCCTAATGCCAGGAGGAGAAGGGAGAGGCAGTCTCAGACCTGGCCAGCCTGAGACCAGCCCAGCAGTGGTGGTGGGGGGAAGAGTGAGCCCTGGGGGTTTTGGCTAGACCCTCAGATGGGGAGAAGGGATGTGTTGGGAAGCCTTTGGGTGTGCTGTAAGTGGCTCTGTACACTTTGGGATTCTTTGCCACTATGCTTTATAGTTTCTGCAAAACACCAATTGCTTCTCCATTTAAACTTTCCATCACTTTGCAATCCATTTGTGGGAGTGTTGTTCTTTTGTCCCTTGGAGGGGCAACGGAGAACCTGTTTGGCCTTAAACCAGGACACATATATCTGTATTTTTTCACACACACAGCCTTATCAAATGTATGCTTATACAGGGAGGATAAGAACCCTCTACTGTTTCCTCTGTTTAGACTGGGTGTTCCCTGACAGGTTTAAGCATTTAAAGAGGCAGCTCATTCAGCTGGACCAACAAGGCTCTTTTGGACAATGCTGTAGCACCTTGTAGGATACAACCATTAAGTTTTATTTTGGTTTATAGCTGTAAATTGTCTTTCCCTCTACAGAAACATCAGCTCCTGCAAGACAGGTGGTAACTTACTCATCTAGACAGCTATCAGAGATACAGTCCCTGAGATAGCCAGAGAGGTCCTTACTTGTCTTTGAGGAATGTTTCCAGACAGAGCTAAAAGGGAAAGCCCAGCACACATCAAATAATTTGAGAAATGCTTGGAAATAAATGTAAAACTAAAAACATTCCTGCATCAGCCAAGAAAATGTAATGACCACAACTGACTGCGACAGAAACACATCTACTCAGAAAGAACATTTCCTATACTAACACTGCCTTACTCCTCTCTTAGATATTATTCCACATCAGACTAATCATTTATTTATAGACTCCTCTACATTCAGCCAGCCTCCCAGTGAGGTAATGGGATGACTGGATAAATTGGCAATTACCAGAAGAAATGCTACAGCATGTAAAGAAGATGATAATGTTTAGGTTGGCATTGCATGGGGAGGGTGAGATGCAGGCAATGGACATTCATATCTCCACAACAAAAGAGAATATGCCAGTAGTCAAAGATTCTGCTAATTCTCAGCAGTATTTACAGCAGACTCTTAAGTGTTCCCATCAAAACTATGACCTCACTCTGTTAGAAATTGTCTTAACATTGCATGTAAAGAGCTTAATTAAAAGAAGCAGTGCTGACCCTAAAGCCCCTGTTAAGCAAATCACTCTTGACAACCTGAAATGTTTTAACATCATTAGTGTACCTCTGAGAGAGGCAGCAGCTGAAAACCATGGTGTTCTCTGAGACTTTCAGGGTGCTCCTCCCAGCCCTATCTCTAAAAAAAGTGATTTTGGAGTCTCCCTCTACCTCTATGTATTGACATCATTTCACAGAGCTCATTTATTACTGTGAGACAAATTCATGTGAATTAGGATCTATCTGAAGAAGGTCTACCTTTTGTTACTGAATCCTGTCTCAAAACAATGTCCTGCAGCAGACTGACACCTAAAATTGCAGTATTCTGGCCACAGTAAACCCCACCTATCTTCACCATATGTTTACTGGTTAAAATAAGGTTCTTGCACAGATGTGATGGATATCTCCTCTGAAACAGGCAATGAGCTACCACACGGACACAGAAGTTAATACAGCACCAAAGTCCAAGCAGGTGGCACTACCTGCTGTAGCTGATGCACATTGCTCCCCAGCTTAGCAGCATGTGTTCACACAGAGAAACTGGGCTCTGTGGCCCAAAGTTACTTCTTCAGGTGCAAACCCACTAGCTTTCCAAATTGCTGTAGCCATAAGCCAGATCCATGCTAAGATAACAGCTGTTTGCACATGATGCCCTTAGAAAGCAGCTTGCCATGCTGCCACTGAGAATAACAGAAAACTGCTTTAGTTTGGTCTTCTATAATCATTCCCAGCTATACCTCAGAGTTTAAAGATCTAATCCTGCTTGCAAAACTCAATTAGAATGCACACACAAAAAAATAATTACTCATTAAAGTTGCAGATAAAAATAATTACTCATTAAAGTTGCAGATAAACAGATCTAAGCTAAGAACAAAGGTGCAGCACTACTCCAGTGAATTTCAGGATTAAAGAAAATCAATACACTGTGTCATATTCCTGTAAAACATTATCTGCAGTACAGTTTCTTTTCTCATTTGTGAGATGTAAGCCCAGTTTTCAGTGACTGTTATCATAGAAACATTCACCTTCTCCCTAGCAACCAGCACCAGAACAAGAGGACATAGTCTCAAGCTGCACCAGGGGAAGTTTAGGCTTGAGGTGAGGAGAAAGTTCTTCACCGAGAGAGTGATTCGCCATTGGAGAGGGCTGCCTGGGGAGGTGGCAGAGTCACCGTCCCTGGAGGTGTTCAAGAGGGGACTGGACGTGGCACTTGGTGCCATGGCCTAGTCATGGGGTCTGTGGTGACAGGTTGGACTCGATGATCTTCGAGGTCTCTTCCAACCTTAGCGATACTGTGATACTGTGATACCTTCCATACAAGCATGTTTCTTGTTACAACAAGAGCCCAGGTAATGCCCTGGCTTTTTGGAATGTCTCAGGAGGCAGAAGCTGCAGGTCTGAACAGCCTCTGAAAGGAGAAGCAGCACAGCAGCACTTGCTTTTTATTGGACACCGAACATCGCAGTGCAACAGCATTTCCATTTGCAATCAAATACAAATTAGTCAAGCTAGTTTTGATGACTTTGCTTTCCCTATTGTTTTGCTTTGTTTTCAGGAGTATCTCAGGAAGGCAGAGAAGCAGCTTAGGGGTGAAGGAGAGAGCATTAGAGTTAGCAAATGCTCCTCTGACCGGTGGCATCTTACAAACTCCAAGCGTAGAAACGGCACAACTGGGGTTTTGCTCTCTCATATGAAGCAGAATCTTTTAAGTCCATACATTAATAAATGTTCATTTTAAACCTACTGTGTCTACAAGGCGATTTTCAAATTCATGTTGATTTAATAAAGGACTTAGGTGCTCATCACTTGCAAAAACACTGCCGGTTAGATAGACACCTTCAGACAGATTTAGATATTTAACCCGAAGAGTCAACATTTGCAGTTCTCCAGCAGGATTACTCAGGGCAAACTTTCTACACTGTCAAATCTATTGCATTTTGTGCTAACTTGGTTCTTTACCTTGCCCCTATAGAAGTGCCTATACTGAGTAATTAAGCGTGGCCTGCACCGTGCAGTGAGACTCGGTTGTCCGTACCACAGCAGTTCTGTGGCATGGCTTTGATTCATGCCACAAGGGGAAAAAAACAGAGGGAGAGGTGTGGGGAGGGGAAGGAAAAAAAAAAAAATTCCAGAGGAAAGTTATAAGTTCAGCCCAGCAGCAACAAGTGGCAAACTTGATCTGCAGCATAAACAAGTTGAACAGTGAGGAGTGTCAGTGCATGTCGTGCCGTCAGTGAATGAGCCATTACAGTGTTTAGCTTAGTGGTATAGATGTGAGGTTTCTGCACACTCAGGAACAAACCCTTAATGAGCCAGGAAGAAAGGAAGGTCTTTTATATTTATATTGTATTGAACAGTTGCTGTCCTCTCATACATTTTTTGGATGCACAATTTTCCACAATCAATGTGGACTTTATTGCAAGAAGAATCTATTAAATTCATAGAGAAATGAGAAGAAAATCCTGGGAAGGAGGAAAAAAAAATAATCTTGGGAAGCAGAAGAAGAAAAACAAGTCTTTTCCTTCTCTAATATTAATAGCTGGAACCTATAAAGAATAGTTGAAGATCTGCCAACATTTCCAATGATTTTCAAAGTCACACCATTTTTAATTGCTCCAGAACTGCTGATATCAGCAAGTGTGCCCTTCTAAATAATTTATTGGTATTTCTACATAAATTAGATACTTAAAGGTGAAGATGCCATGAACTTTGTGGAGGCTGAGTGCTCGCTACATGGACTATAATCCATCAACCCAACAGACAGATTTCCAAACTGGCTTAAACCCCAGCAGGCTTGCTGCTTGGAAATAGTTCAAGGACTCCAGAGACTGCAATACATGACTGAAAAGTCACTTGTGGGAAAGGCACATTCTACACAACACTAAATCACCATAAGGTGTAAACCTCAGATAGCTATAAATTGATCATTTAAATCACATTTTTGTTACTTCTCACAAAAAAATAAACAATACAGAAAGTATGTTTACTTCAGATAAGGCCAATATATTATAAAAGATAGGGCAGAGCCAACATCTAAAGTACATATCTGTGAGAAGTTTAAATTCTTCAGCAACATGCTTTACTCCCACCTATCAGCTTTTAAAATCACCCTCAGCTCTTCCCTTTTTTCCCCCCAGAAAAATCTATATAACAGCAGACAACTGGTTTGCAGGATCTGGCCACTGTAAAATGTTATGTTGGTATCTCACTCTGTAACTATTATACTTATATATGATATATATACTTCCTGATAGCTAAGAAAGAAACAATCTGAGGAATATTAATGGTATTTTCAAGCAGAGAGCTGAGAAAGAGAAACCTGCAAACAAAATCACTGCACTAGTAAGGAGCAAATCAAAATCTTTAATCTCCAAAATTTGATATGAGATGGCAAAGAAAATTAAAACAAAGTATCAAAGAAGACTCCCACCCTGGCTAGAGAATCACTAGTGGATCCACTACTTGGATGGATCCCTCTAATGCATTGATATAGAATAGAATAGAACTAAGCAGGTTGGAAAAGACCTTTGAGATCACCGAGTCCAACCTATCATCCAACACTATCTAATCAACTAAACCATGGCACCAAGTGCCTCATCCACTCTCTTCCTAAACACCTCCAGTGATGGTGACTCCACCACCTCCCTGGGCAGCTCATTCCAATGGCAAACCACTCTTTCTATGAAGAACTCCTTCCTAACACCCAGCTTAAACCTTCCCTGGCACAGCTTGAGACTGTGTCCTCTTGTTCTGGTTGCCTGGGAGAAGAGACCAACCCCCACCTGGCTACAACCTCCCTTCAGGGAGCTGTAGAGAGCAATAAGGTCTGCCCTGAGCCTCCTGTTCTCCAGGCTAAGCAACCCAGCTCCCCCAGTCTCTCCTCATAGGGCTTGTGCTTCAAACCCCTCACCAGCTTTGTTGCCCTTCTCTGGACATGTTCCAGCAACTCAACATCTTTCCTCTTTGCAAGAGGCTTTTGATCGAACTCATAGCGTGAGCTCCAATCATGCAAGGGTTGAAACAAAATAAACAAGCTAAATGATGATTGATGAAGCTAAGGAATTTTCTAGTGTAAACACAATTTGTGCATTGTTTTTGTGGGTTTTTTTCCCTATTTATTATTGAGAAGTTTAATCCATTGCTTTGATAATGGATTCAAAATGTTTCACTGCCAGTTCTTACTCAGTTACTACCAAAGGAAAAGGCGAGAACATTAAACATCTGTATACTTTCTGAAAAGTACAAGATTTGTCTTCCTGCCCAGTTCTATGTTCTTTTCATCATTTGTTCTTGACTCTGACAAATCAGCTCTCTTCACACTATTCAGATTATGGTTTTGAAGCCAAATAGAACCTAAGGTATAGTATCACCTTCAGCGTGAGAAGAGATGCAGCAAATCAGTTAATCAGAATTTGGTCACCAAAATGATTTAAACCATGCCAGACTTCCCACCTTGCTACTTGCCATTCCTAACATTACTACTTGTTTAAGATGAGACACCCAGAGGAAATGGGGCTCTGCTCTCACATTTACACAACACCATTACTTTATTTTAATGACTTACACGCCCTACTTAATAAAGCCCTGGCATCAACTTTATTACATCCTGCACTGCTAATGATTTGGTAGTCACCTAATGCATTAATCTTGATTCATGGCTCAGTTGGAATATTTATATAGCACAAAATGCTTAAGTGAAGGTCAGTTGCATACAAAGCTTCAAAGAATAAATGGCAAGATTTCTGTCTTGCCTCTTAGGTCCATGTCACCAGGAGAGCATGGCTCTTCCCACCACTGGGCTAAAAGCCTGTTGTGACAGGACAAGGAGTGATCATAGAATCACAGAATCAACAAGATGGTTTGAAACTAAAGAAGAGAAAATTTAGATTTGATATAAGGAGGAAAGTTTTTGCACTGAGGGTGGTGAAACACTGGCACAGGTTGCTCAGTGAAGTGGAAGATGCCCCATGCCTGGAACCATTCCAGGTCAATTTGGACTGGACTCTGGGCACTGTGCTCTAGTTGTAGATGTCCCTGCTCACTACAAGGGTTTTGGACAACATGACCATTAAAGGTTCCTTCCAACCCAAAGTATTCCATGATTTTATGATGCCTTGCTCTGCATCAACCCCACATACACTAGAAGTGTCTAAGACCCTAATCTCAAGCAACTACAATTCCCTAAATATAAAGGAACAGCCCAAGAACCAACCTCAAAAGGCCTTTGTATCACAATGGATGAAGGAAAAACCTCTCTTACTAGAATATTAAGAAATATATGGTGACAAATAAAGTATTGGCATAGGCAAGTTTAGAACTGCTGATTTAGAAGCACACCAAAAGATACATGGCAACAGCTGAAAAGAACAGAATGGTACCTCCAACAGCAGTGGGCACCAGCAACAATAACAGCAGGCAGGTAGGAGCTGGGTTTAGGAGATGGTCCAGCTACTGTGGGCAGCAAAACTGCCATATGGCAACACACAAGATTTTATTACTGAAGAAAGAACTTTATTTTCACTGCTTTTCATAAAGGAGTATGTGCAAATGCTTTTAGCTGTTTTCATCACAAGTACGTGCTGGCCTAGGGAAATTCAAGCCATAGGACATAATGTGGACTATATGGAATCTAGAACATAGGACGAGTTTAAACATCTGAAAAAGATAGATAAGCCTTTCTCTAAGTATAAAAGAAATACACATCCCTGCTCCTGCAAGCCTATTCCTACGCAAGCCAGGGTAGACAATGCAATGCCACACGAGCCAGGGTAGACAATGCAATGCCACACGAGCCAGGGTAGACAACGCAACGCTAAGCTTGTAAGCAGCCTTTTGCCACATTTCCAGTATAGCTTTCAAAGCACGTAGGAAATGTCAGCATTGCTTCCAGCAACACTCACTTCATGTGCTGCTTCTGCATGTGGTATGTGGTTTTCTACCAGAGCATTTCAGCATGGGTTGTTGGCTGCAAGATGTTGTTGAGACTGAAAGTTAGCTGTAAAAGCTGGGGTTGGTAAGGAAGAATCCTAAACAATCCTCCTCTTGTCTATATTTGTTCTCTATTCAGCTGGGTTTTTTTCTCCATGCACTGTCTAGTGACATGAACTGTGGAACAGGAGGAGCAGTTTAATCAATAAAGTGTTTAATTGCTAAAAATTATTCCACAACCACAAACTCACAGCCAAGAGACCACACTATCTGTCACTGAAGATGCATTATGAGGGAGAAAGAGGCTTGAGTGTCATTAGCAAAACAATAATAAACTAACCCATAAAAATTGAAAATATGACCCAGAGAGAGTGCATAAACATAAAAGAGTGTGTTCCCCAGGATGGAATCATATTGCATTACAGATAATTCCACATAATGTGGTTTAAAATGGCAAGCTGTATTTGTATTTTAAGGTGCACAGACCCCATCGTTCCATGAATTCAAGGGAGAATGTAGTTTCCGTTAAATTGAATTGCATTAAGTGGTCTACTGCTTTGAAGCACAAGATCTACCTGGAAACATATGTGAGACCATGGATTTCTAAATATTAGACATTGTGTCATATAGTAATGATTAAAATGAATCTGTTCCAGTTCTGATCCTTTCTATGCAATGCTTTCATGAATGCTTATTCACTTTGCTATGAAGATATATGTAAAGAGCCCAGTAGAAGAATCTGCCTCAGCACTTCTGTCATAATTACAACAGAGTTACATGTTGGCACAAGTAATGACCACCATCTGCTCAAATCCATGGCTAGGCTGTCCTTCACCACAAATCACATAACTCCACTTGTCCAACAAAATACCCATTACCAGCTGAATCTCCAAAGCACCATATGAATACTCTGACTATGTGACACATTTGTTACAGATGAATGCTAATGTATCCAGCCTCTAAAAATGCTGGCCCAGTTTGGGATGCTTTAATGCAAATAACATGAAATGCTTCAAAGGAAATATCCTAAATGATCTGGGTTGCAAAGTCAAGTCTTGTGAATTAGAAGAAGCCAAGACTTCTGTCACCTCTCTGGGCTGTAAGCACTTGGATGCAGCGCCGTAGCCTGGACACAGAGGATCCTTGCCTAAGACTGTACCTCATTTGTTTCACGAAGTTTATTTCACACTGTGGGGCATGTCCAATGCAACTATTTCACAGAATTATTTTAATTTCATTTGTAGCTCTCACTTTTTTTTTTGTCACTCACCACTTGAATCTCATTACATTTAAAGATTATGAGTTCTTCATTAGCAGCTCTACACCCTTTGTGAAGTCTAGACTCTCCCACTGTTCACATGGTAGATTTGAAAGCACACATTCTGCAGCAGACAGCCTCTGGGAAAAAGCTCAGCACTTCAGAATCAGAATAGATTTAACCAGGTTGGAAAAGACCTTTGAGATCATCAAGTCCAACCTATCATCCAACACTATCTAATTCAGCAGTGCTTCAGTCATGGAAACCATACTACAAGTGTCAGTGTTGACATCCGTGGATGTTGGTGTGGCCAGCAGGCCTTTCACATAGCAGTATGGACATCATCCATGATATTCATCAGTCTAAACCCCTAAAGCTTTATTAACTTCAGGCGTTATCCTTCCCAACTCTTTTTTCCCAAGAAACTTATTATTATCCTGTTTTCACAAACATAAAATTAACACTTAGACAGATGAATGTCCAAATTTACTTCTACTTTGAGATGCCTAATGTAACATTCACTGTTTGCCTCAGCTTGTGCAACCAGTCTTGAAGAAGCTGAACTTATTTCTTGAATTAATATCACTACACAACCTCACATTTACCTCTGAAATCATCCAGCCTGGAGACTGAATGGAATAGAGAGTCCAGTGAAAACATCATCTGAAGCTCTGCAAGGATACCAGTGTGCACAAGAGACATTTTATATTTGCATAGAGCCTGATTCTGCTGATCAATCTACAGCCAATTTTTAAGTGAGCACTGCAAATGAATGGGAGTGTCTCTGATGCCCCTCATTCTTCTGTTTTTATAGACCCCTGGTAGACAGAAAATGATTTCTTGATAGTTCCTCCATGCCAGCAAAGTGCAAATGCAATAGTCATAAGTTGCAACATGAGGAATTCTTATTAGACATTAAAGAAATAAAAGAAATCATAATTGGGGTTGTAAAGCACTGGAACAAGGACTAGAGAGACTGTGTCATCTCCATCTTTGAAGAGTTCCAGAGCTGGGCTGCAGGATGCCCTGAGGAACCTGATGTAACTGCAGTCTAACCACTCTCGGAGCAGGTTTGAGCTAGGTTACAGCAGCATCTCCTCCAATCTAAACTCTGTGAAAGTTTCTACACAGCTTATGCTCCATAGTGGGGTACAGAGACTTCTCCCCACTGCCACTGAGTACTGTACAACCACACTCACATTTGATAGGTTATTTGTACATGATCTATCACCCCACGACTAAGTGAGCATCACACATGTAAATTCCCAGCGAGATGCCACAGTGTAGCTGATGCAATTAGATTGTCATTACTGGAAGTAGTAGTGAGCTATATTCTGTCTGACATAAGTAAATTCAAGGGAATGTAATACCTTGTCCCAAATTACACTATCATCCATCTAGACTTTCCAATAGTCCTGAAAGACAGATGGTCTAGCAAATAGCTGTAATCATCATATGGGCACAGCTTAGCTCCTAAGGCACGTTAAAAAAAGCAATATTTGCAAAAAAATTAACCTGCAGATGTGAATGGAACCTTCTGATTGGGTAGGTTCAGTGAAATACATTGGTTAAAGTTTCAGAGGATGTTTGCTTCAGTTACTTTCAAAAAGTAGCTTAACAAAAAACTCCCACAGTTAACTGATTTACCATTAGTAATAATGAATACATCAAGCTCAAACTCTGTGATTCTTACTTTGTAGTAACTCTTCTTTGAGACAGTTTGAAGATCTTCCAGGATATGAAAAACACAAGACCAATGTATGCATCAGTAAATGATGTTATCAGCAAAGGGGAAAGGGCTGCAGGATTAGGTCCTGACCTCCAAACAACATCCTCCTCAAAGCAAAACAATGCATTCTGCCTTCTCAGAATTGCCAAGGTGGCATGGGGAAATGTAAAACTCCACTGGTAAAAAGGTTAAGTTAGACTGCTTCAGTTTTTCTATTTGGAGAGATCAGATATTTTCCTTCTCTTAGTCTTACTGGATTCAGAAAGTTACCCACAAATACAGCATGTGGGGATGAGAGAAACAGAAATAAGAAATACAATTAACCAGGTTGGAAGAGACCTTTGAAATCCTTGAGTCCAACCTAATCCAACACCATCTAATCAACTAAACCATCTAATCAACTAAACCATGGCACCAAGCACCCCATCCAGTCTCTTCCTGAACACCTCCAGTGATGGCGACTCCACCACCTCTCTGGGCAGCCCATTCCAATAGCTAATCACTCTTTCTATGAAGAACTTCTTCCTGACATCTGGCTTAAACCTCCCATGGCACAGCTTGAGACTGTCCTCTTGTTCTGGTGCTGGTGGCCTGGGAGAAGAGACCAGCCCCCACCTGACTACAACCTCCCCTCAGGTAGCTGTAGAGAGCAAGAAGGTCTCCTCTGAGCCTCCTCTTCTCCAGGCTAAACAACCCCAGCTCCCCCAGCCTCTCCTCATAGGGCTTGTGCTCCAAACCCCTCACCAGCTTTGTTGCCCTTCTCAAAGGGGAGAGAGAGGCACAGTATCTGCAGAAAGATCCATATGGAGCATACAGATAGGATTAATCTACTCATTCTCTAGATGCAACTGCAGTTTCACAGAAATTCTGCTAAAAACCACATTTATTTGGCAGTAAATAGGATGACTAATTGCAAAGGATAGCTGCACATAAATTCCAGACTGAGATTTCTGGCACATTCATAATTGTCATATAAAAGAAAATGACACATTCTCTCAACTAATTTTTCCTAATTAAGTGCAAAATATGACATTATTCCTACAAGTCTTATCAGTGGAAATGAGGGCTATTTCAGTTTAACTATCAAATGCAGCATATGGTTTCCTGACTATTGGGTTAGTGTGCAGCAGAAGTCCTGGGCAGATGATCTCAAGAGAGGATCTGATAATGCCTCCTTCTAGGACTTACAGAGATGCTCTCCATCCAGACTTGCAAACTATTCTCTATTGAGTTCTATGAAGGTGACATGCTCCTAAATCAATGACTACAGGATTAGGTTTGTGTTTTTGTTCTGTTTTGGTCTTTTCCCTAAAAGTTCTCTAAATAAATAGTCACATACATTTCAAACATTTTTTGCAGGATAGGATAGGATAGGATAGGATAGGATAGGATAGGATAGGATAGGATAGGATAGGATAGGATAGACCAGACCAGGTTGGAAGAGACCTTCAAGACCATCACATCCAACCCATCATCCAACACCATCTGATCAACTAAACCATGGCACCAAGCACTCTATCAAGTCTCCTCCTGAACACCTCCAGTGGTGGTGACTTCACCACCTTCCCAGGCAGCCCATTCCAATGGGCAATCACTCTCTCTATGAAGAATTTCTTCCTAACATCCAGTCTAAACCTCCCCTGGTGCAGCTTGAGACTGTGTCCTCTTGTTCTGGTGCTGGTTGTCTGGGAGAAGAGAGCAGCCCCTGCTTGGCTACAACCTCCCTTCAGGTAGTTGTAGAGAGCAAGAAGGTCTTCCCTGAGCCTCCTGTTCTCCAGGCTAAGCAACCCCAGCTCCCTCAGCCTTTCCTCATGGGGCCTGTGCTCCAAACCCCTCACCAACTTTGTTGCCCTTCTCTGGACACCTTCCAGCAAGTCAACATCTTTCCTAAACTGAGAGACCCAGAACTGGACACAGGACTCAAGGTGCAAAGAGCTGATACAAGCTGATGGCTTACCAGCAATCTTTACTTGCCTCTGACCTGTTTGTAGCAAAACACTATTAGAAACATCCAGTACCTAAAGCCACACAGGTTATAACTGACAGAAGAAGATGAAGTCAGAATTTTTTGTCCCAAGCCAAAGACAAAACTGACTCTCCATATCAGACTTCTAAGACTGTAAAGAAAACTAAGAGAAATTATGCAAAAATCATTTGCTGCCAGCTTCAAATAATGAAACCAAATTCCTTTAAAAGAGCAGACAATGTAAGATATTCTAGTAAACAAAACATTAACAAAACTACAACCCAATAACAGCAGTATTGTGTATGTCTAGCACAGAACAGACATGTTTTAGCAGTACAGTGGGAATTTATGGTTGCTGCCATTATCTGTACACAAAAGAAGAGCTCTGTCATTCTGTCCACATAATAGGATGCAAAATGTGTCATTTTATTAAGTGCTTAACATCCAGCAAACAGCACAAAGATTTCCCATGTGGGAAAACACATGTTAAGGGGGTTGGGGGGGGATAGGAAAAAACACCCAAACCTACAATGTAAAGTGCAACATTTCTCAGCACTGGACAGAAAAGAAATTCAATAAGAATGCAGCTGGTTGAACATTGTCACTTGCCCAGACTGTGAGTCCTTCTTTATGCATGAGGATTTTTAAGTCTAATGAGTATGCACAGAGCATTCCCACTGATTCACCACCACAGAGAAGTGATTTGGCTGGGATTTTATTCAGAAAACAGCTAAGACATTAGCTGTTAGGTATGGGAGAAGCTCTGCTGTGCTCTGGGATTCTACCTTCCCTTTGTAACAGAGTCACTTGTGTACAATGGCAGCTATTTTCCCTGCCTTCCTATGCAGCCACTTGCCTCCTGGAACAGGGGCATTAAAGGAAATGCCAAATATTGTGAGAATTGTGATAAAATTTGAGTTTTACAATCCAGCTAAGCCTCACCCTCCACCCACATATTGCTAGAGGAAGCCAGGTGATCCTCAGATCTGCTTCTCTCCATTTGTGGAGACGCTGGTGGCTATAGGATGTCCTTGATAGTGGGAGAGAAGGCTGCAGCATTTGTAGTAGCTGTGTGTGGTCAGGATTTTAATGAGATGAGTAAGGAACACAAGCAACAGGGAACTGATGAGAAAGAGGCCACACTAGTGAAACTACAACTTTTTTACTGTTTTTCTATCTCGATGAACAAATCTCAGCCTAACAATGTACGAGGCCAGTTGACTCATTAGTGCCAAAGACAAAATTTAGGGTCGTGAGCATGGCTACAGTGACATCCTAAAACGCTAGCCACCTCTGGAAGTTTTGAAGTCAAACCCAATTTCTTCAGTTCAGAGATACTCATCTCCTTTCATTTTCTGTCACTTAAGTAGTGTCAGCACTGATAGGACTGCAGGACACAAGCCTTAGACGTTATTTAAATGTATCAATTGAAGGGAAAGCACCAGCAAGATATGGCAACAACACGAGCACCTTGAACAGCCACAAAGAGTTTTATATCTAAGCCTTGAATTCTCTAGAGAAATATTCAGACTCAAAGAAACAGCCAACTGCCATATAATTCACCTTCCTAATCTTGATGGGTGATTTTTATCACTGACATACAACTGCACTCCTGGCTTTTATTGTAGTCTGATTCCTATTAAAGGTGTCCATCTGGCCTTGCTGAGCTCTTACACAATAAAAATCACCCTTTCCTGTTTATTTCTTTTGGAGTCAGTGAACAACACAATGGCATTCTCCTGGTGGGGAGCTAAAAGCTAGATTTTACCCGTGTTCCAGCAGTGTAAATCTATTGCAACACCACTGATTTCAGTGGCATAATCACAGAATTGTTAGGGTTGGAAGGGACTTCGAGGATCATCCAGTTCCAATCCTCCTTGCCATGGGCAGGGACAACTCACACTAGATCAGGTTGCTCAGAGCCACATCCAGCCTGGCTTTTAAAACCTTCAGGGAGGGGGCTTCCACCACCTCCCTGGGCAACCTGTTCCACTATCTCACTATAATAAGTTGTTTCATCTAAAGAAAGCTATATGTGGTGGTGCAAGACCTTCCCTACATAGAGCTAGACACAGGAAAAGTGTTCTGAGAAAATACAGCTGTGCACTTGCCCTTTTTTACACTTGCCTGCAGCTATCTGCTACTGACCACTGTCTGAGACAAGGCACTAGACTAGATGGATCACCTGTCTGCTCTCCTAAGGCCATTCTTACGTTTTCTGTACAGCAAAAATCTCCAGAAGTGCACCTAAGCCCACTCATTTAGCCTGTAGAGTTACACCTCAAAATCCATTTCTTTAATTACATAAACAAGAGGATCCAAATATTTTAAGTGGAGATTGTAAATAATGCACCACTTAATACATTTCAGAAATCACCTGGTATCGAACAAACCATTTAATCTAACTTGGTTAAGTTGGAATCAATATTATAATTAATTCTCTACCTCATCTGTCTTTTGAAGAGGTGGGACAAAATAGCTTCTATCAGTCCAGCCCTGTAGAACTGTGTGAAACACTGGGGGCTGTATTCCTGTTTCCCCCCTGCTGAGTAAGATTAATCAGCAGAAGAGCATCTTGCTTTCAGGGATGCTTTACAGAAGCGATTCATGTCAAAAGGAAAACAAGTTTCACAACTACATTTGTCTGATCTAGTGTCAGATTTGATTTTCACATCATCAGTCAGGCTGAACCACACTAGCTTCAGTTCAGGTAAATCATAAGGACTTATTCTCCCTGTGTTCCTGTGCAACACTGAAGTACTCTGGGCTACTTTGCTTGAAGGATGCTCGGGTACAGAGACTACCACAAAAATATCAGAGTCACGTTGGCTCCAGAGAAGATGAGGCCAACCCACCAGATTCCTCCAGTGTCACCCAGTACAGCAACCACGTCACCAATTAGAATTACAACCACCAGACAGAACATCCCTCACACTTCCAGAGGAAAAAAAAACAAACACACACAACCACTCAGTTATAATACAGTGCATGTTGTACATGCCAGTAAGGGTAGCAAGCCTGCTAGAAAAGCAAGTTGTCACTAACCCTGTGACTCCCTTGTCTGCTAATGACCCAAAAGCTGAAGGATAGTCAGAAATCATGCTCAGACTTAATAGGTTTTCCTAATTATTGGTCAACAAGACACATGACCAGAGGGAATAGCCATGGCTGAAAGCTCCCAAACACGTTGCAAAAAGACTAACTGCTACAGAAGTTAATTCTTTCTCCTGCAGCAGAAAGCTACTCTGCAAACCTCCAGTTCCCTGCAGTGTCCGATGCAAACCTGCTACAGATCATTATTTCTAAAAAACCTTTTCAAGGAAGCATTTCTGTTATCTGTCTCTCAGCAGAATGGTTTTCCTATCCCATGGTACCCGTACTGTGAACAGGGGAACCGGGACAGGCTGGAAAAGTCTATCTTCCACTTTCACCTTGAGAACAGTGTAAGGGTGGGGGGGGGTCCAGCACCCAGCCAGTCTCTTGGTTTGGTGTGATGCCAGGCAACATTTTAAGTGAAGATCAGTGATGAGTAAAGGGGCCAGAAGGTTGCAAATAAAATAGTTAGAGAACACATGCCCCCGTGGAGATATCAGGAGGATTTAATGATTTAAATCTTCCTTTCCAGAGTCTTCAATTCCCACAACCCTAACTTAATTTAATAAGAGCTGTAAGCGTGCAGATTTACTCAGCAGTCTTGGCAAACTCTTGATATTTCCTTATTACTCCTGTTCTTTTAGTCATGCTATCATGATATTAATAAAAAGTGCTTATTTTTAGGGAAAAGGGGGGAAAACAGGCTTTTATGGTGCAGAGAAAGTTTGTTAACATTATTTGAAAGATCCCTTAGAGGTTCAGAAAACTAAAGGGTAACTGTTATCTTGAATTTAAAATTCCTTTTTTTGCATCAAGAACAACCATTAATTTCTTGAGAACTCAGGTCATGATTTCTAAATCCCTGATGTCAACATCTTTGCAACGATTAAAAGCCCTGTGTGACTGTAGCTGACTAGCACAGTAAACATGGATTGGTCCCTCAAGGCACCTGCCAGCAAATGCTCTCCTTGCTTTCTTTGGTGGGGCAACAATGCAGGGGGAAAAAAAGAAACCTTGCATGCAACAATATCAGCTCCCAGCAGCGCTGCTGCAATCTGTTGGGGTGCTGAATGCAGCACAAGGGACAATGTTCGAGCCATCTCTCACTACAAGGCATATCTCTGATCCCAGCTTTGGTTACCAAACCAGCAGCTGAATTTCTTCAGAGCCCTCTGGAAATTGTAATGCACTGCCCATAAGCACAAGTAGGACAAGTGAAAGACAAGTGTGCATGTGAATGACTTGCAGATTTTGGAGGCTTTGTCCTTAATGTTGTGCTGCTGGCAAAGTCACACTCTCCTAATGCAAAAGACCAGCAGGTGACAAAACCAGAACAGCTCCTCGATTAATACAGCTTGCCTCATTGTCCTTTAATATATCTCCGGTGACAACAACCGAATGCAGGGCTGGAACTGCGAAGCAACTCTGAACACTGACTGCTTTAAGGAGCAGATTGCCCCTTCCCCTGGAATTCCTACTTGTATGGCTCAAACCCCTCTCTGATCATTTCCATCCTCCAGGAACAGATGCCCCTGTAACACATTTTCTTCTGCAGGTTTGCTGATTAAAATAGCTCAAGAAGAAGCCTGGGTGACTTGGCTTGTAATCATTGGATTTATTAAGAAAGAAACAAACAAAAAAAAAAGCTACCAAAACTTCTTCCATATTTTATTAGCCTCATTGGATAATGATCTCCAGCAAAGACTGCTAGCCAGCTGTATTAAACAGCATGCAAAGTTGTTGCAACAGACAAATACAGAGCACACTTGTTATAATAGCGCTAAAAACAGGAAGAAGAAGAAGAACCTAAGCCCTTCTTTGAGAGCTACTGGGAGTCTCATGCCCATTTCACAACTGAGATCTCCACAGAAATTCCCTGATGCCTCAGTTTAAAATTCTAAGATGATCTGTAGCAGGCAGCAAAAGCAGTAGTGAAATGCTGTTCTTCACACACTAGCCCTGCTAACTTCAAAGATGATGCAGAGGAAACAGAACAATTATTCCTGGTTTTTGAAACATGCCATCTCATTGCAGAGCATCACTGATTAAGTTTTGTTCAGTAGCTAACTTACAGGGAGAAACAAACTGAGGAGAGAGTAGAGTAGAGTAGAGTAGAGTAGAGTAGAGTAGAGTAGAGTAGAGTAGAGTAGAGTAGAGTAGAGTAGAGTAGAGTAAACCAGTTTGTAAGAGACCTTCAAGATCATCACATCCAACACCATCTAATCAACTAAACCATGGCACCAAGCACCCCATCAAGTCTCCTTCTAAACACTTCCAATGATGGTGACTCCACCACCTTCCTGGGCAACCCATTCCAATGGCAAATCATTCTCTCTATGAAGAATTTCTTCCTAACATGCAGTCTAAACCTCCCCTGGTGCAGCTTGAGACTGTGTCCTCTTGTTCTGCTGCTGGAGAATAACATCCAAAATATCGGACTTGATTCTTAAACTTTTGGAGACCAAAAGAGACCAAATTTAAAGCTGAAAACAACCAAAATGAAAGAATATTAGGTAAGAGTCCCCTGAGCAATATCTTTAATTTAGTTTCCACTCCAGAGGGAATGCAAAGTACAGATAAGCCTAAATATAGGTAAGAAGTTTTGCCTTATTAGTGAACTGGTCTATGAAAAATGTCTATGCTCAAAGCACAAAACCAGAGCTTTGTTCCTTCCTGATGTATAACCATGCAAACCTCCCTGGGCTCATTTTTGGACATCTGGTCCTTCTTGTTTGCTTTTTTAATTAGGTATGACATTTTCATCATGCCAGATTCCTCTCTTTGGCCTTTTTGCATGATGTGTGCTGTGAAAATAGAGGGGCTTGCGAGCTCTACTGAGGCAACCAACTCAGTATTTGGATGCCCAAAGCAGCTATAATGTATCAGGAGAGAGAAATAGCATATGCTGTCATGTGCAAAGCAACTTGCAAGGTAACATAATGTTCATTCTTCCAGTAAAAAGGGCAGTGTATGTTAACAGGTATGTATTTTCATGCTTTGGCTTTCAAGGGTGACTGGGGGGAGGGGAAATAATAAATCTAAGTTGGGAGGTCCATTTTGAAGAAGAATTTCAAACAAATTGCAAATTTTGGAAACAAAAGTGTGGAACCTGACACGACCTAGTCACTGAAACTGCCACCTCTGCAGGGAATGTGCTAATTTTGATGAAATCATTAGAAAGGGTGTTTTATATTTAGAATGGTCTGAACACAAGAGAGACCACTAAGAATGAAGAGAGAGAAAATCTAATCAGGTGACCGAGTCTGACAACTCAGAAGTAGGTCAGAAACATTTCTTTCACCAGTTTTAGAGCTGAGAGCTGAACTTGGTCACTCATGTCCCAGGTGAGCGTCTCATTTTTTTTTTTTCTCCTCATGGCCAATCTGTTTTTCTAGACCAATTAATATTTAATTGTTTATGCAGCTGCAACAAGAAAGACTGACAGAAATCCAGCCCAGAGCAGCTAATTGATGAATGGTTAGCATATTCCCTGGGGAAGTGGAAGAATGGCAAATACCCTCATTTCTCTGCAGCTTGCTCTTCTAAGCTCCATTTTTTTTTTAAGCAAGGACTTACTCAGTTCTTGGGTTTTCATCCACACAAGAAAGGAAGAAAAGATCATGTCTTAAAAAAAAAACCCCACCACAACAGAACACAATAACCAAACACAAACAAAACAAAAAACCCCACTCAAAAGCCACAAACCTGAGTGTTTTTGTTAAGGGAGTTTCACACACAATGACAAATAAGAAATGTGCTTTAACTTTGGTGCCTCTGTGCACTGAGTTGATCAAACTCTCCCCATTTCTGCTTTTCAAGACAAGATAGAGTCTTTCCCTCCCCTTTGAAGACATCTCACAGCAGCTTCTGCCCCAGTAACACTTACACCCAGAGCTCAGCTGGGCTTGGCACCAACATACTTTTCTTTCTAAAGATTGCAATCCAAGGTTAGTAGAAGTCTTCAGATTTGTCAAAGATTATCAAATCCTAACAAAAGAAGAAAAAAATGGAAGTGAACTTAAAAAAAAACCCACAAGTTTTTACTATTGGGGAAAAAAAAGGCTCCATGGCAAGGTCTAGTTTACTGAAGCCTTTCATGTAGGTCACTCCTACCCCATCCCCTTTGATATGGGGCCAACTGCTTTCTCCCCATTTCATCTCACCTGCCCTTTGGAAATCCTGCCCAAGGTCACTCTTACTGCCTGTATCTTCTCAGCCTGGTTGGACCTCTTCTGCAGAGTGTCAGAGGTGCATATCAAAGCAGATGGCTCTACATTGTCTGATATCCCTTGAAACATCGACCAGGAGGTGTGATACTAACAGCTAACAGTCCCACAGACCTCCCTCCCTCCTTCCCATTCTCAGTTGCTTTTTTAGTAGCAAATTAAATACTTACTATGTGCCCTGATGGAATCGCTGCATTAGCTAGTCAACACACTGCATGCATTACTTATCAGGAATGGAATGGAATGGAATGGAATGGAATGGAATGGAATGGAATGGAATGGAATGGAATGGAATGGAATGGAATGGAATGGAATGGAATGGAATGGAATGGAATAAACCAGGTTGGAAGAGACCTTCAAGATCATTGTGTCCAACCTATCATCCAACACCACCTAATCAACTAAACCATGGCACCAAGCACCCTACCAAGTCTCCTCCTGAACACCTCCAGTGACGGCGACTCCACCACCTTCCCGGGCAGCCCATTCCAATGGGCAATCACTCTCTCTGTATAGAACTTCCTCCTAAGCTCCAGCCTAAACCTCCCCTGGCGCAGCCTGAGACTGTGTTTCTCCCGCCCTTCTCATCCCTCAGGGAACCACACGTTGAAACAGCACACCTGTGGATAACGTTTTTCAGAAGTTCTTCAATACACCTCAGTTACAAAGGGATCTGTGGGAGCTGAATGATTCCCACATCTACCACAGTACTAAATACCAGCTGCCCATTGCTAAGTCAGCCACACTTCAGCAATGGGGCACTTTCAGGTGAAGTAGCCAGGGATACTTCTGCAAGAAACACAAGTTGTGTGGGGAGCTTCTACACTGCTGAACTTGGAGACTGATCTGCACCATGTAATGAAAAAATGGCTTCTCTTCCGACACTGCAGTAGTTAATGTACAATGACCACATTTATTGACCTACCCATAGCTGTGCCAATTCATGACAATTTGGTCCCAGTAAAAATGCACCTGACTGACCCTACTTCATTAGTCTGGAGGCTATTTTAAAAATGGGGAGCAAAGTGCTGTGATTTAACAGATGAACTACAACAGCTGATTTATTTAATCTTATTTCAGCTCAGACAAACCCAGTTACCTTTCAGAGATAATATACTAATGAAACAGCTTCTATACCAGTATTGGTCCAAGATAAAAGAAAATTACTTTTCTCTGGATTTGTATTTCAAACAGGTCTCCATGTGCTTAACTTTATTGATTCAAGCTGTAGGTGTATGATTAGACAGAGAGATACATGCAGTTTTTCAACCAATCTACATTCATGACACCACAGAAAAGCATTCAAACAGCATTTTAGCTTTAATCTCAGATATGCAGTAAATTCATTTTATAACCTAGAACATCAGCTTATGAAGCAGCTGGGATGACAACATGGAGGACTGCAAGAAACCTTTGCCAAACCTTACAAACCTTGTAATTTTAGGCTGAGGTGGAAAAATAAATAAGGCAGCTTTTCCAAGCCTCCTCTCCTTTTATGCAGATGCATACAAACTCTTGTATGTCCCTAGTGAAGAACTGAGACTGCAATGCAGCCTTGACATTGACTGGGGTCAGATAGAACTCCAGTCCCAAGGGGTAAAGGCAAAGTAGACCTCGAGTCAGTCAAAATTTGAGGGGCAGAACACTATGTCAACGACAACAATAACAGAAAGTGTTTCTGACAAAACATTTGATTAATAGTGTGTTGATTCTTTTTCCTTGTGATGCTTCCAAAATGAGCCTGCTTTTGTCTCTTTTTAAAGGTGTACCAGCAACAAACCAAGACAGACAATAACATCCTTTATGTGGTTCCAAACTATTAACTTTTCCTCATCTCTTGAGGACGAACCATTTTTTAACTTTTGGTTTGGAAGTGCTGTAGAAAGGGGGCGGGAAAAAATCACGTTCACAGCACTATGGATGTGACAGTCTGGAGCATGGGAATGAGTAGGAACAGATCCATGGTCCTATGGCCCTGCAGATGCCTCTGGGCAGCATAGAGAAAGAAAAGAGCATGCAGTCCACAGTGGAAGAAAAACAACTCACTACTTGCGTGTAGTATTTTCAAAAGATCAAAAGGAAACTGGGCAATTAATGAGGTTGCCTAATTTCCCTAGGCAGCATGATAATCCCAGCTAGACCACAAGAGTGAGACAACACACCCAGAACACTGTGTCCCTTCTGGGTCCAACTCTCAGCTGGGACAGCTCAGCATCTCCACAGAAATCAGAGCTGTTTTGTGCCTGTTAAGTATCTGGCCTAACATGAACAACTTCAGTTTAAAACGCTTCATTTTTAACATTACCTGTATATTTTAAACAAAAGGACCATCTAGCTCGAACTATGTAGTTTATGTGCAGTAGCCTGCTGATAAAAAAATCCACTACCAGACATGACCTGAATTAGGAAACCTGTAGTTCACCCTGACTTGCCATTGATCACACCTCCTTTGGAGGAGAGGAAGAGTTTATGCTGCATAAACTACCAAAAACCTCCAACAGTGAAAAGCAGCATCAGTCCTTTTGCGGCTGTTGCTCCTGTGGGGAGCGGGAGTAGGAAGAGGTTGGTACAGATTGAAGTATGCTGCTGCTGCAAAGGCCACTCAGCCTCACATATTTCTACCCAGGATTTGCGAAGATGCACGTTATTTCTGCCCTCAGCATTCATCCCACATACCCTGCTGGGTTGTCTTGCTATGCTGTTTGTTTTCTAGGGGATGGTCAAGCACATGTCTAGCCCTCAGGTTATTTGAGTCAAAATAACAAGCAAATTAGATGCTTGGAGAAATTAAGAGCAAAAAAGGCACTTTGAAAATGATCATTGAAAGATATTCAAGCTTGTGTCAGACCCTCACACTTGTGCTGTTCCAATAGCCAGGGGGAATATTGTTCTGCTCTTAGGAGACTGAGATTTATTCTTACATGGCTTCTTGCTCAGAAATGTGTAAAGCTTGCTCAGTGTCTACTGTTTGCTGTAGCTTCCATTTTATGCTCCTGTCATACATCTTGCATCCTTGCTCAGTTTTTTCTTTTTGTTTTACTTTCTTTCTTTTTGTTTTCTTTTACTTTGAAGAGTATCTGCTCTGAGAGAAGCTCAGTCTGTGTTGATTAATTCAACAGTTACATCTCCTTTTGCTTTTCTTCTGAATTTTAAAGATTTAGACTAGATAGTCTGGAACCAGTGATGTTATCAGAATTGTTTTCTATTCTGACACAAGCAGTAGCCCATTGCTGATTTCCAGCACAGAATCACCAGTCAGTTCGGTGCAGCTCAGCTTTAATAGACTGAATCATTGGCTGCTTTTGTCTCTTGCATAAAAGAAGAATCAGCCTCAGTAATCAGAGCTAAGTCTTAACACTAAGAGAGAAAAAAGAACACAACTAAACCACTATTCTTCCCACTGCCAAAAAACAACCCCCTATGCCCACTGCATAAATAGAGCACTGTTAACATCTCTTTAGCCAATGCCTAATAACCAAAGAACCTGTCAATCTGGTTAGATATTTTATCACCTTTTTGATAATGATCATCAGAAGAAAGGCATATTTCACCCTATGAAACTACCCTGAAACTGTCCCTAGGAAATTGTCCTATGAATGGTCCCTGGCAGTTTTAGTCATTTTGCATTTTGTACTTTTTACTGCCTAAAAATGTTCAGGTACAGTTTCTCCCATGAGACAGGAGATATTTTTTCAGCTGATCCTATAAAAACTATGGGTTTGCCTCACTCTCTAATCACTCCTTTTGCATACTCAGAATTGAAGCATTACCTTTAAATGACAATTCCGCTGCATTTCACTTACATGGACATTACGAGACATACATGACAGACATGTCCATTTGCTCATATCATCCTGGTGCAAAACATTCTGTAGCAGAGAAACATTCATGACCCTATTTCTCAAATACATTTCTAAACATTATGCTGTTACAGCACCCCTAAGCTCTGTAGCAGGCTGTAGGGAAGGACATGAACCCCAGCCCTGCACATAAAACACCATCCTCTCATTGGGATGGCAGGTTTTTAATGAAGGCTCATGTTATTGGACACCTGGGTCACTGATTTCTGAAATCACTGCTTTCACCATTTAGAAAAGAAGAGAACTGGAAGCAGTCAGCTTCAGAACAAATGGTTATAGCTCTCAGTGTTAGTCAAAAGGACAATGTCCTCAGCACTTCCTACCAGAAGTGAAAAGCTCAGTTATTCTTGTCAAGGCAAGTTATTGCTACTCATGGACAAGCTCTAAGTTCTGCTCTTGCCCAGGAGTCTTCTAAATGTCATTAACAAATTTGGTTGTCATAACAGAAGAATCAGCTGAAATTCAAGCTACAAGGAAGCCAGGCCAGGCATGAAAGGCTGCAGCAAACCACAGAACTGTTGCATGACTACCCGGCAGTTACATCTGTCCCAGTTGACTCAGGTCTGCTGGAACTATCAATTCTTCCAGTTCCTAGTTCAATGCCAAAAACTACCTTAATTTTTGCTCCTTTGTTCTCATGGGAGAGCAGTTTCAGGAGTTACCAGTAGCCTTGTTGTAAACATCTAAATACCTTGCTTTATATGTATAAGACTGGAATGACTGGAAAAATCTATCTTTTATAAGGCAATTGGTACAGTTTGGGTAGAAATATAGACAGAAAACTTCCATCTCCGTAGAAAAATGGGACACACTGTTCTGAGCTTCGTTTAGTTATGTTAATCAGCTAAACAACTTGAGGGAAGAGCGTCATGAAGGGCAACCAAGGGGAGAGGTGATAAAGCTCATTTCCTTATCAGTTGGACAGAGGGTGGGCCAGAAAGGGTTTATCAAGAAGAAAGGCTTTAAAAAAAATGGTAATTCAAAATCAAAATCAATCTGCTATGTCTGTATTTCTAATATCCAGCAAAGTTACGCATTTCAGCCCAAATCGCTTCCCTCAAAGGTATTTTGTACATCTCCCTTGAGAAGATGGTGCAGCAAGTCAGAGATAAAGTAGTTGTTTGCAAGAAATATTCTTCTCTGAGAACTGGCTTTTCTGTTCCTTTCCAATTATCAGTGCAGAAGTATTTTGGTGCAAAGTCACTGCTTCAATTACATAACTCCAAGAGAGTATTTGGTATGTTACAGAAAGCACCTTTCACTCTAAACTTTCCATGTGTGGTGATTTGGTTGTCAAGAACAGGGTGTGGGGGTTTTTCTTTTAGAATCATAGAATCAGTCAGGGTTGGAAGGGACCACAAGGATCATCTAGTTCCATTTTGTGGAAATATTTCCACAATTTGGAAATTCTTTGGCAACTTTTATATTTGTTATTGTCACACAACCTCATTCTGTAAATCCTCTGAAAATTAGTTTGGTGAGGTTTGGGAGAGCTGTTTAGAGTACGGAAGGGAGAGGATCAGCATATGCTATTTTTCCAACACAGGAGGTACTCATGGAGTGATATTCTGCACCCCACACAGGGCAGTGGCATAAAGCCCCCAGGCATTTTCTAGTAGTGTGCTTCAGTGTGTTCTTCAAGTGGTTTACTCAAAGATGTAATTATTTCCATCGAAAAGTATCTTGCTGCATGGAAGCTGCACTCAGATGGCAGATGTGGCCTATGTGCGTTCTCCCTTCAGTGTAGACACAGCGACGTCCAACTACATCACAAGTGGTTTGAATAACAGCTTGTGGTGTAGCAGTAAGAGAGAAGGTTTGTGAGTTTTCTATGAAGAATACTAAGAATCCTTTATGCATTTTTTTTTTCAGGGTTGGGTTTTTTTGCTGTCAAATATGATACCTACAAAGTTTTCCTGGTATATGAATATTCTTCAGAGGATTTGATGGAGGACAGGGTAGTTAATGAATTTGTGCTAAAAAGACAAAGAAAAGACTTACTACCTGTCAGACTGGAGAATTACATGTCCTACTCCTTTCAATCACATTAGTAAGCACTTACATACTTGCCTGCTATCCCTATTGAAAATTCACTCTGGATGTCCAGCTGTGATTTTATGCTGCTTTGCAAAACCCTATCAGCTGTTAAAGTCCATTTGCTCTGGGGATTTCATTATGTGAATATTTCAAAATCCATTTGTCAGTGAATAGCAGAATCACCAGTTCCTTTCTTGGGGGTCAATTCACAGTCAATGTTTGTTGCCTCTCTACTGACAGCTGAATGACAAACCAGTGCAAGAAGAACTCTTTGAAGTAATAGGAAATGAACCTATTTCTATGCTAATGCATTTGAATCACTGTTTCTCTGACAATATCATAATCTTGGAGTCTATAAAATGTCTATACATTATTTGTTCTGCTGCTGTGTTAATAAACAAAGATTCATTATTCTAATTTTGTCCTTTGTGTTCTGTAACCTTTGCAGGAAAAAAACAAACAAAAAACTCATAAACAGTGGTGATAAATTAGCACCAAACTAGACATATTTACATGGACATAGACTTCATATTGAAACACTAATTACTGCAGGCAAATTTAGTTTTCCATTTAATCAGATTTTACAGGTAATTAACAGTCAACTAAGATTAATTACAACTCATTTTGTGTTAATGTCATCTTTTGGTCACAGAAAGTTTACACAGTACTTTATTTGCCAGATGTAAAAGCTAATTATTACCTAGACATATCAAGGTTACACAAACACGTTTTTAGTTCACCACACACCTCTTGCTTGTCTTCGAAATACACATTTGTGAGAGATACCTAATGGGTCTCCAGAGAGGTACACAAGACCTCCAGCAAGCCACCCAAAACTCCAAGCTGTCCCACCCAGACAGACTCCTGCATTATTCAGCTGTAGTCAAAAGAACTATCAGAGCCATTAAGTTCAGTACAATCGGTGCAAGACCACACTTTTTTATCCTTCTTCATGTTTCCCTGCAGTTAGCCTTTTGCAGTTCTGCATCCTCTCTCAATACTCATTCCTTCAGTGCCAGACACAGGCCCTGATGAGTCCTTCAGCTGCTGCTGAGCAATACTGAACCATGAGGATAGGATCAGCCACATGTTCAAAGTAGCTCAGCTAGCTGCTAGGCTCTCCAGTTGTATCTTACAGTCCTTCTAGTCAAGCAACTCTTGTATCTCGCACCATGGAGAAAAAGGTGTTCCAGGCAAGCCTGGGGATATCACCCAAGAACTGCATTCAGTGCAGGCTGGGGATCTTACAGACATCAGCATAACAAAGCAAGACATAGATTTATGGCCAGCTCTGGCTCTGAGAAAGACCACAGAATACTCGAAGTACAATCGCTTTGCAAAAATGCCAGGTGAGACCTTGAGAAGTCTGTAACTTTTGACATAGAATCAGGTTGCACCATGCTGAGATGCTCTTGCCTTGTTTCCTACCTATAAAAGTCTATTATTCCAGTTTGTTTTACATTCTCCTATCACAATCCACATGCTGTAGGCTCCTCAGAAGTCTCATACAGGAGACTCACTGCCTGAAAGGCTAGTCCTCCCTGGCTCAATCAACCTGATTCACCACAATTCACTCTCAAATTAATAAATCCACCACTTTCCATCCCCTCCCAGGCCACATTACAGAGATGCATGAGGTCCCCACCTTACTTCATGCCCTACTGTATTAAATAATTGAGCTCACATTAAAGATGTTATTCTGTATAGAACCAAAACACCTCCTGACCTGTCACTGGACAGGAATGTGAAAAAGGAGAGAGTAAAGGACATTAGTTCTTAGGCCTCATCACAAATAGTCAGCAATCAGAATTGCTACTGAAACCAGAAAGCACAGAAAATCACATCTTCTGAAAACCTACTCAGAAAGTGAGTTGTAAAGGTCAGGAATAAAGCACGTGTGGGGCTCATGGGCTCCAGAATCTCTGAAGGCATGAAGGCTTAATTCTGGAGATCCCATTTCCTAGGAGCAGGACATTTGAAAAGAATATTTTATGAGTATCCCACTTACCCTGAACTGAGAAAAGATTTAGCAAATAAAAGACAGAAGCTGAAGGAGAGAAAGCATCCTTAAGCACTTCCCAGGAGAGTCACTTTGCCTCTGCACAAATGAAAAGGGTGTCCCTGAGCAAAACTCGCCTTCTGTAAAAGGGCAGATCCCGCTGTGGAGCACAGCTCCCCTGGACCGGTTCCACAGAGACTTGATCTCTTTCAGATCCCATCAGCTAGAGCGTCTTTCTTGGCACCTCCTAAGCCATTCCAGGCATGGAAAATTCTGGGATGTGGGTGGCACCAAGACTGTATGAATCTGGTGACTCAATGTCATGATCATATGGAGGAGGTAAGGACAGGGAATTGCTGAATTTACCTTTCCCATCACATACAACTTATGCTAACTTTGTGCTGGTGTCAAGTGAGAAGACACTCACTGATGGGTTTTAATGTTCCTTTCTAAACCAAAACCAGATAACTGTCATAGTCCAACCTCAGATAAGCAAAACCAAACAACAGAGACTATTGTGGGAAGTCACACAGACATTTTCCTCTCTTGCTTTCCCATTGTTCTCATCTACCTCAATAAAACAAAGACAAGAAGGAACTAGAAGTATATCAGTCAAAAAATGAAGAAGTGGATATAAATTTCCCATAACTGTTCATTGTATATGACTGTGGGACACACTGAAACTGCTTAACCTAAATGAGGAAATAAATCTGATCAGGAGGGAATATTTAATCACTTGAGGCAGGAAAGCACAAACACATCTAAAGTGTGCTCTGTGCAAAGTTTCCAGCTGCAGTTACAAAAAGCATAAAATGCATTTCTGTGTGTAAGACAAGAGTTTGAGGAATTGGAGGCCTTTCCCTAACCTCTTGTCTGCTATACCAATTCTCCCCCATTCAAGTGGAAGTTTTCTTGCAAACATCTGCCTCAGACACAAAAACCTGCAGAGCTTCAGAGCAGGAGGATGCTTATCAAGTTTATTTTACAGTAAGGTGACATAGCCTTTGAGTTGACCATTCAACTGTGATAATGTAACTCTAGAGTCATGACACAATTGAAAAACAAGAGCCATTGGCACTCTATTTTTATCTTCTCAAGATGTGTCATTTGGCAGTGAACTAATTGAACAACACCCTACACTGGTAACCTGTTTTCATCTAGTAATTCCAAACTACTTTATAATACTTGGCAAAACTTAACCTACATTACCCCTCTGAACAATAAGCTCCTCTACAGAGCTCTTTTAGAGGAAACAAGTGAAAGAAGGTCCAGGGTGAATAAGTGACTTTACCAAGTCTCCTCTAATAATCAGTGATTAAATTGGAAATGGGAACACTGACAGTCCAATTTTCATACATTAATCTTGGGAGAATGCTTCTCTCTCTGCAGCTGTGTTGCAGAGGTGATTACAATGACTGGCTGTAGCACTTAGATCCCCTAATAGAAACAATTCCATTCAAATTAATTTATAATTAAAAATAACAATTTAATGAAGATTAATTGCCTGTACATCAGTTCCATCTTGGCATTTTCCTGATTAGATCCTGCAAACTCTTATTTACCCGTTATACATCTAGAGAACTAAAGATGGAGTATCATCACTGTCCAGCTCTACACTGGCCTCTGCAATAATCACCTGACTGTGAGGTCTGCAGAGGTCCCAGCACTGTGCTACCACACAAGGCAATGGGGTCCCACAAGGCCAGAGCAGACATGCCCACTAGGTGTAAATGAAGGACACGTGTTATACAGCTCCATGCCCATCACTGTGTGAAGTTCCTTTTCTCCCACTGAACCAGATATGTGTAGAGGATTGACTTTTCCTTACTGGCACTTCTGTGCTCTTTTATTAAACTGGGGAATGAGAGCTCTTGCAAGACCTTAGTATCTGCCTAATACTAGGAAGATATTTTTACTGTCCCCTTCACTACACAGCATGATGATCCATGCAGTCATATAGAAGTGAACCAGGTCATGCAGAAAAACTAAACCTCCTACCCCCACTCAGGGAAGCTGAGCTGTTGAGACCAATACAGAAGGACCTGTTGACCTTATTCCTGCACAGTTCACACCTGTCATGGACAGACCTGACAATGGTTTTAATGGTCCCAGTTACCAATTGCCCTTGTTGCTGCTGAGCAGTAATTATGTTACCATATCATGGTTTCAACGAAAACATTTTTAGCTGAAGTTGCTACCTGTTGTGAAACTAAAGGAACAAGTCTGGCGAAACACAATTGGAGCTCATGACCACATCTATGTTTGCATGGTGCCTTGCACCGGTCCTGACATGGCCTTTCACCACTATCACAGTGTTAATATCAATGCTCCCTACAGACAGCAAGTTCATTAAACTCAGTCAGGAAATAGTGAATTCAGTAGACAATGGAAAGAGCAAAAGACCAATTCAGTGAAACCTTATACATCATTCATGGAAGCTTCCACCAGAATTCAATAAAACTCTTGCTTTTAAATCAAATCATTTATCAAGAGAACATAAGGGGGAAAAAAAAACAAACCAACAAAAAAGGAAAAAAAGACAAGTTCATACAACACTTCAAGTGCTAAGAAAGGATACAGAACCTAATTTACATCAAATGGGTTCTTAATATATACTATATAAACTTCAAAATCAGCAAGAATTTCTATCAAATGAGTTATTTCTGTCCTCACAGACCAACTCTTAATTCCTTTCCCTTTCAAAATTCCCTCCTAAGTACTGCTCTCTAAATTCTTTAGTCTTTAAAAACTCTGAACCTCCAGGTTGTATTTCTCCAAACAGTATGTTAGAGCACACCAGCACTGGCATTTATCTGTTCCACAAGCTTCTTATCTTCCATCCAATCCAGAGCATCAATACTCTTTATTGTCACACTCCATTTTCTTCCTCTGACTTAATTTGTATCCTTCTGATGAAATATTCACATCCTTTACCAATATCTCCTTATGACAGAAATGCCTTCAGGAGCAGTCAAAATAATTTAGTCACTTATCCCTGATTCTGAGTCACTTGCATCTATTGTGAATCACTATGAAACACTGCGTTGAGCTCTATACTTAGAAAATGTTTCAAATATAATGGGATTTGAAACACATTTCAACAATCAGCTCATATCGTGTATCAATATGAGCAATGAATCAGAAGTCTGCAAATATATAACTAGCTATAAGTAGAAGCAAAATCCTGACCCTTCATATAAACCAGATGAATAGAGGGGCATATCAACTATCCAAAGTAACTGCAGTAACTTAGGCATCCAGCAGTGCATCCTTTGGACCACAGCTGGTCCATATCTCACCCACAGGAAGTTTACCAAACAGCCCCATCAAAGGTAACACAAATCATCACAAGGGCAAACAAGAATACAACCCCAGAGAGAAATACCAACAACAAATGCAAATTCAAAATTTAGCCTAAACTGTATTTTCTTATGTAATTCATCAGAAGGTTAGGAGTTGTGTTTTTTTAAGGGCAAAGACATCGATCCATGGACGTGCACAAAGCATTCACAGAAGCAGATGTTCACATGCTGGTTATCAATCACTAAACTGCATTAAAAAAATCCACAAGAACCCACTGACAGTTTCACTCTCCCTATTTTTGCAAGTTTCAAACACACTAAGAGGCAGCTAGAAAAACCTGCAGTCCTTTCTTAAGGCTTCTCTTCTCTGCAGGTAACAGCTTTAGCTGCTACTTTCATGTAGTATAATCTTTAACGGAAACAGAATAGGGCCATGGTACAACTTTCCTCTCATGATGTAGTTCACCTTATGAAAAGTCTACATATAACCCCTCTTGGTTCAGCATTTGCAAGTAGTGCCAGTCCAACTTCCTGCGATCATTAATGAAAATATCAGGCTAGAATTTTCTTCTTCAGCCACAATACGCAGCAAGAAACCAATGCAGCATGACTGAAAGCGATTAATAATTAATTAATTGAAATAGCACACGGACAGAGTTCCCTAAGCACTTTCAAACTCCAGTCAAGTAAAACCAAACCGAACAAAACATATATTGAGGATCAGAACAATGCTCTAGGTGAGTGGGTACCCTATTTCCAAGTGTCACTAGCACTTTTAACCTTAGAGAGGTGCATATGTGCTCCACAGACAACTACAAGAAACCCAGAACAAGTAGGACCCTTTGACACCAGCACACTTCAGTATAAAGAGCAACGCCTTACTGAGCAGACAGGATGAGATAAGCAGAAATCCTGGCCCTGTATGGGCTAGTTTAAAACTCCCAGATTGAACAAGTAATTCAAATAATTTAGAAACATTATTTAATTCAATAAAAAGTAGGTACTGCAGGCTCACCAGAGGAAAATTTCAGTGTATATATAGGTTCTTAGGCCACATCCATCATTTCAGTTCTGAATGTATGATGAAAGTTAAGAACTATCTCAGGTCAGAGATGTGTCCTTACTAATCTCTTTTCCGGGAAGGAGTTTATGTGTATTTATCTTTGTGTATGAAGGTTAACAGTACAGTAATTTCAGGTTATGAGGTGTCCCTTTGTTTGCTCTTGGTAAACTAGGATAAAATTTCATCTTTCCTAACCTTGATTTGCTTGATCAAGAGATAACTCAGCTACTGACAGTGACACCAGAAAATAGATCTACTAAGAGATGACACAGGATAGTCACAACTGTTTTGCAGAAGGGAAGAATAAAATGCCAGGCAGTTAAAAATGAGACCATTACCTTGGATTAAACAGTAACAGCAGAAAGTCTCCTATCTCAAATGTACTGGGAGGAAAGAAATAGTCTCCAACTAAATTCTGCACACAGAGATGCAAAAATATCATTCTTAATATACCCAATCACAAACCATTCGCTACCGCCAGCTCCATGGGTGCCCTGTGGCCAACAGCTGCTGCCTCAGTGAAAGAAACCCAAGCTGCCATAACAAGAGCTTCCTCCTTGAATCAAAGTACAGCTTAAAAAGGGACCCTACACCTGGACAAACTTATTAAGCAAGCAGTAAATTAGTAGTGGAACATTTAAAACAGGTCTCCAAAGCATATTACAAAGTTTAAACAATAATCTATGCTAATATGACTGAAAATTCGCTCTGCAAGAAAAAACATCTTGTGTATAATGCACAGGAAATTAGAAATGAGTTCCATGTGAAACATACACATAAATGTATATACATACACACACTTACAGATATACATGAACCCTTTCACACACAAGGCATTTTAACACCACACTTCAGTTATGCTTCTTCCTGAAAGACAAAGACTTAAAATGGTTGCTTTCTATTCCATCACGCTTTCTTGCTCTCGGCTTCATACAGATCCTTCTAGTGTTTGGTGACCATGATAAATAGCCCATGAAAATGTCATGCTTTATCTAGCTATGTGTATTACAAATTCTTTCAGAGACTACCTAATTTTTTTTCAGTAAAGGAAGATGTTGGGATAGCTCCAACAGCCTGAGCTCCCATTAAAATGGGAGACAGCACAAGTGACTTTCTGTAGTCCTTCAAAACAAGAAATCAAAACCTAGATGCTTCAAGCACTTTTAAAAAACACAAGCAAAGCAAGTGGAGATATACCTGTGCATAGAATAAATGATCTTTTGTGCTTTTAAGAGAGGTTTGCTTTTCCTGCAGTGAATTGCCTCCCTTGGGTAGCACACAGCAGGGAAACCTTGTGTAAAGAACGCAAACTGTGATATCCCAATAGTAATGCAGGATTTAAAGTTCCATAATTTCTTTTCTCATACAGGGAGGAAAGTCAGAGAAAACAAAATGTGTTTTTATGGGTACTTCTAAAATAGAGTGAAGCCCTATGAGGAGAGGCTGAGGGAGCTGGGGTTGTTTAGCCTGGAGAAGAGGAGGCTCAGGGGCAACCTCATTGCTCTCTACAACTACCTGAAAGGTGGTTGTAGCCAGGAAGGGGACACCAGAACAAGGGGACACAGTCTCAAGCTGCACCAGGGGAAGTTTAGGCTCAAGGTGAGGAGAAAGTTCTTCACCGAGAGAGTGATTCACCATTGGAATGGGCTGCCCGGGGAGGTGGTGGAGTTGCCATCCCTGGAGGTGTTCAAGAGGGGACTGGACATGGCACTTGGTGCCATGGTCTAGTCATGGGGTCTGTGGTGACAGGTTGGACTCGATCTTCGAGGTCTCTTCCAACCTTAGCGATACTGTGATACTGTAATATTGATAGACAACCTCCCAGCTGAATATCGGTGTTTGATCTGTCATTATTACATGCACAGTTTTTAATTATACTGCTGCTAAACTTAATGGATCTACTTGCATGAGTCAGGTGTGCAGGATTTTCCCATAAAAATGACATAACCAGTAATAAAAAGGCTTGAGAAAGTAGTAACTGCAATAACAACTTATACTTTATTCATTACAGGTACATAATTAATACATTTATGTAACTAGGAGTGAAGAGAAGTGCAAAAGATATGGGTGAAGAAGGGGGCACAGAGCAGTTTTCTCTTTAATCAATACATTGGTCTGCAACTTAAATTGTGTACATTCTTCACACATTTTGAGAAACTAAGCCTTCTGGTGACACTTTTATCTAGCCCCAAGGTAGCTGTAAGTTCTTTGTCTCAACTGCATTGGGAAGAAATCAGAAGCATTGCCATGCGTGCAGAATCACAATAATGCAAATGAAAACAGATATCTCTGCTCTACCATGCTTGTCTTCATGGAGATAGCAGCTCATCAAGATAATAATATTTGTTATTGAATAAATTCTAGTTTTAGTTGGAATTATTCCACATTTGACATTTGTTTGAGGAGGAAACTACCTAAAGGCTGAGGGAGCTGGAGTTGCTTAGCCTGGAGAAGAGGAGACTGAGGGGTGGCCTTATTGCTCTCTATAACTACCCGAAGGGAGGTTGTAGACAGGCAGAGGTTGGTCTCTTCTCCCAGGCAGCCAGTACCAGAACAAGAGGACACAGCCTCAGGCTGCACCAGGGCAGGTTTAGGCTGGATGTTAAGAAGTTGTTCTAAACAGAGAGAGTGATTGCCCCTTGGAATCAGCTGCCTGTGGAGGTGGTGGAGTCACCTTCATTGGAGGTGTTCAGGAGGAGACTTGATGGGGTGCTTGGTTGTATGGTTTAGCTGTTTAGGTGGGTTGGATTGGTTGATGGGTTGGACGCGATGATCTTGAAGGTCTCTTTCAACCTGGTGTATTGTATTTTACTGTATTGCAGTTACCAAGAGGCCAGACATTACTAGATGCAGTAGTAGCAAATGTGTAATTCAAGTCTTATTGAATAATTCCTGTAATTTGGACATACTTTGAGCAAAACTGAGCCCAGAATTCTTTGCTAGTAGACATTAAGTAGAATGCAGATATTTTCCCACGTTGATATGACTGGAATCATGGACTCATGATTGAAGCAAGAAGGCATGAAAATAAATGAAATAATGTTGAAGCAGAGATGTCTGAAAGAAGGCTCAGAGAAATACCAGCAAAACAATCCTGATTTCAACTAGTTTTGCATGCAGGAATCCCAGAATCCTTCTGTTTCATTGCTCACAGTATTTCTCAGACATCTTTAAATAATTGGGATAGCAGACAAAACCCAATCTAGCCTGTGGCAAAATTCTGGGGGGAGGGGAAATATGTCATCTAGAGCAGACTGCAAAAAATAGAATTTTGCTGAAATATCATAGACCTGCTAGAGTTCATGGAAAGTAAACGACATGAGCTTTTAGCAAGCATTGTAAGTTCCTGAGAAAGCAACCAAGAGTCACAAAAGAAATCAATATGACTAAAATGATAGCAGTGTTTCAGTAGTAGGGTTTAGTGCTTCCAAATACCACTTGCCTTGTAGGCATTTTTAAAACAATCTTAAACTTTCAGGAAGCCTGGTATGCAGTTACTGGTTACACTGCTTTCTCTTTATAAATAGTCATCTCAGTTCCCAGAAGTAAAAAATGGGTTTGTTTGTATGAGTTGGAGAAGGCTGCAACTGGAATGTTTATACTGATTCCTATAGATGTGGTAACTATCTTGTTCATCTCAAAGTAATCCCAATAATGAACCCATTTGTAGTGGTTTATACAGACAAACAGGTACTCTGCAAAGAGCACCATGGGCCAGGTCCTTCAGGTGGACCAACCTGCAGAAACCTTCTAGCAGCTGACAAAAGCTATTTCCTGTAAGCTTCTCCCAAAAGCCATCTAGCCACAGTACTGATAAATGAGGTTCCTCTTCAGATGAGGAACAGCTTCTCTATCCAGTTCTAGAAATACAGATGATATTGTGCTTGGTTGCATGGTTTAGTTGATTAGGTGGTGTTGGATGATGGGTTGGATGCCATGATATTGAAAGTCTCTTCCAACCTGGTTTATTCTATTCTATTCTATCTCAGAGGAAATGGAATATGAAAATACATTAACCATTAACTTCACTATTAAATGGAGCTTAAATATTATTTTCATGTTTTCTTTATCATATCAAAATTTACTGGGATCAAAGTTTTTACTCTCTCTTGCTAAATCAGCTCAGCTAGAACAAGGGACTGAGTGGTTGGGGCTTTTTTCCCCTTCCCTTCAGAGCAGATGTCCACAAAAACCACACAGGTATGCACTAGAACACAGAATTTGGTCTCTGTCTTCCAGCAATATAATCTTGATCCTTGTAAGAATGAATCTTGAAGTGTGATAGACAGAGGTGTGAGCTTGCAAGCTAGCAAATTACAGAGAAGAATTGCAGAACTTAGAATCATAGAAGCAATAAGGTTGGAAAAGACCTCAACGATTGTCAAGTCCAACCTGTCACCCAAGACCTCATGACTACTAAACCATGGCACCAAGTGCCACATCCAGTTCCCTCTTGAACACCTCCAGGGACAGTGACTCCACCCCATCCCTGGGCAGCACATTCCAATGACTAACACCTCTCTCTGTGAACTCTCTTCTCCTCACCTCAAGCCTAAACTTCCCCTGGCACAGTCTGAGACTGTGTTCTTGATACATCTCACAACTGGGCTTATGCGAATGCACACCATGTGACAGCCCCACTGCTCTTAATCCATTTAACCACAATATTAGAGATGTAGTGATACACTCCTGTTGTGTAAGAGAATGAAATCTTGTTATTCCTAAGACTAATTTATATATAACTTTTAAAATATATTCATCATAGTGACTGCTACTACCCCATTAGGGATGCTAGAAACATTTCCCCCAATAAGAAGCATGAAAAAATAATACAGAAATGAACTGCTAAAACAAATTTGAAACAGAGAGTTCAGTACTCATGAAACAGAAAGAGATGAGATGCTAGGAGAGAAGGAATAATGAAATGACTTGGTTCAAATTCCTCTCTGACTTGTGTTGCCAGAAGCACTGCAAGCAATGAGCACTGCAGAATCTTCTGTGCCACCATTCAGCCAGGCTTGTTGAGCTGCAGGTTGAATTTCCCTCTTGAACACAACAATGGGGAAAGGGATTACATGCTCCATTTGAAAGTGATTTTCCCCTCCTTTTCCAAGTCCCACTAAAGGAAACACTGATTTTCAAAAAGCCATGCTCTTAGGGATAAGCACATAATTCACTTCCATTCATTGACCCAAGGTATTATAATGTGCTCAATGCAGAACCCTGTACTTTAGGATCCTTATTTCAAAAGCCTCAGATGAAAATGGCCTTTCCATTACCTTCCTATGTGTTTTTATTTCACTCTCTGTGCTCATCATCGATGCGATCTCTTCCTTTACACTTGGATCTCAATTTCTTTGAAATAGAGACCTTCAAAATGACCAAAGCAACTAGATACTATAACAAGATGAATAAATATATAACTTAAAAAGAGGAGTCAGATTTGGTGGCTAAAGGAGAATCAAGAACGTTGGAAAGTCAACTGAATGAAAAACAAACAAAGACAAAAATGTAGACAATGATTTCCCAGAAAGGATAATACATATCTTCATGTAACCTAGCCTCTTCTAGGTGTGGTTATGACAGTGACTCTGATGTGGAATCAGAATTCAGCATGATAAACCCTTTCTTTTCAGCACCATGAAGAGACATTCTTCCACGATGTGCCTGGCCATAACACAATGTGCTACCCAAAACATTATTATTGCTATCATAACTCACCATGGCAGATGAAACTCATGAAACAAGGGAAAAAAAGATAGTGTTAGACCAGTGAACTTCCATGGCAGAGGGAGCTGACAAATGCTTCCCAGAGCACTCCCTCAGTTTGTGAAAGTGGACAGCTTCCTGTAGTTAAGGCAGGAATTTCAGTTCAATTGTTAACTTACTTGAAGTCTCACTGTAAAGAATAACTTCTGTTTGCTTCTGCAGCTCCTAAGAAAATAATAGTTTCCCCCTGAAGTCCTGTAAATAGTAGCAGTTAGGAACATTTCTTCTTTACTGCTGAGAAAATGTGCAGGATCAGGGAGTCTATGCCAAGGGTATGGTTAGAAAATTATGGTGGGGGTGGGGGAGAAATGCACTGTGGTGTTGAGTTCAGTATGCTCTGATTTCCAAAGTCCAAAAGACATTACATAGGTAAGGGAGAGAAAAATTCTTTAAAGGGTGGTGAAGAAAAAAAAACAAAACCAAAAAAGGCAACACCTCTGCATGCAAACTAGAAGACTGTGTCTGCAAAGGGGAAGACAAATTAATGCTACTAAAATTGCAGTTCTGACCCAATAGCTCTGGACTTTGCTAGTGGATGCTTAAGATTTTGTGTCTGAGTTTGAGAAGTCTCTCTTCTTCAATGAGTGCATAAGGAGTTCTGCTCTCTGCAGCCCAGATTCTGACTTCTGTGTGAAACAGGGATGGAAAATATCCCATCTGTCAGTTTATACTGCCAGATCTTCATGGCAATGCCTGATAAGGACCTGATACAATAGGGTTTTGATCTCTGATGCTTGTTGTGATACAAATAATACTAAAACTTGGCTCTGGGTCATTTAAATACCACTAAGTATCACAAAATGTTAAAGGTGGGAAAGAACCTCCAGAGATCATCGAGTCCAATCCCCCTGCCAAAAGCATGAACATCAGATAAAAACCCCTGTAGGTTACCTCAAGGTTTCTGATGTTCAGAATTAGGTCAGTGAAATTCTCCATCCAAGGTTAATATGAGAAATTGTACATACTCATGTTATGCACTAGCAAAGAACAACAAACACTGCCAACACCTAATTTTAGTATCTCAGATACAAGGTTGTTCTAAATAGAGACAGCTAACAGCCCCTAGAAAGGACAAGAGCTTCACTGAGTTCAAGCGTTAAGTGCTGCATTCTCCCCAGTCTATTTTTCAAGCAATTTGCATCATAAATCATGGTTTATAACTGGAAAGTATTCAATACAGGTCTAACTCCGCTCCCACTAAAGTGATCTGTACAGTTCTGTTATCATTACTGGCAAAAGAGGCAGAAAAGAGACAAGTGCCTTTGAAAATTTCACCTCTATACAACAATAACAGAAAACAACCCACAACCCTACCTTAAGGTAAAGGTTCATACACAGGCAGTAAACTGGGAAATGTCAGATTTAAGCCTCAGGGTCCATAAGGTGTAACCCAGCCCTTTGTGCATATGTACTGTGCTGGAGTCTAGTTACACACCTCACATACTTTTAGTCTGTTCATATTGCACCAAGCTGCTGGTGCTCACATGTAGTGAGGCCTCTCCAGTATTTCGTCTGGTCTTCACCACTGTGTCTGTGGAGTGCAGTATCTTACTTGTGTGTCTTACTTGGAGTGTGTCTTACTTGGAGTGCAGAATCCCAAAATGCTTTAGAGGCAAAGTTATCAATTTTTTGGTTTTTATGGAGCTCATGACAGGTTGGACTTGATGATCTCTGAGGTCTCTTCCAACCTTATTGATTCTATGATTCTATGACTACAGTATGACTTCAAGAATATGCTTCACATATTCTTTGCTCCCCTTGACCAGCACCTCTATGTGGTGGAGAGAAGACATTCTCCCATTGCACAGATGGGGAGTTGAGTCAGGGAATGATTAAGGTCAAACATTTTGCTAATTTAAGAAGTCCAATTTCAGACACTTGAGACCAGATTTTTCTTTTTTCCAGAGTAATTATCATAACTTTATACAGTTAAGTATAGCTCCTATCCAGTTCAATTGCAGCAAGAAATATCTAGCACTTCTCAAAGCCAGGAAAAATAAATACTAAATCTATAATTCAGAGCTGTACTGGATAAATACATCCAGCTGAGCTTTCTTTAAAAATGGGACAAACTACAACTACAGAACCTGTAAAAAAAAATGGCTAAGGGAATCACTCAGCATCATAGAGAAACTTTCTTTCTCAGACCTTACACCTCTTTTGCTAACTTCAACAGCTGAAACAAAGTCCTGGGTAGCAAACTCATCAGTACTGCACTCCAAAATCATCCTCACCCATAATTCACCATAGTATCAAAGACTGCTTTACTGGGCATTTTTTTCCCTCAAATTTTCTACTATCTGACCCAAATCTTATTTGGTTGTTTCTTTGGACAGGAGAGCTTGGTTTTAGGTGAGGGTGTGTGTCCATTTATGTGGGCACGTTTGCATGGAACAGAATAGAACAGAACAGAACAATACAATACAATACACCAGGTTGGAAGAGACCTTCAAGATCATTGACCAAACCAGGTTGAAAAATACCTTTGAGATCATTAAGCCCAACCTATAATCCAACATTATCTAATCAACTAAACCATGGCACCAAGTGCCCCATCCAGTCTCTTCCTAAATACCTCCAGTGATGGTGACTCCACCACCTCCCTGGGCAGCACATTCCAATGGCCAATCACTCTTTCAGTGAAGAACTTCCTAACATCCAACCTAAATCTGCCCTGGTGCAGCTTGAGACTGTGTCCTCTTGTTCTGGTGCTGGCCTCCCACTGTTTGACGATACATAGATGTAAAGAAAATAAAAGGATATCTTGTGTACTTTTCAGATTATGAACCTTTATGGAGTCAAAGGTAGTCAATGAAAAGCAAAACCACAGGTACATTGAACTGTTAAGCCAAGACAGAAGAATCATTTGAAATCATTAAACCAAAGAGTTATCTTACTTAATTGAAAAATACTTCTGGACAATAGCCAAATGTCAGAATCCTTGTCTTTTGGACATTGCAAGACTGCCCAGGCACAGGGAAGGGGAAAACCCCTTTGGAGTATTTCAGGATAGGAGCTCTCTATGATTTCAGATGCAGAATTGCCAGAAAGAATAAGAAGCAGAGGGTGATGATGATTTATTTTACTAGTGATTTTTCCTCTTCCCTACACATATATTTCTAACACACTACATCTATTTTCAAGGGAAGGCTCCCTTTCCTCCAGCCTCCACACTTTCTCTAGGCCCTCCTTAGCTGCAGCTTATGAAAAATGCAGTTGCTTTGCCATGCTATGAAGACCAGGAAGAGATAAAATGTCAGGGATTTTCCTGAAAGCCTCCTCATATATCTTTTTCCCAGACCAGTGACCCGTGGCTGCAGAATTATCTGTCTAGTAGGACAACTAAAAGCAGCCCTGCTCACGTGTGCCTATTTGCCCACTAAGGAATGACATATATTCTGCCCCTCAAGGGAAGCAAATACACTGGCAGGTTATAAAATCCCCCTGTCACTCCTGGCTGTGGACAGGAGATAGTGAATTTTCTAGGAGGAAGACTAGTTCCATGGTGAAAGCATTGAAGACCTGGGAGGCAATGGTTAAGCACTGGGTCTGAGACAGAGCTGGATCATGTCTTCATGCCTCCATCCTCTCTCAGTGAAAGGAGAATCACAAATGAAAGGTAAGCGTGCGGCCTGTGATAGTTAGGAAGACTAAGCAAGCTTCGTAAGCTATGCCAGCATCCCTGCTGCTGAGCTTAAATGCATGAAGGGTTGTGAGGTAACCTCCTCAGGTATGCGAGGAGGTTAGATCAGAGCATCCAATCAGCAGCTCCTCCTGTCACTGCAAAGCGTTCATCTATGGCACTTGGAATTTTTTTTTGACGCAAACCAGCAGACGTCATGAAATTCTTCTTCTTTCAGGGACAAATAACTAACCACTTCAAATTTACGCCCCTCTGCAGGGGAAGGGCACCGTTCTTTACTCTAGGGATAAGACCTATTTTGAGAGTGCTGCACCAGTCTGCCTTTTTTGTTTTATTTCCCACTCCCCCACCCCCAGGACAGTTATTACCAAGGCCAGGAGAAATCCGATGGAAGCTGAAAAATTTTGCTTCTCAAAGGGGAGAGATACTGCCCAACACCTTTCTGGGAGCATCCTGGCCTTAAGGATGATTTCTATTACACTTAAAAGTAATAAGTGATTTCTTGCTTTCAAGGCTCAGAATTCAAGGAGTGTTGGCAGGCACAAGGATTCATACGGCACTTTTGATGGTGGAGTTGTATGCCTGTGTATCTGTAAGTGTAATGCATGAACATATATGATCACAGTGTGCATAGTGTTCTCCTGATGGAGTGCTAATACCCACAGTTACTTGTTAGAGACTTGGCTAGGAAGAGTTTCCTTAAATGGCTGTCAAATCTCTCGAGGTGCACATATAAAGTGCTGAAGATCCAAGGGGGTCTGATCTTATTTAAAAGAATCAAAATCTGTGAAATTGAATGAATTAACAAATCACTGTGAACATTTTCAAAATGCTTAATCAATGCAGACCTTGCAACAAAGTGCCTGAAGCCAGTGCTGACCCAAACTGGTAATTCCCACAGCAGCCAACAACACTGCACCGCATGGGCTCGGAGGCTGAAGCACAGCAGCTATTTAGCCCTGGGTCGGTGACTTCAGTCTCAAACTAAGCTTCCCCCTCTGCCACATGTGGGTAATACATTTCACCTACATCAATGAGACATCAGGAAGAATATTTTTAAAGGCAAGTTGAAGACATAAAGCACAAAAAACACATTGGGTATTAATATTACATGTGGAAAGCAACAGTTTAGCAGCACACATCTTTCTGCAAGGAGGCTATACTTAAATAACAAAACCCTGCAATTACATTGCATTACTGTTAATAGTATAAATGGTTAGAGTATCTCCTGTCCTAAGGTCTTTCACAGTCTGTTAGATTCCAATTATTAAAAAAACCCCAAACAATATATGGCAGTTCAGCTTCATTATAATCTCTTGAATGCAATTAAAAAGGCAAAACTCAACAGGATTATCTAGTGCCCTAAAATCTGAGAAACTGCTACCTTCTTCTTAATACTGACCAGCAGACCACCTTCAGTTACCTGAAATTAAAAGCCATAATTAGACTGCACAGCAGTTCAAATGTGTGTGTTTCAAGTATGCTGCCTTTTTAGGTGCTTTCAGAAGAAAACAGAGGGAATAAATAAAGGGCTAGTAACAGGAGAAAGCTTTTAAAAAAACCCATCATTTTCAATGCACAAGGAAAATGAGCCTTCAAAGCCTGTGCATAAGCACCTACATAATTGGCTGGATTTTCAAGAGCACTGAGCTTTCAGTGGTCCCCAGCGAGACCAACAATAGCTTTTGGATGCTCAACAATTTATCATGACTCAACAATTTCCCCCCGGGCATTATTTACCAACTATGTGGTATACAGGAAGCTGAAACATTTGAGACTGTCATTTTCATTTGGACTTGGACATTGAACTCTCTTAGACTCCCCTAAAACGCCCACAAGTACTTCCACATCTTATTCCTGGATCTTACAGCAAAGAAAACCACCCAAAAAAAAACAAACAGAGAAAGCCCCAAACCAAAAAAACCCCAGATGTAATTTAAATGAACACTGCACACCAGGATTCAAATGTCAGAGCTGTATCATGCTGGTAGAGGTTACATAAAGTAATGATTAATTAGTCTTTTCCCCCTTCAGGTTTTCCTTGCCCGTCAATAAAAGACACTAAATGACTGTCTGTGCAAAACGCACAGCTCTCTAATACCACTGAAAAGCAGGCAGCCATTTCGTTTGCTAGCAATAATTTACTGTGTAGAATCAAAATGCTGCAAACCCCCTCTCCTCATCTGTTACTTTCAACATCTCCCACAACTATTTGCTTTTCTTCCTGGCTTTTCATGTTAACTGGTCATCTCTTGCCAAATCCTGGCTATTTCAATAAGAATCTGCAGCTTGTTCAGTAGTTACAGCTGTGTTCCATGCATGCAGAGTGCATCTCACAACGAACAGCTCTCAGTGGCATTACAGAGACAAAACTCAGGAGGATGTTTGTCCCAAAAGAAGCAACCCACTCAAAAAAAAAAAAAAAAAAAAAAAAAAAAAAAAAAAAAAAAAGAAAAACAAAACAACCCCCAAAAGAGAACAACCACCCTCCCCCACCAGGAGCTACCCCAATTTTTTAAAAGCTGAATATGTGACAGAAATTTGAAGCACTGCCCAACTGATGAGAAGAGTAAGTGGCCTCTGCTAAAAATGCATGGGAGCCTTCAGTGCCACCCTTGGCCACCTGCCTCTGTGGTGGTGTCAGAGAGGTGTCACTGAGGTAGGCACCAGGAGGACAAATATGGCAGCCTGGCAGCAGGGACCAACTGCCTCCTGACTGCCAACTCCTTCACAAACTACTTCCCTTTACAGAGACTGGCCACAGAGCAGCTACTTTTGCAAAAAATCTTTCTTCCCTTCTTCACAGAATCACAGAATCACCAAGGTTGGAAGAGACCTCAGAGATCATCAAGTCCAACCTGTCACCCAACACCTCATGACTAAACCATGGCACCAAGTGCCACGTCCAATCCCCTCTTGAGGCATGGTGACTCCACCACCTCCCTGAACAGCCCATTCCAGTGGCTAATGACTCTCTCAGTGAAGAACTTTCTCCTCACCTCAAGCCTAAACTTCCCCTGACACAGCTTGAGACTGTGTCCTCTTGTTCTGGTGCTGGTTGCCTGGGAGAAGAGACCAACCCCTTCCTGGCTACAACCACCCTTCAGATAGAGTTCTTGCAGGCAAGAGTCCCATGTAGATTATTTTATCATTTTTGTTTTCTAAAGAAAGCCTTCTCTGGCTCACTGGAATTTTACAAATCAGACACCAATGATTTTATTGGTGTGTTTGCTCAAGCCAATAATCTGGTTTAATGCACATTTTATATGTATGCCCTGGTTTGAAGTTAATGGCATGTTTTTGCAGACAGTGTCTGCTTCTAGCAGTAATAATGCTTGATGGTTTCAGTTACTACCAAGGATCAGTATGCAGAAAGGCTCTTGCTTATACATGCTCCTGTGGAGACCAAGGTCATTGCTAAATCTTGTGCACCATGTTGGGGGTGCAGAAAATAAGAGACCACACCTGCAGGGAGGAGTGGACAGGACAGGTTACCCTAAACTTGCCAACAAGGGATTCCACCCCATGTAGTTCTTTTTCAGTGTAAAGCTCAGGGATCATGAGCATCAAGCCCTCTTCTTCAATGGCCAGCATCTGTAGAAGAGTCTGTCCATTCTGCTTTTGATCCCAATCCATACATTCCTGAATCCATTTCCTGTCTGCCAGTGAGACCAGTCTGGGACTTCTCCAGCTTCTGCCCACAACATCACTGGAGTTTGATGATGACTTAATTTCCATCAGGGAGGTTGGGTTTCATGTTGGTTTTGTGTATGTATAATTTTTTGTTATTATTTTGAAAGTAGGTTTAGTTTTCTTTTCCAATCCACAAGTCTCCCTTATTCCTTTTCCCTTTGAGAAGGCAAAGCAATGAATAAAGAGCATCTGTCACTCATTTAGTGTCCAGTCCAGCCCTGACCCTTGATAATCCTCTCATCTCTCCCAGAAGATGAAAGCAAAAGGAAAACACAGTGCTAGTTAACATTTCCAAAGACAATTAGCACAAATGGACAAGGAAATGCCACACCTTTTCCAACCAGATTTAAATCCTCTCTTTTGCACACTGTCAGTGCAAGCAGACATGAAGAATTCCTTGACTGAAGCTGATCTATTCTTGGGTTAGTTGTATTATCCATACTGGTGAATAATACAAAAAATGCTGTCCAACAGTTTTTCGGCTTGGGGCCATGGACTAATCTTCATTTGGTAACTGAAGGCTTAAAGGATGGAAAAAACCCACAAACCTCTATGGAAATTGTCAAGACAATGGAAAGTAATGAAGTATAAACATTCGAGTGTCAGGTAAATTCAGTTTCCTGTCACCTCTTGTTTCAGCAATAAAAATAAACAGAACTCATGAATTACTCCTAAGGAGCAGCGAACCACATGGAAAGGTAGACTAGACTAGAACAGAACAGAACTAACCAGGTTGAAAGGCTATCTAACCAATTAAACCATGGCACCAAGCACCCCATCCAGTCTCTTCCTAAACACCTCCAGTGACGGTGACTCCACCACCTCCCTGGGCAGCCCATTCCAATAGGCAATCACTCTTTCTATGAAGAACATCTTCCTAACATCCAGCCTAAGACACTCTAAAACAGCCAGTACATGCTGCTTGCTGAAAAACTTGCAACAAGTTAATTTCTTTCTCCTCACAAAACCAGTTTCTCTTTGACTGATACAAAGCATTTAGTCATGAAGCGGGCCAAGGAAAGACAAAACGGAGGCTCAGGGCATATTGGAGGCCATGCTTCTTGCAACCCATAGGCATTTGCAATGAAAAATACAAGAGCCTGGATAGAATGGAATGAAACATCATATGGAACGTGGTTTGAAAAATGTGTATGACTGTCTTCCCACAGAGTGACTCCCCAGAGAAAGAGCACACTTGCGTAGCTTCGTTACACTCTCCCATTAACTGCCTCCCTAAACCTCTGCCACATCTATTCTTCTTCTCTGCAGGACTACACACAACTTGTTTATTGCAGCAGACCATGCCTGTGCAACATAGCTGAAGGAGGAATCGATTCTTGCTCAAACTTTTTTTGTAGAGGTCAAGAAAAAAATGACAAAGCAGCTATTCTGGAAACAAAGTAAAGAGGAATAAACTCCAGATTCAGTGACAGGACTAGAAGAAGCATGAGCAGCAAGCATCCCGCTAGGATTCATTTAGGCTTGTATTTTTAGCCTCAAATACATGTGTTATTTCCCATGTGTATTTTACATGGCCTGTTGAGCTCAATTACTTCATATCTTTGTGTACATAGAACAGTATTTCCAGAATATTACTTATTATAGAAGTAGCAAACAGCCAAGCCCTCTTTTCCTTCCTAGAGTAAGATGGGAAAGAGCTTTCTGGTATTAATTGGGGGAGTAATTAACGCCAGTTGGATCACAAATTGGGACAAAATATCAATTTTCAGATATTTTAAACCCTTAAGAATTAAACCAGAAGCTTACTGCATATTTTAGCAGCAAAAAAACCCTAATTTTTAGAACAATGGTATTTGTTTGCAGTTCTCCATCCCATAAAATCTTGATTTAAATATATTTTTGTGGGGGGTTCTATTTTACTGCAGATGCACAGAAATTAACTAAAACTACATTTATGGTCTGGTCATCATTTCCCCCAAAACATTTGGAGTTAGATGATGTAGTGGGAATATCCCTGCATGAATGAATTGCATTCTACAGAAAGGAAAATCCCCATGCATCATAGTTTCAAACAGCTCAAATTCACAGCAGAGTGAACACTGAAAACTTAAAATCTGAGCTTAGCTTGTGACAGTAACTCTTTGCTACTGACCACTGAAGTCTCTGGAATTCACATTAGGATGCTGAAGAGCAACAAACAAAATTGCTTCTTTCTGGCATGACATACAAGATGACAATTTTACTCAGATGCTAAGAGCATTGTTAACTGACTGGAAAAGTTCTGAAGTTATAGGAACTTAGAGGAATTTATAGGAACTTACATGAAGAATACTATACAGCATGTGGGTTTGGCACTGGACTTATTTAGATCCAAGTGCATTCTAGCCACCTCCCACCTCAAGGTCAGGAGAAAACCAGTGTGAACAGTATTACCTCATGAGCAAGAGGACAGAAGCCAATTAGCATAAAAATAAATATTTTGAAACAAATGATGAGGAAACCAGCTCTGCAGGCTTATTTCAGCATGTAAAGGTGGCCTGATGTATAATGTGGTCCTAATCCTCAAGTCCATTCTCAAGCACAGCTCCACTGGAGTTCTTAGGCCCACGTCTGAGGACCTATGAGAAATCTGACTTCTGAAATAAGCATTTCTCCCAGTCATGGTAAACAAAAGTACAGAGAAGACTCACTCACAATATCATCTTTTTCTATCATAAAACCTACATGAAAACAGAATAGAATAAAACTTAATGACAAGTTTGTTGCTCTTGTAGATTTAAAGCCTCAGTTTTCTACACAAAGGTTTTCAGACTAGTGAAAGATAACACAGGAGCGAGTTCAAAGCTTGATGAAGTCAGTAGATTTTCAGTTTGACCACTTGCCCTTCATCATCTTTCAGACACAGGCACTTTCCAGAACTACATAACATTCTTGGTTTTACACACATCTGAGTGAAAGATGCCTTTCAGCCTCCTAATCTCCCAGAAGGGCATTGGAAAGCCCAGGCTGTAAACATGGAACAAAACCAAATGAAGACATCATCCCTGTAATCACTATAACCTTAAAGATATTATGGGTAAGGAACATTTCTGAAGTACCAAGAGACACCATATTTGAACAAGAGAGAAAAACCTTCAGCAAGGAAAGTCAAAACATTTCCTGAACAATATGCATGTTATTAATGAACAAATCTTATGTGCCAAGTACTTTCCAGGGCTGTTTTAATCAATTTATCCTTGGATTTTACTGCCCCATACATTCACAACTGCTCTTTGTGTTAACCTGGTTGGTTTAGTTTGGATTATTGGAATAAAACTTCTAATTGCAGCATGACTTCCAACAGCAAAGTCATGCCCTGATATAATCCGTGTAAAACTATGTGTTGTCTTTTATGAGGAAAAGACTGGAAAATAATTCAATTACACGCAACTGAAGACTCCACTGATCAAGCTCACAAAGATTAATTTCAAATGCTCATTAGATTCAATGGATTAGCATTCTCAGCAACATTTGCAAAGTAACTTTTACATCAAAGATATTTGGAGATTATTTTTTAAAGGCTGCTAGTATTATCAGATTCTACTGAACTGTGCCAGGGTTTCTTAAGTTGAAGAAACAAAGTTTAGGTAAAAATTTCCTACCACAAGGACCAGTCAATGTTTATTACACTCAGTGCAATCTACAGAACCTGAAAATTAGACAATAAAAAAAAGCTGAGTTGTCCTTCCCCACCTTGAACTATGTCTTATTATCTCACACCACTGTCTCAGAATAACAAAAAACCTGAAGTTTTTGCTTACTATGCCCTTCAAGCTTTATCATCTGCTTTGCTATAGACTTCGTACAATCCAAAACTCATGCCTTCGTGCCTCTTTTCTCTCTCATTTTAACATCAGCTAAGCTGCAATACATTTTCTTTGTCTATCCCTGAGCTTCTCTCTACCAGTAGTCACAAAAAGTTGTATATACATTTGAAAATAACCATTTGATCCTGGCCGTGAAAACAGAAAGATAAAAGCATAAGGCTGTCAGCATACTTAAGGATGGCTATAATTTAGTGTGCCATCCATTAATTCCTACAACCACATTAAGATTAAGTATCAGACCCCTTTAAACCATACACAAAAAGAGTTGAGAGGTTGGTCATGGTGTGTGATTAAGCTAAATTAAAGACCCAAATGCTTTCCACCTAATGTCCTACTGTATACATTTCACCTCCAGTCAATTATATGTTTATTATGGCATCTCTGATGAGCTACATTAACAATAAATTAATGTCAAAGTTGTGATTTCACTTTTGACAATAATATATAAGACATTATAACTAGGCCTTAAATACCTGCATGTAACTATTCAGCTACAGACATAAGTGAAGGTAATGGAGTCAAAAACTGCAGACTAATTGCTTCAGATGAAGGCTTATTATCTCTTACAATTTCAAGCTCTGCAGCAGTTCAACAGCATTGTATACTACTTGAGTCAAAGCATTGTGAATCTTTATATAAAACTGACTTTTATTTTTATCTCTCTCAGTTTTCATAGATGATAAAAGCAACAGCAATTTGTTTTCAGACTGACAAAGGTAAGGAAATAAGCAAGAGGGTTAAAAGAAATAATGCAACCAGCAGTCCAGCCTTTGGTTTTCCCTTTTTTTCTTGGTGTTTTTGGGTGGTTTTTTTTACTATTCCACTCAAAATCTTCCCCTTCCCCTTTTCTAACAGGTTTCTCTATGTCTAAGTTTAACACTTCTTAAGTAAATGTATCAGCCTGTATCATTTGCCTTCACCATAAGACCTACTCAGGGGCTGACTGCCCACTCAGATTAGAAATGTGAATTCACACCTATAAAAGCAGATGCAGAAGGGCACGAGGCTTTCTCACACAGGGGGGTTGGCAGTGTGTATGCCCATCAAACAGGTCTAAGGAACACACCAAGTTTGAGGCAACAGCAGAGAGACAATATCTAGATACTTCTGTTCCCTTGATGACAGATCAGGATCACATCAATCCAGTCTCTGGATCCCAGCACAGAATCTAGCCTATCCTCTGCACATCATCATCTGCAATTCAGCTTTTTTTAAGGTGGTCATGGAGACAAAGAAAGACCTTCCAGCAGTACTCCTCACTCACACAGATGTGGGAAGATTGTCCCATCCTTTAGGCAAGCTCTTCTGTCAAGGCTGCAGAGCCTGGAGGCACAGCCATGATGATGGGGCTGCAAAGCTATTTAACAAGACAGATCCCAAAACCAAGTCCCTGGTGTATCTCTATGCCCAGACTTTGTCCAGCAGAATGGGACAAATTCTGCTCTGAGAAATTACAGTCTATCTGCACTTCTCACTTGCAGATTCCTTCAAAAAATAGTATCTCCTGATCGAAGCAGCCATGCCTTGCAAGGGACCATAGATCATGGGCACAGCACACAGGCTGTCTCTCAAAGAGGGACAATCAGGGCACTGATGGATGGGTAATATAATGGACAATGAGGGAAGCAGAGCCCTTTTCTTGGGAAAGAAGATTACTTTAATCTTTGTTTCCTTCCTTGTTCTTCTGAGAAGCTTCTCCCCTAGCAAAGACAGCTGCTGTTTCTTTCCCACTGCACACCACATGACAGAATTCAGTGTCTTTAGTTAATGCATTATTTAAGCACCTCTCTTGAAGACAAGATATTTCCGAAGAGATGCAGCATATCTGAGTGCTGGCAATAACACTCCTCTTCACTGCTTCCCTCAAGGCAGGCAGGTGAACAGTTACTAGTGTGTAGCAGGATGGAGATACTGAGACAATGCACTGCCCAAGGCCACAACATGAATGCCCAGCAAAGGCAAGCAAAGAGGCAATGTTCTGAACTCCCTTTGCCACACAAGACTTGCAGCTAGTCCTCACCTTCCACCTCATTTCTCTGTTGGTGCCACCACATCATCCACATGCTGCATGGAAAGCAGTCACTCTCTCACAATGAGCCCTCAGGAAGTTGGCAGAACTGTTGGAGATGTTCCACTGAAGGCATTCCTGGGACTGACAAGCATCATTGCTTCTCTGCACACCTTGACTGTTGCACAGAGGATCATCATGCTAACCATAACCCTGTAAACACATCCATAACTGATTTCCTTCATTCCCCTGTTTCTTTCTCCCTGCTGCTATCCCCCCGTGGGATAAGGAAGGGTGCTGTCCTGTGCTCTCTGCTTCCTGTTTTATCTCTATGGCTCCTAATTACACCACACTATTCCTACTGAGGAGAGGGGAAAGAGAGGGGAAAGAGAGGGGAAAGAGAGGGGAAAGAGAGGGAAAGAGAGGGGAAAGAGAGGGGAAAGAGAGGGGAAAGAGAGGGGAAAGAGAGGGGAAAGAGAGGGGAAAGAGAGGGGAAAGAGAGGGAAAGAAAGAGAGGGGAAAGAGAGGGGAAAGAGAGGGGAAAGAGAGGGGAAAGAGAGGGGAAAGAGAGGGGAAAGAGAGGGGAAAGAGAGGGGAAAGAGAGGGGAAAGAGAGGGGAAAGAGAGGGGAAAGAGAGGGGAAAGAGAGGGAAAGAGAGGGGAAAGAGAGGGGAAAGAGAGGGGAAAGAGAGGGGAAAGAGAGGGGAAAGAGAGGGGAAAGAGAGGGAAAGAGAGGGGAAAGAGAGGGGAAAAGAGAGGGGAAAGAGAGGGGAAAGAGAGGGGAAAGAGAGGGGAAAGAGAGGGGAAAGAGAGGGGAAAGAGAGGGGAAAGAGAGGGGAAAGAGAGGGAAAGAGAGGGGAAAGAGAGGGGAAAGAGAGGGGAAAGAGAGGGGAAAGAGAGGGGAAAGAGAGGGGAAAGAGAGGGGAAAGAGAGGGGAAAGAGAGGGGAAAGAGAGGGGAAAGAGAGGGGAAAGAGAGGGGAAAGAGAGGGGAAAGAGAGGGAAAGAGAGGGGAAAGAGAGGGGAAAGAGAGGGGAAAGAGAGGGGAAAGAGAGGGGAAAGAGAGGGGAAAGAGAGGGGAAAGAGAGGAAAGAGAGGGGAAAGAGAGGGGAAAGAGAGGGGAAAGAGAGGGGAAAGAGAGGGGAAAGAGAGGGGAAAGAGAGGGGAAAGAGAGGGGAAAGGGGGAAAGAGAGGGGAAAGAGAGGGGAAAGAGAGGGGAAAGAGAGGGGAAAGAGAGGGGAAAGAGAGGGGAAAGAGAGGGGAAAGAGAGGGGAAAGAGAGGGGAAAGAGAGGGGAAAGAGAGGGGAAAGAGAGGGGGAAAGAAAAGAGAGGGGAAAGAGAGGGGAAAGAGAGGGGAAAGAGAGGGGAAAGAGAGGGGAAAGAGAGGGGACAGAGAGGGGACAGAGAGGGGACAGAGAGGGGACAGAGAGGGGACAGAGAGGGGACAGAGAGGGGACAGAGAGGGGACAGAGAGGGGACAGAGAGGGGACAGAGAGGGGACAGAGAGGGGACAGAGAGGGGACAGAGAGGGGACAGAGAGGGGACAGAGAGGGGACAGAGAGGGGACAGAGAGGGGACAGAGAGGGGACAGAGAGGGGACAGACAGAGGGGACAGAGAGGGGACAGAGAGGGGACAGAGAGGGGACAGAGAGGGGACAGAGAGGGGACAGAGAGGGGACAGAGAGAGGGACAGAGAGGGGAAAGAGATTTAAAAATCACTCTTTTTCAGAAAAGGTCTTTTTGCATTGAGCAAGAGAGCTGAAAGATGCATTTCTTACCTCAAAATATAAAGCTGCTTCAAGTTCCCAAAATCTGAGAATCAGATAAAATCCCAATATTTGCTACATCATCTCCCTCTCATGTGCAAGTTTGCTTATAACTATGTGAAGTCCTGCCAGGATTTACCTGTATCTTGATCTCTTTTCTTTTTTTCCCCTGCTGAAATTCTTATTCATATCTAAGTCTTCAGAATGAGTTTTAACTTTCAGTTTTTCTCCTACAGCCCTTTCCCTACATTATCTGAATGTCAAGCAGTACATCTCTCTGACATCTCAGGCACTTGTGCAGCCTGAGTTAACCACAGTATCTCAGAACTTCACATTTCATGCACTTATCCTCAGAAGACCACCAGCTTCCCCCACCCAACTTAAGGTGACAATGGGCTACCTCAGCAGAAGAGCAGCTGCTGACTCTCACAGAGGATGCGAGTCTTACCCTCTTGCTCAAAGCTACAATGGAAGTTGCATGCTCCAGCCACTGAATCATAGAATCAATAAGGTTGGAAAAGACATCAAAGATCATCAAGTCCAACCTGTCACCCAGTACCTCATGACTACTAAACCACAGCACCAAGTGCCTCGTCCAAACCCACCTGTAATCCCACTCAGACTTTTCTCTTAAATCAGAAATTGATACTCACGCACCTTTCCATTCTTGATCACATTCATTACTTTTCAAGTATAGGTCCCTCTCCAAAATTTGCTTAATAAAGGAACCTGCTCAACGCACTCCTCTCACTTCTGCAGTGAGGAGTTCTCCACATTTGCAGCAGCCTTTCAGAGAAGGAGCACACTCAGCTTTCCTCTTCTGTTGCTGCTGGCACTGTCCTTTCTCTTAATTTACTTCACTTAAATTCCACTTAAGAATCAGAGAAGGCAGAACAAAAGGAAAAAAAGAAAGGATGAAATAAAGGGGGAAAGGGAAGGCAAAAGAACAAAAGACCTGAACACAAAACACAGAGCATAAACTACATAAGCAATAAATATTCCTGCACTCTATAACGTTTAAAAAGTGCTGCCTGCTCTCATCTCATCCAAAGACAATGATTCGCCACAGCTTTCTGCATGATAAAGATCACAACGAAGCAGCATTAAAGGCATAAAAACTGAAAGCAGGTAAAAGCACTGTTCACAAAGTGGCTGGAGCAATGAATAGCACTGCTAATGGACCACAACTACAAGGAAGTATCAGATGCTTTAAGAGGTCTTTTTGTTAATAAAATAAAAACAAAAGAGAAGGTAGAAAGAGGAAGATGATCTTTTTCTTGCCGAGTTCAAACACTCAGGACTCCTAGATAACCGGTGAACTTCAGAGACAAAGTATTGTGTCTTAATCCAACAACAAAACAAAGACTTAGCAAAACAGATGGCGGAACAAAGTACCTCTATTAGGACTGGAGGGAGCAGCAGTCAATTGAAATTGTGGCAGAGCACATCCTACTTGACCAACCAAAGTACAGCCAATGAGTAAAGGATACATGTCAAGAAGCTTCCTGTTGAAGTATTCCTACCTTTACAAGCAGTGTGCTTAGAAGATCACCAACCATCACGTGGTCTCAACGCATCTGACGCCTTACAGAAGCACTTCCATTCCAGAACTGAGCATCATAAAGAGTTTTTCTACTGTCTTCTCCTTTTGAGACTCCAGTTTTATGTCACACCATCGTTGTATCACCCCTTGCCGTTGCTTAGTTGCCTACATTCCTCATGGCAAGTTAACAGTTGGAAAAGACCGACAGTTTGATGCAATTTTTTGTTCTTGAATACAGTGTTCTCAGGAGCACTATTAAGGAAATCTAATCTCTTGAGAAATAGATCAAATACCACTAACAGAATGAAACACAAATGTTCTCTGTGACTTCCTGGAGAAAGCCTGCGTTGAGTCTACAGTAAGATATGTAATTTAGAGAGCTGCCATCAAGAAAAAGAAGTATTGCCTTGTGGGAACAATTTTATTAAAAGAAAACAATTATGCACTTAAATAATTAACACCAAACAGTTCTGTGAAAATTATTAAATCTCCTTTGTTTTCTATTCAAGTCAGAGTTAGATTTCTCCTCTTTCCTTTCTTTGGAAAACACCTTTCAAAAGTGGACATCACTCCCTGGTCTCTGCACAGCTGTAATGAGCAGAACCAGGACAGTGCTTCAAATAAAGGGGAAAGAGAGATTCTCACCAGCAGAGACTCACCTTTGGGATATGGCAGTTCTCAACTCCAGCCAAGACCGTAGGAGCTCTGCTATCACAAGTCACTGAGTTAATAAGCTAAATTAGCTCATCTCCTGGGAGACTCACTCCCACCTGTTCAACAGCTCCAGGCCAAGCTCCTTTCAGCCCACTGCTCAATCTGGGTGATGCAGAGGCATGACACAATGCTCTTCAATTCCTCTGCATGGGTTTCATGCCACTGGGATGCTGCAGCAGGGAGACTGACTGTGCCAGCTAATGGAACCATACATCAGGGATTTGTTTGTAACACATTCACAACTCAATATGCTTCTGAACGTGAAACTCCAAAGTGTAATCTTGAACCTTGCTAAGAAAACATAGAGTAGAGACTCTTTGTTTGTCAGTACCATCCCTGGTGTATGCTAGACCACAAAGTCCCTTCCTTGTTTCAACAGATAAAATTCACAACTTATAATATGCACCTGAACTCACTGTACACCACGGCCTGGTCACAACATGAAGGCATCCTGCACTACTTGGAGCCAATTTGTAATGCTCATGTGATGCAAGTAGGCTTTAGTGCCACAGGGAATCAGCATTGCTGCAGCCTTTCAGGTGAAGCATGTTGAACTAACCAAGACGTTTGGCACATAGAGGTGATGATTTTCTGGACAGCACTCAGGTAAGCAGAGCAGATCTGCAATGACTTTAAATCACATCTTACAGGATTAGGGAAAAAAAAAAAAAAAAAGAAGAAGAATAAAAGGAAAATATTTCAGAACATCTTCAGGTACAGGAACATAGCCTGCACTAAGTTACATTTATTTAACTGCATCGCTCTCATCCCTACTGAAGAGAAGTGATGCACATGTTCAATTTTGTTCAGCTCAGAACTGCACTACTGACCAAATCTCTCAGTTGCACCTATCTACCATGCTCTAAACTCATATTTTAGAGTGTCCTCGGAGCACACAAACTGGCTTCCTTTTGGATGAAACTAAGGGAAAAGATGCTGCTCAACCACTAATGGACATTTACACCAACCTAGAACCAGCTTGAAATAACTCTCTGTTCAAAAATGTATATTTGGGGCTTCAATACCATCTCACCCTCGTTGGGTAGGACCACTCTACTTCCCAATGCAAGCACATCCATATTTTTTAGTTTAATCTACTCTGGGGATGAAATAACATCATAGGACTCAGCTCACAGTGATTGAGGATATTCATGACCTTGAAGAAAGGCAGCAGAGAGCACAGGGATTGATGTGCCTTGCTACAGGAATCCCAGAATTACACCTGTGTAGGGGGAAAAGTCTGCATAATGAACCTAAAGTGCATCCTTTTCTTTTCTTATTTGGATAAATTTACTCGAGGCACATTTCCATACAGCATATTAGATACTCCAACTGCACTCACTCTTCAAGGTACTACAGGCTATTTCTGTAAAGCAGAGTGGCAGAGGAACATTAGGAGCATGAAATATTAATCTTTCCATCATTTTATTCCTGAGTCCAGCCTAGGTTTTCCAAGTTAAACGTCTTCTTTCTCCACTTGAAGTCACCTATTATTTGGAATTCCAGCTGCTCTGTAAAATTCAAAATTTATTACTATAATGGCAGCTAAAGGTGGAACTGTCCCACTGGTCTGACTCCACTCCTCCACAAAGCCCACCCTAATAAAAGGCAGCCCTTGAGCTGTTTTGCCTCCTTATTTAGTTTTCAGTGTTTCACTTGGAGCTGCATGCAAAGAAAACTCCAAATCACTAAAAACCTTGTCTAGGGCACGTGCACATTTCACACTCTGTAAGTCCATGAGAGTTCTTTTCTACAAAAGAAACAGGAACAATCATGTATTCTAAGTGTTCAAGTACCCAATTAACCAATCAGCCCTTTAAATATGTTTCATAAGAGGTGTTCTTTGAGAATCAGTGATCCTGCTGTCCTTGATATGCTGACTCATGTTTTAGAATAGCTACAAGTCTCATTTTAGTATTATGCCTATTACCATATTTTTACCAAAAGAGAAAAGAAAATCAGCCTCCTTATTTTTCTGTACGACTGCAGAGCAATTTGCAATCCAAAGACCATTAAAAGTAACAAGAATTGGGCTAAACTAAGACAATAAACGTACAGGCTTATATTAAAACACAAAGATGTTCAGCCAGTGCGAATTGCTAAAGCACACTGACCTATTGCTGCTACTTTCTTCCCCTTTATTTAGTGGAAAAGTGGGTTTCATGGTATATTCACACATTCAGCTAGCAATCCCAAAGACAGAGAACAAGACTGACCAGCTCTCTTGAGTTAGATCCCAGGTCTAACAGGGTCTCCAGGCTTTTCTACAGCATTCTGAGCCCTCAGTCTTGCAGAAAGACAACTGTAATCCTTGTTCACTGCACGGTATCCAACTCCAACCATTTGAACAAGGACCCATAGGTGTGTCAGAAGCAGCTAAGTGTACAGAAGCAACCACATTCAACTTGCATCTTGATCAAGCAGTCACAACTTCACGGTAAGAGATGGTATTACGCATCGCCTACAGCACGCTTTCTGTACGTGATGCCCAAAAGACTTAAAGTTCAGACCCACGAAACAGATAGGCAAGGAGATTAATTATTACAATTAAGACTAGCTTAGCTGGCATGGAGGTGAACATTGCCTATCGAAAAGAAACTGTGTAGAAACAGTTTTAAAAGGGAAGAAAGGGATGCTTAGTGCCTGGCTTCAAGCAGGTAAGGCAGTGAATTGCTTATCTGCACGTCCCAATCATTTTCTAATTATGATTTTTGTCCATCTCAAGGCAGAAAGCCAGAACCTGCCCTTATTTGCATGTGCAATTCACTTCACACACATGGCTCTGAATTAGATTTTTAAGTTTACTCTCACAAAGCTTCTGCAGATGTTTTCAAACTTTCCCCACCCTGTTCCTGCAGCGTCTTGTCCTGCCCAGCTTCTGTTTGGGTTAGCGTGGTAGGAGGCAGCATAGGCTTAAGCCAACTGTGTCACTTGCCTGCCTCTGGATCCAGGGAATGTCACAGCAAGGAACACAGAAAAGGAACGGTCACAATCTCTTACGACAGTAGCAGCTGCTGCTTCTGAAAACGACTCAGTCTTCTACAGACAGACTAGCACTTTGACTTCAATGTTCTCCCAGCTACAATTTTCAGTGTCTTGATCAGTTTTATGGAAGTGGTGGGGGCTGGGGGGAAGAAAAGTCTCTGCAATTCTTAATATGCACAAGCCTGGAAATAGAATTTCAGCTGGAAATAGATTTTGGATAGAGCCCTTTTTCATTTATGAACTGTTTTAAATAAGGGTTTAGATCTGCTTTTGGTGTTGGAAGATAGAAGTGCACTCAGATCCATGGGCTGGATTCAAGCCTCCAGTGTCAAGGCATTTTACTCATAATGCATTGTGAAAACAAAACAAAACAAAATTATGGGAGTGAGCAAAACTCCTTACAGAGTCAAATATTAATATTCATCAATGTCATTGATATTTATATATGCTGGATATTTCTGTCTCATGGTCACACTAGAGCAGAGCTGAGAGCACATGCACTTGGAGAATATTTAAGCATACCATATGGGTGTAACTGCAACTTCATCAGTTAGGGAATACATTCATTCAAGACTAAAAGAGCTATTCTGGGCATTTTATACTTCATATGGGAAGAGCAAAAGAGCAAAGACAGAGTATGCCAGTAGCAAAATGGCACTAGGCAGGTAGCAGTACTTGAAACAAACCCACTGCTCCTCTAAGAAAGGCAACTGACTTACACCTCTTGACTTGCACAACCCAACACTTGTACGCAGCTTTAAGAAGAATGGGAGAGCTCCACAGCTCTCTTTGTTCAGAAAAGGCACTCACACACCCCTGCTGCCCAGAAACAAAAGCTAGACTAATTTTAACCTGCAGCAAATAGTGACAAAAATACATTCCAAAGCAACGGATAGAGAAGCCCAAAAGCCCAGCAGCTGTAAGGTTAGATGAAAGCACAGCTCCTTTACCCTCAGTGTCAAAGTTGTTTTCCTCTTGTTTTCATTGAACCACTGAGCTTATGTTGGCCATTAGTAAAATGTCACCCTGAAAACGCAAATTCTGTGAGGCTACTTGTGGTGCCTGGTGTCTTCCCACGCCTTTCCCTTCCCCAATTCTCTAAAATAAAGCAGCAAGGGGAAAAAAAAAAAAAAAAAAAAAAGAAAGATAAACAACGTGTGAGGCTCTCAGCCTATCAACCCAGGAAGAGCTATTTTAAGAATTAATTTGTGTCCTGAGAGATCTGTTTAAATTATCCTCCTGTGCTGTCCTAACCAAAGACTGAAGCGTTGAACTCCCGGTGTCTTAAGGAGATGATGAGAATTGAAGAACTGGAGCGCACAGGCTCCTCCGTGGTTCCCCCAGGCATGGGCGAGCACAGAGAGGGGAAGCTGGTGCTGAGGAGGATGGAGCTGCTGATTTGCCAGAGTGCCAGAAGTCCATGAGCCTTCGGCATCCTCAGCTGGAGCTCAGAGGTTGGAACCAGACTTTCCCTTCTGCCATCCTTTTTTACCTATGCCTATCCTTTACAACTGAGGGTATGCCTCTTCTCCGCCCCACCCCCACCCCCTTTTTTCCCTTTTCCTGCCACCCTCAGCTTTTTGACCAGGAAAGTTTTGACTTTATTCTGTCCTGGTAAGTGCACTCAGATAGGAATAGCCTCCAAAAAACCAGAGAAGACAGGGAAAATTAACTCTTTAACTTTCTACCTCTATTGAAACACATAAAGCACTTACCAGGAGAAATAAATGAATCAAGTTCAGGTATGGTGTGAGCACTGCAATTTCCCCCTAAAGTCAGTGGGAGTTATAGATACTTTACAGATGTTTTTTGCCCACCTGCACACACCCCCTATCACTGCTTGTACATGCACAGCCTGAGCACACCCTGTTCCAGAAACTGTCCCTCCAAGAAAATGTCAGACCAGTAAACATCCCTAAAAAGCACATTTCAAAGCAAGAGGCTGAAATCCACTTCTGCAATTTTATATCCATCTGCAGAGGGGCTGTGAAAGAGCCTTACCCTCTTCTTCCAGCAAGAAGGGGCCTCTGCCCCAACCTCTTCCCCCCACCCCACCACATGCGGAAGGAACAAGTTACAGAACAAACCTCTATAGCCTTCAGCAAGAGGTGCAGGCTGTTAAAAATAGCACAATTTCAGCTTCTCCTTCCAGCCTCCACACACACAGAGAAAGCAAACCTTGAACCCAGCTACACAGTACTTTCCTCCTGCCACTGACTGGTGACTCAGTTGACAATTTTAGGAACACACACCACGATTTAAAAAGAAGGAAAAAAAAAGAAAGGAAGGAAAAAAATCAGACAAGAAACACAGAGCTATACAATGCAAATTTGTATTTGTTTGAAATTGAGGAAAATAAGCATTACCTGTTCTTGCTGTTGGGCTTGTTTCCCTGATGCATTTTGCTCCTTGGCTGTAGTCATGCTCACCTATTTGTGCCCACTGCAGTGGCAAACAGGATTTTACAGAGTGTGTGTGTATGTGTGTGTGGGTATTCAGACATACACACACACACACAGACTAAAGGGATAAGGATGAGTAACTAGTCCATCACTTAATCATCAGCTGAGAAATTTCCCACCCCCACAAAAAGAAATAAATAAAAAAGCAACGTAAAAAAGCACTAGTCTAGCTGTCTTCCTGCTTGAGCCTCTAAAATAAAAGCAGAAGCAGGAGCAGAGAGAGAAGGATGCTGTGGGGGCTTCTTCAATTAGCAACAGCCTCTGCAATCGTCACAGAAACAATGATAACTGCTTGGCAACCAGCAACTGGCAGCTCAGAGCCGGGAGGCAGCGATGTGGTCCTCGCTCCCCACCTCCACGGCGGCAGCCCCTGCGCTGCGCATGCACCGGCGCCTCGGAGCACAATGTGCTGCTGGCTGGCGATGTGCAGAGCAGGAGCTCGCAGTCATCTCCTCCCGCAGCCGAGGGAGAGGGGCCGCAGGCACCCGAGGCGCAGGAATGAAAGCCTGCGTTCCCGGCGATGCCAGCGAAGGGAGTCCCGCGGACGCCGAGTTTCTGGCAGACGTGTATTTGTTGCCTTCCAACTTGTGGAGGTTTCAATGCCCTGGCAGTCCCCAGCTATGAAGGAAGGATGTGCCAAGGGCAGCCTCTGCCCTGCCGCCAGGGCAGTTCTGGAGGATACAACGTGAAGTCCCAGGGAAACGGGTTCCCACCGATGGGACACAGGGAGCGTTGATGCTCCCCGGGGAGCTGCTTGCCTCACTACAAAGGGTAGCACATTCACTGGGGTAAAAAAAGCCTCCAGCCTCCCCCAGTTCTCTCCATGTCCCTGATGTGACAGAGACCACTTTGCAGCCACCTCGGACACACTTGCAGCTGTCATGCAGGTCATGTTGCAGGGTAACATACCAGTGTGCACTGCCTGTTCCACTCTGCTGTATCTCACTCCCCGTAGACTCCCTGCTGTAATGGAGATCTCTCAAATACAGCAGAGCTGTCAAACAAGCCTTCCTAGCCCACTCACCCACCCTGCTGTCAGTATGGGGGAGCATAGAGTGTGCCTGAGTGCAAAGCATAAAGCAAGTACCACTCTCTATTAACCCTCAGGGGACCTTACGTAGTTAGACAAAACTTAGAGCAGCATGAAGGAGGTTCACTATTTGCTCAGAACTGCTTCAAGCCCTAGCTCACCTCAACATCAGGCAACATAAAGCTGTCACACTGATGCTTTTCCGCTCCTCAGCTCCCTCCCAGTGCACCCAACATACTGGGCTGGATTGAGGCCAGAGCTCATCTTGGTGCTGTAGAGCTGTGTAATTTTACACATTTCCTCAGCATATAATACTGGGATCTCTGCTGAGTCTGCAGATAACCAGCTACAGAAAGGGAACATCAGAGTATTTTATTTGACAAGGAAGTGATTACACCCCATTTGATCCTTGATTTTACAGCACAGATTTATTATACAAGATCAGCTTTACCAGGAACACAACCTGCTACAGACACCACCTCCTTATACCTGGGATAATTTCATCCTTGGTTCAGGAACAGCTCAACGGCAGGTCAAGTTTTCACAGAGATTATTTATTAGCCACCACTCAGACCTCCTGAGCATTTCTGTATTTTTGCCATTTCATATCCCTTGAGTTCATGGAAATCGTGACTTAAAAGCTCTGTAACACCAAACTGTGCTGGTAGGAAACTGGGCAACCTTGCCTTGTCCCAGGTGCCAGGATCCAGGAAACAGCTCATTACAAACAAGTGAATAGCACCTTTCTAACAAGAAGTAATAAACAACATTTAAATCTAACAGCCTGTGTTAACTTCTTGCTGGGTTATACTATGACACAGTCCTAGCTTACACTGCAATTTCATCTCTTTAATTCCAATAGTTTTAGTCACAATAATTTGTGTATGTTTATAGTGGTGTTACTCTTGCTCATACATTTCTTCCCCAGCCATCAGAACAGAATTGTTCTCAAGGTCTTATACAGGTGGATCAGTCTGAATTTTCCAATTGGCTCAGTTTCGTTTTCCACCTGTTGTGGGTAGTAATGAAGGCTTGCTTTCACTACACACTCCTGCTGCTTTTGTTTGCAAGAGGAGTTCAAATGAAACAAAACTGGGGTTGATTTTGTTGGTTTTTTTGGCGTGTTTCTTTTGTGTGTGTGAGTGTGTTTTGTTTGTTGTTGTGGATTGGTTTATTTGGGTTTTTTTCCCTTCAGTATGTTTTTCACTTCCTGGAATAGTTTGTAAAGCTGATCCCTTTCACTCTGTCCACTGTGTCTGTCCCCATACACTGTGTCCCTGAACCCTCAGACACTGAACTTAACTGAACTGTTCTTGAAAATAAATACATTTCTACCTCTCTGGTTACCCTTGAATGCCCTCCCCATGTGCATTCAATTCTTTCACAGTAAACAACTTAGGACAGTTTTCACTAGCTCTGGAAACAGACCCTACTCTTTCTTACAATTCAGAGTTTTCCGAGAAGCTTGTTGCTGGACACAAGAAGTCAACTGCAAATGCACATGGGCTTAGCCCCATTGCAAGATGAATCATCATGCTGGCTGTTCTTGCTGCACCTCCCCATGTTTTGGCAGTCACCCTGATGTCACTGAAATACCCAGCAGTATGCTTCTGTCACCCCTTACCTGTGCAAGGGGTTCAGCCCATCAGATGGCCATGAGCTGCAGCTCATTGCCAGTAGGATGTGGAAGAGGACAGCCATATCCTCCAGCTCTCTACCACCTTGATTCAAGGGGTTCAGAGGTTTCAAAAAGAAAACCCAAAGAGATGCTAGATGAGGAAATAGTGGCCATTGCCATACAGAAATACTCATTACTAACAGGCACAGAATAATCTGCTCCCATATTAGGGGAGCTGAGAACATCCATCCTGAACTCTGTACTATGCTAGAGTACCAACTTGATTGCCTGGCTGAGTCATCACTTAAGATAGATTAATACATCCCTATCAGAGGACATGGATAAGTATCTGCCAATCCAAGCAGCCACCCAGGCAGAAGGATTTATACAGAGAGTGTCATTTAGGACACCGCAGGAGGCACTGGCAGATAAGGACCCTGGCAATATGACCTTGGCACCCATCTCAACCAATCACAGAGATACAGGCAGGACATTGTTCCTCTCTGCCAGGTTTGAAGATGCATCAAGCTATTGATCCCCTGCCACTCATCATTTGCAACAGGTTTGTTTCTACTGGCTGGCTGGGCTGTGCGCAAGATCTGGCTCAGGCTTTCGCCCTGCTACACAAGCTGCACTCCCATCATAAATATCCTCCATTCATCCATGTAGTCCACACCATGCCACCACTGGCACAGCTCATGAACACCTCTATAAGCACAGACAGCTCTCCCTGTTAACCGAGATGCATGTTCAAAATGCCAACCACCAACATGTGAATGTCATCCCCACACTTGACGTCAATTAGCTCCCCGAGCACCATGGCAAGACAGACAGACATTTCCCTCTCATCAGGAGAGCAACTGGTGACAGCTGAAACAAACTGTTCACAGCTTCTCAATTCGTCTTCACCCAGAGCACTTGCTTCAACAAAACCAGGCAGGGCTTCAGTAGGACGGATAATGTTTAATTACCTCGTAACAAATAGGTTACACATGTCCTAGAGCATTTCCTGCTAGAAAGGAAGTGCTTCATTTTCCAGAGCCTGGCAGGAACAGGATTGCAGTCTGGGATCATTCTCAAAGCAGACTTCAGCAGTCTTGGAGAGCATCTCTACCACCACCACCAAGCTCGGGGAGACAAGGTGAACTAAAACCTTAAAGAAACATTGCCATAAAGACCTGTCAGTTCTTAGGAGCTAAAGCACAGTAACTATTGGTTTTGACCAATAGTTGGGGAAAGAAGCAGTTTGTTCTTGCTTCCAAACATTTTTAAGCAGGTCAGTTTAACAAGATTGCCCTTGATTCTGTTTCTCCATGTAAACAAAGATCTCCAGTGCCTGTAGATGCAAAGCATCCCCTTTATGGGCAGCATCCAGGGGCTCTCATGAGTCAGTGAAGATCATTCCTATCTCCTCCATGTTATGAAGGCCAGATCAAATAGCAGGCTACGCTCACAAGGAGCCCGCCAGCTGCACACATCTATTCAAGAGTATAGACTGAGCAAGGACTGCTGCCTACAAGCAGCAGGCAGAGTTACTGGATGCAGAACCCTTCTGCTCCCTTGAAAGCTGGAGTTCTGTCTGTATTACAGTATATTCCCCTTTCATTATCACATCAAGGAAGTTGAAGCCAGTGGGCAGAGCAGGTAGAAATGAATTCTACTTGATTAACTTTGCCTTTACACAGTCTGCTAATGTTCTCCTCTCTCCAGATAAAGACCAGATCCCATGGAGAGCTACATAACTGAACTTTTTAGTGGGTCTAACCATTGGTACCTGGGGTGCAGTTATGTGCTCCCTCCAGCAGAACACACCACACAATCTGCTTTGGTACAGCCAGTCCCTCTGAGCTTCATGTTCACTACAATTCCCACTGGTTTGGCTGTGTTGCTGTCAGCTCAGGGACAACACAAGGCACAGGCAAGCATGTACTCTGGCAAGCTATGACAACAAAAAACCACCTCTTCACAGGTAGGTTACAAAGGGAAAGTTCCAAGGCTACCTTATTTTAAGATATGTTGTTATGGAGATAGTACATCTTAGTAAGGTAACTCAGGAAAAGAAACACTCTACCAACAGACATGCACTATAAGAAAGGTGAGAGGAGTGGGTAAAGGCATCATAGCCATGGCTTTCAGCATTCAGTCATTTGAAAGGCAACTGATGCTTGGATCAAAAGAGCTCAATAGGATGCAAGCAGACCAGTGCTCAGTATGCACTGGTGCTGCCCCTCCAGAGTGGGGACACAAGTCTGACAGCTCCTGCAGCAGCTGTCTGAGAAGAAAGTCTACCTGACCCATGCTTTTCTAAGACCACTGGTTTGTTCCCAAAAAGGTAAATCCAATTAATCTCCCACTCAGATTTAATACATTTGCAGCTACCCTGTTTCCCCAGCATTCCAGCTTTCCTAGAGAGATTCAGAGAGAAACAAAAGGGAAAGGTCTCTACAAAGCAGGCTGTTCATGGCATCATCATTATCCTACAGAGGTGTCAAGGTGTACTGGTACCTCATTCACTCTTCTCAGTCCCAGTGCCAACATCTTAGCTGCACAAAAAGTAATGGCACAGCATCTCTTCACTCTAGGCCCCTATGGCCTATAGACAGTGAGTAAGAGGAATCTGTGCTCTTCCACTGCAGACTCTGCTGAAAGTCAAGTACTCCTGATATAGGGGATGTCAGAGCAGAACAGAGAGCTGTAAAACTGTGAGGGGTGCATGGTTAAAAACCCTCTTTATAGGAGTTTATGATTCTTGATGCTGAAAAAGCAGCCAGACATCCTGGCTGTTCATCTTGCAGATCTCTGTTGTATGCTCATCTGAACGAGCTTTGGAGAAGGAGAATTTAATTTTGTTTTGTTCCAAAAGCACAGTTTGTGCCCTGCCCCTTTCCAAGAATGTGACAACAGTAATATCACACTATCACACAGCAATGTCCCCAGTTGGAATTGGGAGCACTTGGATGGTAGATGAGCTGACATCAGCCCTACAAAGGCTGCAGAGCATCTCCATTGCTCACACACTATTCCCGGTACTGCTTTCCAACCACCTTCTTCCTATTAGGAGATCACAAAACCACTTAACCTTGTTCCAGATGAATCCCTATCTTTGACAAGACTTCTCACCTTGTCAAACAGCATCCCTAAAATAATTTTATTCCACAAGGCTAAAAAGCTTTTTAGGGAATGTATTAACTAGCTTGATTTTGCACCACCTGATACTGTTGCCCCTCTCTGGTTGTCTCCACCATGTTGGTTCTGCCAAGGATCAGTCACAGAGGAGTCTCTATGTCCAGATTAATTTTTCAGAGGCTCCACTGAGGAATTCAGTGGCTTGGGAATCCACTCACATGATTTTTTGTATTTCAAAGTTCCTGTGAACATGCTAGAGGCAATAATAGGTTATGAATATAGATGCAGATGAAAATACATCACATTCCCATTGCCTATGACCAAGATCATTAGGAAAGCAATTTGGTGTGGTATTTTCATTTAACAGATCAAATCCAGTTTATTTAGTCAATGTGGTTAATTAGTTATTTGCATTAATATCTGCTCCTACAGGGGATACGCTTCAAAATGTTCCCACAGGCTTGAGAATTCCTGCTCTCTGGAAGACACAGGCACAGTGGGCATTGCAAGAACAACTTGTGGCTCTGTCCAGCAGCCCCATGGTGCTGCTGCATTTCATGCACCACCCAAACCTCACAAAGTTGTCTCTTTTTTTATTATCATTTACTCGACAACTTGAGCACAAGAAGGTGGTTCAAAGTGATTTTAATAGTTCTATTTGAAGCACTGTAGTCACTGCAACAGTGTTTCTCACTGTTGTGCCAAGCTCCAGGACCCCACAGTTCACGGTAAACAAATAAGACAACAGTGGGCTGCAAGCTGTGAAGAAGTCTGCTCGCTCATGCGCAGCTAGAGCTGTTTTGCATAGCAGCTCCCTGCCTAAATTGGAGCGTGACTCTGGGGAGCACAGAAGGTGCTTGTGCCCTTCTCACTTCTGGATTATATATCCACTTTGGTTTGCTTATCTTAAAGATAAGTATGCATGCTGATAAAGTCTTTCCTACTTAAGTGGATTGTATTTCTCAGAAACATTACTTTTGATCCACTATGGTGTGGGGTTTTTTTCAGTCAGTAAATCTCTATTTTAATAGATGATTCTAAGCTCACAGGCACATGATTAGCAGTGCCATCATTGTTTGGCACTGTGCTATCCCTGCAAGGAACACAGACCATACCGTTGGCATTTCTCCCCGCCTCTGCCTGTTCCTGCTGGTGTGACCTTGGCAGCTGTAACGCAACAGATGCCTCTTTCTTGCTTGTTTATCTGTGCAAGAGAGACTTCTGAGGCCCCAGCTTCACTGCCAGCTGTGAATAGCCTCCAAATTGGTTTTGCAAAGTTTGCCTCCTCACAGTCTGGCTTAGTATTTCTGCTCCCCACAATCTCAGGGATCACTGACATTTTCCCCTGCCTTACTGCTTATTTCTGAGTAGCAGGTGAATCCCTTCCTCCTGGACTCCATATGGGATGTTTTTGACTGCTGCTTTAGGAGTGGAAGGATTTCTTTATTTCCTCCCTTCTTTTTCTTTCTTTAAACATAAGTTTCAGAAGGCAGCCACAATATATATTTTGTAACTCGAGTACCCAGGTCAGAAAACATAAAAGAGACCACCAGTGATGAGAAAACAAAGATAACAAAGCAATCCCCACAAATTAATGTCAAACAGAGAATTCCCACCTTCAAAACAGCTGCAAACATATTAGGCTATTAAGCAGCCTACTGCTTGGAAAAGGGAGAGCCTCATCTTCATTTTTAGCTGTAATGGTGATTTATAGGATGAGTAAATGATCTGCATATAAGATGATGACTGGCTTAAATGTAAATGTTGTGAAAGGCTTCTCATGTAAGCACATACAATTGCCCGAGAGATCCTTGTACATAAAAGCCACAGCTGGAGCAAGTGGATTTTTAAGTATTTGTTTTATGAAGTACACTTTTCTTTGCAATAATGGCTCTTTTTCATTTACTTTTACATCAGCTTTAACAAACAGAACAAAAAAAAACCCAACCAAAAATCCTTGAATTTACATCACAGTCTGTACACTTTCAGTAGTGAAGTTACACAGAATACTAACACTTCTAAAGGAGATAGATGAACACTACACAAATTCATCTTAAAGAACTCACATTTAAATGGAAGATATACCGCCACAACTGATGAGGTCTCACAAGTGACTGAGGTATAAGGACCAAACGTCCTCAATTTATGAACATAAAGCCTCACAGGTGGCTGCAGCGGATTGTGCAGGCTGGGCAGAACTGATCCCAGCTTTACACAATGGAAAGGACTGCACATGGGACTGCTACCACCTGTAGCTAAAGGTGTGAGAGGCCAGTAAGCAGTGACACATTGGCCACCATGGCAGCCTCATGATAACATCTCACAAGTGCTCCCAAACATTACCAAGATGGGCAAAAGTGTCAGCTCTGGCCCTTGCACTAGTGTTAGCACTGTTTACTGCCTCCCAAAATGTTCACTAGAGGTTGCTGGCTTGTGGTGGTCACTGCCCTCAATTATGCAGGGGGCTGTGATGGCTGCAACTGTTTGTATACCAGTGTGGTTTGGCTCGAGGGTTTCCAGATCTCTTGAGATTAAATCTGTTATGGTAAACATGTTGCTGCATTCCTACTAGCTCTGTGGAAGAAAAGCTTTTCCACTGGCCTAAAATAGTCTTTTTGAAAGTCTGAACAGTGAAAACACTGCAGATGCTTAACTTCTCTAAAAGAGGCACAAATGGATCCAAAGCCCTTCCTGTCTGCTTCACATGTTTGTTTTTGGAGAAGGCAAAACCACAATATTTTCAGATGCCCATATTCAAGTCTTCCAAGGTGTAAGGGAGAGGAAGAAAACAACACTTGGGCATAACTCCACCAGACAGATGAAACAAACTATGCACAGGAACACATCCCTCCACTTCTTCTCTCCCTCTGTTCCTCAGCACCCACCCAGCATTCACCAGAAAGGATTGGAGGTCTTCCACAAGACAGGTACCAATGACCAGGACAGCTAAAACTTGTTACCAGCTTTTTTGTATGCCCTTTAGTGGAAAGGCTATTTATGGAAAATGGGCCAACTGGGAAAACCTACTGCACCAAACTGGATTCCTAACTCACTTGAAATCAGAGGACACAGTAAAGAGAGTGCATGACGTGCAAACACATGCAATACATAACTGTCTGGATACAAACTTAAATAGCATAAGTAATTCAAGTAATGTAGCAGCAAGGTCCCGATCCCATCCATTTATTTGACCTGCTTGTAACACGAGTGAATTGATGCAGAAGATCTATGCATTTTACTGTAACCTTCTGGAGAACAGTAGGGCTCTGAGCACAGCGTAAGACATATAGAAGGTGATAAGACATCCTTTACTTAGCATTGATAATGTTCATTAATTACAGAGATATAGCAGACATTCGGCAATGCCACCCCAGGCACTCAGGCAGAGCTGGAACGAGGACAGTTTGCACAGCACCTGACCTGCTGCAAGCAGAGAAGGTGTGAAAGACCTCATATCTCTGCTTGGAATGACAAAAAGTGCCTCAACTTTGCCCCCACCTGTCCTGACTGGAAGAACAAGGTTTTAAAAGGCTGTTTTGCCAGCAGCAAAACAGCAGCAGCAGTGGGGTGTCCAAAAGTACAGGGAGCATAAAAAGTCTCTTGCCAGGGCTCAAGGCCACTCTCTGTGTCTCTCCATCTGAAATGTTTGTTCCTTTGAGGTCTAACATCAGGGCACAAGGAGGGTGAAGCAGTCACAGTAAGCAGCAGTGATATGGGCACATGTAATTGCTCTGGGTGTCTAAGTGCTGCCATATGGTCCCAAGACAGTGACTCCATCACATCCCTGGGCAGCCGGTTCCAATGCCTGACCACTCCTTCAATAAAGACATTTTTCCTAACATCCAACCTAAACCTCCTCTGGCACAATTTCAGGCTATTTCCTCTTGTTCTATTACCTGATAGAAAGAGACTGACCCTCACCTCACTATAACCTCCTTTCATGTAGCTGTAGCAGGCAATAAGGTCTTCCCTCAGCCTCCTCATCTCCAGACTAATTTAATGAAATGGACAAACTGATAGCACTGGCAACACAAAGCATGCAAAGCTATACTCAAACCAGCAAATGTATGGCACTCACAGTAAGTGGAAAGGCAGGAGCAGGAGACCCTCCTATTCTCAGCAAACTTCCCTCTTTACACTGAGCCTGATATTTATACTATAGGGTACACCTGTGAGCCAGCCCAGGGCAGCTGCCCTGGCTGACTCCAAACTGCTAAAACCCTGCAGACCAAGGCTGGCTTGTGATTCTGTCACAGTGAAACATGTTCCCTTTGTCAGCAAAACCTTCTCTCATCCCAACCATCAGACTAGTTACAAGAAACACAGAAGGACTTCAAACCCATCAGCAAAATGCCAGCAGTAGGAGGCAATATCACATCAATACCACATGCCTGAATCAGGCTTTGCTCTGAACAACGTGTTCTGAAAAGTCCTAGGCCATTGCCCAGCTCAACCTGTGAAATATCTGCAACTGCAATGGGTTGCATTTGAAAGCTTACGAAGTCTCACCTTCATACATGAAGTCACACAGGAAAAAAGTGGCAACATCCATCATTTCATGCTCTGTTGACCAAATCAGACCTTTTAAAACAAGAAGGGGTAGATTTCACACTTCAGAACACTATCAGCCTTTTATTGTAAATATTACTCAAAACCAGTCTTTTGGAGATTTTTTTTTTCCAGGGATAATAAGGCAGCATAGGGCTTATATTTATTCATGGAATCAGCAGCCTTCATTTCTCTTGTTCTCCTCTAGAGATCAAGACTTCTGCTGGTGTGGGAAGTGGCTGCAGAACAGGACATTCAGAGGCTTAAGCTGCAAAATTGGAAATAGAAGTTGGCTAGGGAGAAAATAAAATAAATAAATAAAATCAAATAAAATAGATACAATTAAAAGAAATAATCCATTCCATCTGCTTTATCACAGTATCACCAAGGTTGGAAGAGACCTCAAAGATCATCGAGTCCAACCTGTCACCACAGACCCCGTGACCAGACCATGGCACCAAGTGCAAAGCAATCCAGGGCACGGAATAGTCAGTTAACTACTTTTCACCTTGTGTTGTAGTTCGGTGATATCAGAACAAACAACAGCTGCTCTGAGAGTCTTTTCCAACCTGAATGTTTCTGTGAAAAGATTAATAGGAGGAGAAAGCACAGCAGACTGATGGTGGAAGTATACACATCCAGGCTTGCCATTAAATCTGAGCTCAGGATGAAAGGGAAACTATTGTAGAAAGCTTTAATGGGCAGGATTCTTCAGCAGCATTTCACCTGATGGATTTGCCCCTTCCAGTAGTCAAAGTAGATTAGAAAGTTCTGCCAACATTTCAGGCTTTTAATTATGTCCAGAAACGAAGTCAGGATACAAGCCTTCCAAAACATTGATCTGTTCTCAATACTTTTTTTCCTCTTTGATAGACGCCAGAGACAGGCTGCATGTGATTAAAAGTTACAAAACTAGCCAAATGGTCAGCTGTAATCTTGAAGAGATACTTGGTATTGTCTTCAAACTGATTTCACTTCAGACAGCATTGGCAGCACAGTAACATATACCTGAGACCAGTTGGGTATTAACCTGAGATTGCTGGTGGTAGTTGTAGAAGGCAACTAAATATTCTTTTATGATCCATCCCTCATTATGTTTTAATGCTGCTTCATCAACTGGTCCAACCAGGATGACATGAATTCTAATAAAAAATTAAGTCCTTTGTATCTTATTGATAAACAAACTCTCTAATATGATTTTCTTTGGTAGAGATTAATTCTTTAGCAACACAGAGGATTCAAGCAGTTCCCTTAGAGAAACCTACTTTAAAGATAATATGCCATATTCTTACTGGGCAGAAAATTAACAGAAGCGAAGACAAACACAGATGGTAGAATAAATCCTTATGATACTTGATGGTCTTTGCTGAAAGAGTGGAGCTCACACTTTGTTGTGGAGCATGACACTAGAATGCTTCTTCACTTTGACTTTCCTTCCATGAGGAAGAAGGGGTAGTTAATTTACCTGGGACAAATTCTTTAATGGGAATCAGAAATGTAAGTATATTCATCAGAGTTTGCACTCTGTATTAACTTTAACTTTCTATAATCAAAGATACTCAATTGCTTAAAAAAGCTGATAGAGCTTCCATCCTGGCAAAATCCTGTGCATCTTCTCCTAGGCAGTAAAGCTCCTTGACATTACTCTGGCTCTGTAAAGTGCCTATAAGTGGCTGTAAGTGCAATGCACATCAATTTTAAAGCCTCCTTACACAGTCACAGAAGAGCGATGTAGGCACAGTATAAATGAAAATCCATTTTTGTGTGCTACAGTCAAAACCAAAACCCATCTATTCACAAAATAGGCCTCTGGTATAGCTGCATGCTGTCAATATAGTCAATATATTAGGAATTCATTGTAATGAAACTAGATGAAAAAAATATATGTTTATAATTATTTGTATTACACCAGCTCCCAGGAGCTGCACAGCACAGAGCTCCTTCCACTTTGGGCTAGAGATGCTTCCAATGGAACAAAAGGTCCTGCTGAAAATAAGGTACAGCCCCAAGAAGAATACTCTGCCTGCCATCTGCCCAGCACACTGATGTCTGCTCCTAAAGAGATCATTTTTACTATTAGTGAGGTTCTCTGTCCACAGAAGACAGACATTTCCTTTTCCAGTACTCACTTCTAAGGCACCCTGTTAAAAGGCTTTTTCTGTGTGTGCAGTATTGCATCACTCCCCATCCTTTCATAGACTATTTCAAAGTATCCTTCCTACACACAAAAAGCTGAATTTGTTCACATCATCATTCAGTAGCTTTCGTTGATGTTACCCCCATTTGGGCTGAGCAGTGATTTAAAAGGTGCAGTTCCCTGCACAAGTTTCCAGCCTCAGTCCTTCGTTGGCAGCAGAGGTTTGAGGCACGCTCCACTGAACTCAACATCGTGTTTGTGCTTGCAGCACTGGGTTTGGACACCAAGACCACAGCCTTGCTGGGGGATGGGATCTGTATTTGACCCTGCAGCTGAGTGTTACAGAAATGTACAGCTTGGTGTTAACTACAATTAAAAAACACAGGGCTTTTTTTTTGCTTTCATACAATGCACATCTAAAGAGTTCCTCAAGAATAAGACTCCTGATCCATACGCAGTGGGACACGACAGCATATTTACAGTCCAGAATCCATTACAGCTAATATTGCACTATTTGCACTCATCTGCCATAAATCTAATAGTGTTGTTATGGCTGTCCCATTTAATGCACTCTAGGAATGCTCTTCAAGCCAGTATCAATTACACTTGCAAATAAACTAATGCTTTGTGTTAAACAAAGTGAAAACATTCTTCCTCTGAGAAATTTAGTACTTAGTATCTGCATCTATTTAAAGTGAATCCTGTGTTTTATTCAATTAAACACCACAGAAGATTACAATGATCCAGTAAACACTAAATGAAAACATCGATTCTACAATAATAATGTTGGATGAGCCATGAACTGCTACCAGTAACACAATCATGATGCATCAAACTCGATTATAACTTCAAAACAGTCTTTTAATTTCACAATAATTATTTAATGTTATTTTCAACTCAACTCCTCTGCCACTGACATTTGTACAAAGCTGTCTCTGACTCAAAGGCTGGTACTTTGCAATCTCAGTCTAGGTACCTGGTGTATTAACTACTAGGTAGCATAAATCTTCTAGAGTAATCAGTGTTCTCATTCTCTTCCTCTTCAACATTACTGGTTGCAAGACTAGATCCTACATAGACTTTTTACCAAACCTAGACATTTGTATTGTTTTGTATTTTGCAGCCCTGCAGGTCCCTGATGCTGATCTGAATTAGCCAGCCTAAGACTTCCTGAACTGGGGAAAGGTATCAAAGGGAATGCCTCTGACTCCATTCCCTTCTGTACTAAAAACACAACCAAAACAAAACCCAACTGAAGCCCAAACACAGAGGTTTATAAATTACATACAGGGAAAAAGAATTTCCAGCCTAATTCATTGTGCCATTATGGACATTTGATGTATCAAGAACTTTTCAAAACGTAGTGTCAGATAACGGGTGTGACTCAGACATATCATTCCAGTCTCAGTACCATGGTTTAAAAGGCAATACCAATTCTCATTAGATCCGCAGCACAGCTCTTAAAATGTCACTTCTCCCTTACACATCAGGAGTCTTTCCAGCAGTCTTCTTTATAATTATGTTTATTATCAGCATCAGTTTTCATTTCACCATTCACCTCGGAGGAACAGCAGATGCCTTTCAACATTTACAAGACAAACTGACAATAAGTGCTTTACCCACTACAGAAACACAGTCAGCGGTGGGGTGAAGTGAGGCAGCTCTTCCTAAATCACAGCAGCCCCTAATGACAAGTTAGTCAGCAACTAAGGAATGGCACTGGGCAGTTGTGGTTTGGGTTTGGTTTTTTTTTTCCCCTTCAGGATTTCCTTCAGCTCTCAGCCTTTTACTGAGGGCTAAAATACATTTGCAAAGAGAAAAGGTATTCTGATAAAGGATAGTGCAGACAGGCACGTTTGGAGAGGTCACAAAAAGGTGCAACTAAATCTTCAGGGAAGAATGATGTATGGAGATTTCTTTAAACTCTTCACTCAGTGAAGCATGTGAGAAGGCCAAATTCCATTAAAAAGAAGACGACAACCAATTTCTGGCCTTCCTGAAGAAAGGGAAAAGCTTGACTTCACTAACACAAAAAGTGCAAAACCCAGAATAGAGATAAAGAGGCCACCAAATACATTCTTTTTTTCCCCCTTAATATCAATGTTCTCTTTATTTTAAATGCCAATACTCTTTCTTTTCAATACAGATTATTACTTCTTGAACACTCATGTCTGACAGCACAGCAGCTCATCCACCCAAACGTTTAGCAAACTTGACAATGCTTAGCCTTAATAACTTCAAAACCCGAGAAAGCACAGGAACATCATCATTTCATGCATCAGGTATGTTTAAGAGCAGATACAAAGCACTGCTCACAAGCCATCATAGAAACAATATTGTCCCAGCAATAAAACCATGGAATGGAAAAAAAAATATCACAGAACTATTACCCATTTTCAAGTTTCACAGAAAAAAAACAATCAAAAAATGTGATGATGCTGTTTTCAGTGAAGAAACTCTACAGGAAAAATAACAGTTTAACACAGTGTAATGGAAGTATACATTCTCACTTCATCATAGAATCATAGACTCAAGGTTGGAAAAGACCTCAAAGATCATCAAATCCAACCTGTCACCCAACACCTCATGACTACTAGACCATGGCACCAAGCGGCACATCCAATCCCCTCTTGAACACCTCCAGGGATGGTGGCTCCACCACCTCCCTGGGCAGCCCATTCCAACGGCTAACAACTCTCTCTGTGAAGAGCTTTCTCCTCACCTTGAGCCTAACGGCATCCTGGCCTGCATCAGGAACAGTGTGGCCAGCAGGAGCAGGGAGATCATTCTTCCCCTGTACACTGCACTGGTTAGGCCACACCTTGAGTACTGTGTTCAGTTCTGGGCCCCTCAGTTTAAGAAAGATGTTGTCTTGCTAGAACATGTCCAGAGAAGGGCAACAAAGTTGGTGAGGGGTTTGGAACACAAGCCCTATGAGGAGAGACTGAGGGAGCTGGGGTTGCTTAGCCTGGAGAGGAGGAGACTCAGGGGTGACCTTATTGCTCTCTACGACTACCTTAAGGGAGGTTGTTGACAGGTGGAGGTTAGTCTCTTCCCGTCTCAAGCTGTGTCAGGGGAGGTTTAGGCTGGAGGTTAGGAAGAAGTTCTACACAGAAAGAGTGATTGCCCATTGGAATGGGCTGCCCAGGGAGGTGGTGGAATTGCCATCATTGGAGGTGTTTAGGAGGAGACGTAATAGGGTGCTTGGTTGCATGGTTTAGTTGATTAGGTGGTGTTGGATGACAGGTTGGACGCAATGATCTTGAAGGTCTCTTCCAACCTGGTTTATTCTATCCTAAACTTCCCCTGGTGCAGCTTGAGACTGTGTCCTCTTGTTCTGGTGCTGGTTGCCTAGGAGAAGAGACCAACCCCCACCTGGCTACAAACACCCTTCAGGTAGTTGCAGACAGCAATGAGGCCTCCCCTGAGCCTCCTCTTCTCCAAGCTAAACAATCTCAGCTCCTTCAGCCTCTCCTCGTAGGGCTTGTGCTCGAGACCTCTCCCCAGCCTTGTTGCCTTTCTCTTGAACAAGCCCATCTGGCCATAAAGGAATCTAAGCTAGTCTTCAATATGCAACATTTAAAGAAAATATTTTTTTCTGGTTTTGTAGCTAGTTTTACTGTTGTTATCTGTCACACAGCAACCCTATCTGTCAAATATTGTAATAAAATTGGAGCCTGCAAGTACAGCAACCTTACAGGTAGGGCCACGTCTGAAAGAATATCTTTCCATCAGCAGGCAAGCTAAAAAACACAAAACACATTACACTGGATCAAACTGATGATCAGTTTAGCACAGCTCATAGTATGACAGCTAGAATCTGAGTAAAGTGCAAAGAGACTGTCACAAACCTGCTTAAAGGCACGTATTTTCTCTTGCTAAGAGAGATTAATATTCCTTCCAAAAGCTCTTTTTATAAATTCCTAGTCTGTGAATTGTGAATCCTTTTTGTTCATGTAAACACAGGAGCAGAGAGATGACCTGACTAGAGAGTACAAGTAGGTGAATTCATTCTGTAGAAAGCATAATTAATTCCAGAAAGCCTAAAACCCTGGAAGGATGCTGTGCTTCCAGCTTATCTTTTATCTTCATCTCTGATACTTAAAATTTGACTTAAGTCATGGAGTTTGACTATCCTTCCTAATCTGTGCCTTTGCTAATCACAACAACAGCAAAACAGAAGCAGTTTAGATGAAAGTTTCCATGTTCTTTCCAAACCTGGAAGAATTCTCTTGACACTTTCTCATGACACTAAGCTCTGTGTGTGAAAATAATGTCCTTGTATTCAATTTGAACTCAATCATTGGAGGTGTCAGGCTTTCCACTTATTCCAAAGCTCTTAGATTGATTTCTCTGGATCATGCCCTGCAGCAGAACTTCAAGTGATACAAGGAGGTATTTGGGGGAAGTGGATAAGAAGCAAAGTCTGGGTGGGAAATCTCATCACTGGTTTCTGCTACCCTGGTGGCTTCCTCCCTGTAGCTTCTTATGTATCTGTTTAATGCATGGCCATTTGACCATCTGCATGTGAAGAAGTGGAAAAGATGTCCCAATGACCTGTTTGGTCTTATCCCCTTCCTTTGCCCTCTTCTACTGTGAGAGAAAATGCCTCCACACTTCCAGATTCTTTGATCCATGTCCCGCACAAATCCCTTTCCCCTGCTGCCCTAAGGTTACTGTGTACACCACCGGTCAGAAACACACCTATTATTGCCCGACTGCTGAATGACTTCAGTTTTACTTGTTCAACAGCCTACCACCTCCTCCTACAGGACACCACTCATTTCTGCCCAACTCCTTCAGACCTCAGCTCCTCTCAAACACTCACTCCAATCCCCCATCCCAGGACCCTCCTATCCTCCAGCCATGCCACAGATCCATTTACAGCATCCCTCTTCTACAGTCGGCCTCTGTGCCCCAGGTTTCCTCATCACCCAAGGGACAGGCAGCGGTACAATATATCTCCCCTTCCCACAGTGCCCTCAGCTCCTCATCCACCACTTTTCTTTCTCCTCATACATGGGGTAAAACTGCAGATGGCAGCTCCTGGCATGACACTTGCCTTTCATGGACTAGATCTGTCCCACAGGTGGACAACTGTGAGAGCACCACGTTGCAGGTTGCTGTCACCTTTGTGGCTTCTCTTTCCAAAACTAAATAGCAACAAAATGTAACTATTTCCCTGTGTGCCAGATTTGTTCAAGCCTCAAAAACGTACTCCTTAGGCATCTCTGAGCCCAGTCTTGCATGTAGCATTCCTTCCCAATGAAGCTACAGTGCTTACATATATAATGATATTTGTATAATTACATTATCATTACCCACTGTATTATCCTCCATCCCATTTTTTATGCATTTTCACATCTTGTTTGCATTTTGTGAATTTTTTTTTTTTCCCTGAATCCTGTTAAGCTCCTGGCCTCAGTGATGCATTGTGGTGGTGCAGCTCCAGAGGTGCACTGTCATCCAAGCAATTACTGTTGTCCATTATCAACTAATTTCCATTGTCTACCGAAAAACTCAAGGTCACACTATTCCACCGCAGCTTTAGGCTGATCACCCTGAAGAATATGCCACTAATAATTACTATTTAAATGCTAGAACAGAAGAAGAGTAAACACATTAATAGTGGTTCAGCTATGAAGATTATGCTAGAGGAGAAGATTACCACAATGCCAGATCCCTGAAGGTGCTGAGTACTTATAATTCCTATTTGTATTCCTCCTGGGTCAGTGCAAGAGGGCTATGCTGGCATGGCAGAGTGCAACACAGCATTGCAGATTGCAGCAGAGGCACACAGGAAAAGTGTGCTCCCTTTACACCATGGGACAGATCCTACACTGTCATCATCTGACTAGAGTTCCATCTGCTTTGAATAAAAATCTCACCTACAACAAAATTTCACAGCTTTTTCTGTCTGCAAAAGACAATAAAATGCCTCAAGAAAGAAATGCATGTAGACAAAAGTGAGGGGTGAGGGGGAGGATTATCCAGCCAGCCCATTTCTGCCGCCTCAGGACACAGCAGGATTGATGTAACAGACTTCCATCAGTTTGAAATGTGAGAGCACATGCAGAACATCACACACAAGACAGGGATAGACCCCTGCCCCTTGTTGTTGCTTTGGGATTCTCCCATTTCCTAATAAGTAGGAATCTTCCCCGGGGAAGGAGTCCAGTGCAGAGAGAAAAGTTGAAACTATCATGCTGCAATCTTCATCTACTGTTAAATATTTCCTGACATCACATTCAGCTGTGCTTGGAACAATCTAGTTTGCCATCATTAATACTTATAAGGCAAATCATCACTCCCGACAGAGCTGAGCTCCCTCGAATACAGAATTGTGCCTGAAGGGCAGCCTCTGTCAACGGCAGACAGCAGCTTTTACATAGACTAAAGGTTATCATGCACAGCCTTGATTGGCTTGTTATGGTTCTGCCCCTTATCCAGCCTGAACCATGACACAGGGAAGGACAAAATTTCCCTTTTCCCTCTACAAAATTTTAAGCCTACTGCCCAAAACACTGCAAATTTTGCACAAGGGCATATAAAAGCCCATCTAATACTAGCAGATAGTTCACCAGCCATGTTTTCTCCCTAGCTCTGCTCTCCCTCGGCAATGTCGCTGACACTATTTGCTCTTCCTGAGCTCATTTTTAATCATTTTCAGGAGATAATGTGTGTTTATTAAGCACATCAATACTTTGCATGCTATGCTTTCAGGAAAGTCAGATAAATTATAGGCTTTACTTGACATTTGTCTTCTGGTGCAATAACGTGTTTCAGAAACTCAAGTAAATCCATAAGCCAAGAACTCCCTTTTGTTGAGTCTAAGCAAACAATCCTCTATCGTGTGCTTGCAGAAGTGAAACGTATTTCTCCCTTATCAGCTATATTCTTACCAAAGAACTGCACTGACAACAGATTTTCATGAACATTGCTTATATATAGCCACTGCATTAGAACCCCCCTCTGCCCAGCTCTCTTGAACCACCCTATCCTTGGAGATGGATCAAAAAAATATCTGCCAAAGCTTTCATTTCCACTTGTTACTCCCATCTCAATTCTCAGATGTAACTCATCTGGACCCAGTGCCTTGTCAAATTTTAACAGCTCTAATTGCCTAACTATCTGCTCTGGCATGATCATAAAACCTTTTAGCAATTTGTATTGCCCCCAGGAAAATGTATTCTAGTCTCTGATATGACCTTCAGCTTTTGCTCTTAACACTAATAGCAAAGCACACGTGGAGGCTCTGTGTAATGACAACTTCATCTGTCACTCCCTACTCATGTTTCTTAGTGCCCTCACTGACATCTGCATTGCTACCTTGTTTCTGTGATATTTAAGGACATTGCTGCTGTTTATCCACAATCCAGTTACCAACTGGCCCAGCTTATTTTTGAATGTCTTTTTTATTCATCTATAGATACCTTTGTGTAATGATGTGACAAGACTGACAGCTGCATTGAACAGAGGCACTCTATGCTGTTTAGCAGCAACTCAACCTTTCCCTGCTGTTTTCTCCACATACTATGTAGACCTTTCCAAGCACCAGGCTAAACAACCCACCACATATGATCAGCTCAAATACCATGTTGTTTCTGTCAGTTTCCCCATTCTTAAATACATTTTCTCATGTCTTCCCTTTTGTCATACTGCTAACTCTGTTGTTTCTGCTGAATTCTATATCCATAGGCTGCTGCTCTGCCCCTTGGATTGACCTAATCAATCCCAGAATCGCCAAGGGTGGATCCAAGCGCTTTTAATCCGGTCTCACTGGCCAGTTCCACCTTCACCACTCTTTTTGTGTACACTCAAACATCTCCTTGGTAGTAAAGCAGACAGATCAGCAGTTGTCAAATGGAGAGGAGACCTTCCCACATCCCACATGTGTGGCCTGCTCCTTGAATAGTTCAAACAGGCATTTAGCTTTGTGGGAGTAATATCACAAGGCAAATGGAAGTCTACTCTTCTCATAAAGGGCTTTCAACCAGGTCAGGGTTTTTCCATATTCATAGAATGGCTTAGGCTGGAAGAGACCTTAGAGATCACCTAATCCAACCCCTCTGCCACGGGCTGGGATGCCTCTCAACTAGACCAGATATTCCTGTTCTCCACCCATACACATTAATTTCTGTTACACAGAAATGAAATTAACTCCATTATCTCTGAGTGTTTATCATCTCTATGTCCTTTTGTGGTCTTTTTCTTTTCTACCTATTACTCAGAGCTCCTCCCTATATAGCTTCACACACAACTTCATTAACAGGCTGTTTACTCCCTCTTCAGGATCATTAAATGAAAATGCTAAATGAGACCTGACCTAACACAGACAGCTGCAATAAGTGTTTCCTTGTACACAGAATCTTTGCCATTTATCAGAAATTCTGTACTAATGATCAGTCCATTCAAAGTTGTTTACAATGAGGCAATTTTCACAAGTTTCCAAATTTAGGCTTGGCCCATTATTTTACCTTCACAGAAGTTAGGAAAAATCATAAACCCAAGAGTTTTTCAAGACATTAAACTGATCTCTATAGACACTCCCTCCAAACTGGTAAGAAAAGCTGAATACATCTATTGAATGCCATGAAATAAATGGTGATGCTTGGTTCTTCCCTGTGTTGGAGAGGCTGTGTATAAGGTACCAGCTGCACTCAACCCTGGGCCATTGAAGGACACTGATCAACTGGAAAGAGTCCAAAAGAGGCTCATAGATTTACAAAAATACATCATATCTGAGGACAAATTTGAAAGAACTCAGATGGCTTAATTTGGAGAGGCAGAGGCTGAGGAGATGTAACATCTCTCAGGATCAGTGTGAGTGTAATTAACTTGCCTTTGGACAAAAGGGTGAACTAGACAACCTTTAGAGATCCTTTCAATTTCTGTTCGCTCTGATACTTTGATTGCACAGGTCACCTGCCCAAACTTCTCTTGCAGGCAGCAGCTGTCACAGCCAGAAGCCCTGCAGCCCCGAGCCTCGCGTTTTAGACCCAAAACGCATCCAGCACTGCTCGAAGGTTGCATCTCCCCTTGGATCTGGTGGCTGAGGCAGCAGGGGCTCAGTTCCCTGCCAAATCTGCACTTCAAGGGCAGGAAATTCAGCAAGCACTGTAAAAAGGACAAGGTGCAAGTCCTCCCACTAAGCATCAGAGAGCACCACTGAGACACCCACCCCAGGGAAGGGAGATACCCAACAGCAAGTGAATCACTTCTGGAAAGGTAGGTCTCAGTGGCCCACTAATGACAGGGAAATTCCTTGCAGAGGTGATGCCAGTTACACACTTCACTCTGCCCTTGGCTGAAGCAGGATATTCCTCAAGTCCTGCTGCAGTTATGTCACTGCCAATTTTTAAATGCATCTAACCATTCTCTTGACCTCTCTAATGAAGAAGTGTCATGATACTCACCACAATTTACTACCTGAGATCACTTGCCTCCAGTCTTTATTTCTGCTAATACTTACAGACATTCTCCCTCTCTTTTTCCCCCTTTTCTTTAACAAACACGGCCATGCATCATTCTCCCCTCACCCTTCCCTAGCTATCACACAGGTTACCACAAACCCCACAAACTGTCTCGCACCACTGCCAGGATGCCAGTGAAGGAATTCCACCTTCCTACATCTATCCCCACCTCCAAACCAGCTGCTTTTTATGCTCTCTTGAATTTATGAATTTGTACAGTTTATTTAGAGATATAAATAATTTAACTGCAATAAGTGTGACATGTTTTCTTTTGTTGCCATATCCATAAACATCATATTAAATCTGTTGCTTAATTAACATGCACTCAGAGCAGCCATCTCTCTTTCCTTTTCCTTGGAGCAATGGTTCTGCTCTGCTTTGTACTCCCTGCTGCACTGACTGCCTTCTCTGCCAATATTCATTACTCCGTTTTCTCAGGTATAGCCCTGTCTGTATGAGTGGGATACAGCTGGACAAAGCTTCTCACACCTAGAAACAATTGTCAACAATTGGCATTTGGAAGGGAGAATATTTGGTTTTAATCAGACTTTGTAGGCAACTTGGTCCATCTTCTCTCATTTGACCATTGAAAGGGAGAATCTACCTAAGTTTGCTTCAGAAATCTCCAAGAACTAGTTGTTTTATCCAGCCCAGAAAGGAGATACAACTTTTGGTAAACAAACACAGAAAATCCTTTTCTTTGTTCACAGTTTCATGTAGTTATTTCCCCCATTTCCTCTGCTCATTTACCTAGAAAATATCACATCTTATTCCATCCCTTTCAGCCCTTGCAGCTCTCCTTCCAGCCTTTGCTCTCTGCAGGATCTGATTCCCACAGAGTCCCCTGGCCAGGCAGGTTCCCTCACACGGAATAAGGAAGATTATTACTAGTTCACCCTGTCTCCCCAACAGCTCAATTTCTGCCAACCCAGACATTTCAGTGCTCCCTTCACTTCCTGCACCTGGGAAAGCACCAGGGAAGTTGAATTCACTGTGAAACCCAATCCCCTACGACACTCTGCTGTCTGGTAACAGCTCTATAGCTTCCCTCCACCACCAAAAGACAGAGGAGATGAAAAGTTGACCGTGTCAAGCCTTAAAAAGAGCAACACTGTCTCCTTTCCCACCTGCAGCCAGACATTATGGGCTCTGAGAGCTAGTGGGACATTAGTAAAGGAGGTCAGATTAGCAATTAGGACCTGTGAGCAGTGATCCACATAAAGGAAAATACTAGCATTGAATAATTACAGGCATACAGTAATGGATGCAGTATTCTGTGCCAGTTTGCCAGAGAGCAAGAAGCAGCTGAGGTAGATACTGCCTCTTGCCTGGGGGTGGGAAATCCTTGCTCCTTTTTTCCAGGAGAGAAAAAAGTCAATATTTGATATGCAAAAGAATGTAAAATGTATAAATGCAATATGCCAAATAATGCCCATTCCTATTCTAATCAATTGTTTCCTTCTAGAGAAACAGGGACCCTGGACACTGCAAGACCACATCGCTCAGGTCCACGGACAGCAGGATGAGTTCCCACAAATCACAGGTTGGACAGTGCCTGACCAGACTTCCCATGGTTTTGAAAGCTGCCAATTCTCTCTTGCCAGAGCTTCACAGAATGTCTAAAAGCTGCCCAGAACTCACATTTGGTTTGCAAAGGAGCCACTAGGAAAGGAATCACATTTGGTATCCAAAGGCAATGCTAAGACCACTACGGAGACTGGCAACTGTCCTTACCCCATGTTTTATAAATACATATAGATACACACACTTATTTGTGGAATTTTCTGTAGTGATTGCTTGATTTCCACTGCAAACTGCTTGTAAATCCATACACAGCAGCCTCTCTAAGCGGCTCGGTGTGCCATCTGCATACATTTCTACTGCATCCCTGGCTACAGCCTGGCTGTCCTCTGCACCAGGTATTACTTCCATAAAATGCTAACAGAAACTGCTGAACAAGTGTCTGAGCAATCAAGCAGCAAAAAACAAGCAATGGCTTACAGAATGGATTATCTAGATCCAGAAAACTATTTGCTGGATCTTTTTCCTCAGTAAAAATATTGCACTCTGTTAATCTCTTTACGTTAAAGGGAATTAAACAGATAAAAAGAATACTCCAACCTTGAATATAGTCAGGCAATATCTCAGATGAAATCAATTTGCACAGACTGTGAGAAATGAAGAACAGGATTACAGTGGATTATTTTAGTACAAGATTTTGATGTTTTGTGTAAATGGTTTTTTGGGGTATTTCTTTTTTTCCCCCAAGAGAGATGTTTAATGACAGCTGCTGAAAATCTATAAGATGCAGTACTTATGAGCACCATGTGCTGCCTTGAAGTTGTAAGTGAAATTGCATGGAGAGGATAAATATATGTTCAGCAGCAGGAGAAGTGCTAACAGAAGAAACGGTATTAAAGTATTTCCATTCTAAGAATTTAACACTGCAAATCCCAGGTGAAATTTACTATAGCAGGCATAAAACTCACAGAATATGGAGAGAAAAAGAAAGTATGCTGCCATATTATTAACATGTTAATCATGTCCAACAGAGTACTACAGACAGAAATATTCAACCCTGTAAATCCTGGAAAATAGCGCTGCCACTCTGAAAATTTCATTACTCCTTGCATCTGACCAGCATCTTTGGCTTCAACCACCTATGAGATTTGCCCAGTGCACTGACAAATCCATCTACATCCAGAATGCAAACAGGGAAGGAAGCACCCACAATTTTTACATTAACAGACTCGCTGCTTCCTCTCTGTCAGCAACCTCCAGAAGTCTCTTTCTGAATCAAGCAGCTCACAGCATACTGAAACCTCTACAGGTTCATGATAACCTCAACCTGATCTTACCAACACAGCCTCTACAGAGTCTGTTCAATGATAGAAATGAGCTACATACTGCATCTCTTCTTTTCTAAGGCAGACTAAAACAAAACTTAAAGCAAAATCTAGGTGATATGAAGGGGACAGAGCCCTTAAACATTTTAAGACTGTTGTTCAATATATAAAATGGAGAAAGATGCAGTACTTGCTTGCTTTGCATCATAGTATCAGTCAGGGTTGGAAGGGACCACAAGGATTATCTAGTTCCAAACCCCCTGCCATGGGCAGGGACAACCCACACTAGATCAGGTTGGCCAGAGCCTCATCCAGCCTGGTCTTAAACACCTCCAGCGATGGGGCCCCAACCACCTCCCTGGACAACCCATTCCAGGGCTTCACCGCTCTCATGGTGAAGAACCTCCTACTCACGTCCAGCCTGAATCTCCCCACCTCCAGCTTCATTCCATTCCCCCTAGTCCTTTCACTACCTGATATCCTGTAACCTCAGCTTGAGTGTCCTTCATTTAAAGTCTCATCATCATAATTATATACCTTTTAAAGAGAAAAGAACTAGTGCCCAGTGATGACTTGTGGTCACTAGAAATCATTATCTTTAACTGTGACTACAGTTGTCACTGTATCAATTGCATAGACCAGTTAGGTTATTCACAATACTGAGGTATGACAGCTCATGATACAACTATTGCTTCAGCTCCTAATGATACCTCTGCTATGGATTCTGTGGAAGTACTTGTCTTATTAGGGGAAGACAGTGGCTTCTTGAGTTTGGTTTCTATATAAAAACTAAACATATGAGCAGAGCAAAGAAAAATGTTATTTATAATCCTAAATATCATAGCATTCCCCAAAGTGACAAGATCAATATTGCAGCTTGGCACTTGCCACTCTGACAGATGGTGCTATTAAAATACTGAGCATATCTCTTCTGCAGGAAAAACAAAACAACGAGAAAAAAAAATCATCATAAGTGAGGACATTTTATGTTGTCCTCACCCAATTTGCATTTTAGGTTACTAAAAAATGGTAAAAAACTGTAGGAAATACTTATGGGTTCCTCTTTCAAATATAACAACACACTAAAAAGGACTATAATGTCCTTTTTGGAACAAAGAAGTGAGGGATGCTTGCAGTAGTCTAAAGACTGTCAGAAAAGAGTTTTCATTATGTTCCCAACTGTATTTTGCATTAATTTTGCCACGGCTCTTTCATTTTTAATACAAGCCTGTACGAGAACAGATGAGGCTGGGAAGATTACTGACGTCTTTGTGAGCAGATCCGTTCTGTCTGCTGGGAGCCTTTTGCAAAGCACGCCTGAGAAAAGCTGGGGTGAAAGTCAGTTGTTTCCCAATTCCCCAGCTACTTTAAATGAAGATTAGTTTAGATACTTACTATGGGTCAGCACTCACAGAGCTCATTGTACTGCAGAAGATCCTCCCAGCTGAAATCCTCAAGGCTGAAAGCCATCTGCATGTACTTTGGCAATTGAGATTACTCATTGACAGGAAGTTCCCCATTTTTATTTCTACCTATTAAGATTTCAATTTGTTTTAATTACCTCCCCTCATCCCCATCTCTAGGTTTTTAAATCTCCATTGTGAATTTCTCAGAGTTTTAACAATTGGCTTTGCTCTAGTTATTTATTTATCTGCTCATTTAGATACCCAGAAGAAGAGGAGGCACTGGATGTTGAATCTGGAATTTTTATTGTATTAATCAGAGCCTTGCAGAAGATTTTCTGTGTAAATCCATGCCTGACATTTCCCTTCTCATACTCTTTTAAAATGGTAACTTTTCTCAGGCAAGTTCTGTTCATTATGTTCTTTTCACTTCCAAGGAATTCTGGGGATCTAGGTGATTCAGAAATACATTTCTCTTTTTGTTCTTAATGAGAATTGGCTGGGAAAGTAAGACATTTCTGGTGGGAGAAAAATCAAAGATCTTCCAATTGTGAACTGTTTATCTTTTGCAAGAATCTTCTAAGTGACAAGTCTTTGAAGCAAAGCAGGGCAAATTCAATGCAGAGCTTTTCTACATTCACATTAGCAAGTAAAAATACTTCTTTCCCCCTGCTGTTGCTTCCTAGATGCTACAGTCCTTGCTTTGTACCCCCACCTACACTACCCAGTTTCTGTTGCAGTGCCCCCATATGCTTATGCTGACTCAGAAGGGTTTTGCTGATGGGGTTCCATCATTCCAGAGCTGTGTGCACCAGCACCAGATTAAAGACAGTGCCTCCACATGAGGAATCTTGTATTAGCTATGCTCCTAGTGGTAAAATGAAACAACTGTATTTGGACAAGGACGCAGTCTCAAGGTAGCCTTTCTGCTCTGTCACATAAACAATACAACTCCCATGTCAGGTGCCTGTTGGTGATGGGAAGGTATCTTGACCAAAAGGAAGGCTTTTGGAGGACAAAGAAAACACAACTGGACAATTTAATGTACGATCTACAGGACATATGCCAGTTACTGTTAAGTTGTTCTCCACAGTGAGTCCACCTGTTCAAATGCTGGATTCTTTAAGAAAAAGTCTTTCTGTGCTCCCTCAGTAGTACTGGACAAGTCTGGGTAGTGACACAGAAATTTAGAGGTGGCTGCTGATGGTGGTTTTCTTGGTTTCCCCACAAGAGAAACTAGATGAAGATGGTTTTGAGGCTTGGAAACTGGGCAATGGATGCTGGTAATTGGTGCTGGTCTTAATACTGTATTCTAGCTGCTTCAGTGGCAGGGTAAACTCCAAACTGCTGTGGCTTAAAGAGGTTTAAAACAGATAGAGCTACATAAAATAACAAACAAACAGCAACAAATCAACAAGAAGCCTCATCTTATTTGCTTTGTCTCATTGTGTTAAGGACATGACAGAGTAAAATGGAAGTGGTTAATGGTTAACTTAAAACAGGAAAGAGAAACTTTCTGAGGATGGAGCCTATTAAGGCTTGATTTACACACCAGACAAAAAAACCTATGCATGCTGTTGAAAATGCAAATAAATTATATCTAAGCAACTAGTAGAAGAGATTTGGTAAGTGGGGGGGAAAAGCAGAAAGGTTCTTTGGAAGAATCATGGCCAAAGATTAATCCCACAAGGAGCAGAACTATGTATTTATAGGGATCAGATAATAGTGGTTTAGATGTTGGCAGGGAGAACTAAGAAATGATAGTCTAACAAGGACAAATCTGAGAAGCCTGATAAGAAAAGTGAACTCTGGTTCTGCTAAATACAATGCAGTTGATCCTGATGTCTAATTCTTGGAACAAATTAGATGTCTAATTTAAATCAGAAACTGCTCCATGTCTATAAATACCCTTTTTTTCTGAACTGAAAAGCAGGGAAGAGCTGGGAGTTTTGATGCCAAGAATAGAATGTAAAATGAGAATAAATAGAAATCTGTAAAGCAAAAATGAGGAAATTACATAAATTCCAGTATTATACAAGCACTGCCTCTGCAATTAGAGATGACTGCAAGTCAAAGCAGCCACATTTGAAACAGATTAATCTTGAAGTTAGATTCTGCTAGAAGCAGCAGAAACAGTGCTCTTGATATAATCCACTCTTGTGTCTGGGAAAGTAGGGGAAAGCAAAACAGCCCTGGAGCAGGCAGGTGGTGAATATCAGAGCCCTCTATGCACGGCTCAGGAGAGGAGAAGCCCTGCAAGTGTGCTTCTTTTCCAAGTGGTTTAAAGCCACAGACTTCAGAGGATGGACCATTACTTCATATGCACAACGTCTGCTTTTGTTTATTGACTTGACAACCCTCTAGGAACTCCAGCGAGGTGTTTCTTACCTACTGCCATGCTGATTTAAGACACTTTTTGTTATTCTCTTAAATTTTCCTTTTAAGGTGCTTCTAAATAACAAAGACAGTCACAGTAAATTATTTTAAAAACTTTTTCCTTTTCCTCTCAGACACCCTTAAAACTACAAAATCTGTGTGCAGTTTAACAATGCCCAACTTGTAAGAATCCTGGGAAGTCCACAATAAAAATCAGAGAAGCAAATTACCAGGGAGCTCACCTTTTTTTCCCCCAAATGCAATTATCTAGTAAGATAGATGAGATGAGGCCAGAAAAACATTCAGGCAAAGAGAGGCAAGTAATAAAGTCAACTCACAGTTGTGCACACCTTTATCTTCCAGGTCTGCTGCAAACCTCCTACTAAGGAGGGGCTGACAGGGAGGTGAAGATGAATTAACTAAGACTAGGAAGATGAGGAATAACCCAGTTCCCAGTTTGCCAGCAGCAGGAAGCCCACACAAAAGTTCGTTAGCAGCAGCACCGTGGTGTAAGTGTCGGTCAAAGAGACTGAGAAGGTAAATGATTCCATCCAAGAGCAGAGAAACTAAATGGATTTCTTTTCATTTCTTTCTCACTTCAGAAAGTGAAGAGGAAATATCCATCCCAAGGTGACAACTTCCAGGTAATGAAGCTGAGACACTTGCAAAGGCAGATGTATTGAGAAAAGAGGTGAAAGAACAGTTCAATAAATTAAAATGCAATAAATCACTCAGGCTGGTTGGTATCATTCCAAGACTGTAGAAGAAATGAAGGCGAGGGACTAATGTAAACGTATGTTATAGTATCAAACCATTTGAACCACAGCTTCAGAGTGAGAGGGGGTAGTCAAAGCAAATTCTGTCTATTGCAAAGGACGCTAGAGTGTGAGAGGGGGCTCGGAGCTATGCATTACCCAGTCTTGACTCGGTAACAAGAAAAGGCAGAGGGAACATTAAACAAGAAAGGAAAGGATGGAAAAAAGCAATTCAGTGCTTATTATAAAGAACAGGCAGATATGGCCAAATCCATAAACCACTGTAGTATTTGCTACAGCAACTGAGCCAAATAAGATGAGAAGGGGAAGCTGGGGTCAAGCCTCCAAATGTGTTGCACTTTGTCAGAACAGGCATTACAAAAGAAGCTGAAGAATAACAGTGGATTTCCAAAAAAAGACTTTCCAAACAGACTGCCCTCAGGCTGATACTCAGATAATAACCTTAGGATGGAGGGGACCAGACTTCTGTCACACTTTGTCTGAAAGAAAGCAAAATATTAGGTGCACAGTTATTCTTGGCACAGTGCAGGATGATGGCAAAGATCCTAAAATGAGAGGGCTGCTTCAGCTCCTGGGATTGGGCTTTATCTTACTAAAGGAAGATACCCAACACCTGAGTTCTCTATATGATTAACAGCTTTCTTGTCAGCAGCTACCTGCCAGTATATTCCATGGGAAGACTGAAGTCAGAAATCTCATTCTTCAAGTGCCATTTTCTCTTCTGTAACTATAAAGAGAGCCTGGAGTGACTAGGTCAAGCATAAGATATTTTTCCTGGTATTTACACTTCTGAGAGAGATATCCTGTACAGGCTGACATCATCCTGTTAAGGCACCTTTCCTGGGTTTTTTGTTTGTTTATTTGCCTTTCCCACTGCAAATGTGTATCAAACTTGTACAGAGCATGCCAGCTGGGTTCACAGCAAAACAAGGTCCTGCCTGCAGCACATTAAACATTCTGTTGTATTCAGGGATGTCAAGTGAACATCACAGACCAGTTGATTCAAAGGCATCCCACACTCAACAGGAGAATCAAATCTTCTTGTGCTCCACAGTACAGGATCAGCTGCTAAATGCTAAGGTTTACCCTCCTCACTTCCTTATGGAAGAGCAGCAAGTAGGTTTTGCGGGGAAGGCTGAGAAAAACCGTATCACTGGAGTGCTTTCCTACAGAGCTATTATCTGCTCAGCCAGGGATGAAGCTCCAAGGGGGACACCAAAACCTTCTAACCTACTTTTCTCTTCAATTCAGACACTACAATGAAGCAGCTGCTTCTCCATGAAAGACAGTGCTGTGAAGCTGGCTGGATTATCGCTCCATAGACGGATCCTGCTAAGGCCAGTCTGCCATGGAAGGGAACGGATTCTCTTACAGAAGTCAGCCTAGCTCAGGAGGTCTCAAGCTCCCACGCAAGCTGACTGTTCTGTGCATGTTATTGGCTTGCCACAAAGCAAAGCAATCAACCAAACAAACCAAACCATCAAAAAACCTCCACCTAAACAACACCAAAAAAAGAAAACCCCTTATTTACTATTACCTTTCACCTGAAAGTTCACCTTTTCTGAGCTTTTTTTCTTCAGATGTGAACGATCCTATCAAAGCAATAGATGATGCAGTGACCTCACCATGCAGAGTGAGGCAATTTCAGCTGACATGGGCAGAGGAAACCACACTAGCCCAGTGACAGGTGCAGACCACAAGTCATGTTCTACCCTGCTACACCTCAAAAATGGATGATAACAATTTCAACATCCATCTCAGATCTTGCTACAATTTCACAGACATCTAAATTTCCCAGTCTCTTCCCACTCAACTCTCCTTCTCTAAATTTAGGATTCAGACAAACTAAGGAAGTAGTAAGATTTTTGAGAGAGAACTGCCTTATATGCATAGTTTCTCTCCTAAATTTTTGATCAAGCAACGCTTGCACTCCCTTGGTTTCTGGCTGCCAGATCTGTTAAGTAAAGAGTTTGAACGAGCCAGGCCAAAATTCAGGTTAATTTAGATGGTAGTCTGAGACCCATTAAATTTCAGAGGTGATGTTCACCACTTGCTCTTCTTAATCCAATACATCTATCACATAAACATCCACAGAAACTCAAAACCATGTAAAACCTAGAATTGCTTGACATCAGGAGTCAAGCTCAGTTATACCTGTGTCAGAGAGAGTTTAGTCATATCAAGCACTATATAAGTTAAGTGTATTTATAGGCAAACCTATACAATTATGATATGGTTATATAATATTTTTTTTTTTGTTCTATCCTTTTTTACTGCATGAAGTTTTTGGAAGCAGCTTTTCAGACATTGAAAAGACTGCAGTACTTCAACACTTGACATTTATAATCTTTCTTGTACAGATCAGAAAGCAACATAAAGCAACAAGTTTCTCTCACAGCACCGCTATAAGCTCCATATAATTATTTCCATTTCAGCCACTGGGGATGGTAACAAGTGACCTGCCTGAAATGAAGGGGCAGAAGAACCTGCAATAGAAATGTGGAGCTCGGATCTAAGCATTAAATATTCTAGCTCTTGTGTGGATTCAATAAATTTTGCAGAAGGAAAGGAAAAATAAAAAGCCCACAGTACAAAGAACTGCATTTTCTCATTAGCTCTCTCCTGGTCACAGAGAAGGTAGACTCTAGTGGATAGGACAGTGAACCTAAGAGACTCAGATTTATTCTTGGTCTTCCACAATTATTCTGAGCAAGCCACAGTCTCTGTGACTATTTCTTTCCTGAACAACCAAGTAAATGATAGTGCTTTATTGAGCAAGTGTATTGTGGAAATTAACCCGTTGCTTTAGCTGGTAGACTGCTGCAGATTAAGTACTATTGAACATCTGTATGCCAGGATGAAGTTAAAATTAGCCTTTCCTTCAGATGAAGTTATCTGGATTTATCAGCAACTGCTTCTTGAAGCTTTCCCTCTGCAGAGCTTTTTCCCCTCAGCGCTCTGCAGCTCTGCACTTATACTTAAGTGAAATGATTGTATCCCACCAGCTCTTTTGAGCGGGATAATTGGCAATTACTTATTTTTGACATACTCAGGGAATCTAGCAAAGCATAATTCAAATTCTGTTACCAGTGCTGAACTCCTTTAGCAGAACAGTGCATTACAGTGCTCATCTCCACTGCCAATATCCCTGGCAGTTCTAATTCAAATCTCAGAAGTATTATGTGCAGCACATTGTTTCTTATCTGCAAGTTCCACGCTAGAGAAATTCTTCTGTGTCTGTAACTTTGAAACCTTTCCCTACGCTTTCTGAAACTCCTGCGACACTTGACAACTTAAAAAGACAAACAGAATTGATTTTACCTTGTTCCTCTTTATTTTCAAGGCTAAAGTTTTCTGTGTAAACTTTATTAATTATCTCTTGTTGCTGTTATAAACAAACGCATCTGGCCACGTAGGCTGCCAACCAGCAGCTACTCTTACTGAGAGGCTTTTTAATGAGAGTGTGAACAAAACTGCCCACAGACATGCCTGGTGGAACTCTACCTAGAAACCAGAGTAATAGGCTCATTACAAAAAGATTACACATTAGATATGTTGTTCCCTCAGCAGGCATAATATGTGAGGGTCGATTATCCTTGTGAATTTAGAAGAAATAATTTTACCACTGGTAAATTATACCTTAGGCCACTGGATGGAACACATTATTGTACTGTAGTTGCATCCAAAGCTTGATGGATTATTCCAACTATTAAATCATGTGGTGGCTGAATATGAATTCAGGTGTTTTACTGTCATAAAACTGAAGCTGGTTGGGAGACTGTGGAACAGAGGGAGCCCTGGATAAAATTTTACAATTAGAGCCCATCTCCAGTTAGTAGAAGTGTTCTGAGTTTGGTTTCTTTCTGAAGAAATTGAGAGAAATTCTTGAAAGGAAAATACTAGAAGTTATATTGGAGGCATTCGGATTTTTCTACTGTTCCTTCAAGTCTCAGGCCAAAAAAAATCCAACTCATGCAAATCTAAGTAACATCTGTAGGAAGAAGCTGTTGCACGGGCTCAGAAAGTTATTCTACCCAACTCCAGCTGAAGACAAATAAGGAAGGCTAAGTAGAGAAGACTTTGTCCTCAGTGTTATGTGTAAAGAGAGATCCTCACTCTTCAGAAGTATCAGGGCAACTTCTAGGAGTGCATGTGGCACAAGAAAACACATCACTTACATTAAAATATAGTACCATGTTTCTAGCATCAGTGTTTATTGAGAATTTCTGTACAATTTCATTCTGTGGTGTGTGCAGTTATTGATCCAGGAGTCTAAACACTTTTTAAAACATTCACTCAGTTATAAGCTATTGGATTTTGTAATGATGTCATTCTTAAGGCTTACCATTATCACTGCAATAACGGAGAAGCCATTCCTAATTAGATTTGCTTAATGTGATACTGTTCATTATGGATTGATTTCCTCTTTCCCTCTGCTGTTTCTAAACGAGTTAGGTGAAGTTTCGGTTTTGTGGAAGTAGAGGTTAATTCTCACTGGCAAAGAAGCAGAGGCAGCATACCAAAGGTTTATGAAAACCTCCTTAGGCGACTTTGTCAGATCACCTCAGTGCTGACTTTCAGTACCATGAGTGTTCAAGCCCCAAGCTTCAGCCCTAATTGATGGTGAAAGATTTGCAATATTACGCAAACCTGAGACCTTTTCTCTTTAATGAACATAGATTGCACTACAGCCAAGCACTGCCATTCAGCAGTGGTGCTGCTGCAACGAGGTGATTAATAAATCAATTAATTTAATGACAGCTACTACTGCCAAAGTGATTTCCAACAGGGATTTTAGTGCTGGTAAGTAGAGACAAAGGAAGGACCTTTGATGAGGTCCTTCATGAGGGAAGGCAAGCAGCATGTGCACCCTGTCTCTGCACGCTTGACATCCCCCTCAGTCAGTCATAACTCCACCTGGGATCAGGGAAGCATCATGAGGGGTGAGGACTCAATTTGGTCTGAATTTTAAAATTTCAGAATAATTGTCCAAGTTGCACACGCTCAGCAAGTGCCAGTGGTTCCTCTCCCACCAGCTTTGATTACAATGGCCTAAATGTCACGTATGGTTTGAGACAAGGCATCCAAGCGTGTCAATTCTTAAGACCAAAGCACAGGGATACAAACAGCACCCTTCCAACAGAAACTGGGTCGAGTCAAATACCCTAATGCTGTTGAAATTAATGTCTAAATGATTCAAAAATTAGATCCAAAGCAAAAATGAGTTTTCTTTTCATTCATATAGCTGCTTTTGAATATAAATGCACAGACATACAAAATGAATTAAACAAAGACCCAAGCTCATTTCTGCCATGACCTGAGACAAAAGTCAGTTCACTAAATACAGCAACTTGAGCATGAGCCATTACACAACTGATAAGTACCTTCTTTCACCTTGTTAACTCTTATATACCTCGAAATCAATGACACTATGATTTCCTTTACTTAGCTTGCTGAGATTGAATTAGATCCATAAAATCCATCTAAGCCCTTATTTTTTTAGAAAAGCAGAGTGAAAGCCTTTACAGACAGTTTCATGACCAATTTTCCTCTCCACATGAGAACAACTTTCCTGCTGTCACATTGCATGTGTATCATGTGTGGTAGGAGCCAGGAACGGGTGAGGAGCTGATGCATAGCGGAGATGCAGTCTACAACAAAGTGAAAGTCTTTAATTTCAGACAGTTGCTGGATTGGATGTCACAGAGCCTTGCAGAGAAGCATATTTTAAGTTAAACTTCAGCAAAAACACAGAAGTTTATTGGACACTTGATAAAGCACAAACAATCCCATCCCTAAAAAGCACAGGGAATAGAATTGGAAAGGTAAAAGGAGAATAAGCTTCATGCCATTGCATTGGCATTGCAGACCGCTCCAGCCCATTTAGCCAAGTCAATTTGTTGGAGCTCTCTGGCCTGCTTTGTTCAAAGAACATTGGAAGAACAGTATTGATTAAATCACAGCAGAAGCTGCTGTGCAAACACATCCTGGTGGCATCCTGGCGTGCATGGGAATTTGGAAGGGTTACATGTAGAGACACCAACCTGGGTGCCAGTTGCCAGGAGACAGTGTCCTGCCGTGACATCACGCATCAGCCTATGGCAGGCTGTTCCAACAGCACAGTAATCTTACCACTCACTGGTTGTGTGTGCCTTCACCTGGTGAGAGAAAACAACTTTCACCTGAAGGTGAAGCACTCTCCAGCCCTTTCATCTGGTTTCTTGGATGAATTAATTTTTATGTTTTTTAATAAAGAAGTTATATAATGTGGTTTCCCTTAGGCCTCAGGGAATTCAACAAAACCCAGCACAGCTGTGGAGATCATAGTGTGCAAAAAGAGTAGTGCTGATGCAGCACAGTCTGCATAGCAGTCTGGAGGACAACTCTTTTCCAACCTGGTTAATTCTATTCTATTCTTCTCTACTCTGAGCACAACTTAACTGTTGGATTGAACAGACTGGCTGTATTTCTGGCCCGAAGATTTTGAAGTCAAAATCACAAAGGAATGCCAGGCAAGAGTAGGAAACCATAAAAAAAAAATCAGTAACATATGGATTATTAATAGCAATGCCTGCACAGCATAAATCAAGCCATCCTTTGAGAAAAATGTGAGTGTGGACAAGGTTGTGGCTGTGCAGAAGATGGGAGAATCTACTAGGCTGCTGGGTCAGTCCTGTTAATTCTGAAATACTTGCTCCCATCTTCAATAAAGTCCAAACCGAGTGGCAGAAAAAAATAGTTGCTGTGAAGAAACAGACAGAAATCTAGAATAGAACAGAATTAACCAGGTTGGAAGAGACCTTTGAGATCATCGAGTCCAACCTGTCATCCAACACTATCTAATCAACTAAACCATGGCACCAAGCACCCCATCAAGTCTCTAACCTACAATCTTCTGATCTAAATATTTGTGATCACTTATGCTAAAAGAGGAAGGGTAGCCTTGTCTTTAAGGAATAATCAACAAATCTGGGTGTTTTTCTCAGTCCTGCTTTACCACATTTGACAAATCACTTCTCCTTGCAGCTCTGCTGTTCATCTATAAGGCAAGGATATTGATGATTCCTCTCACAATCTTTGTCTGACCTTTATAGATTACAAATTCTGCAGGGCCAGGACATTTCTTTATCTTTATCATTAATGTAATATGCTAGCGCTTTAAAAGCATTAATGGATTATACCTTCACTGCACCTTTCATGATAAAAACTAATAATAATCTCCATTTTGGAGATGGAGAGTTGAAACAGCTCAAACTAACTGATGCACACAAGGTCACACAGGAAGACTGCAACTGAGCCAAGGCATTGACCACAAGTTTTGTTCTGCTCTTTTACCAAAAAAACAACACCCAACCAAACACAGAAAACAGGTGTGGAAGAGCCTGAGAAAGGTTCTTTGGTCTAACTGTCCTTTAAAAAAAAATTAATTTAACTCCCCTTAGGCCATTTCTAAGGGATGTTTATCTAGGATGTCCTGAAATACCTCCAGTAATGGCAAACCCACACTTCTCATGTGCTTTGCTTAACATTACCACCATTTCCTACTGTCTGATTTCCATCATACATTACTTGAAACCTTTAATTTCTTGTCCTAGTCACAACAAAACATCATGTGAAGACATACTGCACAGTGATGTAAACAAACTTCTACAGCAACTCAGTAATTTCTGCTGCTGTAACCTGTGTCCCTGCCTTGTCATCCTTTCACTAGTGAACCTCCAAGAGGTACTGAGCCCAGCTCTTCTCCAGCCTGGACAAAGCTATCAGCCTCTCTTCATGCAGCCCATTCCCCAGTCCTTTACCATCTCAGTGGCCTCCCTGGACTCACCCAGTTTATTGATAGCTTCCTTTTTCCAGGGATCTCGGACTGGACACAGTACTCCAGATGAGGTCTCACAAGTGGTGAAGAAAGAGGTAAGACCAGTCATAAAGCACAAAGGAAGAGTTGTACAGAAATGGCAGTGGAGGGGAATAAAAAAATCGGCATCTGGCAGTTAAATAATCAGCTGGTCAACATTGTCTTGATGAGAAGCTGTTTTCAACACAATGGAAGTGTTCTTAATGGGTTTTCCATTTTTGCAGCAAATATTGATTTCAAACCCAAATAACAGCAATAAAAAAAATGCTGGAAGACTGGTGACTTATCTGTGGGTGACCCAGACTACCCACAGTAATCAGGTTTTATTTTGTGATGGACAGGACCAGAGGTGCCATTGAGTCCAAGACAGAAAGCAGTATGTAGCTGTACCAAGGAAAAAGAGCTATGTCTCCCATGAAGAATTACACCACCAATCATAAATACATATTTTGGTTTTCACTAGAAAGTATATGAAAATGCACTCCCTGCCCTCCCCATAGCAAAAGATAAAATCAGATTGCACAGACTTTCTTTCTAGCACTTTTTTTTTCAAGAGTATTAGGCAAATACAATGTCAGGCTAGTTTTGCTGATGAATGCTTAATGGTTTTGGCTCATGATTACGACTCCAATGTCAGATTAAGTCAATAGGATTAGTCCCATTATGTCTCTCTCATCTCTGTTCTGCACACTTCACCTTCAATAAAGTTATCTTTAAAAGATATTTACCTGTCTCTGAGGTGTGGTGTGAGGATAAATTCAGCAGTATTTCCACAGTACCCTGGAAATATATCTGAATTTTTCCAAGCCACCTAGTGGATTTTGATCTACCATTCCCATTAATGTCAATGGGAAGTGTGTATCTTCGATATCTCAGCTTTAAAACACTGCAATACATGAAGAATAATGACCAACACAAAATTTAAGTAGGGAACATAAGAAGATATACCTAAATCAGTATTCCACATAGACATATTGCTAATAAATTTTTATGTCCTTACACAGGCTATAGGAAATGAAATCAGTAAGTCAGGATATTTTTCTCCTAATTGCCCTGTTAAAATAAAAACTTATCACATATTTTTGGAGACCAGATCTCATGACTGCCTCATTAATATTCTCTCTTCTCCTCAGGATGACCACTCTTACTTTGTGTTTTCATTAAATTAGGGGATACTAGAACCAATTGTATAAATTGGTCTAATCTCCTTAACAATGATTCTCTACACTAGATTTAGGAGACTCTGCAATTTATATCCTGAAAGAACTTGTGAAGAGATTAGATTGGCTGTGTTATGTTTAAAACAAAATTGGACAGCTGAAACCTACAACTCGTGGCTCCTGTCAATTGTTTTCCTGACAAGGAAAGCAGAGAAGAAAGAAGCAGCAAGCAAACAGAAAAAAACCAAACAGGTATTCTACAAAGTATTTTCTTTTGGATGAGCCTATTTAATCAGCAATCAAGTCAAGCAAAATCTAAACCAGAAGATCTCCAAACTGTTAAGCCTATTGTTATGTATTCACAAGATAAAGGAGAAACAGGTTCCTAAGGCAGGGTTGAAGCGGTAATCCTTATTAGCATGTTCCACTGCACCTGGCAACATCTTGTAGACTAACAATCATAAAGATTAAGTAATATAGAAACAAGGCTCCCACTATATTAAGGATTAATTGAATAATGATATGCTTTAATAAGTGCTTCTATCCTATTTCACAAAGTTGATGAAGATTTGGATCTCCTCCAAAGTTGCTCATACATCTAACTCTTAATTCAAAAGAGTTTCATAACTACATTCTGATGACTTTTAACCAATGACTTTTAACCAAAGGCTGCCCTGGAAATTCAGAAAAGCTCTGAAATTCTCAGATAAAAATGAAACTATTGCGAAAAAAAAAATCAGCCAAAATCAACAAAAAAGCCAAACCCAAACCAAAACAACATTTTAGTATTTATTTTTTTTAAATCAATGGAAGATTGTTTTAAGTAATAGCCATTCATCCAGCACCAGAACAAGAGGACACAGTCTCAAGCTGTGCCAGGGGAGGTTTAGGCTGGAGGTTAGGAAGAAATTCCTCAGAGAGAGTGATTGACCATTGGAATGGGCCGTCTGGGGAGGTGATAGAGTCACCATCACTGGAGGTGTTTAGGAGAAGACTTGATGGGGTGCTTGGTGCCATGGTTTAGTTGATTAGATGGTGTTGGATGATGGATTGGACGCAATGATCTTGAGGGTCTCTTCCAACCTGGTCTGGTCTGTTCTGCTCTAACTCATGAAATGTTAACACATTCACTGTTTTTCAACTACTTAAAAGCTTAATTTACAGGTAAGGATAACCAGGGATCCTTAAGAATGGTATGATCCCATTAATGGGATTCTTCTAGCTTATATCAGTGTAGGAAATATAGGATCCATACAAGAGGAATGGGAAAAGTTTAGCAAATGAAGCTGCAGAGTGCCAACGGAATAAGAATTCAGGTGGTCTGTAGGAAACTGAAGAAATATGCACTGCAAATCCTCTTTGGCTTTTAGTTGTATTTTAGGCTGAACTTTTTTTAAAAAAACACCCAAAACAAAGTAAAAGCAGCTCTGAGTTAATTAAGATAGGCTGCTTTGAATCCAGATGATAAAACTGCTCATTAGCAGTAATTATTTTTTATTCATGCAACCTGAGGCCAGACTCAGTTTAGGCTGGAGAATTCACAAAAATGCTTATGCAGCACTGAGAATAAATTAATAGTGTTGTACAACTGGTTTAGTACAAAATGTTTTGGTTTTTTTTTCCCCCCATTTAATCTCTTTTATGAAATATTACACATTGACCATTGCCAGGGGCAAGGCAAAAACCCTAATAGATGAACACTTTTTTGAATGGAATCAGCAAACCAGACACTAAGCAGGACTCAGGCTGGACTTGGAACATGGATCTTGTGCCAGGCTCAAGCTGAACACAACCTGTGTAAAACTGCAAATGGTGACTGCTTTCCCCTGCAATTCACATTTAACAGGACAGACATCTACGTACTCCAGTGCCTCTCAACAACAGTGGGGGTTGGTCTCTTCTCCCAGGTGGCCAGCACCAGAACAAGAGGACACAGTCTCAAGCTGCACCAGGGGAGGTTTAGGTTGGATGTTAGGAAGAAGTTCTTCATAGAAAGAGTGATCTGCCATCAGAATGTGCTGCCCAGGGAGGTGGTGGAGTCACCATCACTGGAGGTGTTTAGGAGGAGACTGGATGAGGCACTTGGTGCCATGGTTTACTTGATTATATAGTGTTGGATAAGAGATTGGACTCAATGATCTCAGAGGTCTTTTCCAACCTGGTTAATTCTATTCTATTCTAAACAGCATAAAGGTAGTGTATGGTGCTAGCACTTAAAGGGGCTCAGATAGCTCTGAGGAAATATAGCATACATACGACAGAGGAAGGTGTGACCTAATGATCCAAATGGTTGTCTCACTAACTTAGAAGCTGGTTGGTGCTCCTACCTCCATTGATAATTTAAGGATTTTTGTGCCTGGTACTTGTTTTGCTGACTCTGCTGAAATATCCTTTTCCAGTAAAATAGGTCTTCAGCATAGCTGAGGGATAGCTATGTGTCACAGCAGTCACCTTTTGATAATAGGAATTTTCACTATGATGAATGATGTTGTGGTCCTAAAGTGTTCAGATCCGCAGGGGTCCACTTTATACACTGGGGCAGTTAACACTGCCAAGTGTACAGGAAGACTGAGGTAGGGTTTAAGTCATTCTACAGTTCTTGTAAATGCTGACCTTTGAAGGGAGAGAGATGCTCAATCTAGCTGTGCAAACCTAGAATTGCAGAGCAATCCTAGATCAAGAGGGCCAGTAGAGAGGAGATAAATCTTAATAAAGACTTTGAGAGACTGCAGAAGTCTATTAAGAAGACCTTGCTCCTGAAAAATTACCACAAGCAATGTTAATTCTTTGACAATTGTTTCCAAGGACAGCATGAGCAATCCAAACCAAAGGACTTAACCCTGCCTAACAGCCATGGACATCCAACACTGCAAAGTGCCCCAGATTATGACTGGGGAAAAGCATGACGGAGCTGCTACTTCTGAGAATCTGTCAGGAGGTAGCTGGAGCCAGCTACTGTGTCACCTTCACATCAGTAAGACTTGTTCATACTGTGAACATCAGGAAAGCAATGGGTGGGCTTTGCCCAGCAGCAACCACCTTTTGTGCTTGTAACCAATGCCAGCAAAATGGAGCTCTGGTCTACTTAACAGCCTCAAGGAACCATATTCCAGGTTCCCTGGAAGATTTGCTGTGGAATGCAATGGAAGGCTTTTATGGATGTTGCCTTGGCAATGTTTTCATCCATAAAAAATATTTTGTGATACAAAAGGAAGAAATGATTGCAGGCCTTCAGATCTTATGTCATTTGAGGTAAAAAATTAAGGAAGCTGCCCTCTTGTCTCTTTTTTCTTTGTGAAAGGAAGACATTAGTTTAGCTAGAGGTCTACATTCACACACAAGCACTCAAAATGACCATCAGCTAATCTGTTTAGATGACAATTATTGATTCTATTTGTCCATATGACAAATTTAAGAAGCCCCAAGTGGACTCTGGGTATTTTACTGAAACTTCCAGATTAGATATTTTGGTTTTCATTGCTTCAGCAAATCAAATTAGTCAACAATCCCAGCTCTACATCAACATACAAAGTAACAGTTCATCAGCAGTGTACTCTTGATGAGTCAGATGATGGTTTCACCATATCAATTACCTTTAGATTTGTGAAGTAGAACAGAGGAAAAATGATGAAGCACACTGTACTAGCTTTCAATGCAGAACTACAGGATGTATAATTTAGCATACATTTTATTGCCAGCATTGCCTATATAAAGTGTGAGTGCACAAAATAGCCTATCAAATGCATTAGCAAACAAAAGCTATATAAAGACTCCTAGAACCAAAAAGCAATGTATGAATAATTCACATTCCCATGCATTAGAAATCATCCAGATAAAACATATAAAGTGCACTTAGCTTGTCCCAAAGAAAACCTACAAATTATCTGAATAACTGCATATAATATCAACATGGTATTTCAGCTACTTTGAAGGATAAAGTTGCTTTCTTGGATGACTTTGAAGACAATTTGGAAGCTTGCTCAATTCATGCTGATGGTAATTGCTTCACAGCTGCCTGATTTAGACAGAAGGAAAAACCAGGATGCACTGTGCAGCTTACAACTACAGAAGAAAAGCTGCCTGGTTTCCTTTTGTGGTACCTTTTGTACTCATTGACAGGACTATTGCCAGCTGTTCAATATCTGTCCAGAACAGACTCTGTTTTATTGGCAACTCTGCTCTAAACCCCCCACCAAAAAAACTATTTTTGACTCACATAGTATTTAGCACTAGATAAATAAACACACATTTATTAGATTAACATCGATGATTCTGGAAGTATCCCAAAATTATGCTTAGAGGAGAAATTATATGTTTCCTGCCCAGAAATACAGAAGTTATCAAGGATGCTATGGAGTGCTCTGATTCCAAACAATTTGATGAGTCATGCCTTCACCTATTTTTGGTTCGTTACCGTTAACGAAATAACATCAAACTACGTGTACAAGTCTGCACACATACAAACACAAGCAGCTTCACTCATTCACAGAATCAGCTGTACATATTCAATTTCTGAGGTGGTTTTCACTTCCATGCTAAAACCCATCCCCAAACTGCAGCAGCCACAATTCACAGCGTTGCTTCTGTGGGTTTCACATTTTGCTGAGAAACCTTCAAGCAAGAGCCACACTGCACCACTTAACAACTACTAGTGACAGAAACACCAAGTCATCAATGTAAATGGAGGGCAATCACAGTATCATAGTATCAGTCAGGGTTGGAAGGGACCACAAGGATTATCTAGTTCCAACCCCCCTGTCATGGGCAGGGACACCCCACACTAGATCAGGCCGGCCAGAGCCTCATCCAGCCTGGTCTTAAACACCTCCAGGGACGGGGCCCCAACCACCTCCCTGGATAACCCATTCCAGGGCTTCATCACTCTCATGGTGAAGAACTTCCTCCTCACATCCAGTCTGAATCTCTCCACCTCCAGCTTCATTCCATTCCCCCTAGTCCTACCACTACCTGAAATGAGGCAATGAGGTGGACAATGATGGTTACGTGATTAAACCTTGTGATAGCGGTCACACAGCCTAAACAATATATAAAGTTTCCCCATTTATGCTTTTTGTAATTATTAACTCTTGAAGAAAGTGTAAAGTATGACCCAAGATGTAAAATGGGGTAGAATCTTTGCATTTATTTGGCTCAGCTGACAAGTGCTCAGCTGACAAGTACTCAGCACGTAGCAAGAACTCAGTGCTCTGGTGCAGGCGCACATCATCCCAGACACATAAAGGACAGAAAAGCCTTAACATGATTTTAGTTAACCACTGCTGGGCACATATACTTCTTCAGGAAATACTGCCATTATCCTCAGCTTAATCTCTTCCTTAGGCTTGCAGCTGACTAAGTACCACAAAATAATTTAGGAATAATTAAAGCATTTCTCATTGCTTGTCATTTGACTAAGAGCAAGCTCCTTGATGGAGTAATGAGCAACGGTGTAGGCTAATCACCCATTAACAGGTGGCTTAAACATCGTTTTGTCTTGTTATAGAAAAGGTTGTGTGATACTTCATTTAGTGCCACTGGTTTACAGGTTGGCTCACAAGTTGAAGGCTGCTCAAAACGGGATTCATATCTCTATAATCTCAGATGACCTGGAGAACATTTTCCTTTAACTGCAAACATCCACTGGCTGCTTATTTTCAGTAGGCTTTTGTAAAGCTGCTTTTCTAAGGAAACAAGTCCGATGCGACTACGCTTTATGTGTGTGTGTTCCCTGCTCACTTTTGGACTTGTGGCTACTCAACAAAATTTTGCAAAGATGGGAAGTTCAACAAACATGCTAAAAGTCCCAGAAGTTTTGTGGAAATGGGAAGCCCAGTGGGGAAGACAGATGAGAGTTAACATTCGCATGGGATGAAGCAAGAGAGGATGAACGCTCCCATGTCAGCAGGCACCAAAGAACCTACCCAGAGACCTTCCACAGCAGTCAGGACTCAGCCAATTCACTGACTACAGAACTATGGCTTTGGAATAAAGAAAACTCATTTCCACAAGGTCGTTCAGATACACAAAACCTTCCAGGGAATATATGTAATCCTCGATTGAAAATAAAATATACACTTAACCTTTACAGAAGACATTTCATTTGCCTTTACTTTTTCTTTGCCAGTGAATCAGACTTTTAGTTAGCAGATCAATTTTACAGATTGCATAACCGCAGACTAATTGCTTGGTATTTATTACAGAGTGCAGAAAACAAGACACAACCAGGGTGACTCTCTGATATATTTCAATGAGATAGTCAGTGAGGGCTCTAGGGTTTTCTGAAAGGTGCAGCATTTGGAAGGTGGTGGAAAACCTCTAGCTTTGCAAAAGCAAAAGCCAGGTGCATATTTCAGAATATCAGTTAACAGTAAAAGATATGTTTCAATACTAGGAGCTTTCTAATGAGTACTTATAAATAATTGGTAGGTATGAATACCACATGTGAGCCAGTCAGAAAATTGAATACCAGAGGGTAGGGTTGTGTTTTTTTGGTGGTGGTTTTTTGGGTTTGTTTTGGTTTAATTCTTTCTATTAGTCCTGCTGTTACTGATGTGTGGTACACATAGGCTGGGCTTATTCTGCACCCCTCCCAGTGACCCTCACAGAAATGACAGTGGGGCAGATGCTGTATTCCTTTTGTGCCGCAAGCTATGGAAATTCCTTCAGCCACCAAGCCCTGAAACTCTTAATTTCCTTCCTATTTGTGTAGAAATAATAGTAGCCCTACTACACAGTTTTCAGTGGAGGAATTAGAGGATCCCTTGAGATTTTCATAACCTTTTAGTCACCCAACAAGACAAAATGAGATCATTAGGCAAGTCAAATTTTGCTTTGAGGCAGAGATTATTCAAGGGTGTTTCACTGCCAATGATCTATGCACAAATCCAATCCTAATCACTGCTGTGCCCGAACTCTTCTCCCTCCTCAGTAGATATGATCTTCCCAGAATACTTTAGTGTGTGAAAATATTATTTTAACCATTACAAAATTTAAAAATAGGGATAATCTTTTTAAAAGATAAATTCTTGTCAAAGCATCTGTGACCATGAGGAAAACTAGGTGTGGCTTTCCAGTCATAGCCTCTCCAAGGGACTTTCCTTCTTGCCCTCTTCTCACAGAGGCTTCGGTTTGAGGCAAGGAGGACACTGGAGATAACACACCCAAAGAGAAACAAGGGGGTGGAAGAGGCACCATTTTTATCAGAGGACAGTAAACTCCAGGTAGCTGCCCACCAGACCCTCAGAATAAAGACAGGGTGCAACTAATCCCTGACAATATTGTAAAGATTTTCCAAGGCCCATTGGTCTGGGAATATGGTGAGAGATTACAAGACTATGCAATTAGGATAGGATAGGATAGGATAGGATAGGATAGGATAGGATAGGATAGGGATAGGATAGGATAGGATAGGATAGGATAGGATAGGATAGGATAGGATAGGATAGGATAGACCAGACTTTCAAGACCATCACATCCAACCTATCATCCAACACCACCTAGGTTTGAATCAGCAATGACCTGCTTTTCTTGAGAAAGATTTGCAACAGTAAGACCAAGCAGAATTGCAGTTCTGAAGGCAGCTGTCAGGGAAATGAAGCCTTGGTGTGGATTTCAGTGAGGTTGCAGCTGAAGCAGGAGTTTTAAAATATTTATGGATCATTCACAATTCAGAAGTTATAGAACATTCAACCAAACACATTGTCAAACTCTCTGAACAGCCATCATAATGTGCCTTCCATTTTATACATCTGCAGTGCTTGCTTGATAGCAACAGTTAAAGCATGAGGGTACTGTAAAAAAAAAAAAAAAGAGAGAGGAAGAAGAAATAATATTAAAGGATTATTTTAGCCCCACAGAAAAAAAAATAATAAATGTGTGTCTCCCACAATTGCTTAACAGTACCTTTACTTAAGTGTTTTACTGTCAACTCAAGCATCTCTCCCTTAAGCTAAAAACCGCTTGAGTCAGTTTTTCTTCCCAATTAAGTTCCCTATGAATTTTGCCCTTCTCAGGCAACCCAAAGCAGGATGTCCAATCTCTGTTCGTTGCAAGACTTTTCTCTGCATCCCTTTGAAGCTTTTTATCCTCTTACCCTGTTTCAGCCCACCAGCAAAGCTGGCTGCTACATCCTGTGGCCCTTTACATTATCAGGATGGCCTTGGGAGATGGCATTTGATAGGCAACTCCACGGTGCTATGCCATTAGCTATAGACTGACATTGGGACTGGAGATACACACACTATAAAAAGAGATCAGCACACAGCAACAGCTCGTGTTACACAGTCCCACTGATCTGGGCAGGTGGGTATCCTTTATAGGCTTCTCACAGACAGGTGGTTTTCACACTTCAATCATTCCTTCACAATGTGCAGATTTCCACTTCAAAGATTTGGCAGTGCTTAAAAGTGTTTTTTTTTCAACCTACACAGAGTTCATTTAAGTTAGGAGAGGTTCATCTTCCCCGAGATTGTACTGCTGGAATGGTTTTACCACCAGTGCTCAAAGTTCTCTCTAAATACCTTTTGGTGAAGCAATACAGCACTCTTTCTTGAGAACCAGTATTGTAGGTATACATCCACAGCCATGTGTAATGTGACCACAACATACATGGAGTTTTCATGTGTGTGTTTATTTGCAAGTATTATATATGTAGAAACGTAAAACCAGAACATTAAGATATGGAGAATCTTTGGAATTCCTTTGAATCACATTTGCTATCAAGAACTCCATATCCAGGTCAAACTGACAGTTTGGTTTTGAGTGTGTGATTTCTTTTCCTTTCCCCCCTACTGTTCCTCTGTATTTAGTGGTGAAGATAAGAGGAATTTTTGCTGCTGGCACTGGACTTGCAGATAAGGGGATATTGCCAGTTATGAAAAGCTCTTTTGCATGAAGCATCCTTCAGCCAGCCTTCAACTGAGTCCCAAACAGGGTGGTGTTTCAGCTGCACTCCAGTGCAGGGAGGCCAGAGAAGGGATTACAGTTGGTAAGTAAATAATGGATTTTGATACTGAGTTGAGCCAGGTAAGAAAGTTATCTGAACATGCCAGGAACTTGTAAATGAAAGAGCCTCTCATGAACCACATCAGAGATGTGGGAAAAAGAGTCCTGTGAGACTTAATGATTCAAAGCAAACCTATCTGCTCATTAGGAGATTAATCCTTAGATGACTGACCTAAATCCTAAATAGCACTGAAGAATGTCAGAAAGACTGAGCTAAGTGCAATCCTATCACTTAATCTTGGGTCTTTCTGTAGTCCCATAGGAGTTACTTAGCAAAAGATAATACAAGAAAAAAATTGTAAAATACCCAGAATCATGTAGCAATGCATGAAGGAGCTCAGCATGGACAATAACTGTAGGCTTAATCTGCTCTGTTTAGTTATGCTACAAATAAAGAACTCTAGAAAACAATAAAAGTCAAGGCACTCAAAGGAAGTGGCCTGAAGCTTTCTATAGACAGAAGTCAGAAAGCCAGCTGAGTTCCAGAGTGAATAATCATATTCATCACCTTACAGAGTAAAATAACTTCCTATAACCTGTCTGGATATTTGTTTACCATGCTTGTATTAAGATAATTTAATAATACCACATTTAGTTGCCTTAGAGAAATTAATCTAACTTCATAGAAGTTATAGGATAATAAAAGGCAGATGGATTTCATACCAAGATGGTGTTTCTTGGCACTGAACCTACTTTACATTAGCAGATGGCCTGAAACCTCTCCTGAATCTTAACATGTATCTCTGAACTAAGTCAGGGAAAATTTTCTTCCCAGTCAGGTTACCTGTCTGTTAATGTGCTTTTTGTGTGTTGATTTTAACAAATTCTCTTCTTTTTAAGATTTATTTTCTTCATCCCTTCCTGTCCACACAATCACACATTCATTCTGCATGACCGCGATCCATAAATGTCACATTATCTCTGTATGGCCTTTTACTAAGTGCCTAAATCAGAGTAAAATGGTTTCTGTTTAGTACTGTAAGAGCTCCAACCCTTAGGAAAATGCTCTTCCTTTGAAACACGTGGTTCCCAACTCACACCCTAAGCCTACACAGCAAACTGCACACGAGTGTGTTATCTCAAGTGCTACATCTTCTTGTCTTGTGAAATGTCTAAATATTGTGGAAGGGCTGAGGAATAAATTTTGCTGTAGGCAGTCTAACAGACTGTTTATTGACCATTGGAATGGGCTGCCCAGGGAGGTGGTGGAGTCACCACCATTGGAGGTGTTTAGGAAGAGACTTGATGGGGTGCTTGGTGCCATGGTTTAGTTGATTAGATAGTGTTGGATGATAGGTTGGACTCGATCTCAAAGGTCTCTTCCAACCTGGTTTATTCTATTCTATTCATATCAACCACTGCACAGACACTGCTTCTACAACTTTAGCATCCTCACTTTGAGCATTGCTGGTGCAAAAAGGAAATAAGAAACTTTTTTTTTCCCCCCTAAGCAGCATCAAGCTAAAACATAACAGTCTGCAGAGCAATTAGATGCAATAGCATCATAGCCTCATGAAGTCTCATTGCAGCAGTTGCTGTTTATCCTCACTGCACAGCACAGAAACTAGAAACTACATCCCTGAGATTGTTTACCCTCTGCAGATCTTGTCAAATTCAAAGATGACTGGATCTGGGGAATTAGTGATGGAAAACAACCCCAACCATTAGATCATTCAGACCACCTCTTTACTGATGCAAGACTGCTCTCCTAAATCAATATTTTAGTGCTTCCTCTAGGTCAGCTGAAAATGTTCATGTAATGGCACAGGGATTTAGCTGCATCCCTGGGAACTATTCCATAGCTGAAGAAATGTTGCAGGCAGGAAGCTTTGCTTTATATTCAGCATACATTATTCCATTTACAATTTCATTCCTTACATATAAATTAAACTCCAACTTGTTATGACAAATATTTTCTCATTTTCCTCTTGTTTACATCTTTCATAAACATGTAGGATGCTATAAACTCATCTCCACATTGCTCATCATTGAATCAAAGTATTTTATACATGTTTTAATGCTCTCTCTTACACTAATTGTTCCAATCCTTTGAGCATTTCCTCCTGCTTTATGAAAGAGTGCTGAAGGAGACAATCAAATTCACAGCAGAAAGCAAAACAAACAAGGGTAATGCAAATATGATTTCTGGATTTGGTATGGTAGGGAGAGGTTAAGGGGGCCTCTTGAAGATACTTTAGAAATATTTTTATCACAAATACAGTCTCTTTCACACTGCCCTGGTGTGCAACAAGCGGACATGGAATTAGGTGGGAGAGAGTGAGGAAGGAAAATAGGCACAGTTTGCACAGATGCGAAGGGTGCCAACACATTCCCTGTGTGGCAGAGCACCTTAGGCACGAAGTTGCACCCACACTTGCTGCATCCCATAGCAAGGAGTAAACTGCTCAGTGGATTTCTGCAGGTCCCTGCACTGTCAGTGATGGGGAAGCAGGAACAGACTCTCCAGCAGCAGCAGCTAAAAGAAAGAACCTGTGATTTTTTAATGATAAATTGCATGCAGCTCACTCACTCTCGAAACCCCTGCAAGCCGTGTCTGGCTACTCAGACACGGTCCTTGGAACAGATCAGTGCTTTCAAGTTGCTTAGAAACATTAAAAACATTATCACTTTATACAGAGGCATAGTTAGAAATGGGGAGAAGAAATGAGTACAAGAGGACCTTCCACAGAATCTATTAGCTGGCCTGAGCAGCAGACTGAGTCTTGCTAAAAGGATTGTAATCCCTGATTTATGGGTAGCTCTGTCAGCAGGGCATAGCTTCTGAAAGAGTTGCACCTAAAATTCAGGTACTAGAGTCTAATTAAGATGGTCAGCCCAGAGGGCCTCTAAGCACAGAACAGCTAGATCAACCTGCACAGGCTTTGAACCTGTGCTCAGTGGACACCCTGTATGCAACCCCACTGTAAAACCAAGTCTGTAATCTGCAATGGTCAGAGTTAATGAGCATACATACCCAAAACACAAATTATGAGGCAATTATCAAGCCTTAGAGGGGTGGACTGAGCAAGCAGAGGCATTTGCCATACTTAGTATCTACAGTATTCACCTATAATCTTTCATAGTATCAAAATGACTAAATCAAATAGTTATAAAGCAACAAAAGCTAGTTCATACCTGGAAGGCAAAAGATTGTTGAAGAAGAATCCATAAAGAATTTATGAGTCACCACAAGTTCTGTGATTTCTGAGGAGACTTCTATGTGTCTTTCAAAAAAGATGTCAGCCTCACTTTATTAATTTATTGCTTTTAAAATAAGCTGAATTTATTCTCAGTAACACATGCTACTACTGCTTCATTTTCTGAGCAAACAAATGATTCTGGCAGAGCTGACAGGGAATGCAATTGAATCTGAGCGCTGGAAATCTGTCACAGTTCTATGCAGTACCTCTGCGAAGCAAAAAGTGCCAAAAAAACTTCAGTCTGTGGATTTTACTTGCAGCCATCCATCAGTCTCAATAGGCTCCAGGAAGGATTGCTCTTTGCCAAAAGAAAGGCAATAGAATGGTATGTCCTTCTGCAAGAGGACTTCTTGCCCTATCAATTGCTATACAGGGCCAGAAACTGTAGCAGTTGTTGAAGAGAGTAAAATCACATCTACTTGTTGTCAGTCAAGTTAGCATTTGAGAGATACTTCGTTCTCAGGAACAGTTCCACAGAAGCAATAAAAGCAGTGAAATGCAGGAAGCAACCATAAACCTGCTTTGCTCATGTGATCCAGCAAGTGCTTGCTCCAAGCTTTAAGGGGAGCAACAACAGGACGTGAGAAGGAATGGCAAGAAATGCTCAATGGAAATCCTGACTACACTCTGTACAGATCAGATTCCTGCTTCAAACCAGAGGATAATAAATCCTATCATATCCTATCAGATAGGAGTCTGGCCATATTCCCAAAGGGCAAACCAAGTCACCTCTAAGGCCACAGCACTGCACAAATTCAAAACCTGTATGTAGGTGCCATCTTGGGGTAAATCAGTGTAGCCTCTTCTGAGTCACTGCACCTCTTTATGCTCTGAGAACATCGGTGGGATGCAGCTTTACTACACTTAATGCAGCTCTGCTACTTCAGTGCATTAACACAACAGAGATGTTGAAAACAAATGGGTACTTTGATAGAGAGCTCTCCATATCAAAAATGGCTTTCCCCAGATGGTTGAAACAGTCAGGATGTCAAAATGACCTCTTTTCTCCCCTTCTCAATCTCTGAGACTGAATTAATTAAGATACATGTTTTCAAATGTGCCCTAGCAGATACCCATCCATCCTCTCATTAAACACGCCTTCAGGCTTTCTACCAACACAAGGGTGCCTGCTGGCATCACTCAGCTCCCAATGTTGTCCTGTCCTTTGTACAGACAATGGAAAGGGTAGCTCCTTTTTACCAATGAGCAAGAATGACAAAATTAAGACTGACCTCAGAAGAGTGCAAGAGCCCCTACTTCCCCCTTGCAGGTATCAGAGAACTGAGTCAACACAGAAATACTTCTTCCCCTTGCCTCACACGAGAGTTATTTGAAAGCCAAGAGTAACAAAAGGAAATCATAATGGGAGGAAAATGGCCATAAATACAATGGTATGTCTGAAGCATCTGCTTGCTGTGGTAGTGAGATGGAATAACCTGCAGTAAAACTGTCCAAAATTCCCTGGAGAGGGAGGAGGTGACCACCTCTGCGATCAATCCTCCGGTTGAGGATGTCTTTAGCCTAGGCTGGAGACTACGCTTTTGTCATATGATATGAAGCACGCGCAAAAGCCAGTCCTCCTGCCCGAAGATATGAACTTATGCAAGCAAAATAAAGAAATAAATCTTCTTCCAGAGTGCCTAGTAAAACACTTAACAGCAAAGGGAGCAAGCCATTAGAGTTCAGTAAACTCCAGAGTCACATAAACAAATTCTTTATGAACTGAAAAAGTTGCCACTTTGTTTCCTGCCACCAGAAATCATTACTTTATACATGGCTTTTACACTCACCAAATTTGTGTAATTATGCAAACCCCTGCATTTGCAGAGGCATTCTGAGCTATTAACACTGTTTCTCTAATGCCTGCAATTTTACTGGTTTGTTGTTTGGTTTTTTTTTTTACCAGAGGGACACCATACCATTAATCCTGTACCCTCTCCAAATGCATCAATTATCTACCAAACAGATATTCTGCACCACACTTCAAGGATACTTTCACCTTCCCACCCTCCAGTGCTGTTGCTGGGCAAAGAAGCCATCACTATTATCCTCTAAGGAGACAGGGTCAGGAGGACTCCTAGTACAATCTCAACAAACCCAAACAAAATGCAGCATAGATGATTACAAGGAGGCCTTTACCGACTGTATTGCCATTAAATTCTGCACCTTAGTTTGCATGAGTATAACCTATAAAATTTTCAGCTTACACATTCAGTTTAGAACAGGGCACATGCAAGATTAACCAGCAGTGCTGCTGCTCACGTGCTGGCTTGGACCAGGCTCACACACTTCCTTGATTATGAAAACTCCCTCATAGCGAAGATGCATGAACCCTTGGATAATAAACGCTTGCCCTCCACTTGGAGGAAGCAAACTGTAACTGACTTATATAGCAAAGCCTCTGTAAAAAAGGCATTTCTCAACAGAGATGCCAGCAGAAGAGAAAGGTCTGCTCCCTGCTCAGTGTTTTGTATGGGAGAGGGAACCCATTTCATTTAAACAAGAGCAGAATGTTTGGAGCTACCCAACTCTACAAGCAATATAGCTAAGACCCTGTGCCACATGCCCTGTTAGATGCCTTCACCCAGAAGACCCCCAGCACCCAATTCTTGACCTATCGAAGCTGATAGAGGTCTTCCGAAGACATTGAGTGGGCCAAGTTTTCACTCCAAAAACCACAGATCTCATTGTTCATGATGCAAATGGCAACTGCAAATACTAAAATGAATTCTGCAGAGCATGCTGTCAGTGCTAACAGTGATGACAAAGAGCACAGCATCAGCAAGGCTGACTTCCAGACAGAGGTGCAGCCAACTCCTTGTCATGTTCTGTTCTGAAGGAAGGGTCACAGGTAAAAAGTGATTGACCAAAAAGTGAACCAAAAGAAGTTTTAAATGCTCATTTTTGTTTGCCTGATGGTTTTTTTCCTCTCTCTTTTTAGCTGCATGTTGCTGAAGTGCTTGAGCTGCAGTGTGGTATTTTGAGAGCATTATTTCTTCTGATAAATTCTGTTTAAAATGCTGCCTTTGTTCTGAAGAGACTCTGATGTCATCCCTGGGATGAATGTACCTCAAACTGAAGCAAAGCTAATAAACTCTGTTATATCCTCAGACAAAATAAGCTCCAAATGAAAAGAAATTGCAAAGACAGTCAAAATGTTGGGATGGGACATTTCTCCACAGGAAGGTCTCTTCATCACTTTTATTGCCAGGGTTGCACATCCCACAGGCAAAGTAGGTGAATACAGAGTCCACCAGCAGAGCACTTGTAGGTTGATGATCTGTGCAACCATGATTTAGCTACATCACAATCAACTCTACACAAAAAACCCACAATATTACCTGGACAGCAAACACCTAACCTCACTCATTTTTTAACTATGTAATTCATTAATTGTGCTTGGTGGTGCACTAAACATTTATAGATATGTTTAATTTTATGGCCAACCTCCACAGACACTCCAAGAGTCATTGTCATGAGTTAAATCACTCATGTGAATGAGGGTTTCAGGATCAGTGTTGTTAAATTTCAATACTGCTTTTTAGCCATAGGGGTTTTGCAAAATTCAAACGGAAAGCAGAAGCAGCATTTTAAAACAGAATGTGTGATTTCACTTGGTCTACTCTTTAATCTAGAGCTGCAGTGGGATATATTTGTAGATTGCTTTACAAAGGCCATTGAAAAAAATTAAATCAATAATGTAAAGCTTGGTCACCAAGATTTGTAAATGTGTGTAAATTCTCTAACCCTGTTTACATTTAACAGCTTTACCATGCTTGGGAGACCCTTACTGACCTTGGGGAATAAGCAGTGGTAGACACTTACATATGGCGTAAATTAAGGAGTTCCCATTTTGAACCAATACACCAGATATTAACAGCTAAGTGTAATTAGAAACACTCCAAGAGTACACAACAAGGAGCAACGGACAGCAAGATCTTTAGTCTACATTTCTACTTATTTATAGTTTGTTTCACTAGTTTCACACCACCAAGGACAGGCCCTCAACAGCTGAGTTGAAACAGGCCTATCTTTGCAAGGAAGATCTCTGCAGCACCAATTGCCACATTCAAGAACCCATTAAAATGTTTTCCATTATTATCTTGAATCAATGCAGTTTGTTTTCAGGCATCCTCAGCAACACAATGCATCACAAAGAGTAGCAGCACTGAATGACCTCTTGAACATGAACATTTGGATGTTTTCAATTTCATAACTGCAACGTGATTGATTCAATTTACATGCAGTTGGTTGATGTTTAATAGTTTTCCTGGTTCAGTTGTCTGAGCCCTTTCCTAGCAAGTCCTTTCAGTGTGGCTGAGACCTCGGCCAGGGCACAAACCATCATTCTTGAGGGAAGAACAGCAGAGCCTCCTGACTTAGCCACAGGAAGCCCTTGAAAGTAGGAGATTTCAAGGGGAAATGGCCCATTCTTTCACCAAACATGGGGACTACAAGATGCATAAACCACTGTTACTGCTTACCTGAGAACAAAGGAACCTGAATTCAGGACAGGAGTTAGTCCCAGCTCAAGCAGTGGTCTGTTAGTCCCAGGTCAAGTAATGAGCTGCTGCATCCAAATTCCTCCTTCCTCCTCCTATCCTCCACCAGCTGATCACAAAGCCATCAAAGGTGAGGAGAGGAAAAAGCAAAGGGAGGACCACAAAAGCAGAGATCCTGTGCCAACTCAGTATGCAGTTCTCCCAACTCACCTCCTACCTCTGTACCTCAGACTCCGGGGTCTCTCTCGCCCTTGCACCTCTCAGAACTCCCATTCCTACCTGCCAGCACTAACCAGATCATCATCAGGCAGGTCCCCGCTGCTCTTGTTGCGGGAGGGCTGCTCCAACTGCGCCTGAGCAGGCACCCATGGGTGCGGCAGGCTCATTCTCCACTGCAGGAAGGTAGGTGCTCAGCCAGAAGCCAGAGGCTGCTCAAGCCCTTCTTTGCCTGCCTGTGCCAAAGGTCATCTGAAGACTTTCAGACGCCTCCTCCCTCTTTCCTACTCTTCTCCTAGTCATCCTTTTCCCATAAGTGTTGGGGCACAGGATGAGAGGCATGCTTGAAAATGAAAGGGTGGAAAAGATGCTGATTGATGGGCTTTTGCACTCATTAGTCTCCTGTTAAAAGCTACTAGAAGGACAGGCAGAAGGTAAGTCATTGAGCAATTTTGTGAGATGCATACTCCCTTCCTAAAGCCTTCTTTACTCATTCAGACTTTGTGCCATCAGCATTTACTACATGCATATGTTTTCTTGGGCAGAACTGGCAGAGCCCCTGCAGGTTGCTATGACACAGCACAACCCAGAGTTTCTGTCCTGCACGCTGCAAAGAAGAAATGGCATTCTCCAAAAGCTTTCAAGCTACACCATATTACTACCTGATGGATGTATTATGGAGAGCAAAGAGAATGTATGAGGCCACTCTGGCTTGAACTTGCATTCATAGCCTGTGCTTCAGCACTGAAACTGCCACTCAAGAGAGAGTGAAAGCTTTACTAGGCAAAAGTTTGGATTGCAAGAGTAGATATACATCCTGTTAACAAGTTTAAACTTTTCAGCCTTGCTGCTTTTGGGTTTGGGAGGTCAGGCTACAATTCCTCCAAATGATAATGTATTTTACAAGCACTACAATAAGATATTCTTTTTACACCTCAGCCCCTATGCATTCTAACACAAGCCACCTAAAACAATATTTATGAAGATATGTTTCTAAGAAGTGGCAAGACACAGGAATTGCTCCAGAATCAGTATTTTTACACCAATTTACAGCTTAAAATATGCACATTATGAAGCAGGAACATACAGCCTCCTGATGGAATCAGGGAAAATTTCAGCAGTTGCTCCCAAAGAGAACAAATTGCTTCAGCCCACCCTCATAAGCATTCTTCAGAGTAAATTACAGAGGATTTTTTTTAAAAGGCACATTTGCTCCATACATCCCTTCAAATACTTGTCATGGAAGGCCACAATAGGGTTTTACAGTCGTCATAGTCTAATGGGCCAAAAAGCCATTAAAAATATATGATGCTTAAATACTTATAGGTATGATGGATCACAATGGGATGTACTAGTGGGTAAATAATGCATGCTCTAAGTAGTTTCTAAATAAAGGTTTACACAAGAGACTGGGTAGATCTGAAGTAGCCATTATACACTTTCAGATCAATTTTCATGTTTCCATGATGATTGATTTACTTATTACTCACAAAACCAGGCACAATGTTCCTTCCAAGCTTGGTGCAAGAGTTAACCAAATACCTCTGCATATTAACAAACATTAGTAAGGAGCTCTCAAAACAGCTTAGTATGCAAGTTAAATATTATAACCTTCAGTCTTCATAACAGCCCAGATGCCCATTAAATATTGTAATCTTCTTTATAATGACTGCAGGGAGGTTGTTTGGTGTGGTTTTTTTAAGTAAATGTACTTAGAATTGGGTACTGAAGGACTGCATGCTTAATGCTGCTGCTGGGTTTGACCCTACAGTTAAATTTTCCTGGTTCTTTTTCTTGGGGGGTTGGGGTTTTTAGTAAGTTTGGCTTTCTGTCGTTAATTAGTTGAGTTGATATTTCCATCGGTGCCTAGTTACCAGCCACCTCACCCGCAGGAGTGAATACTTGCTGAACACCTTGGAAGATTTAACTGTCAGTGATATATGCCATCACTTGGGAGATTTGCATGAAGCACAGGCCAGATCAAGAATCAATTGAAAACAATGAGAGGTTTCCCATGGATGTCAGAAACCACTGGAGAAACACAAGTGAAGTTTCCCTGCCTCCTGCTGAAGGCCATTCCATTTTGTGTTAAAAGAATACTGATACTTTTCAAGCAATGCTATCTTCAAGTGTACATAATATTTCAAATGTATCTTGAAAGCTTCATATTTTAATAAACAGTTCCTACAGCCAGTTTTTATTAATATGTTTTTAAAAGAGGAATAGATAATTAACAGTATGAGTCAGATCCTCAAGCAGGCATAAATCATCATAGCTCCACTGGTTTCAATTTATACTGCCTGTGAAAAAGGCCCTCTATACCTTTCTGGAATCACACAGTGAATTCATCATCCCCAAATAATTAAGGATTTAATTTAATTATCTGTTAATCTCTTCATTTTATGACTAGATTCTGAAGGATGGCAAGAACTATGGAGAGCTATTGCAAGGGATGTTAATGATAAGTATAGTGTAAATCATAATTTTGATACATCCATAAATACTGAGCAAGTTAACGCCGAGAGTTAAGTGGAGGAAGGGAGTGTGTGCCATATCACAGACACATAATCTCCTGCATAAATATATTATGGCTTATTATAAATGCACACTCTGCACAATAAAAGGTCTACCCCTTTTTGTTTTAATTCCAGTCATAAAAGCCTTCTTTGAGATTTTGACATCCTTCCGTCCGGAATAGTTTGAAGTAGGGGGAAAAAAAGAAAAGAAAGAAAGAAAGAAAGAAAGAGCAGCATTTAAAGCTGACATTTGCTTGTGCAGAAATCTAATTTTGAGCTCTATAACCCTGAAATATCAGGTACCCAAATGATGGAATAGAGACAAACGCTTTAGGGATAAGAAGAGAAAACACGTCAATTAAAAGATGCTTAATAGCCTGCAGTTTAATGGCTTCTACAAATAGGAGGTAAAGGACAAAATGTTCAGTTGCATGGTGAAGTACACAGCTATGTGCAAGTGAAACATTTCTATCCAAGAAGGACATTTTGCTTCTTAAAATTAAACTGCTCCCTGAGTCCATTTAAGTACCATGCTTTCACTACGGTAATTATCTCACGTCGCTTAGTGTGATAGAATATCTACTTACACGCAATGGAGATGTTTTAATTTCTAAGGAAACTGTGCCTGACTGCATAAAGGAAACTTGCATGATGATTAAAATACAATTTTCATTCAGGCAATAACACTTCCCAACAAACAAAACCGTGAAGAGAGACATTACCTCTACCTGAAGACACAGACTCAAAAATATGGAAGTCCTCTACCACTCAATGTCCTGACTATAAATTGCTGTGTATTACACAAATCAACCATTTCTCATCACTGATGCAGTCCCAGCTCAAAGCTAATTTTAAATACTCAATACTATCAGGAAGCAAGTCAACAGATTTCTTTCAGATCAGGGAAACCCACACATTATTTAACCAATAATACAAAACAATCCACATAGCTTAATTAACTGATGTCAAAGCCCCATTTTCTGAAAGCATCCAAACAAATTTATTTAGTAACTTTAAAATTATCTCTAAAATTACTACCATGGGTATCATATAATGCTGGGGACAACTGACCCTAAACTTCTCAAGAAAACCCATTAAAAAAAGTCCAGTTTATGAGACATCAGAGAGATGCTCATTTTACTTGTTGCACCAAATTAATATCATGTTCGGTAAAGAATCATCTGTTCAGTTTCTCTGTGGTTGTATTTCCAACCTATAACATATGCAGTTGTTTACAAAGTAAATGTGCCCTTCTATTACTGTTTAATTCATTTGACCACCACACTAGATTGCAGTGCTGCATGGGCATTGGGCAAGTCCCATATAGATCAGCTCTACAACAGATCATAGCTCTAAAATACAGCCTAAGGGGACAAGAGGGTTGGCTGGGGTTTTATTTGTAATACTTCTTTTATGTTCATCCACCACTAAACAGCATTTTAGAAGGCCACAGAGGAAATCAGTTTAGCTTAGTTCCCTCAAGAGTTTTTGCTGTATAGATGTTGTTCCCGTTTCAGATTCTCTAAGACTTGTCTCAAAGGTCAAATTAACCTGACTGTTTAATACCTCCAGAAACCAGCAAAGACACAACTAATGTACAAAACAGTAAACACACAATCAAATCCTGCAATGAAAACTCTGATCAAATACCAGGCATGCAGCAGGACAGCTTGTCCTCAAACATCAACATTATCTGCTTGTAATTTATTTGTTAGAGCGTAGACCAATGCAGATTTTTCACTCACCCTCCACAATTTTTTTATTCTCTTCACTGTGGACAATTTAGATTTGTTCATCACTGATGTCTGCAGGTCAAATACGTATCCTGTGTGGCTGTAAATGTATTCTACAACCAGTCCAGTGCCTAAAACAGTGGAGTGATAGATACTCTTGAAAACAGAGGCACTCTCTGGCTTTTAATGCTGCTCCCAATAACCACACAGTTCACAGCTCAGCAAAAAGTAACCAATAGCTGAACATGACATTAAAAAAAACCCCAACAAAATCCCTCCTTTGAGATCCTAGAGGGAGAAGTCTTGAGCCATCCAATACTTGATTTGGGTCAATGAAAAAAAAAAAAAAAAAAGGAAGATATAATGTCAGCCATCCAACTTTAAGAAGACTTGTGAGCTGACAGCTGTGGCACTTTAAAGCACTGTCATGATGAGTCTTTACAACAGGATTGTTTTAATCCTCTATCACAAAACCTGGCAGCTACTTAGGATGCATGGCAATTGCATGGTATTACAAAAATGTCTGCAATGGAATGATACTGAGAAATGCCTCATGCACTCTTTCTTACTTCATTTTTCTGCTTTCCTAAGGATATGAGGTTTATATGATGGTGGCAGTGTGTGTGCCTGTCACTCCCCCAAATTATTTCTCACCCTTTGTCCCTTCCACAATAGGTTTAATAAATCACATAAAATAGAAGTCTCTAATTTTTAAGTTTACTGGAAAATCAATGAATGACTCAGGAAATTGTTCTGATTCTTATTTTAAGGGAAAGTGGAAGCGAGAGAATCTATCCAGGAGGGACATCCCACGGAAAGTTCCAACCGCAAAAACCATTTTGATCACAGTTCATATTAGCCAGCTATAAGAGCTCTGTAAGTGAGAGAAGAACCATTTGGGTTTATTGTTCACACATCTGGGCTTCTTACATTCCCTTTTATAATTTCAGGAAATGGAAAAGAAAGCTGGAAGTGTGTGAAATATAGCTCTCTGGTAAGACATAAAACACATACACACACCGCCACCCCCACCCCCATCATATTTCAAGTCCATTTCTGGAATGAGAAAATAAGTCTGTCTGACAAACACCGTGATTTATTATGGGCAGCTACAACTTCAAAGCTGATCTCCTGTGGTGCTGTGGTACACAATGAGCCATCTCTAAAGATGTGACTACGTTGAGGACACCCTTTTTAATTGTCCGCTCTAATGGAAAGCCTGGTAGTGTAACAACCCAGGTGGCTGGAAGGAAGTCGTCCAGCAGTGATACATCAAGGGATTTTGCTTTGAATATCTGCTTTACCAATTGGCTCTCCCCACAATAATAATAAAGAGCTGACCACCATTTTTTCATGTGAACAATACCATTTACTTTGCCACATTGTGCTAGCCTAGATCTTTATCTCAGTATTATGGCACCACAGAAACCTTCTCTTCCCCTCTTAAAATACAGTGTACACATGATCAAATTACCCTGCAGATAAGGCCAGATTGGAGATCACCAATCAATACTTTAGCAGCCCTTAGGAAACTTCCCCTCTTTTTCTCTGCAAGGAAAGGTCTAGACAGAAGTGCTGTAGGTCTGAAGCTGCAAGGTTTTGCTTGGGCAAGGTGTCATTATTTACAGTATAGCAAAATCCTTCTGGGCATGTGCATTGACCAGTAACTCAACACTTGACCCAAGCTTTCTGATGGTTATGAGATATTCAGTAAATGTAAAGTTGTTCCACCAGGAGTATTCCCATTTATTGTAATGGCAGTAGAATCTGTCCTTTGTTTAATAAAGGGGGGGGAAGTGACTCATGTATCATTTTTATCTAAAAGGACTAGCTATACCTCATTAGATTTCTGCAAGCACTTCATCCTCCTTTATTAATCAGCTTCTCAATTAACTAGCAATAGTACTCCAAACTTTAATTTTCAGACTTAATTTTAAGTCTGACAAAGTGCTCTCAATCTGCCTGCCACTTGAAAAGACAGAGAAGAACATTGCAAATTTCTTAGCATTTATTGTTAGGTAGACTGGTTTGTGATTAGCCAAATGCAAGAGAATGTCTAGAAACATTTCTTGATGTTATGCTGAATTAGTACTGAGGCACCAAGCACTTGTAGTTAAGCTAAATGAAGAGAAGTGCTGTTAGGGGAGCAAATACACTAACTGCAGGTGCCATTAAGGTGCAGTTTTGTGGCTTCCCACACAACTGTGCCTCCGACTAAAACAAGGCTGAGAGCCTTAGGCTAACACACGCCTGCCCAGTAAATGCTGGGTCAGTATCTCAGTGCTATTCTCTTTCCTGTCATTGTTTATGCACCTACATCTGAAGGTGCATTTTCCCAGCGATTCCCAAAATGAAATGGAGTCATTCCTGGAAATGGTTCCTCCAAGCAGTAGAAGAATCTGCTTTATGTTTCTTTGCTTCTGGCTATGCATACTATAAGTGAAACTGTTCAGGACACTCCTTTTGCTTGGCATGATCAAGGCTTAAAAATAACACTACTTGTCCCGGCCAAGGTCAAGCCAAGCACCTCTACCTTGTGGCTTACTTCTTTGTGGTTTCAATGTCACAGCTAGATGCCAAGAAAAATATTTCATCTGAATTAGACCCACTTGAGACTAATTCAAAGTGCTTTCATTAATCTAAGGCCTTCTGACATTATAATGTGCTTAAGTGTTTCTCAGCACATTTTTACTATGGTTTCAGGATAAAATCCCAATCTGTAAATAAACTGGTAACTTTTTTACCAGGTTGTTTTCAAGGCAGGTCAGTTCACTTACCAGCACACTGATCTGGCTCACAGCATGGCTGTGCAAGCAGCTATGTTGGCAAGCTGAGCTCCCTGTGCTAGCATTGCCTTCTAGTCCCTCATGCTGGGAGCTACAGTGAACTTCTAAAAACTTTTGCCCTGCTCTATGGAAACTCCAACCCTCACAGGGTGAGAATCAGCCATTCACAAGCAAAAGGCAGAGTCCAGCAGTGTGAAAGTACTGAGGATTGTTGCTAGTAGGAGGTAAGTGTATATATAATGGTCTCTACTATTTGCATACATATTAACTTGGATACTTCAGCCACATCCACACATTGTGCTACAGAAATATGACAGGAAGGGGAAAAAAAAAATCCTTCCTCATGTATAAGTGTGCACACTTGCAGGCATGGAGCTTTTGCAAGAAGCAGCACCTATCATTTAGTTATTCAAAGCCACACTCGGTGGCTGATTTCCAATCTGCAGGAGATGTGGGAGAGAAGCCTTGAAAGCAGCATGTGCTGCAGGTGGAACAAAATACTCTGAGACAGCCTGCCATCATCACTGTCTGTCACAAAATGCCCCATTTGTTATAGATTTTATTCTACCTTTTTTTTGCAAGCACTGTCTTCATCAAATGCAGCTGTACAGATTGTAGAGTTCCAGCATGAGGCGTTTAATAGGGTGTCCTTCCTTGCTCTGCATATGTTCTGCAAGTCAGCATATATAAAAGCTGTTGGAACTCAGAGAGGAAAAAGCAACAATGTTTTCACATCTCTATCAGTATGTTGAGGCCATTGTATCCAAGATACCCAATGCCTTCATGAAATTCAGTCCAAAGAGGCAAAACTTTGTACTCCTATTTAAGGTAAATGCAGTTCGTAATCAATCAGCTTTCAAGCTTGTTCTCTAAATAGATCACCTGAAAGCTTTCATTCTTATTCATGTGGCAGTTTTACAGCAACAGCTACTCCTGTTAGGCACTACTGGCTTCAGTGAGAAGGAAGTCTCAGCTCCTTCACCAGCAGCTCCAGCATATGCTGCCATGCTGTTGCTTTCAGAAGCCTGATGTCCTGAACTTCTGGACTGCAGAAAGGACTGGGGGGAGCAACAGAGACTAAGGACTGGTGGTCTACTGTCCTGTTTGAGACATCTGAGTGAATCGCTCCTCATTCTTGGGAGCAAGGCAGCTAAGAAAGCAACTAGAAGAGAGAAGCAGATAGACAGCACAGACAGAAACACAAACTTCAACTACCCTTAATGTATATGAAGAAGCTAAATTTATTACAAGTTGTCAAATATGCATAAACAAGAGATCTGGAGTTTATGGGAAGATGAAGTTATCTGGATTATGACATGTCTTCAAGCACCTCAGCTTTACGTGTGCTCTGCAGCTAGGGCTGCCCAGTAGGCACTAACTTTCAGGACAAGCAGCTCCTGTCTTGAGGTAAATAAAAACTGCCACCATGTGTACTTGTGAGGGAAGGCGTTAAACAGTACCTTTCACACCTCACAAATTAATTTTCCATTCGTGGTGTAATATTCATTCTCAGACCTCATGATGTGTTCTTTCATAGAGGCAGTTTCAGTTTCTCTCCCTTCTTAAGTATAGACAGAAAATGTCTATCTGGGATTCAACAGAGTATTTCTCTTTGGGAGAGTGTGCTTTGTCTTTCTATATTACATTGCTGTCTGACATTGACTGGTGATACAACACTGTGCCTTGCAGTTTTTTGCCCTTTTTATATATCCCATGTAGACCTAGGTTGTTAGGAACCATAATGGGTTTCCAGCCCTGGTAGTATTATTTCCATTAGAGCTGCCAAGCCGCCTAAAGCCAGGTAGTTTCCAACTACAGAAGACAAAAATTTACAAAATGAAGTATCACTGTGACAGACTTGAAGAAAACACACAGCATACTAGTTTCTACCCCTAGGAATACAACCTGTATTTTAGATAACCAAATATTGAATTATGAATATGAAATAGAAAGCAATTAGGACAGACACAGATGTAGCGACTTCGGCAGATACAACATTTGGAGAAGGGCAATAACCCTCTGTACATCTACTGGATGTGCAACCAGCCCTTCAGGGCTTTTCTACCTTCTTTAAAGGACAAACACTCCTGTTCAGAGAGACTTTTTTCATCTGAAGTCTCCACCAAGGTGACCAATTAATGTTAATCCAGAGGGCATTTTGTGTGATCAACCATTAGTGATGCAATCAACCCATTCATGGCCATCTACCGCTAACACATTTTGGTCATTATGAAGACAGATCATTTTGAGCTGCTGGTTAAAAGTAAAAAGCTCCTTATCCCACTCCCATAATCATCTAGACTCTGTTAGATGCAATTACTGCCAGGTGATAAGGGAGACTAAGGAGAGGGGCAGACTGAAGTATGTCCTCAAGTGCTTTAACTGGTTTGGATGTTAATTCTTGAACACCCTTTATCATTCTAAAAATATTAGCTTTGCTACCAAAGGAGGGACTCATTTGGCAAACACAGACATCAGCAGCCTTGATGTCTTCATCTGAGCTGGCCAACCTGGACTCCTTTTGCAGACAATGCAGCTCAGTCTAAACCCAGGCATCTAAACCCAGTCAGAAGAGTCATGATGTTGAAGTGCTGGTATAGGGCTTTGATTGTGAAGGAAGCCTAGGCTGACTAGATCAGATGGAAATGTCTTAGCTTGATCAAAACAAGTTCTGCCCCATGAGTCACCTGAGCAACTTTTCACCTCTGGTAAAATCTATTGTGTTGCAACCTTTGCACATTTTTTGTTTACACTTAGAGAACAGGATTTGTGCGTGCATCTGGATGAACATGAGGTTAGGTGGAATAATAAATTCACACAGGTATAGCAGATACTGATAAGCCAAAGGAAAGTACAGTTCTTAGCACTATTTACTAGTAAAGCAAAAAAAAAAGCTGGCAGACTCCCTCTGCCACTAGATTTCCTAGCAGCTACCCAATAACCATGTTAGTGGTTGGTTAGGGCACTTACAGGACTCCAGATGTTTAATATTTTATTCCTCCCTTGAACCAGCTGGTGTAAGTCACTTCTAGAAACAGAACAGTGACCAGATGGAGCATTAGTCTCTGACATCCTTACCTGTTAATTCCTATGGTAATTTTTACAACAATTTAGATGGGCATTGGCCACATAGCCCAGTCTGAGACAATTTTATTGTAAGATAAAGGACACCTTTCTCTCCTCTTCCCTTCCTGTTGTGAAGCATTATATTTTTTTAATGGAGATTTTCACAGCACAGTACCTGGGGAGGAGAAGCACTGCAGAATGCAGGAGTCAAGAGCGGAGCTCCCACTGCTACTTCAGACACACAACAAAACAGGAAACGTTTTTTGTTATCTGCAGATTCAGCAGATGTCTTTTAGACTTATGATTTTAAGTACCAGTAAATGTAGTGTTTAGTAGTGTTACAGTCAGTATCATACAGGTTCCTGAAGGCTCCCTCATGCACTCCAGTTGTGCTGGTTGGCACTGAGAGGGATACACAAAACCAGTGTATATTACAGCATGCAATAAGGCTACATATTGAGAAGTTATCAGAGTTCAAAACAGTCCAGCACAAGCCATCACAAAGGGAACTGATTTTCATTATGTCTCTGAGTATCAGACTTCTTTCCATGTTACACTTCAGAATACAATAGAATAAACCATGTTGGAAGAGACCTTCAAGATCATCGCGTCCAACCCATCAACCAATCCAACCCACCTAATCAACTAAACCATGCAACCAAGCACCCCATCAAGACTCCTCCTGAACACCTCCAGGGACAGTGACTCCACCACCTCCCCAGGCAGCCCATTCCAATGGGCAATCACTCTCTCTCTATAGAATTTCTTCCTATCATCCAGCCTAAACCTCCCCTGGCACAGCCTGAGACTGTGTCCTCTTGTTCTGGTGCTGGCTGCCTGGGAGAAGAGATCAACATCTGCCTGTCTCAAACTGTATCAGGCACCACTGAAATGCCATTCTGCAATATCAAACTGTGCTCTGGACCTCAGGAACAAAGTGAAAAGGTTAGGCAGTGCCCCTGCTTGAAGACAGTTTGATTGACCAAGGTCAGCTATGTACAATAGGATGACTTTACAGCCACATAAATTTCTTTAATTAAACCTACAGCTCCTATCTAGGTACTTTTCCCTTACATTATCTTTGCTCGTGCATCCTTATGACACCAAGCTGTGAAAAATTAGATGGGTCATATAATCTTGTCATTATTCTGTTCTTACATTAACATATTAATTCCAAACAACAGAGAACAAATATATGAACACAAGAAATGTCATGGCTGAAGTGGTGTAGTTAGCTGTGAGACCTTGCGGGCGTTTTAGAGATTAGCAGTCTAACAAATTGCTAGTTTCACTAAATATCTGGATCTGGCTAAGAAACTAATCACATAAAACTGAATCATTAGCCTTTGGCAAACTGCCTCAGTCTCTGTTAGAACAGGCTGGTACAAGTTGAGAAACCGAAAGAAGGATATTGTTTTGTTGCTTTCAAAGAAAAAAACAACACAGGAAAGTCAACAATTCTCCCCTGTTAATTTTTATGAACTGAATAAGGCCTGAAAACATCCAGTAGAAAGAGATTTGTTGTCTTCCAGTTGAGTTCACAATAGTTTCATTGTTGGTGTATGGCCTCTTAAAATATGTAATGTGACTGCACTCAGAGGTTGGTAAGAAAACTCAAATGCCATTTTTTTATTGGCCTGTTTTTGTTCCTTTAAGTTACAGTGATGAACTGTCAAATTGCTGGTTTTGCCAATGAATTTCAAAGGGATGTGCCAGCTATGATGGATCCATCACTGGTTAAATGGAGGTTGCTGCACGAATTTACTTTGGGGTGGGTTTATACCAATAAGGCGTTGCAGCTGCTAGTGATTATCAGGGCCACCAGACATGCAGCTGTTCTTCCCAGGTGATGCTGTAGAGGTACAGCAGAGCACTCCGGAGCAACTAGAGGCAAATCCTACTCTCCTAACTGACAACCAGAGCCCAGAGATGCCAAGCTTTAGAGACAAGAGGGTCCTGCCATTTCTGTACACCTTACGAAAGAGGGACTCATTACCCAGAGAGCCCAGAGTGAACATATCTTGTTGAAATGCCTCTTTTCCGCCTCAACCCTCACATCTGTGTGGCCTCTCTTCCAGAACAAGCATTTGCCAGAACTGTTTTTCTGCTTCACAATAGAAACCAGTTGGATTAAACCCAGTGTTGTGTGAGTGCATCTGCACAGGCAGTCCTGGGCAGGGGAATGGTGTCCAAGAGACTGTTTATCTCTGAAATGTCACTTGGAGAATTTTTGTGTGCTACCTGAATAGCCAAGTGTCTGATTTGCACTCAATTGAATATTTTGACTGCATTTTTTTCGCATAAAGAATTAAAGCAGCTTGAGATAAAGGCCTGAACAAATAGCCTTACACAGTTGGTGCACGGACTCCATAGCAAGCCCACAAATCAGGTGCCGCAGCAGCTGAAAAGCCTGGGGATGGGGAAGGGGCAGAAAATGCACACACAGAGCCTGTCTTTCACAAAAAGAAACATCCACATTGAAGGATATGTAAAATTCAGTCTTAGGATGTTCTTCAAAATATGACACACAGTTTCCTGCTCCCTTGCCATGCCACCCCACACCTCCCTCAAATCACCCTTGCAGCAGCAGGAAATTGTCAACACAGGGAAGGACAGGGAGGGCAGCGGCATGGGACTGCTATGCTCAAGGGCAGAAGGTAAACTGCCAGAAGTGCAGTTTCTGAGACCAAAAACGTCTAGGTTGGGATGTGCTGGGTACCCTCTGGAGGCACAGGACCATTCAGTGAATGGCTGCCTCTACCTGAGCATTCCCACAGAGTGGGGAGGGAAAGGAGACTGAGGAGAAAGGAGACTGAGTGAAAAAGAATTTATAAGGAGGAATAGGTAGGCAAGCCTGGAGCTGAAAGATATGGGATAAGAAAGATCCTCTTAGAGCACATCTGAGGAGACTGAAGGCCAGGGTAGAAAGAAATACAGAACCTCAAGGAAGCAGTGATAAAGCAGCCTGGTGAGAAGAATATGAATAAGCAAAGGTTAGAGGAGGGGGAGGCTGTTGAAAAGCGAAGAGAGGTGCCAAGAGGAAAGATATCCAGTCCTGACAAAGTGAGGAGAGACACAAAAAATGTTCTTATCTGGGACAGAGTAGCTCCCAAAATAGAACATAATCTCCTCCCCTGTTTAGAGTAGGAAATGGTGATGCCTATCTAGAGATATATTTCAACAGCTTCCACATTTTTTCCCTTCCCTCCCCCCACCCCCCTGCTGCCTCCATCAAAACCTTCAAGGGTCTGAGGCGGCAATAAGCAACTCCAAAACTATGCTAATAATCACATGGAAAAAATCAGCATGAGTGTGGGGGTGACGCACGTTTGTAACTCTGCTTTCACCTGCACGCTGGGTTCAATGTTTTTGTGGGATGAGAGCTATCTCCTCTGAGTTGCAGTCCTTGTGAAGGTCCTTGAAGTTCAAGAACCAATCCATTTGTTAGAAGGGCTGGGTTTGGAAGACTTCTGACTGTTATGCCAAGACAGGTCATTTTTCTCAACTGATTTGCAAAAGGAAGAAGCCTTAGATGAAAATCATTCATTCCATCCCAAATGCAATGAACAATGAGGGGAACAAAGAAAAAGCAACATCCTGCTGATCTTATGAAAGAATATAGATGGATTTTTTTTTTTCTTGAAAGATAAGATCAGAAGCATTGCTGGGCAATTTTTACCACTTGTGTTGGTTTTTTTCATAAGTGTCTAAAGACAGATGCAATCTATCCAGTATGTAAGTGGGACGATTAAAAAGAGTTTCCTTGTTGGATCTCTTGGCCAGTTTGTTTCTTTGAAGCTGATACTCTTCTGCTACCACTGGACTTTAGTGAGACAGCACAAGATTTTGGCAGCCTCTTATGTGTCCTTCAGAGATGACATTGACATGGCATCACTAATCCAAGCAACTTTCAGTGAGAAAGAGGATCCTAAGAGAGACCATTTTGTCATTGGGAACTACAGCTCCCACTGCTCTCTCTCCATAAGTGATGAGTTTGGGAATGGCTCAAAAAAAGATGCAGCACCTATATGCCCTATTTAAACTCCAAATTCATAATGCATACAAACCACAGGACAAGCAAATATGTGCTCAGATCACATTCAGTTAGGTAAGATCCTGGAGTCCATTAGGAGAAAGTAACATGGGCTTCTCCAAAGAGCTTTTTCACCTGCAGAAAGTGGAGCCAACATCAGCTAGCACTGTTAGCCAGACAAGCAGAGTGCCTCCCTTTCTAGAAGGGCTCAACATCAGAAATTTGCAGACAGCCGAGATACAGCCATTTCCCTTGTAGCAATATGGCCTTAGGAAGGCTGCAGGTGGGGCGCTATGATCTCCCAAGCTCAGCTCAGGGCCATGGCAGGAAAAAGATGTAAGGTCTAGATTTGAAAAATGGGGTCTCAGAAGAATTTCTAGGACTGGCTACAGTTGGCAGACCCCATAGGCAGCTAGCATGGCTGATGTGCTTTTCCCATCCATTGAGCACAAAACAAAAGTCTTGTCACTACAATGGGCTGATGAACAAAAACTTTCTTGAAAATATGGACAGTCAGGAGGAAAATCAGTCAAAAATAATAAATTTCACAGTATCACCAAGGTTGGAAGAGACCTCAAAGATCATCGAGTCCAACCTGTCACCACAGACCTCATGACTAGACCATGGCACCAAGTGCCACATCCAATCCCCTCTTGAACACCTCCAGGGACGGTGACTCCACCACCTCCCTGGGTCATGGTACTAATATAATACTTTAAGTAAAATTAAAAGAAGGAAAATACAACATAGCAGCAAACGTTGATAAGCTGATATGAATGGCCTTGCCTCCTGTAATGATCAGAGGGGGAACTGTCTTGACCAAGAGATTTATTAAGTCTTTGAGAATAAGCAATATTTCTTACGAGAGCAAGAGGTTCAATTAAATAATCTGAATGAGTTTTTGAAAGTTTAGCCAAGGTCTGCCTCTGAAATGAGCCTCCAGGCCCCAGTGGAATGTGCTGGGCTAAAAGGGAGCAGATCCCATCAAAATCACAGTATTATCATTAATGATGTTACTTTCTGAATTCTGGAGAACAGAATAGCTCAGGAGGGCCAGTGGTGAGATTAGCTGAAAAATTACCAGGTCTGTCAGAATAGTCAAGCTTCTAAAAATAACACTCCATGTTTTATTCATATGGGTAAATTACTTAATTTCAACTCCCTTCATGATGTTCAGCTTCCAGTAAGGCTGGGATTTAACTTCTGCTATGCAAATGATAATGACCCTTGTCTTCACTCATTCACACCTGCCTCAGAAGGGCCCAATGAGAGGGCAAAGCTGAATGGAAACGGAGACAAAGCTGACTGCAAAAGAGTGATAGCAGAGGGTGCAGAAGGTGCAGAATAACCGTTCACACAACATTATCATGGTTGGAAAAGACCTCTAAGATCATCATATTCAGGTCTCTTCAACACTGACTCTTGAGCACACTTATTTATTCTAAAAAAATGGCAATTTATTCAAAGTTTGTTGATTCCTTCCTTCTCCCCCTCCTCCCTTTCCCCCTAGGTTCTGATATTAATGTTCTGTGACTAACTGATGCATGAGCTAGATTTTTTTTAATCTACTTTTGGAGGTATATACACACATCCCACATCAACCGTTGTACCCAGGAATCCTGTACCATCAGTTACTTATGTATTTCACCTGACCACTCACTAAAGCCCAATGCTAAAAATTGGTTGGCACAAGGACAGGTCATATATTTCTGATTAGTCACATTTTTATATGAGGGAAGAGCATGAGAGCTCATATGCCAGACTATCACCTACTGTTAATATATCTTAGGTAGTAGCTAGTTTCCTCTGTTTATTTTCTGCTCCTGTGGTGCAGCTTTTCCAGTATTGTTCTCCAAGCCTGGACAGGCAAAATGCAGTAGGGGGTATGGTTTCAGTTTGTGTGTGGTTTTGCTTCTAAACAGCTCCCTTTTGCCCTAGGAATTTCTTCCACTGACACGAAAATGCTATGAAATTAGGGGCAGCAGAGAACCTCTTTGAGTTTGCAGTTTCAAAGATCACCAGATCTACTGTGCTCATTATTTGCCTACTAATTGTTGCATAAATGGTGTAAAGATTTGATGGGAAAAAATAAACATTCTCGTATTTTCTTCAATATAAGGGCCATATACATCAACAAAAAAACATTGCCTTTCACTCTTGGAAAAGAGAGAAAGCAGTGAAGAAGAGTGAGTTAGTAAACCCATTTTAAAGGAAGAGAAGATCATTCAAAAATGCAATCAGCAGAAATTAGGTGGAAGTAACCCTGCATCTCAACTCAAAGGCAACAACGTTCCTATGGTTAAGAACAGCCAGTCTTTCAGGCTGCAGAATTACCTTCCAGTGCATTTCACGATAAAACAACGCTTGAAGATGTTTACAGCAGAAGGGGAAAAGACACTGTGCAGCAAGGGACACAGAAACCAGATAATCTAATAGATACCTTCCAATTCCAATGCTTGATGGGCTTGGCAGAGGAAAAAAACCTAATTGTTTCAGTAAATACAATAAATCTCTTACAAACCAAAGCAATAATGCAGCAATTACTAAAGGCCATGAGTGTAATTAAAGAGCATTATTTATTTTATTGCTAGTGCCTCATTTTCTATTAAGTTAGTTGCTAATGGCCACTCCTACCTCTAAAATTTTTTTGTCAAACACTTTCAGAAACATTATTGCTGGAGATTTTAGCCTCTTTTACTCATGCAATGATTACCCCTTTTCACACAAACACAACAATACATAATACCTAACATTTTCTGCCATCTCAAGGTTAAAATTATTTCTCCATGCTTGCTTTCTCACATTTCTAGCTGCATCCAATTTTTTTTTCAGTGCAGGCACACTCCTCTGAACCTTACTCGCCTGTCAAATCCTCTAAGTCATATTTTCTTAATGTATCTCATCTATTACTGGAAGTACAGAACAAAATCATGATGCTAATTTCTTCCATCTAAATTATTTCTTTATAAATGTTGAAATGGGGACTATTTGCCATCTGATGATGTGTGAACACATGTCAGACTCTACTGTAGTATTTTGTCAGCTGCTACTTCTGACAAATCCCACTTGTGCTACTACTGTTTGGCCTCTTGATTTTCAACTCTATACCCTTCCCCCCCCCCCCCCCCCGCCCGTTTCCCTAATGTTTACTTACAGATGTGCCAAGAGTTCTGCCCCAGTGCTACAAAGGTAATTTCTGGATATGAAATTCATGTCCTCAGCTTCCCACTAAGGGCTGATGAAGAGAAATGTCAATAAAAATTCCCTGTGCAGAAAGTATGGAAAACACCAAGGAAAGGAGCAGAATGGATAGCACACGTGAGCCCTACAATGTGAGATACATAAACCACATAGCTCCACACTGCCAAGATGCCTTTCACTCTACTCATGCTCAGCAGCAGGGCTTCTAAGGAGGCTGTCAGAGGGCTGCTCATACTCTACATTTGGGACTTTGGAACTTATCTCAAGTCTTCTTTGTCATTGTAGCCTGGAGCTACTTATAAGTGGAACTGATCCAAAGTGAGGATCAAATACCTGCTCTGAACAAGCAGTTCCCTGCTCAGTTTAACAGCCAGCACTTTGGGTGCTGAGCAAGCAGAGATTTCCTACACGCATTAAGGATCAAACTCTTCCCAGAATTGCAGTCCTGAGCAAAACTGTTAGGCACAGCATGACCCTGTGATTTTTTCCCTGAAATACATTTTCTAACATTCCTCACTATCATACTACTCAAAACATTTTCTAAGTGGCCTCCAGCCACAATGTATTTTTGGTTTATAATCTCCATGTGTTAATAAACATAATTCTGCACACCCAGAGATGCTGAAACCCTGAATTCTCAGGCACTTGGTTGCAGAGACAGAAAGTCAGCAGAGATCACACAGGAAGAGAGCCAGTAGCGTCAGAGACTATGAGATAGAGAGAGGAGGTTGGAGAGGCTGCAGAAACACTCAAGTAGTGCAGTCTTACTGCACTTACTGCAAATGGAGGGTCCTGGGTTACTGTTCTCTGGCATACCTTGTCAGCCTGACTTCAGATAATTTTACCATTTATTTCCAGAACAAGCAAACCAACCAACCAATCCTTCACTGCCAAGGGTTTGGTGTGCATAAGACACTGTAACACTCCTGAGCTGAGCAGCACCCCAGACACTGCAGTTCAGAGTACCTGGGAGCTGTGATCTGTCCTTCTTCTGGCCCAGAGAATAATTGCTCACTCACAGGCTCTACAGAGCTGGCAGCACTGCATGGCTTTTAGTTACATCAAGAACTGCAAGTATTATGTTTATTATTCTAAGCTATAGAAATGCCTCCCCTGTTTCAAATGTTTATCTTCGCTAAAATGAATGCTTTGAAGTCTTTGAATCCCTATTTCTCAGCTAAACTATGCAGACCTTCAAAGACATCCATGGACTCAGGAAAGGGGAGAAAATGACAGATCTGAGTTCCTGCTTTGCTTTTCAACATTCAACTTGTGCAACAGATTCAAACAAATTGCAGGATCCAGGACAGCTCAGGCGTTCACATTCTGCAACTTGAAACTCCAGTGCATCCCCTTTCTATCTCATATCTGCATTTCAAATTGTATTTACCAAGTACTTCAATTTTTCCTTTGTAACAGGTTATTAATCTGACAGGATTTTGCAATACTTGTGCATTCAAATCCCTGCATAGTTTAGCAGATACATCTGACCTTGCTATTATCCTTCCTTTAGGAGATTTATACAGCATTCCGTCTTTGGAAAGATCATTAATTAGCATGCCAATAGAAAAAATGAAATAGCCTGCCATCTCCTATGTAAATGCTTCCCCATCTGTTCCTTTCTCATTTTCTCTGCACACACTCTACTGAAGGTAGCTTGAGTTTTTATACTGCTCTTAGAAAAATAGTACATTCTTTGTTGTGCAATTTAAATCTGTTAAATTGTGTTGCATTGTGAAATGTGGCTCTATTAAAGTAATGTATAGTCTCAGCCAGTCTCTCAGAATCCAAGCCAGCTTCCAGTGAAGTTGGTGGCTCCACTTTCCTTAATCCCTAGGGATTCAGTTAAAGGTCTAGAGAATTAAATGTTGATATTTTTACATCTAATACTGCTATCAATAACAATAAGCCTTTTTAAAAATCTGCCATTTAGTAATTAATAACAATTTACAGTAGAATTCCAGTAGCAGCCCAGTGAACTCCACTGTAGTTTCCACTGGGCACTGTGACACTCCCAAAGCTCTTCTATGTCAAGAGAACCATGGGTTCTGTCTTAGTCTGGACAGCATCTGTACGGAAGGTTTTTTTGGGTTTGGTTGTTGGCTTGTTTTATGTATTTTCAAAGTGACTACTGTTATTTTAGTAAATGCTTTCCAAAAAGTGGCAACTTTGTGCAGCAAAAGTGTAAAGGCCCATCTCTTACTTGAAATATGTAAGGGCTCAGCAGTAAAAGATTTAAGATGAAACTAAACTAATTAGAATAAACCAGGCTGGAAGAGACCTTCAAGATCATCGCGACCAACCTTTTATCCAGCCCACCTAATCAACTTAACCACACAACCAAGCACCCCATCAAGTCTCCTCCTGAACACCTCCAATGATGGTGACTCTACCACCTCCACAGGCAGCCCATTCCAATGGCCAATCACTCTCTCTGTATAGAATTTCTTCCTAACCTCCAGCCTAAACCTCCCCAGCGCAGCTTGAGACTGACTTGGCACTAACGCCAAGAGGCCAATGGAGACATGTTCAGCGACCTCCTATCGCAGATGTTTTGGACTACCCCATGGGAGAACACAGCTTCTCTGACTGTAAAGGTAAAGATGTAAAGACTACAGTTGAATCTGTCTGCAGCTTGAAAAGGTGCCAATATTCCTTTTGAATTTGAGACTGGAGTAATGAAAATCATGGATCTCCTGATGTTTTTCTGGGGAAGCTCTCTGAGAAGACTGTAAGTCTAGGACTTGCCTGAATTACATGAAACACTGGGGAGTCAGTTCTACCCCAAAATTACTTGGACTGGTTTTCAATCAGAATTTCTTACTTGGATATCCTTTAAAAAGCAGACATAATTTTCAGGGCCACAGAAGGGAGAGGACCAACCTATGAATGGCAATTATTACCCTTCAAACCTATTATTTTCAACTAGAACATTGTCATAAACATTTCTGATTTGAGAGCCCAAAATGTTGCCTGACCGAGGACACAGTCTCAAGCTACACCAGGGGAAGTTTAGGCTCGAGGTGAGGGGGAAGTTCTTCACCGAGAGAGGCATTAGCCATTGGAATGTGCTGCCCAGGGAGGTGGTAGAGTCACCATCCCTGGAGGTGTTCAAGAGGGGATTGAACATGGCACTTGGTGCCATGGTTTAGTCATGAGGTCTGTGGTGACAGGTTGGACTTGATGATCTTTGAGGTCTCTTCCAAACTTGGTGATTCTGTGTTCATCACTTCCCACCTGGGTACTGAAGCCTTGCATGATCAACCCAACACATCTCAGAGAAGAGCTTTCCTCCGCAGTGTGGTTGTGCGCTGCATCTCTGCTTTAGGTTCCCTCTTTATTTCAGGTTGCAGGCAATTTTCTGCTCACTTCTGTTCAACAAAGTTTTGCCCCACATTTCCCATGAATTTTCCGGACATGGAATTTTAAAAAGTAATTAGGCAAATATATTACCAAGTTGTCTTACTCATAAATATCAAATAGTAACATAAAAGAAGCATATGCTGTTTTGGTTCTCCAACTGGGTGCCAGATGGCAATACTAAGATTTAGACAGACTCTGTGTTAGAGTGGGTTGGGAATACAACACTCGACTTTTTTTCCCCTCTGCAGTAGGAAACAGGATTTCCAGAAAAACCAACATTTTCCACCCAGGACTTCTGCTCACATATTTCAGATTTTTGCATCAGCATGACTGAAAAAACAAGTTTTTGTTTGTCAGAACGCAACCATCTTCATCTGGGTTAACTACACCATTGTTTGTCTTCATCCTGAGCCGCTGGAGTGCTCTATTTCACACAATTACAGAACTCTTTGTCCTAGCTCAGATGCCTGGCAGCCCTGTTTCCATTACAGACCCGGATCTCAGGTGTCACATACTTGGCTATGGTTGATGTGAGTACAACAGGCACCTAGCACAACACCCATGTGTGCGTCTTCTGCGCACCACGGATGTGCCTTGGCACAGGATGAAGCTGCATCACCTCTGAACAACATGTTTGAATGAAATCAATGCACCCATCCTATTTCACTTCAGCATCTGAAATAAAACTGGTTTAAGGACACTGAGATTATTTCCCTTGAGCCAAACCAAATGTCTTGCACGTCAAATCAGAGATACCAGAGATTCTGATTTACCAGCTGGGTGTAGATCGCTACTGAAAGAATGGGAAGATTCTCCAGTGTTTATACCTCCAGGTAAGACAGGATGTCTTCCTGGAGGACAAATTGCACAAATTGTAGGGTCTGACCCAGAGACAGGTGAATTTTCAATTTATTATTATTTTTTTAAACACAACATGATGCTATGGCCTTTTTCTGAGTTCAAATCCTATAAAAAATAGGAACTTGAAAATCACAGCACATATAAAATTAGGACAAATCATGAATTGCAAATAACCTGTGAAGGAAACACTCCTTATGTTGGGGTTTCTAACAAGGTTCACCACGTACCAGCCTATGCCAGGGTGATACATTGCAGACACAGCGACAAGACTTCCAGGCTCTGATTGCAAATCTGACACCTCCTGGCCAGCTAGCTTACCTTGTCTGGTACCTGCTCATTAGGCTACTTACTATCATACCCTCCAACCAGAAATTTCTCCTAAAATTACCAAGCAGTGTGGCATTGCCACCAAATTGCAAGAAATACAGTGGTCCTGGTCCAGCTGGTTCCACCACAGTGAGCTAAGATACAGACTGATAAGCCAGTTGTGAAGAGGCAACCACTGGCCACAGGGTGGGCAAAGTGGCCCAGTCCTGCAGAGCCAGTGGCTATTTATTGACATGTACATTAGTGTTACAATTGCATTTTGCCACCTGCCTCATTAAGCTCACTGCTTTATCTTTATTTTAACAGGTGTCCTTCTCCCCAGTTGCCTTCCCATCCATTTCCAAGATGCAACACTTTGTTATTTTTTATTCCCATCCTTTACTCACACAGTTGGGAGGTACATCATCTCTTATCACCTCCAGGGCCTCACAGACATGAAGGCCATCTAAACATTCCCTTATCACTTCCCTTCTTGGGTTCCCACACAAAGTAAGGGATTGGGATTGTTTTGTCATTACACCACGGCACGATCTCTTAATTTATTGACAACAGTTCAATGATTTTGATTTTCTGGTCATTTCAAAGCCTGATGCAGTATTTGTGCACTGCTCTGTCTGCCTTTCCCTGTTCAATCTCTGCCTCCTCTTGCAGGTAGTATTTTTCTCAAAGTTTGAGACCTGATTCATGTTCATTTCTAAGTTCCTGCAAGCTTTGTCTTTCCAGACTGAGGAGGGGAGCTCTATCAGCTCCATACACAACATCACACCAAGCTTCTCTATCAATTCTACACAAAAGGTACTTCCTCCTGCTATTCATTGCTATCATCAGCAGCTTACTTGAAAGCTTAGAACATTCCTTGAGTTTTTAACCACTTCCATTTTCTTTTCTCCCCTCCACAGACACAATGTTTTGTTTTGAATAAGAAAGACCAGCACAGAAGCTTTGTGAACTCAAAAACATTTCCAAAAAAAGGCCTTATATTTCAAATTCAGCTCCCCTCACCAAAAGCAATGCTGGAAACTTCAGAGAAGGAGTTCTTATTTAAGTTCTTAAGAGAAACCTGAGTTTGATGTTACCTCCCATTTCTCCCTATCAAACCAAAGAAGAAAAGGTTTCATTCTGCAGTGAACAAGTGATGTTTTGATAGAAGGCTCATCAGAGAATGAGTCTGCATTTCTAGCACAGTTTTATTCTATGTATCTTTTCCTTGTAGAACAGAGAAAGCCTGACCTCCCCATCCCTCTCAGCCGGCTGCAGCCATGACGCACCACTGAGGGCTACACCACACAACACAGCTGTGAACATGCCTTCTGCATGCAGGTGTGGAAATGTCTTGGGGTACTGCTCTTTAACCTGTCCATATAAATCTCCATTTTCCTTTTTCCTCTCAAAACCAGGAGCTTTCAGTAGCTTTGGATCCTGGAATCATATAAACCATAAAGCAGCCTGCTTTCAACAGCTTGATCTCAACAAATAAAACGAACAGGGACGGAGACACTGTGCTTTGTCTTCTCATATAAGTAGAAACGGCTTATTCTGATTTGATGAAGAACAGGGAACATCAAGTAATCTCAGATGATGCCAACAAACTCTCCAGAACATCTCTAGAATCCCAGCAGTGGCAATCACAAAGCATCACATCTTGCTGTGAACCCATCCGCTCAGTTCTCATGAGATACTGCAGTAGCCCTAGAGGGAGAGATCAGATATGTACTGATACTACATCAGAATAAGAATGTTATGTGGTGTTTTGTGCCATCTGTTCTCCTAGGTTGTTCTCAGGGTCTCATGAGATACAGCAAAGCATTCAAAGATACTGGAGTAGTACAGTGTCATCTCTCCTTTATAACTGCACAATGGTTTCTTTCCTTTACAACTGCAACCTGGGAGCAGGATTCTGGGAAGGAAGCTGGGTGAGACTCTATTAGGGGCTGACTTCCTGGCTCCTGGCTTACCTTCCCTTGCTGAGAAGACCCACTTAGGCTCCTCCCCAACATACCCTAACAGGATCCCACAGCCACCTCTTGCTTAAAGCATGGCATGCACCACTCTAGGATGAATTCAGATATTATCTAAGAAGGTATAAAAATATCATCTATACATCTAAAGTGCATTTCTAGAATTCCCAAGCACCTAACACTTCAAACAGCTGTTTACACAAATGCCACATGGCAGTGTGACATAAAACCACTTCCATTTGTTTCCTGCATTCAAAACTGCCTCAGAGACACTAGAAATTCATCTGCTTACCACACATTCAAACAATCCCACAGGTCTAATTGTTGCATTTAAACTGAACATTTTGCTTTATTTCCCATTTCAAAAGAAACAAAAGGTGCCAGAGGAAGGAGCATGCTGATGTGACATGGCAAAACCTCCCACTGCCTGCACTTCAAGGACAACTAAAAGCAGACTGGTCTCTCACTAACCTCAATACTCTAAGGCTGAAGGGAACATTGAGAGCCCTGCAAACAGACCAAACAATTGAACAACAGTGAATCTAGAAAGTATAAAATTGAACTTTGTTTTAAATAGAATGGTCATATGCGAATCAGAAGTCTTTGATAGTCACAGTGATACTTAATTTCACTTAAGCACTTCAGCCATTAGATTGCAAGCTCTCTGAGTGGGAAAAAGTGTTCAGCATCACCTCAGAGTTCCTGAAATCCTTACATTTTGCTAGACTCACTGTTCACATTATTGGAGGCTGCAATGAAGGGGATCAGTATTACCATGAGTATCATAGAAAAAGCTGCAAGTTGGAAACTGAACCAAGTTCAGGACACATTGTTGAATTTTCAATTGAGTCAATAGTGCCTCAAAAAAAAAGCAGAAATAGCAATACAGAACTTGGAGGGTCTTACATTAGCTACTGTATCCTTCAGATGCTCCAGGGCAGAGACATTTCTTGTTCTTTGAATTTGTTAATATGCAAAGGTGCTATTAGTTATCAGACTTATAGTACTCCAAACAAGCTACTCATCCAAAAAGTGCAATTACTTACAGAAGAGGAAAATTAATAACCCTTATAATTTTGCCCACAGCCCTTTCTGAAATTACAGCCTGTGGACTAGTTGTCATGTAAACATCTACCAGGAGACACTCCTTGCCATTAAGCACTATCATTAAAATACAAAGGACTAGAGAACAACAAAGGGACATGGAATGAAGTGACATCCCAAGGATAGCTGCAGACCACATGACTCCTGCAACCCAAATGCTCATCTTCACCATATCCTTTCTTCTTAACCTATGTAAACACACACTCTGGATTTTGAGCACTTCTTTCTTTCTAACACCATTGTTGTTAACCGTTGAGAAGCCTGAAGCACAGTTTGTTCCTACTGAACTTTTCTTAATTGTCACTAGATGTACTCCTAATGGATTGCCTCAGAGTGTCAGCAAAAAAGAGAGAAGCTCCTATGGTTCAATGAGGTTGAACTTTAAGTTAAAATCTGAGCTCTTACAAAGGATCTGAGAAAGACAGAGGTGTCTGCTCCTTCCTGGGTTTATGCCTTTTAATTAACCGTGGCTTGAAAAGTGTCTTGCACCACCTCTGAGTTCCTCACTTGCTCTTCAGGCTCAGCTGAGTTCTCAAGAGAGGCAATGGATGGTTTAGGACAGAGCAGAAAGCCAGTTGTCACTTACCGAGGGAATCTAAGGATGAGTAAAAACTTCCCCTTCCTCCAGAAACCCTCCAAGCCTCAAATGAAAAGTCTAAGAGGCAGCTGTAACAATGTGGTGCACTGAGCAGTGGGATGGCAGCACCCATTTGGTTGTAAAAGGCGGGGGGTGGGGAAGGACATAAAAACAAGGTTTCCTAGGAGAAGCAGACCTGTGACTAACAGAGGGTGAGATTCAAAACATTGAGTCATTCTGTGAAGTCATTCTCAATTATCTGTAGACATTTTAAGAGCTAGGAAAATATGTCCTAAGCAGGTTAAGCTACCCACCACAACAGGGCTTCCTTTTGTCAGGAACAGGGATGGCTCATTTTCTCTCTTGTACTTGTTACTTTCACTGGAGTTTAAAACAGTATTTAATACTCTAGCAAACAGAGCAGAATATCACTCTTCTGCCTCATACTCCTAGGCTGAGCTGTGATTAGCAACATTTTCAGGATGCTGTCATATTCATTTCATGAGCATGAAATAGCATTGCCTCTCCCACTGGGAAGTGATGTTTCTAGCCACAAGGGCTGTGAAGAAAACCTGAAATGTGTGAGCTAAGCAAAAGCACTGAATTCCTCCTCAGTGTATGACTTGTGAAACAACAGAGAGTGTGTGGGAAAAGCATTATCTGTTGTGGGCTCCACAACACATTTTCAACCATGAACTTTAAATAAACCCTGAACTGGGACAATCATTTGATCAACTGTTTCCCTTTTAGTGGTGGACATGGCAGTGTTGGGTTAACAATTTGACTAGAGGATCTTGAAGGTCTTTTCCAATCTAAATGATTCTATGAATCTAGGCCTTTTACAAGAAAATGGCAATTATCATAGGGTACTTAAATCCCTTCCAGGTAGTTTTTGGATCAAATGTCCTACTTGTTTTATATTAAAACTTGTCATTTCCACTACAACCCTGGCAAGGCTATAGTGACCTGCATGCACAGAGTTTCATCCAATGATAAAACAAAAAAAGCCAAGTATTACACAGCATGTAGGGTGGAACTGGGCTTGTAGACTGAAGCAGACTTGGCTACACAAGTCATGTCTTTGACAGACTATAGACATGCAGTCAATGGAGCTAATGGAGTTTTGGGCAGAGTTCAATTGCTGTGATGGATTTCTGTCTTAGGGTGATCTGAATTCTTCTGACTCTGGTAATTTAATCCACAGCCCCATTTACAGTGGGAACTTAGAGGCCTGCAGTTTAGATTCCATCCTTAGGGTTTGTTTCAGTTGGCTACACAGATGATGATGCCGTCCAGCAAACCATAAGGTACCAGTAGAGTTTCAGCTGTCTCCTGTTTAGGGCTTAATTTTCAGAAAGTGTCTTTTTCTATTCACTAATACTATCCAATGACACTTCTGGTGCACTAGTATCACATTGATCTGTTTACTATTTAATTAAATAAAAATAATTTAAAAAAACTAACAGATCTTTCTTAACACTCTTGGAACTGCAGCCAAATGTTCTCCACTGGGTACAGTAAAATCAGAACTTCTGCCCTCAAATGTTCAGTCTAGCTTCTTTCTGAAACACAAGCCAGTTCCAAGGAGGTCAACAGCAGATTTTCACTGGCCAAAGCACCAAGAAGGTGTCTTATGTTATTTTCTATTGCACCAGCTTTGCATTTGTATAGTGAGGTGTACTGCTCGCCTTCTGTGTACCAGCTGTATTGTTTTCTTTGCAGGAGTTGCAGAATTAATTCACTATATAAAACACTATGGGAATGACTCTCAAACTATCATCTGAAATATTCAAATGGTCTGGCAGGTAATGCTGTGTAATTCACCATAAAATCTCAGAACCTGTCAGATTAAAGGCTGCTGGTAGGGATCTCTTAGAGAGGTATAGCTTGTCAGTGATGCCTAACATTGGAATCTGCTGCTTTTTCTTAGGCTATACAGAGAGGACACAGTCTCTAGCTGCGCCAGGGGAAGTTTAGGCTCAAGGTGAGGAGAACGTTCTTCACTGAGAGAGTTGTTAGGCACTGGAACAGGCTGCCCAGGGAGGTAGTGGAGTCACCATCCCTGGAGGTGTTCAAGAGGGGATTGGACGTGGCACTTGGTGCCATGGTCTAGTAGTCATGAGGTCTGTGGCGACAGGTTGGACTTGATGATCTTTGAGGTCTCTTCCAACCTTGGTGATTCTGTGAATTCTCCACCACTAGCAATGCAAAGAGTATAGTTCTCTACATTTGTTTTAGAGTCATCACTTTGAAAAAGAGGAAGATTGTAATGAAGTCAAACAAATTAAAAAAAAAATCAGAACATAGCAATCACTTTGAGAGGAGTAATTTTATATTCTATCAAACAAGCCCATCAAGAAAGGCATCACTTGAAAGCAGATGAAAATATGATGGATAACTTTGGCTTTCTCAGGATTTTTTTTTTTGCTTAGTAAAGTGCCACAACTGTCAACAAAATATTTTACAAAACTGTTCTTTCCATTAAGTTTAATTATATGCCTAACATAACTGGAAGCAATCACTGCTTAGTTCCAGAGAGTACATGAAATGTATTGGCTTTTGTATTAGAAAGAGGGTTTGGTAAGCTACACTGGTTTTTAATGACTCTCTCAGACATGTAAAATACTTTAAAAATAATAGTCAGCAACCTTGGCACTTGTCCTATAAACCAAAATTTAATTCACACAGGAAAAGAATATACCCAAGAATCTACAAGCAACTGAATCAAAAGATAGAAAATACAGATAAAAGTTTAATAGATGGTTTTTCCCTGTGGGTTCAGCTGAGGTGGTAACTCCTTAGAGTAAGCAACTGAAATAACAGCTCCTTCCCTCCAGCAGTGGCATTGATGAATGGCGATTTCAAAAGCCCTTTTTGGCCTTCAAGACCATAGTATCATAGTATCAGTCAGGGTTGGAAGGGACCACAAGGATCATCCAGTTCCTATCCCTCTGCCATGATGACTGTGGACAGACAGGCTGGCTGAGTACAGATTGAGGACCAGTGGCTTGACACAGAACAAGCTGATTTCACGGTCTTCAACCACAAGGGAATTCCACAAGGAAAACATGTGCTACAATGATATTTAGATAGGACTACAAAGTGAAGACTGATTATTTCACATCTGGAAAACAGCAGCCACACTCTGGGGAGCTATAAAATAACACTGAAATTGGTGCAAGGACAGTAGGTTTCTTTGCTTCCTTTCTTCTCCTCTGTGAACGCAATGACAGAGTTGTGTTACTTTCTTAAAGGAATAGCCCCTTCTGACCTTAACATCCATAAATGTGATTGTAGTCATGCTGAATCATATGGTCAGCTACAGCTTGTGGAAGCCAATAGTTGATACACTGTTTGAGACTTTCAATACCACTTGACTTTGATGTTATTTTTCTTATATGTAATTGAATCTAAGGTGCTTCCTTTTATCATATCAGGAGGTTCTTCACTATGAGGGTGGTGGAACACTGGAATAAGTTGCCCAGACAAGTGGTCGAGGCCCCTTCCCTGGAGATATTCAAGGTGAGGCTCGACGAGGCCCTGGGCAGCCTGAGATAGTTGGGGATGTCCCTGCTGACTGTAGGGAGTTGGACTGGATGACCTTTGGAGGGCCCTTCTGGCTTGGACCATTCTATGATTCTATCTTCAAAAACCTCTTGGTATACTTGCAGGACAATCTACATCTGCAAGCAGCAAAACAGATTTGATGCTTACCTACCATTTTTAACGGAAAATCTCCTGTCCCACTTCTCAGACATGCTTACAGAAATGTAAAAAGAATATTCAGAGAATGCCTTGAGTCAGCAGGATTAAGAACTGTCAAGTGCCTTGCTTAGAAATGTAAGTCCTATCTACGGGCTAAGGATTTTATTGTGCTTTTATGAGAATATTTGCACTGGCAGTTAGGAATATTTCTAGGGTTTAGCTTTTCTTAATGATAGCTAGGGAGGTAAAATAACTGCCAGTTGGGATAAGAAATTGAACCCTTGCTTCCCCAGCTCTCTGCTGTCATTTTAATTGCATTCACTGCATAACCTTTAATCTGACATCTTTTACACTTAACATTGCATTATTTTGCTAACTCTTTAATTATCAAGTGTGTACAAGTGCTGATGACTCGAATGCCATGGCCATGATTCATACTGCTCCCTGGGGAAGGCCACCACAGCACAGAGAGATCTGTGACTTAGGCTGGAAGGAAAGATGGGAAGGTGAAGCAGGGAAGGAGCTTGTCTTCTGGGGATAGATGAATCAAAGGAGGCAGCAGATATTAGGAGAGCAGAAAAAGTGAGCAGACACAAAGGCAAACTAAGCACTTGGAAAAATGGGCAGTGTTGGAGAAAAAGACAGTAAACAGGGAAAGATAGAGAAGATACAAGAGTTCAGAAGAGCAACAAGCCAATAAACAAAAAGACTGACAAGCACCAGCCTGGCTTTAATACATCCCATTATGCTGGGTGTGATACAAACAAATTAAATGATGCAGCCCCTGTGCCAGTGACATGACAATCTGTGTTTAATTCAGACACACATACATGAGTATGGAATGTTCTTTCCACAGTTTGGTTCTCTACAATCTACAAAGACTACATAGGAAACTAAGAGTGGTGTCTCTTGGAAAGAGGGTCTCAAGGGTTAGCTGGGTTAGCCACAGGAGGAATGACAGATGATATTAATCCTTCTCCCTGCCCAAAGGGGAAGAGAAAGGGAATAAGAGAGACAGGCTTACAAACTGAAAAAGGAAACTAAACCAGTTTTAATAAGTAACAAAAATATATACAAATATATATATTTGAAGAGGATGGCTTCACTCTTGTAATCCCTCAGCTTCGTAATGAATATGATGCATAGGGAACGGAATCCTTTGTTGGCCAGTTTAGGGTCACCTGGCCCATCTCTGCCCTGCAGGTTCAACCTCTTTATGGCACCCCAAGAGGGTGCACAAAATCCGGCAGTGACTTGGTCTCCATCGGAGCAAGTATAACGAAAAACCTTTCTGCACAGCAATCCTTGGTAGTAACTATAAAGATCACGTGTTATTACTGCTAGAAGCAGACACTGTCCGCAAAGATCTGTGGTTAGCTTCAGAAAGTGCAGTTACTTAGAAGAGACTGAGCTGAAAAGCAAAAAAAAAAAAAAAAAAATCACTAAACAGAGAATTGGTTCTGTCCTGGCTCAAACCAAGACAGAGACATAGTAGATTAATCTTGGAACACCTCAACAGATAAAAAGAAAAACAGAAAGGAAAATTAAAGTCATAAAAACAACAACAGAGCTCAGAAAATAAATTCACTAAAACAATTCCAACGGAGGTGTTGGAGAGTGCTTTGGTTTGGGGTTTTTTTTTTGGTATTTTCTGTGTTAATTTTTCAGAGAAAAAAATCTGAAATATCTATGAAAGGCACAGTGAAAGAGGGTTTTTTCCACCCTCTTCGCTAATCTCCCTTGTTTCTTCTGTCTTCCCTTTTTCCTCTACTTCTTTCTCTTGCCGTAAATCCGAACGAAAGGGAAAAGGCACAAACCCATCCTTCTTTTCCCACCTTTGGGGAGGTGATGGCAGAGAGAAAGGAAAGAGGATTAGAATTATGGAATAAAACTGTTGTGGGAAGCTTTGAAAAGGCATCAAACTTCACGGGCAAATCAAGTGAAATTTATGAGAAAGGGATGGAAAGGGGAAATTTCTCTTCCACAACAAATAAGAGAAAATAAGGGAAAAGGAGAAGTGCAAGGTCTGAGAGAGTCCAGCTTTCCAGAACAGGGACCATCTGTGCTGTGTTTGTACAGGACCAAGATGGGTGGACTCTAAAAAATGTCTTTTAAAACAACATTGGCTTTTTAGTTGAAGAGAACTTAGAGACTGTATTTTGGGAATACAGACAGGTAAGCAATGGCATTGACTGCTTGAAGTTAGCATGACAATGAACTATGGATTAATGGTCTTGGCAGACAAGATTTTCCTCTTCTGGAAACATCTGCATTTAACCAAAGGAAGTGTCATTTACCAGGACTTTAATGCTCTACAATAATACAATGCAAAGTACAATGGCATTATTGTCTTCTTTAATTCTAATTAAACTACCAATGCCTAAGTATTTTGATTGACCATGAACAAATTGCAGATTTCATCCTACTCAGCTGCTCTCCAGAGGTGGAGAGAGCAAGAAGAAAATCAAAGAAACGAGATCTGACATCCATGAACCACAGAAGAAAAACCAAAGGGTTGTACAGTCTGAGATGCTTTTATCTACTTTGCAGCTTCTTTGATGAATTCACTCAGAGCATTTACACAGAACTGGGACTAAAGGTTTTGTCTCTTAAACATCCCCTCCACTAAAGACAGACTTTCTCAGTGAAGTTCCCACTTGTGCCCTGTGGCATAAGGGACATAATCATTACCAAAGGAAGAGGGAAGGAAAGAAAAGCCCTCCCACTGTCCCAATCTGAATTTAAGACCCATTGCTCTTCTTCAGCGTGCAACTGCCGGAAATGCTGTAATGTTTATCTCATTCTCCTCCCATACAGACAGATAAAAGGATTCAAGGACATTAAAAATGATAGGCACTACATTAGAATTTGAATATCATTAAAATCTCCAAATAAGGAAGAGTTCATCCTTCTCTTGCAACTGGCCTGTTCTGATGCTGTGTTGAACATGATCAGGTATCTTCAGAGCTTTGGAAATCACAAACCAGAAAAATACATTGACCAACAATATAACACGGATTATAAACACCTTAAGAGAAGACACAAGGGTGAATTGGATTCACCACAATTCTTGGAACAGACAGTATAATTATGCTGAAAGACACAGAATGCTTTCATGAAACTTCCAATCATCAAATTGTTCTGGTAGGAAGAGATCTTTCAGACTGTCAAGTCCAACTCTTAACCCAACACTGTCAGGTGACCACTAAATAACCACAGAACTCACAGAAACCTTCAGGTTGAAAAAGACCTCAGAATCACCAAGTCCAGCCTATAACCCCACTCTACAAAGTTCATCCCTAAATCATACCCCCAAGCACCACATCCAAACCAACTTTAAACACATCCAGGGCAGGTGACTCAACCACCTCCCTGGGCAGCACATTCCAATACCTGATCACTCTTTCTGGGAAAAAAATTTTTCCTAATGTCCAGTCTAAACCTACCCAGTCAAACCTTGAGGCCACTCCCTCTTGCTCTATCACTAATTACCTAAGAGAAGACACCTGCACCAGCCTTGCCACAACACCCTTTCAGGTAAGTTGTAGAGAGCAATGAGGTCTCTCCTCAGCCTCCTCTTTTCCAAACTAAATAGCCCCAGCTCCTTCAGTCGCCCTTCACAAGATTTTTTTCTCCAACCCTTTACCAGCTTTGTTTCCCTCCTCTGCACTGGCTCCAGCACCTCTACATCTCCTTGTACTGAGGTGCCCCAAACTGGACACAATTCTCAAGGTGTGTACAAGGGGACAATCACCTCCCCACTCCTGCTGGACACAACATTTCTCATACAAGCTAGGACGTCATTGGTTTTCTTGGCGACCTGGGCACACTGGTTGCTCATATTCAACTGCTTGTCAATTCAAACTTCCAGGTCCCTTTCTGCCAGGCAGATTTCCAGCCACACCTCCCCAAGCCCACATTGCTGCTTGGGGTTGTTATGACCCAAATGCAGGGCCTGACATTTAACCTTGTTGAAGCGCACGCTATTAAGGTTGGCCCATTGATCCAATCTATCCAAGTCCCTCTGGAGAGCCTCCCTACCCTCACGAAAATCAACATTCCCACCTACCTTGGTGTCATCTGCAAACTTACTGATGACACGCTCTATGTGACTCAGCTCAGTCATCGGGCTGAGCAGATCATTCACCTGCTCACATCTACATTACATGTGCTGTCTCTGCAACCCTCCGTTGCAAGTGCTAGGCTCCGGCACTCACCACAGCCAGAGGCCTGGACACCTTCACGTCCGCTCAGAACCTCTGTCTGCGTACCCACAGTTCTAACAACAGTCCCCAGCCTGGTCATAACCATGGCTGGATCTCTATCACTAACGGACTTTGAAGGCCACCGGGATGCACCCAGATGACTTACCTTGCTTGTTGAACGTCCTTGCTCAGTGCGCAGAGATCAGACTCCAAGGAGCTACAAACAGGTGGGGCACCCACAACCCTGTGCTATGTGGGCAGTAACCAGGCACTACCCTTCCAGAAACTTCTCATCACCTGCTTAACGAGGGGTGGTACCAGTTCCGCCCAGGCAGGTGGGTGGTGGGTGGTGCTGATCTCTGAAGCAGGTGGCCCTGTGGTTTGTTAATGACTCATTTAGATTTACCAGGAGGTGCTGGTTCCACCCACTCTAGCTCAGCAGCCTGCCCACAAGCTGCCAGCCTCCAGCACACTAAAGCTGTTTTTCTCAGCTTCAAAAAGCCCTAAAAGAGAGCTTTCCAATGACTTTTTCCAGCTACAGATGCCCTGCCCAGCACAGCCTTACTTGCACTGAAGCTGATCTCTGCAGCAAAATGTCCCTCAGCACACACGTCTATACATCTTTTAAATGCTCCCAGGGGTGGTGACTCCACCACTGCCCTGGGCAGCCTTGACCAGCGTTTGACAACCCTTTCTGTGAAGAAAAAATTCCTAATATCCCACCTAAACACCCTCTGGTACAACTTGAGGCCATTTCCTCCTGCCCTATCACTTGTAATGTGGGTGAAGAGAGCTATCCCTACCTCACTCCAATCTCCTTTTTAAAATGGGTTAACAGTTCAAAGCACAAACAAGTCTAACACAAAGGAGCAGCTAATCCAAATGGCAAAAATTCAGTCTGGTAGACAAGTTAATTTAAGAGAGCTGAATTTTGCCCATGCAGTTCAAAGGCTGTACTGCAGAGCTCTGTATGCCACGCTGCAAGACAATGGAGCTGCCTAGGCGAAGCAGATACACACATCCAAAATTCTGGTATTTGGCAAATCCATCAGAAGACCAGGTATGCATCAAGAGGGGTGAGATCCTCCTCTGAACAGCTCTCCAGGGACAGCCCAGGTTTCTCTGGCAGACACAGAAGAAAACCCTCCACACCTCAAATGAGCTGCCTGCACGGGGTGAAATCAGATGTTCATTTTTTGCTTCAAAGACACACTTGTTCTTACTCTTCAGATATTCCTTTCATGCTGCTGGAGGAAATCTCTAAGTCAGACTTTCTGCCAGTGGGACCAGAGGTTGGTGCAGCTCTGGTTTCACATCCTTTCCACCTTTTAAACTTGAGGAAGACAAAATAATAAGCCATCAGCAATGGCAGGCTTAAAACATCATCTTTCTCTCAGTGTAATTATTTCATCAGATGGAAGGAGGCTAACTGAATTGATAGGTGTGTAGTGCATGAAGATGAGCCTATCACACGTATTTTGATCACATTTTACCCACATAAGTGCCTGCTGTACAAGTTTCTGAAGCTTTTCTGAATGCCTGCTTCTCTGAAGTTAAATCTGCTGTAGCTTGTTGTGGTTTTCCCAGTTGTTTCCTTCTCACAGAAGGAATTATTTATTCTTGATGGAGAAAGACTACACTAAGATTTTTCTGAGGAAAAAAATATTTCCTCCTCATTAAGCTATGAGGCATGAAGTGTGGCTCTCCAAATTAAGTATCTGCCAAATTCTGTGGGGTTAATTACTTTTGGTTTTTTGTTGAGCTCATATTCTGAATGCAAACATCAACATTCAGATCTATTTTTTGTATCTTAGTGCTGCAACCGCTTCAGTATGTTGACTATTAAGTGTTCTATGAAATGATCTATGAATGTGTCAAACAGACTTGGTGTTTAGAGATCTACAGGCCCAACATATGCATTATTGGTATTATTATCATTATTATTATTATTATTATTATTATCATTATTAGTGAAACAAGCATTAAAAATAAAAGCTTTGTTGTGTTTTGTTTCTTTCTTTCTTTCCTTTAAGAAATGGGAATCCAAAAGCTTAACTGTGTGCATTTGAAGTAATGAAGCACCTGTTTTAGGCACCAAAACATAAATATTAAACCATGGCTAGCATTCAGGAAAATTAAAGCACAAGCCTAACATAATTAAGCACAAGCTTAAATACTGTGGATTTCAATGGGATGGGAGCCCATTTTCAGAAATAACTAATTGACTTAATTGGGCTTGTGATTACAAACACATGTTGCAATCTGATGACGTACCAAACTCAAACTACGCTTGGGAAAGGCACAACTGTCTGAGTTTCAGTGTATTTGATTTCCTAAGTATCAACTTCACTTAATGCGCATGGAATGCATTTAGCAGGCCGAGAACTTCATCTGATCAATGATGAGCATGCAGGAAATCAGCAGATCAATCAATATATACCAGGAGAAGCCCCTTCTATAATGAATCTTTATGGAGATTTCTGTTTAGTGATTTATATCTCAATATCAAATTTTGACAAAAGCATGAGGTTTAGATGCAGGCTTTAATGTATAAAGAGCTAAGGGTGTTTCTTTTAGCTATGCTTAAGTTTAGAAGAAATGATTGAGTGCATGACCCAAATCCACAGAGGCTTTCTGCTTTCAGTGCTCTGAATCATTTGTCCTTCAAGGGTATTAAATTTTATTTGTTAAAGTTTACTAGTCAGCGAATGAAAAGACCTAATTTATTTCCACATTTCCAAGCTCACAGTTAACTTTTCAGAACGGCATACGATTTCTGAAATGGAATGCATTTCAATTTCAGACAGAGCTTGCACCACACCAAGACCTGTGTTGCATTATGCATTTGTTTTCTCATAACCAGGACTGTTAAAAAAAGTGACATTCTACAAATTGAATTAGTTTTCTTTCTTTAAACTGACTAAACCTCCCTCACTTTCTCCAAGCTCACTCGATATTGTGGACTGCAGCTAGAGCCAATGAAAGGACAGAACTGATTTATTGTTTTGTTTTGTTTTGTTTTGTTTTCATTTACTGATCAAATCAAGTATTTTTTGATCCAAAACTATTTTGGATGAGAATAGCTTTTTCATTTCTTTTTCCCCCAAAATAATGTCTCTGTTTCGGTGTATGATAGACTCACCAGGACTAGTGATGCACCCTTCCCACAAAGCCATTTGTTAGATGCAAGTGATATTTATTCTCAATAATTATTAGCAGTATATTACCTACTAAGATAATAATATTTTAAAATACCTTCCTAAGATAATAAATATATAGTAAATTTCTTTAGATTTAGCCCAATACCTTTATTTTATATATAGGGAGAAAAATAAAAGGAAGAACTGCTGTCCTTGAGTGTGATTGAGAGGTTAGATCTTTAGCTTCACTGAAGTATTGCCTGTGACCTCTACACATTTCAGCAGGCAAGGACTGCAAGTGCTGATCGTTCTCCAACAGCCTTCAAATGTCTGACTGAAAGACAGTTAACTGCTCCTATGACAGGGAAAAAAGACCTGTGTTGCTTCAGCACAGTACATTCCTGCACCCCCAGGCTTGACAAACACAGGTGCTCACGTTGGGCACTTATTTTGGGGACTCCTGGCATAACTGTCATGGCACTGTTATTACTAACTTTCAAATTGCTTGCATTTAATTTCTTTTCTCTACTACTTTTGGTACAATTTTCCCTTCCTAGAAGGCACCAGAAATATGACTGTTGATATCAGTGGGACCAGGATTCCATTCCCCATTTTTGGCCCACAGCTCTCCTCATGCACATCCACCCTACTGCCCAGAGGCAAAAGGTCCTCAACAGAGCAAATCATCTGGAAACCTGCAGCACAGATGTGAGGATGGACAAAAAGTGAGTGACAGGAAGTTGCCTTGGTCGATAGGAACAGGCTGCCCAGGGAGGTGGTAGAAGCCCCATCCCTGGAGGTTTTCAAAGGCCAGGCAGGATGTAGTTCTGGGCAACCTGATCTAGTGTGAGGGGTCCCTGCCCATGGCATGGGGGTTAGAACTGGATGATCCTTGAGGTCCCTTCCAACCCTATTATTCTGCTAATAAACTTACACCTTTCCTACTGAAAATTAAGTCCATTCATTCTCACTGCGTATCTGACTCACTGCTCTCCAGTTTCTAAGAAGCCCTTCTGCACTGGAGATGACTTGGAATCCTCCCATCTTAAATCAAACTCAGCCTTTCAACAGGGCTATTGTAATATACTTTCTTTTTAAAATCTTGTCATTCTTCTTGCTTTCCCCTGGATTCTTTTGGGTATACCTTTCTTAAAGTATGACTCAAAGCATAAAAAAGTGTATATATGGCAGAATAGCTATTTCCCACATCCTACTTGCATTACTCCTATTACTACATCCCCATAAGAAATTCCCTTACATATTTATAACAGCATCAGCAATGTCTGTCTAGTTTATGATCCACTCTAACAGCAAGTCCCTATGTGAAGTGCCGCTGCCCAGTGAAATACTCATTTGATTCCTCTTCCTTCACTCTTATATTAGTGTTTATTTAACTTCATTTTAATGATTTTAGGCTACTTGGCAAGCACACCCATAGCCCTCTGTATTCTAATCCACTTTGAAGTGCCTGTAACCCATCCCAGCCTGGCACCAACAGGAAATGTTTAGAAGGGTAGATTATCCTCCATCATCCAAATCACCGAAAGTATTGACAACAGCAAGGCTCAGTGCAAGATGCCTGGGTGAATTCCAGCTAAATGCTACCCCAGCTCAACAGCAAACCATCAATAGGTGACTCCACTGCTTTTCAAGATGATCATACCCTAATGCATTTTCCTCTACACAACTTGGGAAACGACATTTGGGATGGCATCAAAAGCCTTACTGATGTCACGATATATCACATCTACTACTTTTTATATACTTGGCTGTTCTTATCCTATTACAGGGATGACAATTTATATTTGACAAATCCACATGAACTATTTTTATCTCCTTATTATGCTCCATGGGATCATTAATGGATAGATCCATTCTTCTTTGGGCTACAGAGTCAGGCTGACTGGTTGACCATTCTCCCAGGCTTCTTTTCCCCTTCTTGTGGTTCGTTCTACAAGCACTGAGGGGTAATTTTAGTCAGGCAGTTTTGAACTAAATGTGTTTGATTGATCTATGTATTCTGTGGCCAGTTCTCCTTCTCTGTTTCCAACTGCTCAGCCTTCTCCTTGTTAAAATTATGTTAATTCTAAGGTCACAAATTACTTTTAGAAAAAATAACATCAAGGATAATAAAAATGTTCAGATTTATCTCCGGTGTCTTCTTTTCTTTTCAGATTAAGTCATTACCTTTTTCTTTCTTTTACCTTTCCTTATCGTCTTTTAAGTGACTGGCTTACTTTAAGTTATTCTGTCCCTCAGCTCCGTTTCCTTTCTTTCCAACTCCTTGTGCTATTCCTTCATGTCTGGCTTTCTAAAATGCCTTTTGAAACAGTCAAGCTTCTGAAAGCTGAGCCTTATGTAAATTGTTGCCTATGCTAGAATACACCTGAAAATCATCATGTCGCACAGTTTCCCCCACAGCGTATTGCCAGCTGTCTGCTTGGCTGCGCAAACTCCTATAGCCACAGAAATGCCCCACATGTGAACCTGCCCTGCTAGACCACACAAAAAGAAGAGTCAACTCATTTAAAAACCTGGTCCAAAATGTGTGCATTCTTTTTCCTGGTGTCCCCAGTTGCCATCTCTTTTGTCAGTCAAAACCCATGATGAGCCAAAGCCACAAGGAAAGCACTAAATGAGCTGTCATTCGTGGCTTTCACATACTATTCTTTATTTCAATAATACAATTTCAAATTATAGAGATGAGCACATATAAATGTCAAATGTAATAGCATTTAGTGGAGAAATAAAACAGGAATGGGCAATCTAATTGTTAGGCTGCACACTGAAGTCCTGTCCTACCTTTTTTCTATTCAGCTTATACAGCTTTTGTGAGAGGCTGCCTGTCAATACAGTCATGTATTATTGTCAACCTATTTGTCCTTTCAATCACATTGACAGCAATTGAGCCTGATTGCTATGCAGCTGGAGTCATTTGGGTCCTACTTCCCCAGATGCTTTCATGGCAGCTGCATTTCCATGGCTTAATGCAGCACACCTGCAGAAGGACTCTACTCCAATGGCTGCAGTGCTCCAAAATACCACATTTTGACCGTATCGATGGCTGAAGTGGAATTGCTTAATTACAACTGAATTAGGATTGAGCATTAGTGGAAAGTTGGAATGTTACCTGGCACAAAAAGATGAGTGGTGCTACTTCAAGTGAAAAGAAATCATTCTGACCACTTCAAGCAGTTATGGTTTTCACTCTATCATGTCTATGTGCTCCAACTAAAAAACCCAGCCTGAAACAGAAATTGAAATTCAAAACTCCCTCCAAGTATCTCTGTGCTTCACTGCACCTGCATGTACCCATCAGAGACAGATAGTGTTTGATTGCAAGGGAAAATCCTGTGCTTGTGTGCTATTTCTTACCCTTTGGTATCACAGCAATAGCACCAAGGAGTGCTGTGAATCAGTCCCTAATTTACCACCCACGGATTAACGTAAGCTGTTGCCTACAATTGCTTTCTAGGGTAGTATTTGCATTTTAGCTGGGCTTTCAAACAACTCAGCCTGGTCAGTCAAGGGCACTGGCACCTAGCAGGGCACCTCCTACCTTTAAAATTCCTCCTGGGTTCCATTAGTTTTGAACAATATGATGAATAAGCCACATAACCTGGACCTTCAATCCCAAGACGGGAGATGGAAGCCTGTTCCGAGAGAAGTCCAGAGGAAAAGCGTGAAGAAGTAAAAAAAGAGTTCCCCAAAATTACAAACATCCACTGGTTTCACAGGACAAAATCACCAATTTATGATTCACTACCATAACATAAAATACTTTGTTTGCAATAAATACCCTTGCCCTGTACAAATCAAAAGCTGAACCTGAAAGTGGCTCAAAGAAACAGTTTGTAAACTCAGTGAATACCAAAGATTGGTTTCACAGAATCACCAAGGTTGGAAGAGACCTCAAAGATTATCAAGTCCAACCTGTCACCACAGACCTCATGACTAAACCATGGCACCAAGTGCCACGTCCAATCCCCTCTTGAACACCTCCAGGGATGGTGACTCCACCACCTCCCTGGGCAGCACATTCCAATGGCTAACAGCTCTCTCTGTGAAGAACTTTCTCCTCACCTCAAGCCTAAACTTCCCCTGGTGCAGCTTGAGACTGTGTCCTCTTGTTCTGGTTTATTCCCCTTATGAGTTTAGTAAGAAACTGCAAGAAACAACAGCCTGGCATCAGTGCTCGTTACCTTGTTTGGCCAATTCACATATCACTATACTTTTAAGACTACCATTCCTTCATGGGGCTTTACTCTGCTCAGCGATAAATCCCTGAATGTAGTAAATCTGAGGAAGAAGCAGTTCAAGGAGTAAATAACTGGCTTTGATTTTCCAAACCAAACAGTTCTAGCTACAGGTTAAAAAGAAAGAAGGGGATCTGTAATTATTTGATGTGGTGCACATATAATAGACTTTGAGGAAATTATTAAAGAAAATTCAGGTGACCAGAGTTCATTTCCCACGCAAAGCTCCCCCTCCCCTGAGATTCCAGGCAATTGGGCTATGTAGCCCCAAGCACAAACCTCAATAACAGAATCTCTGGAGATTTCAACCCATTTGATCACTTTAATAGAAAAAGTGATGTGACACCTGTTTGTAATCACAGGGGTTTCCTTATATAAGCCACTTGCTGCCATATCCAGGTGTGACCCCACATACTTTTCCAGTTTGTGTGTCACAATGGTTGCTGACACTTATTAAGAGCCTGATCTTTTAAGAAACTTCTCATCTCTGACTCTCAGTATATCCCCTGGATTTAAATAATGAAGAATAAAATAGCATATCTCAGGAGAAAGCCTCTGCTGCACAAATACATACCATAAACTTTCTTCTCCTGTTTTTTCTCCAATACCTAAGACCTGAGCACAGATCTGAAAGAGAGCAGCTGAAGCCCAGCTTAGCACTAACACTGAGTATTTGCAATGTCTTTTGGACTCCACATCCTTTACAACCTCTCCAATTGCAAGTGGCTTCTAGAAGCAGCCTGGAGGAAAGGTAGTTGTGGGCTTGGCAGAGTTAACTAACAACTAACACAGGGTTGTTTAAAACAGAAATTACCCCAGAAATGGTAGACCAAGAGAAGCTATCCCAGGTAATTCACCATGTGCATAATCCTATATAAATAAGTGTGTCTCAAGGTGAAGTTCCTGGACCAACTCTGAAAGTGAATAGCATCACCTAACCATACAATAAGCAGAAAAAGAACTGACTGATTCCAACTCATCTCTTCCCTCTTCAAAAAATCCATAAACAGAACTTAGACTATGCCCTGCAGCCCAGGAAAAGTCACTGCCACAATGTGCTGGACTCCCAAATACACAAATTTAGACTTAATATCTAATGTGTGGCACAAGAAACTCAGAGCTCCAGCACTGCAACTGCTAGCACTTGTATGCCTTGCTAGGAGTCTGGCAGGTTCCTCCTGGGTTCATATATGCGGGGTCAGCTGCAGGATGAGAAGATTGAACTCAGCCTACCTGAGAAGCAAAGGGTTAGGAAAGCCAACAGCCCCCTACTGTGAGGGGACCATGGAAACCCAGGAACAAAACTTCAGCCATTGTCTGTTCATATCTGAGCACTTCCTCTCTTATGCCAGTAAGCCTGCTCAGATGAGGCTGACAGGAGCTTGCTCGTGCGGCATATTCATGTAAGGCTGTCTGCACCTCATAGATGACAGGAGACTAAAGTGCTTCTGCCACTTCTTCATTTAATTTTCCAGCAGTTTTCCACCAGTGTATGTGGAAATTTAAGAGAGTGATAAACTCATTTTGAGTTTGTGCTGCAAACCTGTTAAGCTGGAGTTTTGTTCACACAGCACTCCTGCCTTAGAGATTTGCCAGAGCCTCAAATCCAGCTGAAGTTGGAAGGAGCTTGGGTGAGTGATGCACTTTTCAGTTGACCTTATAAACTGGCAATCCTGACTGTTACACTTGGTCAAATTTATAGGAACTGCTGCACAGTTCAAAGGAATCATAAAATCTGGCTTTCTGTAAGTGTTCAGTTCTACAAGTACCTAATTTTCCATTTGGATTCTTCTTCATGAAATGCCACACTTCTCTAAACCAAAAGCCACCACAATTACAGACTGATAACTGTAAGAGAGAGAAATAATTTGAGAATAGTTTTCATAACAGAATAGAGGAAACAACTGTAAATGGAGCAAGCACTTTTCTTCAGTCCTGTGGTCTCTTCCTCCTGTTTGCCATGGTGGCAACTTCACCGCCACCTGGTCTGAAGGGATGATCAAAACATGCTCAGACAACAAAGATTTACATTATATAACCTGTCACAACACAAGGCAACATCTGGACTTTAAGACACAAAAAACCATTTAAGATTACTTTTGTGTGATATACATTCCAGGAGGCATAAGGCAATGAGAAACTAAGTTCATTGACCAAATACCTGTGAAAACACTGAAATTAAGGACAAGGTCTAATCTACTCATAACAGATTTAACTACCCCAGGGGTACCTCTATTTGTTCACATTTGAGCTGTCAGCCTCTTCTTGCAGGAAGGGGTCCTGAACAGACCATTCCTTTGAGGCTCAGTACTTTTTTCCTCTCCTTGTCCATTTCAGCTGGATGTCCTTCCAACAGGCACACTGGAAAAGCCTTCAAGGTGCACAGTTGTTGGAAAGGAAGCAGAAATTTCAGAGAAGAAAGGACATGCACAGGAGTAATGATTTTGTGTAGCTTTGATTTATTGACTAGTAGAGGTTATGTATGTATAGTTATTTAATGCCACTGGCTGGCTAAGCAAATTTGTTACCTAATTCAGAGTGCTCTGTGCTGCTGAATGGTCATTGTTCTGCTGTAGGCTTAACTACCTGGTGGATGGTCTACAGTTTTTAATACAAATGGAAGCTTTTTTTTAGTTTTTAAGAAGAAAATGTTTCATTATTTGCACACTCTCGGTATTAGCTATAAAACATCTCAGGGACACACACACAGAGAAATCTTCCTGCCATGGTCTTTTTTATTAAAAAAGTCATTTTGCTATTCAAAAATATTCCACCCAAAGTCCTGGCCAGGCATACTTTTTAAAAAAAGATGTATTTTGATATGCATTTAGGTCATCAGAGCCTTCCACATTTATATTTAGTTGGTACCTTTCAAGTTTTGCACTGAGCTGATGATTTGATGGTGGATCAGTCTAGCCAACAGACACTGCTCCAGATGGGTCCTAGGGCATATTTAGTACAAGCGAGGTGATAAGCTTGATGAGTTGACAGCCCTCTTTGATTTCCAATGTCAATGTTTCTATTTAAGTGTGTGACTCAAAGCTGTAATATTTCCACAATGACCCATGTCCCTCTGACATTTAAGGGATAGTCACTCAGACTGCAGGTGCTTTGTGATTTATGTCAGAACAAATGGAGCTATTCAATTTATCCTACATCCAGGACTTCATTACATAAATCCTGAACTAATCTTCTCTCTGTCAGAAATTAGACCCAGAACTATCTACCTGGAGAACATTTGCCTTTGCAGCAGTGGAAATCATCTACTCATATAAAACCTTTCAGCTGCCAAGGTGGAAGATCCTAGGAAACAGCTCAAGGAATCTTCCTTCCTCGAAGAGGCAGGCACAAATACGTCTTGATGCAGAGTTCCTGCAGGTGGTGACCACTGGTGCCAAGTTTCTCAGGAACATCACTAACTGACACACAGCTATGAGGAATCACAGAATGTTAAGGGTTGGAAGATACCTCTGGGGATCATCTAGTGCAAATCCCCTGCTAAAGCAGGTTCGCCTAGGGCAGGCTGCACAGGAACACATCCAAGTGGGTGTTGAAAGTTTCCAGAGAAACAGACTCCACAACTTCAGGGGGCAGCCTGTTCCAGTGCTCCATCACCCTCAAAGTGAAGAAGTTTTTCCTTTTGTTTAGGTAGAATTTCCTGTGTTGCTACTTTGTGCCTATTGCCCCATGTCCTATCACTGGGAAACACTGGAAAGAGATTGGCTCCATCCTATTGACACTCACCTTTTAGATATTTACAAGCATTATGAAGATCCCCTAAACAGCCTCAGGTCTCAGCCTTTCCATCTCAGTGAGATGCTCCAGGCCCCTCATCATATTTCTGGCCTTCCAATGGGCTCTCCCCAGTAGTTTCCTGTCTCTCTTGAACTGGGGAACCCAGAACTGGACACAATACTCCAGATGTGGGCTCACTAGGGCACAGTACAGGGGGAGGAGAACCTCCCTTTGCCTGCTGGTCACACTCTTCTCAATGCACCTCAGGATACCATTGGCCTTCTTGGCCACAAGAGCACACCGCTGGTTCACAGTTAACTTGTCCACCAGGACTCCCACATCCTTCTCCATGGAACTTTTCAGCATGTCAACCCTACCCTGCACTGGTGCATGGGAAGGCTCATGGTATGGGAATAATTGGCTTTTGTAACCCAGGGACTTCCCCCATCATAACCCTGATGATAAGGTCACTCTGTTAAGCGAAGAGATGCTACAAAAGCATCTCCTCACTGCAATACTTAGGAGAACAAAGATTAGAGAACAAAGCTTCTCCTCTTACACTCCCCTCATAGGAGAGCAGAAAGCGAAGGGACCATCACTACCTTCCCCAAGGCTGACCTCTGGAGGACAGCAGGGATTACCATGACATGCACACACATGTGCTGGAGGCGCAGCACCAGGACATGAGAAGTCCAGTTTCTCCACAAAATTAATCTGCTCACAAGTACCTTTGGACTGGCTTCTCACCAGCCCTCTTCACTGGGCTTTGCTTCAGTGGGTCTCAGTGCAATGTGTGGCTCCTAGCTGGCCATGTGAACACTAAAATCTCATCAAGAGATGAGAAAACACTGGTTCTTTTTCTGCAGTGTCACTCCATTTATTATTATGCAGTGTGTATTTACCACTAGTGCATTCAGTGGCAATTACTTTGCTACTGTAGACATTTTCCATTACCTGCTTCTCAACGCAAGCCACTCAACAGCACAAAAAGTGTCAATGAAGCTGAGTTCTGACCCATAGGAGGTTTCTTGGGAAGCACTGAAGTGGTTAATTTATACAGCTCTGGTAAGAACCAAAGTGCTTTATTACAAGAACATCACATAAACTCTCCCAAATGCAGGTATTTAATTGAGTCTTGAAAATCCTACTTGCCCACTCAGCTGGGACGAGTAATTATTTTTGATGGACAAATAAAATGTCATTAGTATTTCCATGCTGCTAAAGCTGGAAGATGAGTCTTTGTGGTGGGGCTGATAAATTTTCATGACGGTTTTGCAAAGCTGAATGAATAAATAGCTGCAGCTGTGCTTTTAGGACTACAAAGTCTGTCCTGACAGGTACAGCCACAACTCATACTCAACAAGTGTGAGTCCTTTGGAAACACCTATCCAGCTCAAGGTCTTTCTTGGTCTTTGCTGCTTAATAAGGAACAGTCATTACCTGAAAAGCCACCCTACAGTTGAGTTGTGTACCATGAGCAGAGTAGGACATTATTCAATGTGTACCTAAAACTCCCATTTACCTCATTCCAACATGAGTCTTGATCACATGAATCACTCCTCCTTAAGCTAAGTGGTATACCTTGTCTCCTGAAACACCTCCCAGATCATTCCTACTCTATCCTGAGTTCAGTTTTAATGGCTACAGGAACCCAACACCCAGATGAATCCTTGCACACAATGGAGACAGGACACAGCCTTGCCACATGCTGCAGAGTCTGTGCTAGGCTAAGGGAGGACACAGAGTCTTTCTTTAGAAGAACAGGCAGGAGGTCATTGGCAAGGAGCTGATTGCAGGAGAAAGATTTGAAGATTGCATTCATCTTCACAAGTCTTTAAAAAAAGTCTCATAAAAGGAAACCTTTGGCTTGTGAAATAGTAATAAGCACCAGCTCCTAGGATTAAATTGAGACTTGAAAGGAAAAGGGTGTCACAGCAGGGACAGTATGAAATAGATTGAAGCGCTCACAGTAGCTGTCTGAATTTGATTACAGCAGGTGTAATCAACCAGTGTAAGAAAGACATGAACTTGTTCTAGTGGGTCCAGAGGAGGGACACAAAGATGATCAAGGGGCTGGAGCATCTTTCCTGTGAGGACAGGTTGAGAAAGTTGGAAAGATGGAGAGTGACTCTTTATTAGGGTGTGTAATGGATGAGGGATAACAGTTTCAGACTGAAAGAGGGAGATTTAGGTTAGATATAAAGAAAAAAGTCTTTATTGTGAGGCTGGTGAGATGCTGAAATAGGTTGCCCAGAACAGTTGTGGATATGTTCTCCATGGAAATACTCAAGGTCAAGTTGGATGGGTTTTTGAGCAATTTGGTCTGCTGGAGGGTGTCCCTGCCCATGACAGGGAGGTTGGAACTAAATCCTAAGGGCTCCTACTCTTGCTATCCAATTCATTTTACAGTTCTATCATTCTATGATACATGCCCTCACTGAGACATACCCTCTGGCAGTCTCACACCATGAAGAAGTCTGCTTTGAGCTTCCAACATTTCCACCAGCATTCACACGCACCGAAGAAAGCTTTAAATAAAGTACACAGTCACATCCGTACCTTGTGCATCAGAGGTCACACCACAATCCTTTACTAAGGCAAAGGTATACACTGGCAAAGGTGATTGTTTGCACAGCAAGCAAGATGAGGGAGTTACCACCTTGCCCTGCACGGTGACTTTCTCACCCCTCCTGCTGACATACCTATGCCCACAAGTCCATGTGCTTTCTGTAAGGACTCAATACATCCTCTGCTAGTGGAAAGGTCAGCTAGCTACACTGACAAAAAACTCTTGCTGCATTTTAATCTGTTTCTTATGCTGGAGACTCTTCCAGGAGACCTCTGTTATAAAGCCTTTATAGTACGGAAGTGCTCCAAGATGCCAGAGAAAACAACGTCTGTTCACACACTGTGTATTTCTCTGTTCTTCTTTGGAAATAAGGATTGAGGAAACAACTGCAAGGTTTCTTATACCCTAATTAACAAGTGGACATTGTGACAGTGGTTACTTGCTAAATAAACCTGCAGCCTGTGAGACACAGGAAGAAAAAAAAACCCCATGCAACACATTTATCAGATGGACCAAAAAGAATGACAAGAAGATTTGCCTAGAAAATAATAAAGAGATGAGAGAAAAATGTAGATACTAACCTGACTTTTTAAAGCATTTTACTGACATGAATAGATATGTCAGAGAAAAGATTCTTTGGAAAGCACTTAAAATATGAATTGGAAAGCACTTCATTTGGGGAGAAAATAAGCAGTAGTTTCCAGCAGCTCCAACTCATCTACAGCAAAAATAAAAGAAATATAAAATAAGCCAAAACGAAACTTAACACCTCATGCCTACTAATAACATGCTCTGTTTCCCTCCTTCCTTTCTGTAGCCTTATTTCATTGCAGCTTCTTACCCACTACAATACTATCCTACTAACTTAGAAAGAAGCAGGCTCACATGCTTACATATCAATGTCCTGGCAGATAAAGCACAATATGGGGCACTAATGCTCAAAGGAGGAAATGAACCTTTCATTTGAAGCTAGAAGGAATTTGGTTTCATGTGCAGAGTGACAGTGTGCTGATCCCAAAGCACAGTGGTGCAAACCCAGAAACAAGCACAGCACCATAAGCTTTTTTTTAGTCTAGGATTATATGGGGCAAAAATAACTGCTATTTCTGCTGCCTTTCAAAGTCCATTAAGCACCTGAGTGCTTGCTGTGCTTCTGAAAAGTCTCCCTTATTTTTTAATCAGAGCAAGGCATTCTACAGGGGTGCTGTATTTATTAGCAACAAGATCTAGTGAGCAATGTCTGTTAATGCAACTTGCATCAAATACACATACACACACACACACACACACAGAGCAACACAGCTATTGCCTGAAGTTACAGAGTTACTCTTAAAAGGAAGAGAGCTTTCTTGGGTTCTTCTTATCAAGAAATAAATCTGCGTTCACATCACATCCCAGATGCAACCTAAACAAGTGTGAAGGGTTCCAAGCTTTGAAAGCATATGCACTCACCCGCCTTCATTTCATTTCCTAAAGCCATTAACTTTCATAGTCCTTTCACCTTGTGAATTCTCCAAACAACCACTCACACATCTTTATTTTGACTTACCAAGGTAACAACTCATTCAGCCATACCTGACCTAGTGAATTCATCAGCTGGTGGAAGGCTGCAACTCAAGACATAAAAACACAGCGATATTTTACCTGACACCCTTCCCAGCAGTCTATGCAAATATATACATTGCTCTTTGGGTATTCCTTTTTTATTGCAGCCAGGCACAGGAGGCTATCACAGTGGCATCAATAGCGTGAAGAGATACAGTCCAATGAATGTGCTGGATTGGAATTGTTCTGACAAGATTCAGTGTAATAAATACATAATGAAAATGACACCATGTTAATCACCAAAGCAAATTCCCTTACAGGCCCTAAGGCTTAGATGGGCTTATGGGCAGCACACCAGGCTTTGACAAAGTGCTGAAAAAAAGAGATCATTAGTTTGCCAGAACCATAAATCTAGCATGTCCAATTTTCCAACCACTGACAAATTATCCCAATAGAGTGTCTAAATTTTTCAGGCAGTATAATCTCCCGTAGCCTAATGGTAAAACTGCAGGAATCATAAGATGAACCCCAAAATGCCAGTTTATTTTATGATTTATTTTATAACTTGTTAAGAAAATTATCATCTTCCTGACCAAAAATGACTGCATCCCTGATCATGCTGCCAGGAAGAAAACTAACTGTATCAATTACTAAATCCAACCAGCAGGTAAGAGACTGCAAGGAAAGGGAACTTAACCTGGCATGTGCAGGGCACATGTCTCTCCCAGTGACAGCCCTGTGAATGTATCCACCAGCTTCAGTGAAATTAGGATTAATGCAAATAATTGTCTCCAATAACAAGACAGAAGAGCCAGCATGTCACAGGCAGTAAGTGGGATAAGAATAACACTGAAATTTGCTCAAGTGACTATCAAGTATCTTGAGACCAAGCACTCGCTGGTAACAGCAATGAAATGGCCAACAAGCCCAACGTAAATACATGTGAAGTGATGCACAAAGAAGAAGCAGTCCTCAAGTTTACAGAGACAGTGATGGGTTTTCAGCAATTAGGAGCAGTCAAGGATGCAAATCAAATACTGAGAATTATTAGGAAAGAAATAGAGAACAAAACAGGGGAAAAAAACCCCCACAACATACAACTGTATAAATCTATGGGACACGCTCATCCTGAAGTCAGTTCCCAGGCTGCTCCCTGCCTTTAAAAGGATGTCATAGAAATGAATAACATACAGACAAGGGTAAGAGAGGTGACTGAAGACCGACACTGCCTTCTACACAAGGAATCACTATATAAACTCAGACTCTTTAGCCTTGTCACTATAACAAGATGTGGAATGGAGAGGTGAGCAGCAAAAGCTTGTTTATTCCATGTTCCAATATAATAACTATGCAACATCACATAAAATGGCCTAAAAGATTCCCTGGATTCATAAGGTATTGAATAAATTCATGGAAAATAAATTCATTTAGGACTACTAAATGCGCTGAGAGCTCTGGCACATTAAATTGCTGGAGGCTAAAAAAGATGTTCCTGAATCCTGAAAATCTATGAATTTCAAGATGTTTGGTTAGCTAAACAACCAAATCAGAAAAGACTGTGTTGGTTTTACGTTATCCTCTTTAAAATTTATTAGTTATTTAGCTATAGAACAGGAAAAACCACTATGGCCAGAATTTGCAGAGGATTAAGATGCTGAAATGAGTTTTGTCCTCAAACAGAAAAGCCAAATACACAGGAGACAAGGCTGGTTTGCAAACAGCTTCAGAACAGATGAAAGGGTCAAGTTGATGGGATAAACTTATTTTAATTGCTCATTGATCCATCTCTAGTGATACTATAGTAGAGCATTCCCTATTTCTCATACTTTATCACGGAAGCTCAAAACAGTCTGATGTACTGTCTTCATCATCCAGAAAATGAGTTGTTGATAAGATTGGGGTATTTTTCTTCAGGAAAAGAAGTTGGCTGGATATATTCTAATAGCTTTAGACCTTTTCATGCCTTATACTGGAGTTTGGATTGTCACAGCAACAGATAATCCAGAAGTCCATCAGAGTGATCAAAACATGCATGACTTATCGGTGTGCTTCTTAAAATGTCAGTTAGCTCAGTTAAATCATACTTAAGCTGTAACAACCTCCCTTCACAGCAGACAGCACTAAGAGTTGTTCATGTTTTGCATGATAACCTTGGTAAATATCACCAGACTAAGAAATCCAAGCATATCACGCTAGCAGCAGCACCCTCATTTACTCATTTTCATTTAATGATTTTGCTAGATACGGACTCACCACCAGAAAAATCTTTTGTCTGCTGCATAAGAGCTATAGATCTTCTCCCAGAATTGCCTGGGCAGATAACAACTCATGATCTTTCACTTTGTTTACTGGAACCCATAGGGAAAACATTTTCTGTTTAGGTCTTCCTCTGCTAGCCAAGCAGTAAATGGGACCTCTTCTGGGAAAGCAATCATAGCAGCTACCACCAAAGCTTTCTGTGACTCACCCTCTTATTCTTGTGTCCCCCACATTAACATAAAACACAGTGAAGATATCCTCCTTTTAGTCTAAAGCTGGAAAAGCTCTAAAGTAACAATAATCTCCACAGGCACCTCTGTAGGTAATTTTGCAGTAGGGAGGAGTTGTTATGATGATGATAGAGGATGGTGCCAGGCAATGCAGAATCAATCACTTTTATCATTTAAAGAACCAGAATTCTTCAAAATGGGCATTTATAAGCTCAGGGTTTGTTGGTAAGCTGTTTGCCTGCAGTAGACACTGCAGACTTAATCCAAAGGGGTGTCTGAGAAACAGGAACAACAGTTAAGGATGCTGTGCCCTGAACTGACTCCGTGGGACCTTATCAGCAGTATGTAGATAGGTCTTGCTACACAACTCTGTTGTTTTGCTTTTCTTTCCATAGCACATGGAATGTACTTTCCACAGCAATTGGAATGTACTTTCCATAGCAATAAAATCTACAGTAAAACAGTTGAAGAAAGCCCTTCCAGCACTATTTCCCAACTACCACTGACAGATATTTGTCTTCTCTGTCCTGAATCATTCTCTTTATAACAAAGTACTCCATAATCTTTCCTCAACTCATCTATTATTATAAAGTTTCTCCTAAAATCTAAGCAAAATCTCATTTTTTTTTGCAAACTAAGATTTTCCAGAAGAAATTTTTATTACAAAGAAAAGTCATAGTATGGCTAGATTTTTTTTTCCAGGTTCCCCAATTTTCTGCCAAGCATTAGGGCCAGCACTCGATTTCAGACTTCTCTGATACCAGAGAGAGCTAAATGATTACTTGCCATAACTTAAACACAACATATCCATTAATATACCCTGGAATGAGTATTACCACTACTGCAACTGCACACATTTTGGATCTATATTTAACTTGTCACCCACTGTATATATAAGCTACAAATTCCCTTTTCTTTAGAGCTGCTTAGCCAATTATTTCTCCATTTCATCCTGGCATCATAGGAATTTCCTTCCTAACTACCATACTTAGCACTTTTTTTTAATTGACTTTTATGTTATTGATTTCACACTGTCACTCAAATTTATCATGATCATCTGAAATTCTATGCCTGTTCTCATAGAAAGTGCTTGCAATTACCAGTTTTGCAAACTTTAATGGTGCTTCTTATTCTGTTATGCAAAATGCTTCCAAAACAAATATGGAACTGTAGCACAAACTCTCTCCTCCTCCTATTAAATTATCAGCCTTTTTAAAAGGAGTGCAAGCACATGGGAATCTATAGTAAGTTATAATTATTGTAAGTAAGGCCTTCCTATTAAAAGAAACAGAGAAAAACTTCCTCACTTCTGAATATGACCAACTCAAAGGCATTCCTCCCCAGTATCTCCTTCCAGGAGTTCTTCTAAAACAAATGGCTGAACATAACCCTTTGTAGGGGTCCTACAGTGCCCTTTACATGCTGACACACCACTCCCAGGGGAAAGAGGCAATTAAGCAGGACACTTACAAAGCTATAAATTCCAGATTGACACTAACATTAAGCTGGAGTCCTGCTCTGTTTGGCAGCCAAACATCTGCATCAATGCAGATGAAAACGAGCTGTCCAGCACAAGAGAATTGCCCATACAGCGTGAGTTATGAGCTTACAGCTAAATCACTCAAATAAATCTGCTTAAAGAAGTGGTAGCCTGTTCCTGATGTGCCTACTTCATTATTTAACACGGGAATATAACTCCTCACTCTTCTCACAGATACCATCAGCTATCCATAAAGAAAAATTGCCAAGCTCAATGCACATTTCCTTGCCAAATTAGTTCAGAAACAATGGGCTTTCACTTCAAACAAAAGTCAGGAAACATGACATGACTCTGCAAAACATTCATCTTCCACTTCAAAATATTATCATCAGATGATAATATTCTGAACATTTCTTCTGACACTACTGAGCAAGCTTGAATTCTTCACTTTCTCTAATCAGAGACACAGATCTCATTGGGTTCAAAACACCACTTTAGGCATGAAGTGAACATAATCTCCCCATTTAAGGCCCCCTTACATAGCTACAGTCCCATACTATCTGGGAGACTTGAGAAGTGCTTATACTTATCCTTACCATGTGCCCAGGTGATAAGGAACTCTATTATCGTCCTTTTGCAGTGGAAGACTGAAAGCCCAATGGATGAATAACTCTCTATCCATGCAGTAGAGTTCAGAATAATGAGCTCCTAAGTTGAAGCATCCTGAGTCTGTCCGGGAGTCCACTGAGAGATGTATTTTGGGGTCAATTGTCACTTGAGCACAGCATCCTGCCTTGATAACCAGGCCTTGCACAACCATAACATGCACCAGCAATACTGGATCCAGTGACTCCCGTCCACTGTACAGATTTCTTCTGTACTTACAGATTCATCTGTCAGTGTAGACTATTGCATGCCCTCAGCTATTATTTCCTCCATGCTATCTTCTGGATTAGGATCACTAGAAAAGTGCAATGAGCTCTGATACTGCTAACACAGAGAAGGTTTTTAAGAGTCATTCAGATAGCAGCAAAACTCAGACCACATTCCCAGTGTGGTCAGAGAGAATAGCTCATTTCAAAGTATGCCCAGCAGTTAAAACACCAGTTGAGATAATTAGCATTTATTCAACATTATTTTCTACCTTAAAAATATCACTTTGTAGAGTTACACCTTAGACAACCCAGATCAGTGCCAATGTACAACTCTTCAAACACTACAGCATCACTATAGCAGAAAGAGAGAAGTAAAATGGGTAACTTCTGCAATGCTGTTTCTCCTGATGGGAGAAAATGTTCAGATCAAGTTTGACCTAAAGGACCTGCGGCAGTGGCAAATTAACTGCTGCACTGCATCCTTTTGGTCAAACTCCATACCATTAACCAGCCTCAAATTTCCTCCCCACGCAACAATCACTGTAAATAATTTTGTCCAAGGCTACCCCCTGCCCAGGAATACACTCATCTACACCATGGCTGAAGCGAGAGTGTTAGCAGAGGTGTAAATAGTTGAAGAGTAACCAACACACCAAAAAGAAAAGAAAGCAATCACATATGAAGAAAACATTCCATGTCAGTATAAGGCAGAAAGGGCAAATCAGATCTTGATAACTCAATATAGTAACCTGTCCTGCAACAACGCCCCCAGTTATCCAGCTCCAACACAACGTGAAATGGAAATGACAGAGAAGAAATAATGGTGCCAATCAACCTGTCTGAGCAGGGAGCACTGAAACACCTGTCATACCCAGGCCTGTGCAGGAAAACTCCAGCACGCACTCCTTTCCCAGTCTTCAAGACTTCAAGAGCTTCTTTGCTCAGCACTATTCCTCCTGAATTCCCACCTTCCTGGAAGAAAGAGCTCTGCCTACAGCAGTACCCACCCTATAAGCAAAACACAGAGGTTTCTGGTCACCCTGGGGAAGTTTTTAATCTTCTCCTGGCAGACACTAGGGCATCTTCAGCAAAGATTAGAGGCTGCTCTCAGCCACACCTGATGTGTCTCCAAGAGACTTTTTCATCCCTGCCTCTTCTCAGGTAGCAAGAGCTCGCAAACTGGTTGGAGCCCAGTTCTTGGGCTTCAAATATTGCCAGCCACAGCAGCATGCTCAGGGTGCTGAGCACCCACCCCAGCCCACCTACCTGTTCCACTGGAGCTGCCTCCTCTACAAAGAAGTCTTCCATTGCTGCAGCTGCTCACGTCTGTGCAAGGAACCGGGGCGAGGGGCGGGGATGGGGGTGGAGGGGAATCCTGGAAACTGGCACAACCTAGATACACAGACTGGCAGAGCGACCAACGTTGAAAAAAATCTTAATTAATTACACAGAATCCAGCAAAATTCTGAACCACTGAGCTGACTCCCGGCTTGGGTTTTTGTGTGGGTTTTTTGTGGTGTTTTTTTTTCTCAAGTGCTCATTACTCTGACGAGGCAGAAGGTACTTTCAAAGGGTGTTTGCTCTCTGCAGAGAAGCAAGCAAGGATGGCAGCCATCCTTTGAAGAAGACGCACCAGCAGCAGCAATGTGCCTTGGCATGAAGCTAATACAAGTCCAGAAGGTGCTTTTTATTAGTAGTGGTACCGAAAAAGGGGCTGTCTTTTAACCATTTCAGTGCTTTAGTGGCATTTAGATGAGTTGTTGGGAGAGCAAATGTTCCTCTGGAGCAACAGTAAATGGGAGAAGTAAGACAGAGGCATCCTGTAATGGTACACCGAATGAGGACAGGCTTTGTAAAGGCTGATCTTGTGCCAGCAGTTGTGACCAGGCACAAGTCAATAGCTTTGATCTACTCCAAAGGGATGAAAGTCCTACCAGAAGAATGCACTGCCTCGTCTTCATCTGCATAAACACCACGGGCTAAGCTCATGTAGCCACAGCATCATGGAATCATCTCAACGGCGTTACAGAATCACAGAAACACAGAACTGCTTTGGATGGAAAAGACCTCACAGATCCTCTAGTCCAAACATTGACCTACCACCACCATGGCCATTAAACCATGTCCTAAAGCAAACTGAATTTTTTACTGGCAAAATTCCCTACTGATTCGTATGCATCAGGATCAAGCCTGCAGGCATGGGTTAGAGCAACTCTCTGGGGAAGATCAGGTCTTGTTAGAGTAGCTAGAGGTTTCCTTAACTCACAAGGAAAGTATTTAAAATAACCCAAGTAGTTGTGAAAAGCAGCAGAGGATTCCTGAAGTAATAAAAATTTGTTCCCCAAAGAGCATGGCATTGGAAAAAAATTGTTAATTGAAAAGTAAGTGATGTGGGATGGAGAGTCATATAACCAATGAAGGGTAAATACACTTAGATCTTCACAGAAACAAAATGAGATTAAATCTTTTTCAGCCTCCTCATCACACATTTCTTCCCAGCAATCATGCAAGACATATTTTATTAACAAAAGTGGAGAAAATAAGACTTTCGAAGTTCAAGAAACTCCAATGAACTCTCTTTGTGAGGGTTTTTTTGGGGGGAGGTTCACCTCCTTTGCTCCTTTCTTCCCACCCCCAGCTTCTCCAGGGGGGCTGCACCCTCCCCTTTCCCCTGCTTTAATTTATTCTCCAGTGGAGCTGCTGGGAAGCTTTGGGAAGCTCCTGGAGAGGAATTCCTTGCAATTTCTGGCCTGCATTAGGAATAGTGTGGCCAGCAGGAGCAGGGAAGTCATTGTGCCCCTGTACTCTGCATTGGTTAGGCACACCTTGAGTATTGTGTCCAGTTCTGGGCCCCTCAGTTTTGGAAGGACATCGAGACACTTATGTGTGCAGAGAAGGGCAACAAGGCTGGTGAGAGGCCTTGAGCACAAGCCCTATGAGGAGAGGCTAAGGAAGCTGGGGTTGTTTATCTTGGAGAAGAGGAGGCTCAGGGGAGACCTCATGGCTCTCTACAACTACCTGAAAGGTGGTTTGAGCCTGGAAGGGGTTGGTCTCTTCTCTCTAGCAACCAGCACCAGAACAAGAGCACACAGTCTCAAGCTGCACCAAGGGAAATTTAGGTTGGAGGTGAGGAGGAAGTTCTTCACTGAGAGAGTAATTTGTCATTGGAATGGGCTGCCCAGGGAGGTGGTGGAGTCACGGTCCCTGGAGGTGTTCAAGAGGGGACTGGATGTGGCACTTGGTGTCATGGTCTAGTCATGGGGTCTGTGGTGACAGGTTGGACTCGATGATCTTTGAGGTCTCTTCCAACCTTGGCGATACTGTGATACTGTGATACAGAAAAGAAAACAGCAATTTGTTTGCAAGCCTACTGCAAGAAAATAAGAATAAACAAACAAAAAACCCAACCACCTTTTGGGTTCATTACTATAGAAATGACCTTAAAAACCTGCATTTTCAGGAAAATGCCACGGGAGAAATAATGTATTATTTTGTTTAGCAATATCAAAAGCTATCATTTTGTGCAACAACCTGGGGCTACAGCAAAGCATATTCCCATGAATAATTAGCATTTGGCATTAAGAAGTATTTTATTAAGAAAGCTGCCGCAGCTCAAATGGCACAACTCGAAGCGTTGGATGTCTAGTAATGAAAGGTTAAGATGGCTGCTGGTCTTGCCCTATTAATTTGTCTTTTTGGAGTTAAAAATCAGAACCTTTTCATTGCTGTCAAATTTCCTTTTAATATTAAGGAAGCTGAAGTTACATAAAAAAATTCTGTGCAAGAAGAAAAAACAGATGGAAAATATCAGCACAAAAACAATTATTTGCAGTGTTCTGACTTCAAAAATAGCACTTTGCCCTGTTAATAAATAGCAGAGTGGAGGAAATCACAGAAGCAAAATCTTCATTTCAAGGATACAAGCCTTCTGGTACCACACTTGATGCTTCACAATCTATATTTTAAAGGGCAGATTTTGCCACATTTTAGTATCTATAAGAATTTTCACCATAAAAGCAAAAATCTTATGATCTTTTTTTTTTCACCTATTTGCAAGTAGTAAAGATTTCCTTTGTATTTTTGAAAGTTGGGTGCAGAAGAAAAGCACACAGTTTACAACACATTACCTCTGCTGGCATTGAGGGGTTTGGAACACAAACCCTATGAGGAGAGATTGAGGGAGCTGGGGTTGCTTAGCCTGGAGAAGAGGAGACTGAGGGGTGACCTTATTGCTCTCTACAAGTATCTGAAGGGAGGTTGTAGACAGGCAGAGGTTGGTCTCTTCTCCCAGGCAACCAGCACCAGAACAAGAGGACACAGTCTCAAGCTGCACCAGGGGAGGTTTAGGCTGGAGGTTAGGAGGAAGTTCTACACAGAGAGAGTGATTGCCCATTGGAATGGACTGCCTGAGGAAGTGGTGGAGTCACCATCACTGGAGGTGTTCAGGAGGACACTTGATAGGGTGCTTGGTTGCATGGTTTAGTTCATTAGGTGGTGTTCGATGATAGGTTGGACATGATGATCTTGAAGGTCTCTTCCAACCTGGTCTGGTCTAGTCTATTCTATTCTATTCTATTCTACTCTACTCTACTCTACTCTACTCTACTCTACTCTACTCATTTCCAGAGGACTTGAGCAGAGGAAATTATTAGATACCAGTTTCTCTGCAATAACTCTGCACACATCCACCTTCATGACCTGTCACTCAGAGGTAAATGTAAAGCAAGCTGCGCTAATCAAGCCCGGACTGATTGAATGATACCTCGAGTAAAAGAAGGACAAGTTACCTCAAGGAGTTGATGGTGGAGTAAGACAGATGCAGCTGTTCTGAAGTAATTCCTGTACTGCAATAACAGTTTCATGTCGCAAAGCTTTCACAAATCAGAGAAATTAACAGAGCAATCAACTACAAAGGACATTTATAGTCATTTATCCAGAAATTCTGAGAGCTGCAGGTCTTCTCTGAATTTTAATTGTTTTGATTAGATGGTTAATTAGTCCTGACTAAAAACTTCCCCAAGATGAAGTTCATCATAAATAACTCATGGCAAGTTTTTCAACTGCCAGGCTACAATTACCTGCCTCATTTAGAAACCTTTTCCTACCTTCAATTTCCTTTATTATGCTCTGTATGTCACTTTTTCAAGCAGATCAGAGAGAAACCATAGAGCCCTGAACTTTCACTTCAACAAACTTAACCCTTCAAACTCACTCAGATCCAGGAGGCATATCTTCCCTTCACTTATTCAACTTCACAGCTTCTCTGAGTCCTCTTCATGGTGTTCAACATTTTTTTCTGAAACATGAACACTAATCAATTGTCTAATTTTTAATTAAGGATCCCATCAGGGTCAGTCACAGAGCTACCTTAATCTTGTTCTTCCTGAAGAATTGGACATGCCAATGCATAGAGAGATTGTCCTTCACTTGATATTTCTCAATGACACCAAGTCTTTTTTTCCATAGACATAACCTCCATCAACCTTCAAAATATGACCATATTTTTTATTGCCATATCTAGCTTTCTTGAAATAGACAGCTTTTGTGTTCTTTCAGCTTGCCACTACCTCCCAGCCATCCTGGATCTGTCTCATTACTTTTAGTATTGACACAAACATCAGTTGAACATCAACAGAAAACTTTGTCTGGCTTTGCTTCAAGTATTCCTATGGGTGATTTACAGAAGGTTTGAGATGATGGACCAGGAACCAACCACACTCACCCTGTGATGATTCTCCATGTGTAATTACATCCTCTGTCATTGGCCAGAGGATAGTCTAACCAGGCTGCACATGTGGATCTAGTGTGCTTGAAGTGTTTTGAATGCCATGTGGGACTGTGGAAGAGTGCCAAGAAACTCTCAGATGTTACCCCAGATACATTACCCCAGTTTAGACAGTTCTTGGGGGACAAAAAATGTCTGATGAGATCTGATCTTTAGGATGTCATCATCTTTGTCTTTCCTTAACAAAGGTTTAGAAAAATTCAGTCTTCTAATTTATTGTCATGATTGCTACCAATATTTTTTTCTTTGATCCCATCCTGAATTAGTATTTTTGTATTTCTCATCCCCTCCCTCTTTGCATTTAAAAATTCCCTTGTGCTTTTGCGCTAAAACAGATAGCTTAGAAAAGCAAACTGCTACTTTCTAGACTGTGGGGTCAGGTCACTTAGAGCGAGGTCAGGTACTTAGCAGAACACATCGTGAGAGATCCTCTTGTCAAAATGAGGGTGTCTAAACATTTCTTGAGCTTCAGTTCACTGAGGTTCGTGGTCTTCAGCAGTTGTTGGGAATTCTGCATTCAAACTGGCATTGAAAAACCACAGCAAACCTCTGCCAAAGTTGTATGCCGTTGGTCGGACTTTCTCTTTTGAGACTATGTCACTTCTACTTCATTTCTGATTTATGTGAAACTATAAACTAATCCAGCCTTGCTTGAAGAAACCACAACGAATGGAATGGAATGGAATGGAATGGAATGGAATGGAATGGAATGGAATGGAATGGAATGGAATGGAATGGAATGGAATGGACCAGACCAGGTTGGAAGAGACCTTCAAGATCATTGCGTCCAACCTATCGACTAATCCAACACCACCTAATCAACTAAACCATGGCACCAAGCACCCTATCAAGTCTCCTCCTGCACACCTCCAATGACGGTGACTCCACCACCTCCCTGGGCAGCCCATTCCAATGGGCAATCACTCTCTCTGTGTAGAACTTCTTCCTAACATCCAGCCTAAACCTCCCCTGGTGCAGCCTGAGACTGTGTCTTCTTGTTCTAGCACTGTTCTAGACAGCCTCACTTTTGAGAACTTCTAGCCAAGAGAGTTTGACTTTTCATTGGCCTTTCTCATAAATATTCTGCATAGGCCCAATGACGAGGAACATGTGTGTGGTGGCATTGTCAAACACCATGACATGCAATCAGGAAATAACAGCAGTGGTCTCCCAACCCCACCAAACTCAACCAGGGAACAGGGCCATGAGAAGATGCTGAAAACTTCAAATACTTTCATCTTTGTTCAAGGTACAGTACGGACAGGAAAGAATCATAACCTTTTCCAGTCCTTTTTTCAGCACTATTTCTCACTTTGTTTCCTTCTTCCAAGTGTTTGTATGAAAGTTAAAGTAATTGATAAGTGATTTGCTGATTGTTGCATTTGTAAACAGAGAGTTTAGGATGGAGGAATATTTTTTTTCAGAATCCAAATAGCACAGCTCAGTTTTATTCCTTCTTTGATACTGTTCTTCTTTATGTTGCTACGGTATGTGTGCTCTATGTGAAAGTGAGGTTGCCATGGAAACTACTCATTATTTTTCAATAGTAGGCTAGCTACTTAAAAAAAAAGTCCTACATCTTTTTAATCCCTAGAGAGTCCTAATTTATCCTGTACACAGTCTTTGCTTCTTGACAGTTCCTTTAATATTCAGTGCACTGCAGAGCACATTAATCTGAACATGTCTAACAAATCCACAACTTACTTCTGAAATCAACTTTCCAGCAAAGTTTGGTTCTAAAAAAAAAAAAAGGGAATAATTTTTAGCTCAGCTTTTACCTAGTTATATTTCTCTGAAATGTTATGGGTATGAACAGCAAAGCCAAGAGCAGATCTCTGCAAGAGTCGCACTGCTTAGAGAGCCTGGCAGGGAATAAAAAACCCAAAACAACTTTATCTGCAATAAAAGGTAAATCTGTAATAAATGGGAAAAGCTGCAAGAAAGGAGGATGGACCATGGTCAGGAAGTGTTAACCTGAATTTAGGCTTAACTCCTTCCATTGCCACAAGTTTCCACACCCAGCACAGGCAAAGCTCTCAGTCTCCTCTTCCCTCAATTCACCACCTATACAATGGTATTTGGAGCATTCCCGACTTGACAGATTAATTTCACCAGTGATCTTCTCAAGCATTAAAGTAACAAACCACATCAGGGCAGTTGGTGGGAAGGAGTTGTGGGACTTTCCAGAACTCCAGACTGTCACCATGTGGCACATCTGACTACTTCTCTGCTTACACATCACATTGCCTCTTCTTTTTTTCTTCTTTTTTTTTAAAGAAGCAAAAGAAGCAACCATTCATAACAAATTTGTTGACATCTTCCTACCCAAATCCTTCTATATTATTGGGTTGAGTGAAAGAAATTTGTTGGTTGAAGGTCTCTTTGAAAAAGACTAGCCTCTTCCAGGAAAAAAATATTCATTCCTCCTGAGGATGTGACTGTTCCTTTCCAAGGATCTGACTATTCCTACATTTCTCACTATTTATTTGAAACTGAGCAGTGGTGTCTCAGTGGAGCAGCTCTTATCAGAAACAGAGAGAAAACTGAAAGAGCAACAGTAGCTAATTCTCTCATCCCCTCTATATTAGGCATGCCTGAAGCATTGGTTGTGCTTCCTTAGATTGCTGCAGACTTTAACTGCTTCAATGAATGGCAAAAGTCATTTGAGCAGCAACAGGAACTCCAGAGTGCAATGAAAGGAGAATTAGTCTAACACAAAAACAAACTCTCTCAATCATCTCAGAGACTGCAAACAACATTTTCATGGTTGTCACTGTGATTCCTTTTTTCCCCAGTGACTTTTTCCTCTAAATAACCCTGCACACATTTCATGTGTGCAATCACATGTAAAGCTGATCTAAATTCAGCCACAGATGAGAGCAGCTAAAGGGAAGCTTTTAAAGCTCACAGGTTCAGATCTAAGTCTTCTTATATACGATCAGCTTTCCTTTCTGGGATTTTTGAAAGGAATCAGTTTTCTTACTCAGTGCCTGTGAGTTCTTGCATTGTGCTGTTTATTTTAAAAGAAGGGAAAACATGGGGAGGTTTCATGTAGTTCAACAAACTTTCCCACTAGAACATTACTCACAGATATTACACTTTAATATCAGATCAAACAAATAGTTCAGTAATTTGCCACACACAGTCTAGACATTTTAAAGCCTCAAAAGCCCTATGAGGAGAGGCTGAGGGAGCTGGGGCTGTTCAGCCTGGAGAGGAGGAGGCTCAGGGAGACCTCATTGCTCTCTACAACTACCTGAAAGGTGGTTGTAGCCAGGAAGGGGTTGGCTTCTTCTCCCTGGCGGCCAGCACCAGAACAAGGGGACACAGTCTCAAGCTGCAAGAGGGGAAGTTTAGGCTCGAGGTGAGGAGAAAGTTCTTCACCGAGAGAGTGATTCGTCATTGGAATGTGCTGCCCGGGGAGGTGGTGGAGTCGCCATCCCTGGAGGCATTCAAGAGGGGATTGGATGTGGCACTTGGTGCCATGATCTAGTCGTGAGGCTTGTGGTTACAGGTTGGACTCGATGATCTTCGAGGTCTCTTCCAACCTTGGTAATACTACTACTAAATGTCTCTATCATTGATTCAGGTAAAAGACTGCCAGCAAAGAAGACTCCCTAGCCTTCTTTGTCTGGTATTTATTACAATGCTAGGACTAGAAAGTTCAGAGTTTATTCTTGATCACTGAACTGAAACTCCTTCCTGCAAGAGTTTTCACAGCTCAGAAAAAACCTTCGTTGTAGTTCTTTCTGTATTTCAATTTCACTGTGCTGAACTCAACCACAGTTTTGCTATTTCCCAAAAGAGGGAATGTGGCCAGCAATGATTTATCAAAACCATATTTTTGAAAATGAAAACATAGTCCCTGGACCTACAATGCTTATAAATATATCCTAAAGAGCTTAACTGAAGCAGAGTTGGTGGTATGTTGTAGGTGGAAACACAGAATATTTTTTTTTTTCCCAAGGAGATTCAAGTAAGAAAGCCAAAGGTGAAACTGAGAACAGCTGAATTTAAGTGGGGAGGGGGAGGGCAGAGTGATTGTAGTGTGTGATACACTGACATCTTCAAAATACCTCCTCGGGGGCTCTGTAGAGCTTTCCTGTCTTACTTCCCTTAGAAAGAATTTCTGCTCAGCAAACCCTGCCCTCTGCTGACTAAATGCCATTAGTGCCGCACATATATGCACATTAGGGTTCTTGCCGGCTTGCACAAAGCTTGCAATGAGAAATGCAAGCAAAAATCCGTTCAGCTCCATGCTTTGAATTTTATTGATTCCCTCCTATGGCATTTGTAAAACAAAACCAAACAAAAGCCCTAAGGAGCACTGTGCGGTACATATGCAAACAATTCAGGTCATGATCACCCTTCTTCTCTTCAGAGGAAATAAGCAGTCTTTCCAGGCTGATCACACAGTCCTACAGTCCAGCTTCCTCCTTCTGCCACCTAAAGAACTGACTTCTCAGCCAGTCAGGCTGCTGTATAGAAGAATATCCTTGAGCCCATCTCTGACCCCACATCTGCAAGGCTGAGATACACACCACACTCTGGGCTGTGCTACTTTGAAGTCGCCATGACACCAAGCAATACTGGCAAACCCCCCCCCAAGTTACGGGGAGAATAAATTATTGGCATAATCAGGGTCCTACACATATCACATTTGTACAACTGAAATCTTCCTCAGACAAAGGGAAAACTGTGAAATCCAGATATGCACATGATCTTTAGCAAAAGTATTTTTTTAAGCCTTCATATTCAACAGCTACATTTAAAGCCATTTTTCTAAACAGGTTAGCACAAAAAATCAGTTTCTATCTGAACCACAGAAACAGTGCATGCCTCCCTCCCACTGTGCAAACAATCACATGGTTGTGGCATATATACCTTTACAATTGCTATAAAACAAAATCCAAGTAGTCACCAAAACCAACATAGCATTGGAGGGGCAGAGATCAGCAGGCCACCAGACTTTTAGAGTGGTGGCCAGAATTTGCTGACGTGCTGGCAACACTGCTGAGAACTGCCAGGTGCACATACTGCACTTCTCTTTCAAAACTGAGGAGTTACCAGAATTTTCAGTGGGTTCATTTGTTGTTGCTGTAATGTGGGGTTTTTTCCCCCTGCAGATGGCTAGGGAGCAGTAAGGCTTGGTACAAAGCTTGTCATGCTGAGGCACATCAGTACAGGCAGGTAGAAAGGTCCATAAATCAACATTTCTTCCCTGCCCAGTGGCTCCACAACACAAGCTGCCAGTCCCAGGCTCAAAGCTGCACCACAGAGGCAGAGTTGGGTGCAAAGTTGCAGGGAAGTCTTAAATAGAGGCTCCGTGTGACCCACAGAGCACTTAGCTCAGGCTGGATGATAGCTAAAGGACTGGAAACAGCTGAGAAAACCAGTTAACTGCATTTCCTGTTCTCATTATCACAGGACCCACTTGCTCCAAGGTGCTACAAAGATGGCTTGAGAGGTATTAGGCTGACATACAGTCAAACCATGGCCTGCTTCTCCATCCTCTGCCAGTGACACAAATGTCTGTGGAGCCACAGGGCAATACACAGTGGGGAATCTAGAAATAGCCCCAGTTGATGGTTGGGCTCCATGATCTTGGAGGTCTTTTCCAACTGAAACAATCCTATGATTCTAGGAAAGACAAGTTTTACCCTGCCCCAGAACTCTCCCTCTGCTCCCAGGACAGAAGCAGAGGTGACAGTTTATTAATTTCGGTTCCCCATTATTGCCATGAGAGATACAAAACCAATTAAAACATCTCTTAACCCCCATCCAGCGGATGGGCTATGTAGAGAAAAGTACTACTGCTCAGTGAAATGAAAGCTGCCTGCTTAAACCTGAGCCCTACCACGCAACTCAGCAAGGCTGTTCCTCTGCCCTCAGGGAATTCACCGGAAAGTGAGACACCTGCAGAAAGCCAATGCTGCAAGAGCAGTGCGAGTCCTCCTGCGGCTGCTTGGGGATGTGACTCTGCACAGCCGAAGGCAAAAAGCATGCCACATGTAAGAACAGTGCCATCTTGTTAGTGCACCAGGTGAAGGCAAAGCAGGCACAAAACCCACCAAATAAAGCAGTAAGAACAACAGAGCTCAAAGCACAATCAAGAGAACAATTACCAACGCGAGAGGAGAGACATTTTATGCTCTGCTACTTTCTCTCAGTCACAGGGCTACTGCTAATTAGAACAGATACAATTTTCAGGCAGAGTGTGATTTTCAAGCTGATGATGTCCTCAAAAACCTTTTCTGGCTTTCATTGTAATTCATGGCACAACAGTTTGCACTTGTTTTCCCTGACTCATCAAAGCCTTAATATGTGCTCAGTTTTAAGCACATGCTTAAACCATAATGTTATGAGAATATGGATCTTTTGCTGAGCTAAGAGTCCCATGAGGAATGACCAGAGCTCCTGCCCCTAAGCGTGGGGGACAGACTGTGTAAGCTGACTGCCAGCAGCCATACATCCAACACCAAGGCCAGGTGGATCTCTGGAAGTGTGGGCACAATTGATGCATATTTAAAGTAGATGTGGGCACAGACTCAAGTCAGTGTGACACTGAAGAGGCATAGATCTGATATAGAGTTGAAGAGGTGTCATCACTTAACAGGTAACACAGAAACAGCAAAAGTGTTGCACAACTAGCACTTGGAGCAGCAGGAGAATCCAGAGCATCCTGTCACCTATCTAGCCAGTACTACAAGCTTGGGCAGTTAAGTCCAGCACAGTTTGCAACAGAAAGATCCCACAGCAACAGGAAAAAAATGATCAGTCAGGGAGATGAGCTCTGTCACTGGCAAATGCCTTGAGGGTGACAAATCGTCAGGAGGCAACTCAAAAAACAATGATCTTCTAAAATCTTTTATTTGAGGCACCAGCCTCCTAACAGTTAGGACTGAAATTGTGCAGCAAAAGGGCCAAACCAGCCAATGTAGAGAGTAGCTTGGGCCCTACATTTGCAGTTGAGTATAAACAGCCTGGCTTCATCAGCCCATGTAAGCCACTGCTGTGGAGGGCAGTGCTAATGCAAAGCAGGACTTCTGATGCTGCAACAATCATCAAACTGCTGGTTTACTGAAGACATGCTGAATGGCTTGGAGACACAGAGAACATTTGTTTACTGCTGCCAGTGCTGAGCCCTGCTCTTAGTATCAAAGTAATGGAAAATGAGGGAGAAAAAGCAACAGGTAGTTTACTTGTAATTGTCTTGCCTGCAGTTCTGTCACTTGCTTTATAGTCTTGATTTTGTCTCCTTACCGGCTCCTGCCATAAATTTCTGGCTATGCTTGTAAGGCCTTTTACCTGTACATCAGTGCCCAAGGGATGCAAGCCGTACTCAGGGCTTGCCTTCTATCACTGGGCCTCTGGAGGCCACAACTGGAGGGTTTGAGGGAACACTCTGATCTTATTTCAGTGACACATTCGGTTTGCGCTATTTTAATCGTGGTTTCATGGCTTACAGCCAAGGTAAGGAGTGAATTTCAGGGCAGAAGGCAGACAGCTTTTTTACTTTCACTTCATCTCCAATAGCAGACATGGTTTCAAATCACCATACAGTTGAAATATGCATTGCAATGCACAAGCATGACAGCCTGGTGGCAAAGCCACTTGGATGAAAAGCAATGACACACATGTATACATTGATCCTTTTTCTGTCACTTGCTCTTTTGCTCAGTTTGGGCTCCCTTTCTTTTATCTTCCCCACCTTTTCCTGGAAATTTGGAGAACTTCTACAGCAGCTTCAAACTCAAACAACTTTCACACAATTCTCATCTGGGAGTTAAAAATCAAAGTCAAGTCTGCATCACACTGCTTTGGTGCTTTCTCTCTCCACTCCAGCAGAAACTCACAGCACGAGGGCAAGAGAAGTAGCAAAGCTGGGTTCACATACACAGTCCAGGGAAGCAGCATCTTAACTTCACGGTAATCTCATCTACCCTCCCCATCTCTATTTCTCACGACAAGTGTCTCAAATACACTGCTACTGCGAGCCAGAATCCCAGAATATCCAGACCTTTGCTGCTCACCCTCGCTCGGGGAAACAGACTGAGTTCTTCACCTCACTAGTAAATAATAATACTCTTCTTGCTTAGAATAGTTCAGCAAATTGGTTGCATTGTGCCCATGGATTGCTCTGCCTGGACACAAGGTCAGCCTTTGTCAAACCCAGTTTCTCCTACTTTGCTAGGCAGTAATTTAGAATGCAGAGGGGAGCCCTGTTTCTTGATACACTGAGACAGGACATAAGGGAAACTATTCCACTGTGTCAAAAAACAGCCCAACAAACAAACAAACCAACAAAAATAATTACCACAACCAAACCAGAAGGATAATCAATGACGTCTTGGAAAGACAAGGGAAAGGGGATGATCAGGTCCTGTGTGGAATTACAGAACTAATGGCTTTACTGTGGGGGCAAGGCAAGCAGTGATGCAGTGATAGGGGATGCCAGGGCTCAAGCGCACAGTAACAGCAGTGCTACTGTGACCTTCTCCTCTTCTTACAAAAAACCCTCTTTATTTTCTTCTTTTCCCTTCCTAACAGCAGATAGCTAACCTGTGAAGCTCACTGTCCCAGGATACTGTGTATGCTACATTTTTGCCTGAAAAGCCCAGTGAGACATCCTTGAGCACAGAAATGTCCCCAGCCACAGGCTGCTGAGAGACGTGAGGGAGGAGCTACACAATCTGCTCCCACTCCAATAGTCTTTCTCTAGGCAACTGCTGTTGACAATTGTCAGAGAGATGATAAAAAAGAAACTACTTTGACCTTTGGTGTGATCCAGCTTTCTTTTAGAAGCTGAATGTCTAAAATCATAGAAGCAAATCTCAAAAGGCCTTAAGGACACTGAATTTTTTAACCTCCTGATTATGTTCAGCAAGTCTCAAATTGTTGAATCTTGAGTTTACAGATGCTGGGAATCAGCAGGTGCTGCACATCTGTTTCAGCACTTACCTGTTTCAGTTCCCCAGGACAGTGCGTTGCTCAGCTCTTAAAGGTGTCTTATTCTGCTGACCTGTGCCAGGAAGATTCTGAGAGGCCTCAGCAACAGAGGAGTTTGGCTGCTCTATGATTCCATGCATTGCTCTGAATGCTCCTTCCACTCCATGTGTTTGTGATATGTATAATAGAACAGCACATGCACATCCTTCCACATGACACACTACCTGGTCTTGTGGTGCAGCAAGGATCATGATGTGACTCTTCCCAGTGCCTCCATGTACTGTGCACCTTCCCAGCAGCAACACATAAGCAGAAAAGTAAAATTTGTCAAAGTTCAGCTACACTTCATGTTCACTCCCAGGAAGTAAAGAAAGCTGGGAAGGAGAGAAAACTGGGAAGGAAAGCTGGCTAGACTGTTACTGATAGTAAAGCAGACAGGCACAACTGAAGCTGCAAAAGCAGCCCTGGTGACCTGTTACCACTAACTGATTAATGTTGAGTCCAATACTTTGGGGATTTCCATTGACTTAGCTCCTTAAAGGAAGGAGTTCACTACTCTGTACATTGATCTGGAAACTGGCATTTGAGAGGAATGGTAGAGTAAGGCCAAATCACAGATCATGCATAATCCCATTAATAGTATCTAGATAGAGCAGACATAAGCTAGGCTTCACTGAAACCATTCCTCCCCGTGGCCCTCACAGAACAGTACTTCAAAACACCTACAGACAGAGATCAATGCACACATCATCAGCTGGTTTGTTTTAAACTGAGATGGACAGCTTAAGTCACTGGGTCATGCTCAATCCCTGTGGCTGGCCATGAACAATTTATGTTCCATGGTCCATGACCATCCCAAATCAGCACACAGCTCTTGGAGGCATGCAGCAGGTTTGATTCCATGAACTGAGGGCTCATTGAGATTCTGGTTACAAAACTGGGATGCCTTAGGGATCCCCACAATTTGAATACTTTACATTCAAACTGGACAAACACAAGAATGTATTATGGAGAAAAGCCTGCTCTGGAAGGATAGGAGATAGAAATGAGGCTAAGGAGGCTCTCTTCATCAATTCAACTATGTAAAGAACTTAGGATGGAAACCATTCTTGAGCAGCGGAATAACCTTAGGGCCATCCTGTGATGTGACTGTTTAAAAAGCAGACCTAAGCACACCAGGAAAAACAAAAAACACAGGTCCTCAGTTCTGAGGACCCAAAGGTGTATCTGGTGAAGCACCACATCTCTGCAAACCAACTTCTCCAGCGGCTGGGAATTTAAATTTAACTACAACCAAAGCTATTCAGGTTAGTTTACCATCTACCCTCATAACCTCTCTCTCCCTCTGCATCACTAGTGGCTGTCACAGTTTTTTCTGCACATATTCCCAGCCTATTCTTTTGCCACCATTATTGTACTTTTGCTTCTGTTTTTCCTCTCAATAGGCTGTTGTATTTCATCACACATCTATAGTAAATTCTAGGCAAGAGAACTGGCTGTTCCCCTCCTTACTTACTCTTCTCCCCATTTTTCTTCCTTTTATCCTTGAATTTCATTTGGAGTCTGCACATAGAAGCCATGAATCCATCATTTTGGTGCTCAAGGTACAGGATTCTAGGCCAGCTCCACAGAGATACTTAAATGCCAAAGCCCTGTAGAGCTCAGTTCTTTCACATAACCAGACTCCAATGTTCAAGCAAATTATTCCTATTTTTCTAACATTTTATTATGATTTTGTAGAGCAGTGCATTCTAAACCTTTGTTTTCTGATAAAATTATGACAGACACTACCCTAAGTGAGCTTGTTTATTCAAACTTCTGTAATATTCCACAGAATTTCCATTCTGATCAGTTCCATAGACAACAAACAGGCAATTTGCTGACTCCTAAGTGGTAAGAATTAATTTGAATTTCATGACAAAAGATATGGATCAAGGAAAAATAAATTAAGAAACACAATATATCTCCATAGCTAGTGATCAGAGGCAGCAGCCCACACTTGCTTTGTTCTAGCAAGTTCAGATCCCTGGAGCAGTTAAGTCCCCACAGCAAGTTCAGCAAGGTCAGCCATGCGAGCACAGACTTGCTGTCTTTGACAGCCAAGGAGCCCACAGTGAGGTTTTGTGCTGCCAGGACTAAAGTCCTAACAGCATCTGGTCAAAATAGCCTCTTATCAGACATGGCTACACCTACAGGACTTGCAGTTCTACTTCCACAGCAGCAGTAATTCCATTCCAAACCCCTGCAGTAGGAGGTCAAATTTTTTTTCTGACATTAAATGTCAAAGGTAGAAAAAGTGGGAAAAAGGGAAGTGACATTAGCAGAGACCTGTATTTATCAAGCACTAGTTTCTTCCCCTACCATATATTTTAAATGATAGGACATTTTTCAGCCTTCCAGCAGAGATCAATGCTTGGAATCTGATGCCAGACAAACTCAGACAAATTCAGGTGAAAAATGAGGCACACAGTTAAGAGCAAAGTGATCAACGACTGCATGGCTTAAACACCTTGATGGATTCTCTGTCACTGGGGCATGCTCAGCTCAGACTGGATATTTTTCTCAGATCACACTCTATCTCAAACAATTCCTCAGCTCAAAGCAGGTATAATTCATAGAAGCTCATGACCTGCAGAAGGAAGGTGTCAGCCAGGTAACTTCAAAACAATTCAACCTCATGTAGCACTTCGCAGTTTGAAAGATGCCTTTCAGCCACAACCAGCACCAACATTCCATGCACTGCTGGACCATGGCTGGACAGGATGAGACAAGCCTTTGGCTCCATCAACACCTGCCACAGCCCTGGCAGCAGCATTTCCTCTCCCTAAACTGTGATTTTTTTCTTTAGCTTCTTCTTCTTCATTGCATACATCAGGCATGCAAGCTGCCCTTGTCTACATTAAATATGCCAGAACTGCTCCAGCCGTGCAGCAAACTCCTGTTCTTCCCCACACAGGAGCTCAGGGTGACTGGGGAATATTGAATGTTGTCTGATGCTCTCAGAGCTACAAATTCTTTGCTGGTTCATTATCCATACCCAAAACCACAGGTGTAATGCAGCAGAATCTTGCAACCTGAAGACCAGACAAACTGAATGAAATTATGGAAAACAGTGGTTAGATCTAATTTATTTCTCCAGGTAGTCAGAACTACTCCTGTTAGCATAGGGCACAGCACTAAGAACTGCTCTCTTTGACCTTAAATCTGTTATTGATTGTTCTGAACACAAACTACTCCATATTTACAGGCCACAAACTGAAACTGAACATTCTTTCCAGAAAGACTTCTTAAAATTCTCAGAAAACTCACCCTTACTGAGCTTTCTTCCAAATCAGACGAGACTTCCAACTTGTTTTCCTCTTTGTGGCCCACTCTTTCTTCCTAAAAGATGTTTATGTCTTCAGAGCACACACAGGAGTGATTTATTCTGCATTCGTACACAAACCTGCATTTGTTTCTTTTAATTTTCCTCCTCAAATTTAGTCCTTTGAGGAGGATAATTTCTGTTTTCAAGGCACATGGAGTTTCTACAGCCTCAGAGAATATGGAAGCAGGTCTTTTGTCATATAAAGCAACGGACAAAAAAATCCTGTGGTGCTGCATTTCTCTCTTAGCAGAAGAACTACTGTTTTCCATTAAGCAATGATGAACATTTCTTTCTATTGACTCCTCCAGGAACAGTTCTAAAACCCTAAGGATGCTCTGTTTTATTAAAAGTAGGAAAATCCTCCAGGTACATTACATCAGCTCTGAAGTTCTGCCTAAATTTAACTCAGACGTGATATCCCACAGAGCAGGAAGATGAATAGGAGACAGATTTCAATTAGTCTTTCTCAGGAATAAAACCCACTGAAGACACAGAAGATAAACGTCTTTTGCAATGCTTCAGCAGAAGCAAACTGTGTGCAGTAACAACCAGAATAATCTAACATTCCAGAAAACATGCATGACAACAAACCAGCACTAGAACAAGAGGACACAGTCTCAAGCTGTGCCAGGGGCGTTTTGGCTCAAGGGGAGGAGAAAGTTCTTCACAGAAAGTTATTGGCTATTGGAATGTGCTGCCCAGTGAGGTGGTGGAGTCACCATCCCTGGAGGTGTTCAGAAAAGGATTGGACGTGGCACTTGGTGCCATGGTTTAGTTGTCATGAGGTCTTGGGTGACAGGTTGGACTTAATGATCTCTGAGGTCTTTTCCAACCTTATCAATTCTGTGATTCTAAGAAAGATCATGAAAAAAAACCCAAACAGTTGAACTTTCTGGTTTTGTGGACCCTGCTTCTTTCACCTTAGCTGTTTTCTGCTCCTGGAATTTAGAATAGAATAGAATAGAATAGAATAGAATAGAATAGAATAGAATAGAATAGAATAGAATAGAATAGAATAGAATAGAATAGAATAGAATAGAATAGAATAGAATAATAGAATAGAATAGAATAGACCAGACCAGACCAGACCAGGTTGGAAGAGACCCTCAAGATCATCGCATCCAACCTATCATCCAACACCACCTAATCAACTAAACCATGCAACCAAGCACCCTATCAAGTCTCCTCCTAAACACCTCCAATGATGGTGACTCCACCACCTCCCCGGGCAGCCCATTCCAAAGGGCATTAGTGAGCATTTCCACATTATTTACTTCACAAAAGTTTACCTCTGGGACCTCTGATACTATTTGTAGAAGCGTAAAGGGTCAGCATTGTCACTGAGATCACAGATTTATGTTTTGGACTCAATTTGCTATCTACAGAATGGGAATGACCCCCTCCTCGTGCTCAGCAGATGTCCTGTGAAAACAAATTCAGTAGGTTTTGAGATGCATTCAAATACTGTGGTAGTAAATGCTAGCGAAGAGCCCGTGAGAAAATTAAACAGCATCTGAAGAAAGTGCAGATGAAGGCCTAGGGCCACACATTAAACAATGGCAGGGAAATGAAATGCTGAAGAGCTTTTCATTACATCACTGTGAGCATGGGAAGAAGGGGCCTGGAAAAAAACAAAACAAAACAACAGCAACACCACCCCCAAAAAAAAAACCAAACCCAAACAAAACCAAACCAACAATGACATGCAATCATTTAATTACACACTAACATAAGACATATGGAGGAGCTGGAGTAATGAAAACAAGAAAAGGGATTCCCTGGCAACTTTAAGGCCATCACTTTATACCTTTTTTGAGTGCCTGATGTGGTGATAATTTCTCTGATGTATATTTTAATACCATGCAGAGCCCTGAACAACCTCTGTCAGTGACTGGAAGTTTACAGCCATGTAAGTAATCAGTAGATAAATTAGTTTGCAGTAATATGACTGAGCAGCAGCCGAAAGCTGGCACTGCATCAGCACAACACAGGGCTTGCAATGCCTTCAGCATTGGGCCATGAGCATATATAGCCTTGGCACAAGGGAAGTTCATCCCTTGGGCAGACATGGCCCTGGGGAGGTACCAATTTAGATCAGCTGTGTTCGGGGCATGTGAAATTCCAGCTCAAACAACCATGAAAATCCTGACACTTCAATGTATATTAGCAATTTCAAGCGGTGTAAGCTGCACTGCTTGATCTTTGCTATGTTGAGAAGCAGGGGGAAAAAGGGCAGGAGTTTTAGTGCCTCATGGTTTGGACATTTTTTTGGGTGAATCATTTTTATCACTATGCCTTTTAGCCTAGGGCTTAGAAAAGCCATCAAGAATAGAAAGCACAAGTAAGATTATAGGATATAATAAGAATGCTTCATTTTAAGAGCAGTGTAGAAACAGCATCAGATGGCTTTTATTGCATAACCAAGATCTTCTGGAAAACCTGCCCAATACTGCACAGGGATTTAAAAGCTCCTGAAAAATTAAATAGTATATAGGAACAGAAGCCAGCTTTCTACCTCCCAATCACATGCTAGAGCCATGGTGTTTGCTGACTTACTGCTCACATACAGCATGCTTTCCCTCTGTTACAACTGGAGATAACTTTGGCAGTTCTCAGTACATAAAGATACCCATTATCCTGTTCACACTTGTGAGAAGCTGCCATCTGCAACCCCTGCTTCTAACCACACTGATACAGCATCACTACCTCTCCCTCAACACCCATTTCAGAAAGCACCAGTTCTGCTGTTCCCCTCCTGCCTTGTCCAAAAAGGGAAAGAGCCTTTCTCCCTTGCCAGTGTTGGAATAATTTGCTGCTATAGTCTTGCTACACTAAACATCTCTACACATATGCCTCTCATTACTTTAAGTGAAGAAGTGGCTGCAGTAGTTTTAAACAAGCCTGTGCCATAGGTCAGGTTTTCAAACGTGCTCAGGGCCAGACACAATAAAGGATACTGCTGCTTACAAGCTAGGCACTGCCCTTCCTACACTCTTAACATTTTGAGCCAGCTATGAGGTTGAAAAATCAGCATTAGGGGTACTGAGGGGAAGAAACCAACAGTATTTTCCTGACGTGTCATAACCCTTCTTGGGCATTTTTTTGCACTCACCATCTGCTGAGGAGCAGAGCCCTACCTCTCAGACTTCTTCCTACCACCACATGGCCATGCTCACTTTCCCTCAGTTTCCTTTCCAGTCCATCCACCTCTCCTGTATTTCAAAAGGTCAAGAGAGAGGAGAGCCCTTCTGAATCTGCAGCAACAGCCAAGAGCTCATGCTGGGAGATGAAGTTTGGAACAAAGCTGAGAACCAAAGCCAGACTTTTTACTGGATGAATACCTCAGCTGCCGAAGCATCATGCAGCAAGTGGGCAACTTTGCCTCCTGCAGGCAGAGTTTCTAAAAATGTTTTTAAATGGACTCAAACCTTCTAATGCATGTTAAACCCATGCTGAATCCACACAATGAAATGAGCCACTGAAGAGCACCAGGTGTGCTCCTAGATGAAGTGAACTCTTGCTCTGCCTGTTTCTGATGCACAGAGAATGTGATGGACTTGGATGCTTACAGCTGGACAATTTAGATTTACCCATGGAAAGAATTTGCAGCTTATAGATGCTGCTGCCTGGAGGGGAGGTAGCTAGAGATCTTTTGAGAATTATCACCTACCTGGTACTTCTGACACCTTTTTTCTGGTTTGTTTTTATTTTTTTGCAAATACTGAGTGCAATAAGCTTTCACCCTTTTGAAGATTCTCTGGAAAGATGTTTAGCCTGCCTAATTAAAGCTGAAGTTCCTGCTGCCTAGCTGGAGGCAGAGACCACAGGCTGCATGTAAAATTTCAGTAGATTTAGTTGTAAAAATAGACCTTATATTTACTCTATTTCCAAGGGCAGGTATATAATCCCATATAATAGAGTTACTGAGATCTATCTTAAAGCTGGATGTGACTTTTATCTTTCCTACTCTTACCAGAAGACTCTTCCAATACTTCAATGCTCAAGATCTTAGAATTCTTGTATTTTTCAGCCTGAAGCATTTTATGGCCAGATTACAGCCATCTATTCATATTCCAACAATATCCTTCATATCTAGAAGAAAAAAACAACTTCACTGTCCCCTAGAGAATGGTCTGTTAACATGAATAAATAAGAAGCAGTGATTATTGAAGCTGACCAAGAAAAATGCTGGGAATCCCTGAATCTGATAGTGAAACTTCCTCCCAGATAAATATCCTGAGGATGGACAGATTCTCCATTTCTATCATTACCAAAGGGGAGAGAGTAACTCACAGAAAATTCTAGTCTCCTGCTTTGATAAGAGATTAGAGTTCTTATATATAAATAGTATATTTGCCTCCAAGCAAGCCCGTGGATTTACATTTAGAAACTCTGAAGATGACTGAGAAGTAAAGAACAGATTTTTTGGTGCTGTACCTTGCTGGAGTGCTCTGAGCTCCAGGGGAAGAAGAGAAGTAAACACAAAATATGACAGAACTAATGCTACAAGGCTTGCTCTCCAAATATCTGGTTTCCCAGTCACTCCTTTAAAAGCCTCTGCCTGGCATTCAAGAAAACAATTGGAACAGGGAAAAAAAATAAACAGAAATAGTCACATAGTCTTGTCTGCCTGGAAAGCCACAGCCAGCCTGTATGAAAGGGGAGAGGGAGACAGTAATGCCCAGCATGTATTTTGCAGTGAGTTGATCAATCATTCTTCTGTTTGTAGAAATGCCTTGAACAAAATTAAATGGTCATAAAGTGGTTCATCAATCACAAACATGTGATGAAAGTGGATTCAGTTTTTTGGTTTGGGATAGAGCATGATGGAGACGATGAGTGTTCTAGATGAGATATAGGCAGCACACAGAAACCAATCTACTTCTTTCTTCTTTCCAGTACTGTCCAAGGCATTGGGTTAAACAAAAACACAGGAGTGGGCAACTTCCAAAACCACCTACACAGGTCTCACTTATCACTGCTGGAGACATTCGTTCCTGTACAACTCATGTGCAAGTTATGGGCAACTTGTTACCGTGGCAAACCAGAAAAACCTGTGTCATGTGCACTACCATTTGCTGCTTAAGTTACTCTAAGCATGAAGCTTTGCATTTTATTAGTCTTCCCTCCATTCATACCTATCTCAGCAATCTGCCATTCAGCAGCTCAATGTCCAGAGGAAGACTGGTGACAAGTGATGTCCTTCAGGGGTCCATATTGGGACCAATACTGTCTCATTTCATCAATGTCATAGTGGGATCAAGTGCAACCTCAGCAATTCTGCAGACAACAATGGTGCAGTTGACATGCTAGTGGGAAGTGATACCATCCAGAGATACCTGGACAAGCCAGAGAAGTGGGCCTAGATGAACCTCATGAGGTTCAACAAAACCAAGTGCAAGGTCCTGCACCTGGATCAGGGCAATTCCCCACATCAATACAGGCTGGAGGATGCAGGGATTGAGAGTAGCCCTGTGGAAAAGGACAGAGGGGTATTGGTGGATGAAAAGCTGGGCATAAGCCAACAATGTCTGCTTGCAGCCCAGAAAGCCAACCGTATCCTGGGCTGCATCTAAAGAATTGCGACCAGCACATCAAGGGAGGTGGTTCTGCCTCGCTACTTCACTCTGGCAAGATCCCACCTGGAGTACTGTGTGAAGTACTGTGCTCTGGATTCCTCAGCAGAAGAACATGGACCTGTTGGAGTGAGCCTGCAGGAGTACCACAAAAATGATTAGGGAGATGGAACATATATGTGTTCCTGTAAGGAAAGGCTGTGAGAGTTGGAGCAGTTCAACCTGGAGAAGCCTCCAGAGAGACCTTACAGCAGCCTTACAGTACTTACAAGGGGCCTATTAGAAAGCTGAAAATAATCTTTTTAGCAGGGGGTAAGGGGTAATGGTTCTGAACTAAAAGAGGGGAAACTTAGACCAGATATAAGTAAGACATTTTTTATTATGAAGGTGGTGAAACATTGGCACAGATTACTCAAAGAGGTAGTAGATGCCCCATCCCTGGAAACATTCACACTCAGGCTCAGTGAGACTGAGCAACCTGATCTAGTTGAAGATGTTGCTGCCCCTGAGGAAAGTTGGACTAGATGACCTTTATAAGTCTCTTCCAACTCTAACTACTCTGTGGTTTTACGACTCAAACAAGGCTCAACAAGCCTTTCATAAAGGCACCTGAATTGAGTTGTCTTCCACAAGCCTTGCTAATAATACACATCTGGAGTGCTTTTAATCATTTTATGAAGTTAGGAAATTCTCATCTATCAAACTCCAGTGGACCACAGAGAAATTTTATGGCTCGTCACCATTTGAGATCAGGTGAAAGGAATGCAGAACAGTGCTTTCAAATTAAATTACAGTTTTTCAGGTTGGACTGGCACAATCTGTCTTTAGCAAAAGAAGAGCCTATTGTGGAACTTTTAGAGCAAATTCAGTCCTCTGATTCACACTGCTGCTCCCTACATTTTATAGTAAATTGCACAGTTTAAAAGCTGACTGTGGCATTCTCACATATCTTTCCAGCCCAATAGCATTGTGCTATCTGCCAAAAGCCCTCTTCCAGAAGAGCTTCAGCTTAGCACAGACAGGAAGAAACAGTGAAGCAACATGGTTGTAATTGGAGGGATTTCACAGGCAGATTTACAGAGCAGGATTAAACTGGCTTTCACCTTGCTCTTAACCTTCACCTTCTCTCTCTAGTGCCATGAGGCACTTCCTTGAAGCTCATCCAAAGAGAAAAGAGCCACAACAGAGCTGTGCAGTTGTTACGAGCATCCTTGTAACCAGGAGAGAGAATGAGTATTCCCTCGTGGCCCAACAGGAGAGAAGACATCTGATTTCCTCTGTTCTCCCTCTCTTCTGATATGAAACTTGCCCAGCACCCAGAGAAGAACAGTTTATTGAGGAGCATATAGTTTGCTATTGGCTGAACTGTAAAACCAACCACAAAACTAATGCTTTTGGCCATGTTCACACATGCCTTGAATTTATATCCTGAAAATGTGCTAAGTGACCTTTCATGAACGTTCATAGGAAGAGAGTTTCAACTCACCCTGAGCTTAAATGCTCACAGACACTTTTAGAAGGCTTTCTTACCAGAAACCTGATCCAAACCCGCACTATGAACTCCATTCTTGTAAACCCACATTACTGGATCTGGATAAGAGTGTCACAGAAAGAAGTACAGAAAAGTGTTTGCACAGACAGATCTCCTAGCTGAGCTGCCATGCATCATGGGGAAGGGCCAGGAAAGATGAGGACTCAGCCTGAAAAGCCACATAACCACAATCACGTTGCAAGATGTAGGAATACAAACTGCACTGGATGGTGACGGTATGGGAAACTCAGCTCCTACCTATAAGTGAAAGCCTGAGGATATAAAGAAATTCTTCTTCACACCTCTCCAAATGCATGTACCAAATAAAAGCTTGTATGCAACTCTGTAATATAAACACTTAATCTAGGTTGAAGTTATACCAAAAAGGGATATATTCTGGTGTAAATTGAAATGGAAAAGGGAACTGTTTTGCAAGAGCCAAAGCATACCTTGGATTCATTATCCACAATGCAAACATTTCATAATGACAGTCTTCTTTTTCTGAGATAGCAGCTGTAAGACAACATAATCGGTCACTAATTAAGTACTTACGGAATATCTGGCTAATGACATTACAGAAGAGGAGAGGAAAAGAACTATGCACAAGTAGCTTTTATCTTAGGTAATTTTATAAAGAGGTGAAATATTTGGAACATTATAAAGAGGGAAGGGAAAAAAAATCCATTGGTAAAAATTATCCTAGAACCCAAATATGGGAGGGATGGCTTCCAACCTCTCCCCTCTGGAGACATCAGAGCACTTCAGCAGAGATGGGATAAGGGTGGGAAAGACATTTCAGGAAAAATACGAGACAAAAGATCCTCTTCTCCCAGATTAGGGAACAACCTCCTCTTCTGCCCAGAGGTAGTTCCTGGATTAGGCTAATTAGGAGAAAAAAGGCAAATTCGATACATTCTCTCTCAGCCACAAAAATATTTTGCCCTAAAGGAAAAATATTTTAGAAGCAAAATTCCTTGGTTTCCAGTATCAGGGCTGGCATCCAGTTCTGTGCATAACAGCTTTCTTCTTTCCTTTTATTGTCCCTTGTCTGGTTTTCATCCTCTTGCTTTTAGAGTCTGCCTCATTGTTTCCCCCAGTAGCAAATTAAACTGAGAACACTGCTTGAAAATTCAGATTCGGCCTCTTAATCAGTGTATTGTGGCTGTATCTCCCTTTGGGCAAAGAAGTTGTCTCAGAAAGGTTTTAACACATGAAAACAGACAGAATAGCCCAGAGAACACACAGGGAAGACAGAGTCTTTGAAAAGAGTTAAAAAAGGAAGATTCCATTCTGCCCATCTTCCTTTCCACATTTCCTTCCTTTGTTTTTTTTTTTTTCTCAGTGGCCTTTCCCACCTTCCCAAATGCATGACTTTTAACCCAGACAACCCTTCCTTCTATCAAGAGCCAGACACGCATGCTTATATACCCCCAGGACTAACTTTGTCACTTCCCAACATTGGCTCATGCTTCCATCTCTGACAACTTGTGGCATGTTTTCCCTCAACCAAAACCCACTTTCTTTTACATGACACACAGCATTTTAGCAGCCAAGACACAGTACTGCTCATCCAGCATCATGTATCTTCCTATTATGTGCTACATTATCCTTATCTAATTGCATGCACTTTGGCTCAATCTGACATTTTCAAAACTACAAATGCTTATTAGCTTTTCTTAGCTAAAAGAAAAATGTGCATTATAGTGATTATCAGCTCCTGGAGCTGCCTGCAAAACATTGTAATGAGAGAGACCTTTAGCCCACCACAAACAAGCACAATCAGGTCTGTTTTGGTTATTAGCAATGCTCACACAAATGTTACCAATGTCAGAACTAATGACCACATTGCTAATTATTAATAATCTCATGTTTCTATGGGTTCTTTTGAGCCCAGAGCTTTAGGCCATGAGCAGGAATTATTCAATTCTCTACCATGACAGTGAAGCCACAAATGAAGGCACGGCCTTCATTCCTCTATGGTATCCAACAGATGCAGGTCTTGCCCCACAGAGATAAAGAACTAGCTGAAAGTCATGAGCAGGTCACTGGGAGACCCAGGAATGGCAAGACCTCCCTCATGGTCTCTCTAATGCTCTACCACAGATGACTGACACCTCAATTAAAAGACAAATGTGTCCAGAAATCAATGAGAATTGCCCACTCCCCAAAGAAGCCTCTTCCAAACACATGGAACTCAAACACATTGAACTCAAACACAGAGAGTATAAACAAGGCAAGTACAATAGATCAGACTATTGTGATCCTCAGCCTTGGCTATGTCAGTCTTCACTAATTACCCTTGTTTGCAATGAACCATTGCATGTGTTCTGACAAGCGTTGTTGGTGCAGCAATTCACAATAGAACAAGGAAGCAGCTTTAACAGCATCCACGTTATTAGAGACACTATTGGGAAACACTAAAATACCTTCAGTGTTCTACTCAAGTGCCTCCTCTTGTATCTGGGACTACAAACACCCAAATTAAACAAAGAAACACAACAACAAAATAATCATGGTACTATAGTGTTACAATAAAGTGCCTAGCAGGAAGACTTGTAAAAGGGGGAATCTTTGGCTCACTAACAAGTATTTATGTCTCTATAGCAACACTGTTGTTGATTTCTACAGCTTCCCTATCAACAATGTGATAGATATTTGATCTTTTAAATATTACCTTTCTTCTCTAGCACCTAAAGAAAATAGGAACAACAAAACCAAAGACAAACTATTTGATAGAGATTGTCCAGAAACATGAGCATGGATTTAGCAATAAATGACAGACAAATACAGACAGGAATGATAGTCACAGGAAACGTAATCCCACCAGCAATCTCTGCAAATCTCAGAGCTGTGTATGCAATAAGCATATCCTGGGACAATCAGTCTCTTATGCAAGAGGTCAAGCACTATTTAAAGCAGATCCCAACATCCTCTTTCCTGTCTGCTCAAGGCTCCTTGCATTCCTCTGGGATACAAGATAACCCAACCTGCCTGTCCTGAGAGGAGAGCAGGGGAGACAGGCAGCAGCTGAAACTTGCATTTTGTAATGCCAGAGGGCATGTCACTCTGAAGCAGCTGGAGAGAAGCCACCTGAGGATTTTGCTGGGAGATCCATCTTTAGACACCAAGGCAGAGAGATAATGTTGCCAGCAGCCACTTGTTAGATAGTGAGGAAAACCTGACTCATGGCTTCCCAGAAGCACAAATGAAACTGATTTTTTTTCTCCCATGAGGTAGAGCTGGGGAAATAAGGGAGGAACAGCTGAGCTGTGCTTGCAGCTTTTACTCCTTTTAAGGTACTGGAAGAGCTTGGAAGCAAACAGAAAGAGCCAGCCAACCCAGAGCCATCTCCCATACCACCTGACCCACCAAGAGCAGCAGCAGAAGCCACCAGACTGCTTTTCTATGACCCTAGCACAAGCACAAATGTCTGGTTTGACACTATCAGCAGGTTTTGGTTTGGTTTGGTTTGGTTTTGCCAAAGACTGACCTTTTAAACGCAAGTGGGTTTTAGTCCACCTTAGCAAGACACATTGCAGGACACAAGTTCATCTTCACAGACACAAACTCTGTATGACTGGGCTCCGCAAACCTCTGCCAATATCCTTGAGGATGGACAACAGGCAGTAACAAGCCTCCCGTTGCTGCCCAGATGATGGACATTATCCTCTGATAGGATGAGAGGAAAGCAGCAGGCACAAGGATCCTCTGCAAACCTCCTACTGGCTATGCTCACCAAGTGTCTTCAGATCTACAGCTTGGAGACTGCAGTAACATCTGTAATAACTCCGTCTCCATGGGTTTCATTTCTCCTCTGACCAAAACACCACAACTACTTCCTTTTATAGAGAGCTGGAGCTCATTTTAATGGAAAATAGAGAACACACACACATACTTTTGTCATAAACACTTTAAAATTAATGACTGTGGTATAACTACAGCTGAGGTTACCAGGCATTTCCCACTGCTGCTTTTCCATTTCATGTAGCTCTGCATGTCCAAGACAGCAAGCCCAGGGAGAAATTCGCATTGCTTTTGAGGTCCGCCTAGAGCGGAATCTACTTGAAGTGCTGCAGCAGACGCTATTGACAAACAGAAAAGAAAAAAAGAAACAAACCACCCCACCACACCCACAAAATAATATAGAATGGAAGTATTAAGATACTCCTTCCTTTTTCAAGCTTTAAATCTCCCTTCTCTCCAAGCAAACTCCAAACCCTTGAGCAGCTAGAGAAAAACATCAGACATTTGAAATGTCACATGAAAACTGTCAGCAATGAGTGCTAGATACAGCAAAGACTTAAATGTGCCAGACTTCGCAATTAGTTTTACACCTCTAAGAATATCCTTGGTGATAACTGGAATATTTTTTTCAGTCTTGAAGTCCCTGAAGCCCAGGACCAGAAATTGCTACAGCTCAAAGGGCCATAGCACTGAGATGCACTGTCTATGGGACACTGTGTAGCTCAGCCTCCGACTCTCCTGCACAGTGTAGATCACTGTAAATACAGTTTCAGAAGGCATAGAGATAGCAACTCATTGAAGAATTTGAGTAATAGCTGAATTTGAGGAACAAGCACCTTGTTTAGAGGAAAATAATTTATATAATGCAAGTGATAAACAATTAAAAAATACACTCAGTAGAAACCAGCTAAGATTTCACCAGCAGAGACTCAGAATGTCAGCCTTTTTCACCTTACCTCACACACTCCATTAGCTTGACTCAAACTTACTGCTTGCAACGTGGCTGTGTGTCAGACCCTTCTCTTCCTTTCTCCCTAGCTCCACATTACAAGTTCCCTAAGGCTTAAAAGCTGCGTTAATCTTTGCTGTGATCTTTGGGAAGACTTTTAAGTGCTGTTTTAACAAAACAAAGCATGAAACATCCCTACATTAAAGTGCTTCGAAGCTGAGAAGGAACAAAGCTCCGGTTGAATGTGGGCAATGAAGGTTCCCAAACACTGTACAAATGGAGAAGCTGAGAAGGATTTGTGTTTCCACTATGCAAAACCCACAGTCCATTTGCCTTTCAAAACACCTCACTGGATTCTACCACTGCACTCTCCCTCTGTTCCCTTCTGCAGTGCTCTGTGCTGCAAAGCACACCCGTGCCTAGTGCCTTCATTTTTAGTGAGGTATCGGCAGTAAAGGCTATGGCACGCTACATCTCTTCATATAGACTAATGCAGAGACTCAAAATACGGTTTTAACTCAGTTAACTCACCCACACAGAATCTCATCATTACCACACCCCCGCAGTTTAATGAATACAGATAACATTTTCAGAGGCACATGAGTAAGAGCCTGATCCAAAATGAGCATTTATGCACCTAACTAGGAAATCAATTTCCATTCGTGTTTCTGGGTTTGACCACAAATCTCTTTTCAAAGAACCCTAAATTTGCAAACCTAAATTATCTGTGTGTGCTCTTGCAAATCTACACTGTATGTGGTGGCTTTAGCCTGTGCCTTTAAAATTTAGTTACAGATTTCAAGCAGAAAGGTAGAAAAATATAAATCATTCACTATTGGGTGCAAAAAGGAAAACAAAAGATTATCCTAAACAAACTCATTGGATAAATATCTAGAATAGGACAAGCTGTACTACAACAATTCTTCTCTCTTCTCTTCTGACCTCTGGCTGTTTTGCTTCACTCAGGAGAGATAACCTGCTTTGGCTGGCCTTGGCTAAGTCTTACCCACTGCTTTCTCTGTCCACTCCTTTCTCTCTTGGAACAAGGGGGTAGGGGCAGTGGAACGGCTTCCCTGGTCTCCAACCAGGGGGATTTGTGTGTTGTTTGCGAATTGTAAATACCTGTATAATATTGTAAATACTGTATATTTTGTACATATTCATTGCATTCCATTGTAGAGTGTAGATTTTGCTTGTAAATACAGCTTCATTTGCCTCTAACTGAGTCGGTCTGGCAAAGTTAATGCTGGGGGAAACTTCATTCCACCACAACTGTATCATGACCCAGTATGAGTACAAAAGAATCTGGGGGTAAGGCTTTTTTTCTGTTTTCCTTTGAGAGAAAAGAGAATAACATTCCTATAGATGAAAGATTCCCTTCTCCCCTCCTTCCCCGTGCTTGAATATGAAATAGTTTAAAACTGTTGGCAAACCATTTTTTTTAATGAGCTTTGACAAGTATTTCTCTCTGATAGTGTAAAGGAGAGGTACAAAACCATCCTCAAGTCAATGAAATCTTGAAAAGCAATAAGGAACTGAACGTATCCCTGATGTGTAGGTATAAGGATGTAAAAAAATGGTTGGTTGGTGCTTTACTATTAAAGCCATGAAATGCCAAGGACTCTATAGCAACAGTGCAATCAAGACATGCTGCCACCCCTTGGTCACAGGATGAAAATGCATGCACACCGTGGCAATGTGCTGGGAATCATCCAGCACATCAGGCAAAAATCCCAGGGAAATAATCAACTCGCAGTTAATGAACTTTAATGGGAGATTTTGCTGGACAATCACAAGCACACACATATTAGCCCAAATTAATGCGTGTGTGTGTGGGGGTATTTCAAGGGACAAAATCCCCTGACTCCCAAAGAGCATTTTCAAAGCTGTAAGGGACACCCTGAGAACTGCCTTCCTTCTGGTCTTTTCTGAAACAAAAATATACAGATGAATAGGGAGCAGAAAATGCTCCTAGATGTTTTCCCCACCTTCTGTGTCTTTGAAAGTCCCTTGGAAACCAACATAAGCTGCTTTAACCCTGGGCTCAATGTTTTCTTTCTGTGCTTGAGCTATTTGCTCAAGAGAAATAACATGAGCTGGGTATTCTACGTGTGGTATCCCAACTTATGGCACAGTTCACTACTATCTGAAAGATGATTCAGCCTCTTCACACTGTTATTCCTGACTACTTAAAAATACATTTTCTCTGGCAGATTTTTTTTTAGTCCATGCATCATCATCATGACTAGTGAAAACTGCAGAAACAGAGGCTGATTTTAAACTGGCAGCAAATATCACAAGGTAGGTTAATCCTAAATATAAAGTACAAAAAATATATCATCTCCAAATCAGTTTCTATTATTCAGTAGTCATGAAATACAGGAGGGGCTTCTTATAAGGTCTATAACTATTTCTTTTGAAGGAAGTAAGCTGTAGTTTTACTAATTTGAAAAAGTGAGCTCAAAGAATGTCAGTAAAGTCTAACTATTTCCACTGATGAAAGAGCTAGTCCCAGCTCTTCACATCTCAATGGCTGTGGCATAACTGGGTTCAGCATCCAATAACTCACCAAGAAGAGGTAGAAGAATAGATTCTTACAGACTTAAACAGTAGTTTCTGCCAATAAGCATAATAGTTCCTATCTATAGATAGATTTCTGGTTACAAGCCAAATTACTACGTATCTTGTAATAATGTTAAGATTTCTGAAGTCCTACAAACCCTTCCACACTACCAGGTCGCTCATTTCCTGAAGAGAAGACCAACATCCCTTCTGAAATGCTTGTTGTCTGCAGCTCAGGCCTCAAGCTTCCCGAAATGTATGTCAAGGACATACATTGTCAAGGAGGCAATATCTCTTCCTATTAGACAAACAAAGAACTGCAAATGAACAACACTTTCAATTACATGCAACAGCAATTTTGACATACCAAATAACCTTTTCTTTTTTTTTCCCCCTGTTACTACTTATGGCTGTAAATCTCACTTTCTCAGGCTCACCCAATTAACAACTACTATTTGATTTCCTCAATCCTTAATTTTTTTTTTTTCAGGCAGGAAATGCAGTTTTACTGAAGCATTTCAAAGCTATCACTGTTTATATCTAAATAAAAAAACCACAACTTGTCAAAATGTAAATCAGTGTGAATAATCAATTGCAAAACTGGTAAAGTATAATAAAGGGGCAAGTATAGCCTGAAGTGAATGCAGGAAATAAATACTCAGAATTTAGTTATGGGAAATGATATGCACAATAATTGAAGCTCTTGTACTTTAAGCCTGGCCATTTCTACATGGTTAAGTTTCCTATTAAAGCAAATAGAGTCTTGGCTAAGTAATGAACCTGTGAGAATGCAGCCTATGGCCTTTTGTAGAGAAAAGTTTTATAATGTTTCAGGGGATGTTCAATATTTTTAACACAAAACTTACTATACAAAATTTCATTTGAAAAGGAAATCTGTGATCATTACTTTATGGTTAGTGCCTTATAAGAGAGATCAATATTCTGTGTTGCAACAGAAGTGCTGAATTTTGTATGTACCTGATTAATGTATTGTTATCACCCCAGTAATTAAAAGGAGCAGGGTTATACACAATCGGCATGATACATCTTACTCAGCACCTCCTGGCAGTTGCCTGCAAAAATTAAACCCATTAATCACTGTGATGGCATAGAAAAGTTTGGGAAAGATGAAGAAGCATTATTTTATAGGAAAAAAAAAAAAAAAGCAGCTCTCAAGTCAACATCTAGGAGAAAATCCCTTCCACAGTACAATACAGCACACATTACCCTCAGCCATCTAAAAAAGGAGGATTGTGTTACCAAAATTCTTCATAGTCTGCCACACCACCACATTGGATTTCACTACGAGTTTTCACACCTATTTCCTCACATCTAAATGGATGTAGTGAAAAGGTAATCCCATGACAAAGCAAAAATGTCACCAGAGTTTTGCTTACAACTTTTGCAATAATTAACTTTGTTATCAATAATTCTGCAGAGTTGATTTGGGAGTGGTTTTCTGGGGTCATTTATAGAGGACATAGTTTTCTCATTACTCCTCCCACAAAGAACATGACTGCTTCACTAACATGAAAAATTTGCAGTATTTAACCCAAGTTTTGTTGTTTTGTTCACACATTAAGCGTCCCATATACAGTCTCACATAGCTATCATGACTTAAAATGTAGTAAGAAGTTATGCAAACACTAAAGAACATTTTGACTTCTGCTTTGCTGTACTTTCACATTGCAAGAAATGTTCTTAAGACCATCCCAGTGGCAGCCATAAGGTGAAGTGAGCACTTATCATATCAAATTATATTTGTCATTGCTTTAAATGTCATTTATTACAGAACTACTGCTTTCTCCTTAGCTGCATATAGGCTTAGCTGTTATTTTTGCACCAGTAGTACTTCCAGGGGACAAAATGCTTACTAACAATATTCTGACCTTCAAAGGCAAGATACTCTCTTTCCTTCAGTTTTGTACTGCATTGAGGTCTGCACTGGTGCTTAAAAATATAACACTGAATGCAGCACACATATTTTGACAGAGAAAGTAATCATCAGTAATCTGTTGTAAAATAAATAAATAAATAAAAGTTCTCTTCCGATTATTAATCAGATTACAAAGTGAGGAACAGAACAGTCTCATTCTTAGGTTTGTTTTGGTGTTTCTAAGTGCAGCCAGGCAATAAAACTTTGTTTAAACTCTGGCTTTTTGTAATAGATCTTTGCTGAAGCACAGAAGATAATATAAATACCTCACTACAGATCTGTGCAAAACAGAAACCAGAAGTCTAAGGGGCTTCCAATGCTGTCTGGTTTAGCCCTTTCCCATGATAAACAACAGCACCTGCTCCTGGCACCCTGCATGAACAGACCACCCTCCTAGCACTTCTCCCATAGTCCTTGCAGGCTGCCTGCCTCACTTTTTCCTTTGCTTCGGGCATTTCATGCCCAGGGCTGCATTTCCTCGTCCTGGGCAAGCCTGCATGCTGCCAGCGGGGGCAGGACTGAAATCCCCATCTCCCCGCCGCGATATTGCCACGGTCAAGGGCAAGACGCCACCACCAAGTCGCCACGCCACCTGCACTGGACGGGTTCAGCACCGCGGACAGCCCCACCCTGGTCCGGGATAAGCGGCGCCCAGCATAGCGGACAGCTCCCTCATGCACCGGGATAGGTGTGGGTTCGGTGGCGCGGACAGCTCCGCTGTGTTACCCTCTCTGAGGTTCAGCACCGCACACAGCTGCACCGATCCCGCCCCTCTTGTCCTCTGCCTCCGCCCTCCCCGCGGGCAGGACCCGTCTTCCTGCAACCCACTGGCTTCCTTACAACTTCATCCCTCTGACCCGAAGGACCCCCAGCACAGACTGCCCGGACACTGTAAGAAGAGAGCACCTTTTGAACCAACCGCCCTGATTCACTGCACTTTCTCGGGCATGTTGACACCTTTAAAAATAGTCTATACGAAGGGCCCATGCGCCTTTAGAAGTCACCCTAAATCCGGTCTTGCTTTTCACACTTCATTGCAGGAGATACCTAAGCAGGCACGTTTCCCTCTGCAGATGGCATTGCCCAACAAGGCTCTCCACCCACACACAAATCCTGACAGCAGTAAAGAAAATAAAGAAGGTAACAAAAAGAAATTAACCCCACTCCTTTCAGCAGTTTAATATTATTATTACTAATATTATTTTGGAGCCTGTCAGCACAAACCACTCGAATATGCTAAAGTGTGCCCTTTGCTTTCGGCCTCAACGCTTCTGGTGATCAGAGAAGCGGCTCCAGACATCTGCCGCCTCCAAATCCAGGAAAGTGAAATTAAGCCACTCAAATAAGGGGAAACTGCCTGAGCGCAGCCCCGGCGGCTCTCCGCTGGCCCGCAGCGACACCTAGAGCCCAGCACGCCGCCGGGAAGGGCCCCGTGTCCCCAACCACGCCGAGGATGGGTCACGGGTGGGTGCAGGCAACTGGGCGCGGGGATGGATGCTCTCCCGCAGTTGTCCAGGGCCAAGGCGGAGCAGTACCGAGACTGTTGCCGGTGAGCCGGTCACAAGGAAGAGTTAATTCAGGGTCCTGTCACTGACGGACCCTGGGCACTGCCAGGGTGACAGTCACCTCGGGGTGGTTTATGTCAATTTGCCTCTTCGCTGACCGAAGTGCACTTGGCACTTGCTCTACAGACCATAAAGGTTCTTTATGAAAGGTCAGGAAAAGAGATAAGGAATTAAAAGACAACTCGAGAAAGTTTCCCTGTGAACACAACTTCCTCCTCCGACTGAAGCAGACCTGCTACCTCGGCTTGAAGCTCCCAGAGCCAGAGCTGAGCCTTGCCGCACAGCTCCCGCGTCCCAGACGGGCAAGGAGTATTTTTAACTGACACAACCATTATTCCCAACTGCAGCCATTTGCTTCCCCTTGTGTCTGGTTCCACAGAGGAAAAACACGCTCAAATCCCTCTGCAAACCTCCCACCACTCAGCGAGGGGCAGCCCCCCGGTTTGATTTATCGCCGAGCCTCCTTCGTTTCCCTCGCTCTCCAAATCATCTCTTCCACACCCCCAACCCCGGCTCCCACACGAAAGAACCAGTCTCGTTCGACCCAAGCTGGTTTAACTCCATCAGGCGCAGCAGAGCCGCGGGCCTGGATGAGTCACTCGTTACTACGGCAATATGCAGATGCACCCTTTGAAGTCGCTGCTCTCGGAGGCAGCGAGGGAGCGAAAGGTGCGGGGCCCAAGTTTGATACTTCACCGCAGGGGCTCTCCCGGGGCGGCGGGGAGGGAACAGACAGAGAGATCCAGAAACGGTTACTCAGGAGTTAAAAAGTTTCCCCTCTGCTAGCCTGGGGGGGGGGGGGGGGGGGAAGGCTGGCGGGGAAGGCAAGGAGGGAGGGACAAGGTGAAGACTTCTGCCCCGGGGAGTGTTAAAGGGCGAAACACGGAATAACCGTAAAAATGGACAATAAGGAAAGGTGAGGGGAAGCCTTGTGCCTCGCTTGGAGGAAGACAATCGGACCTTGCACTTGCTGCTTCCAAACATGTTGACCCTGCTCCCCTCAGCCCTGCTCCGCGGGCAGCGCAGAGCTGCGCAAGGAGCCAGGTAACGGGGAGAGGTGCGGGGGCGGCCGAGTCCTGGGGCGGCCGAGTCCTGTCTCGGCTCCGTGTGGACTCCATCCCGTCCTGTCCCTGGCACCTCGGGGGAAGAGGACAGCAAAGACCCGCTTGGAAGAGCAGACAAACGCAAGGAATTGCCGCCAGCCTAGAGGGGCACACAGGCATCCGCCAGGACCTGGGCGGGTGGGGGGGGGATGGGGAGGGAGCAAAGTAGGGGGCACCCAAAACCCAACCGAAAGCGAAAGGGACGGCGCTTACATCCTCCTCCTCGCAGTCACTTCGCGGCTGGTACTGGAAGCGGGGCCGGATGCTTTCCTGTTGCAATGGACGCGAGGTCTTGCCGGCAGCTCCGTCCTCCTCGCTGCTCTGGGCGCCCAGGAGGTGACTCGCTTCGGGGGAACCGGGAAAGAGCGGGAGGTGTTGATCTTCCCGCTGAACCGCTGGTACAGTGAAGCCATGAAGTCAATCCGCGAGAAACGAGGGGGAGGGAGGGAAAGAGAGATGCTTCTTCCTCTCTTTTTTCTCCCTCTCCTCTCTTCTCTCCTGGCTACAGCATGCTACACGCGGATGAGGCTCAGTCCCACATCAGAAGAAGCAAGAGCGAGGGATCCGGCTTGCCGCTCCTCTGCACCGGCACCGGGAGAGAAGCAGGGGGGGATCGAGAGAGCAGACGGGGGGAGTGGCGGGGGGGAGAGGAAAGAAGATAGATAAATAAATAATAAAACGCAATCGAGCTGTAACACCGCAGGCCCCGGGAATACTGCACCATCCAGTGTTGGAAAAGGAAAAAAAGGGGAAAAAAGAAAAAAAGAAAAAAAATCCCCACAAACACGAAAAAATACCCCCAAAAAATAATACCCAAAAGACTCCACGAAGACGTACCCCCGATAATGGCGCCTGAGTGGATCAGCATTAAATGTGCTTTGGGGGTGTGTGTTTGCAAAAGCAGGGGGAGAAAATGAAAAGAAGGAAAGGGGGTGTAGCTCAGTTGCTGGCTGTCAGCGGCTCTCCAGGCAGAGGTGGTGGAGCAGTCGCCTCCGAGGTCGCATACCAACAGTGTGCACAAGCGAGAGCAGAGTGACAGAGTGTGTGAGACGGAGTGGAAGAGGCTGGGAAGCCTCATTCAAAGCACGTTGCTCTTCTGGGGAGGGAGGGCTCTTCTACAATCATCTCCTTTTCTGTGCCTTCTTTATCTTCTTCCCGGTATTTTAATTGTTTTTTTTTTTTTCTCGGTGGTTGGGGGGGGGGAAACTAATCACTTAAAAAAAAAAAAAAAGAAAGAAAGAAAAAAAGAAGAAGTAGAAGAAACAGACACCTGATCGCCAGCAGGGAGAGGGAAAGAGAGGTGGGGAGGGAAAAAGAGAGGCGGGGAGGAGGGAGGCGGGACCGGCACTGGAGAGGTGCCTGGAAGCCGATGTGCTCGGAGCGGCTTGGTCCCGGGGAAGGGGCAAACCGAGGAGGGCGAAGCCTCTTCGCCGCCCTGCCGTGCCCCAGCCGACCGCCGACACGGCTTTGCCCGGCCAGCGGGAAGTGCCTGGTCCCCCGTTCCCTGCTCATCCTCCTCCTTCTTCTCCTGCCTCCTTATGGCTGGGGAGAAGGGAGGGGGTTCTGGGTTTTTGGAGGTTGTTGTTGTCGCTTTTTAAAAGAATCCGGTAAATTGTCTCTCTTGCTATTTTTATATTAATTCATTTTTGCTGCATTAAAACGTGCTCCAGCGCCCCTCCGTGGAAATCCGCCCGAAGTGGCTCCCGGCAGCACCGGCCGCAGATAAACAAACGCGGTCTCGGCTCCGGGGTGGCCGGTCGGATTGGGCTGAGGCTGAAGTCAGACCCGGTCCGGGACCGTGCCCGGGGCCCACCCGTCGCCCTTGAGTGGCCTCCATCCAGCGGGCTAGGGGGCCGCGCTTCCTCGGCCCGGAGACCCACGACCGCTAATTCCCGCTCCCGGGGAGAACACGGGCGTGTATTCGGGGAGGCACCGCGGTAGTTGGTATCGGGTGACCAGCCGCTCCTAGCAGGGCTGTATCGGGACAGAGGGGCACGAATCCTGTTGCTCCAATATCAAGGTCCGGGGTTTCCATAGCAACAGATGCTTAGGTTTAAAGGAAAGTGACAGAGTTGCTGTCCCCTCCTCTGTTCCCTGAAACTGTCCTCTTTGACCTCTAAGTTTGCCAGAGCTATTGGAATTATCCGACATCCTCTTATGGCAAACACACCGAGTTTGCCTGTTCCCATTGAGGGACTTGCTGCTGAAGAGCTCACAAACTTGATTCTACTTTAGGAAGTAGATTTCATGCACTGAGATGTTTCTAAACACAGTCCTTGCTTGAAGTTTCAGCTGTTAAGAAAATGCCATCTTTGATTCACGTAATTGCATTAATCTTAAAAAAGGAAAACACCTCAGCAAACCATCTATATGATATTCTAAAGTGCAGCTACCCCCCACTCCATGATTTCAATAACTGCCTGATCAAAAATCTCTTTATATCTGAATAGTTTCATCTGCTGCTTTTTATTTGTGTCTTCAAAGTCAGGGATGAAAAGTCTTAACTCTGAGATGAAACGGGAACCTTATCTCATCAAGACAGAAAACAAAAACAAATGCTCTGCCTCCTTCCTGAAGGAACTTGAAAGAAGGAATCATTTTGATCTTCACAACTGAGATCCTGACATTTAATTAAAAAATGAGATGAGCACACGACGTGCTGAAGCAAAGGTCTAGCTTCTAAGTCACAGCAACATACATCATAACAGAGGTAGCTTTCCAGAAGCCACTTGGACCCCTCATTAGTCATGTTTTAGACATAAACTGACCACACACAACCAAAACTCCAGACAGTTAGCTTAGCTAATTCCAGTCTTGAACTGCATTGAGAGTGACTTAATGATTGTTTGCAATTGGTGAAAAACTAGCACTGAAAAAAAACCAAAACAATAAAAAGGAACAAAAGAATAAAATTAAAGAAATAATACATTTTAAACTTCTAAGAAGAACTAGGACACAAAGGAATAATCAAAGAAAGTCACAAAAAGGCAATGCAAAACCATGAGGCAGAAAACCCACCAAAGATTAAATGTCTGATTTTAAAAGTCTCAAAGAAAGTACAAACAAAAAAATTGTGTTCAGTTCAAAACTGAAAGAGCCACCAAGGATCAATTCAGTTCCAAATACACTCAGTTTGTGGTTTTAATCCATAAGAACCAAGATTTCACGCAATCAAATTTGTCCAGCCATGCACACACACATTGTGCATGTGTGTGTGTGCACAAATTCATGGAATAGTTTATTAAGGGAACATAAAACTGCAATGTCAAATACTTCAAAAGCTCAGTGAAAACCAACCAGCCAAATGGTCCTCATCCACCAAAAATCCCTGATCATGCAGCTTCAGGCTGTGATTCATTTGCCCTGAAATAAATAATTACAGCTATTTAAAGGCCTCCCAGATTCCAGCTCTCTATTCCATGACAGACCAGGGACAAAAGAAGCAAAGTCAAGTCATGCTCTGGGTATCGCAGTGGGTGAAGGAAAATGGCTTGCACCAGTGAGGAACTGCAAGGCATATTTCTGTAGCCACAGTGAGAGTGACCTTGTGTAGAAGGGCTGAGCAGGCAGCTGGAGGCAGAAATACCTTGCACACTCACCTGCAATAAGATTCACCAGAGTCAGTTTGTTGATGCCATTATTGAAAGCAGGAGGATTTTTTGAGTCATAGGGGACCCAGGTGATTTTATTAGGGGCTATGGAGAGCACTTCAGTCTGCCTGGGCACAAGTTATCTCAGAGAGTAGCTTGTCCCCTACAAGCTTGTACTAGGGTAGTCCTGTCTGCCTCTCAGGGAGGGACACAACCCAGTGCTCCTAAGTCACAGCTCAGGGCTGGAAAATCCTCTACTCTGCTTGCAATCCCATGGTTAATTTGCTGTTCACCTGTGCAAGGCTTGGAGCCCAGAGTTCTCTGCAACGTCCCAGTTATACGTTCAGATGCTGTCATACAGTGTGCATAACAACAGGGCACAGAAAACAGGAAAACAGGATAGAGCCAAAAAAACCAAATCACCAAGACCATGATAGTAAAGTGGCAATAACCAAACACCGCTATCAGTAACTGGGGTTTCATTAACAGCAAAAGACCTTTTCAGCCGGCGGCAAGATCTGAGGCGCCAAAAGGCAACTTGCATTACAAGATATGCTTAAAGAGGCAAGATATTTCAGAAATACAAATGTAAGATTCTTGTCTTTAAACACATCTTACATGTAAGAAAGATCCTTTCCTTAAATCCTGCAAACAGATCCCAAGATAAAAATCAAGGCATTTCAAAACAAACAGTGTGCTCAAGCGTCTCTTAGTTGTATATTTAATTCAGTACCCAAAGTTTCACCAGGAGGTGACATTTCCAGCAAAATAAAGTGTGCTAGCTTAAGATATTTTCCCTGCAGCAGCAAAGTAATTATGTTTTACTGACATTTTTAAAGCATACAGATAAAAATGACACTTGGTTTTCCCGTGCTATATAAATAAACAGCATCCCCGCATTCCAGCACTATTAATGCAACACCACCAAAAGCAGGTCGAAGTCAAGCCCTACTGCCTTTAAAACTATAGATCAAAGGCTTCCTTTTGGACAAGACTTCTCAGAGTAACACTGGCAAAGAAGCCATCCAGCAATATTTCTCTTGGATTTACTTCCCTCTGTCAGGGAATTCATGCATTGTTATTCATGTTCCATTCTTCTGTTCTGACTAAGCAATTTATGTTTGCCTAAACTTTGAGCTTGTCATCTAAATAATACGGAGTTTGTTGTAGAGCTACACATGTTTCTATCTTTCATGTGGTGACAGTTCCAAGCAGTTGATGAGTGATTTTTTTTTTTTAACTAAACCCTACATTTTTCAACACTCCATGCACACTTTTCATTATCTAAAATATTGTATTTTCCTTTTCCAATGAACTGCTAATGGAGTTTTTTTTAATTCCTGGTTATCTTTTCATATTACCCCACAAAGTCCCAAATTAATATTTGCTCTTATAACATCTGTAGTTAACATAATCCCTCTGATTTTTTTACAATAGCCACTCTCTAGAATTTGCAGAAATAATGATATACTTTTTAAACTCCTATTCCTATTGGTAGCCAAGAGAAAAACATCCACCTCATGAATCTCCAATGGCCCTGGGGTTATACCACCCATACATCTGCTGCCTGGTGTCATCTAAAAACTCAATAAACCCAAAAGAGAAGACAAATTCTCTTTCCTATGTCAAATGCACCAATTCAGCAATCCCTAAGGATATACTTGGATCGTTCATTTTGATCTAATGGGTGTTTTGGGGGGAGCATAACAATTGTGTCAAGATAAGAGACACTAGGGCTGTTGGAGACTGAGGGATATTGCATGCTGTGGAGTTGGTACACCAACCTGTTCACTTTCTTATGTCATTATTTGTGCAAACAGCATCTCAGAGCAGATTCTGTAGAAATGCAGCATTAGACAGTGAGTGATCATGGGACCAAAAGAGACATATTTCTCTCTGACATCACACATATTATTGGAAAAAATAAAGACAACCACCAACAACAAAAAAACACAAGAAGAAATCTTGCAAGCTTTACAATGGTTCAAAAAAAAACCCCAACCAACCAACCAACCAACCCCCAACACCAACCCAAAGAAACACAACCCTCTAACCAAACAAGCACTCTTTCCCAGCTTGACTAAGAGAGGCATCAGAAAAATTAGTTTTCTGGGCACTACAAGAATAATTTAAGCTTCCATAATGGTTGAATGAAGGCTTTTTTTGTGAGGAAAAGAAAACACTGATACTTAATTGCTGGAACAACAGGCAAAGATGGCTTTACAGGATAGACGAGTTTTGAGGAAAAAATGTCTGAAAGTAACGTTTCTTCAGGGGAAGAAATGGACCTGAAGGGAGTAGTGAAAATAAATAAATAATAGAAGAGGTAGGGACACAGTGAAGTACAGGAGAGTTGAGAGAAAAAGGAGATGAAGGCAAGTGAGGTCAAAAAGGCAGAGAAGAAATGGACCAAAACTGGCAGAGATGGAAAGCACCAACACACCTGGAGAAAGGGGAAACAGGCTGGAGCGGTACAAGGTTAACTGGAGCCGCAAAAGGGAGGATTTTCAAAGCCAGGGAGGTCAGCAGCTCCAGGAGGTACTTCCCACACTTGGTGGGTAAATGCTCACTCAGTGGTCATCAGACAGGTGATTTTATCACCCAACTCTTAATACATACCTAGGTCTAATTAAACGAAATTGGGAACACACAGCTGCAGCAAGTACTTCCCAGCAGTTTGAACGGGACTGTTTCCAAAGGAAATGGGGGAAAGTCCTAATGCTGAGGACATTTATAAATAGCCTGTATGAAGCACTAGAAATTGTGCTGTAAGGCATAATCCTGCCAACTGGCAAAAGGATAGACCATGTGACCAAGAAGGTCTTTCCCATGTAATTTTTTGTGATTTTGCCACCGGCGCAGGGGTGATTGAAGACAGGAAAACACAACACAGACCACAGCACTCAGGAACAACAGTTGTGCAACTTTGCTGCCAGAAAAGGTCACTTCGAAGCCTAAGTAAAAGAAGGTACAGATGCACATCTGTTTGTACAGCTATACACCACATGGGGTCCTGGCCTACCACTGTACCTAGCAGTGCCATACATGTCACTAGGAATTTGCATTGAAGACTGTCTTTATTGCCTTAATTAATATTCTGTATTTGGAAGCTTTATCTGAGAGAAGTTAGGATGAGATCCCAATTCCATGTCTTCAAGAGAAGCCAGGAAGTTAAGCATTAGAGTTACAGATAAATATTTTTTTCTTTGGATGCCAAGAGCTGTTGGCAGCCATGTAAGACTTGGCTAATGCTGCTGAACTCTTCTCCACTACGCACATTCTCCTCTGCTTTGTAACCTGCCAGCATTTGATGCTCAAGTCAGATATGCCATGACAACAACCAGTTCGTCTGATTAATATGATCTCTCAAGGGGGTTTTCAGTAAGAAGAGGAAATAAATTCGTCTTCAGAAAGACAAAGGAGGCTTTTTCAGGTCTATTGAAAAAGCAACCATCTTGCAAAAGTATCCACTGGCACTTCAGTCAGCTGCTTCAGATGGACTCTCTCTTGAGGCAAGAGATTATGCTCAGCTCTGTATGTGAAAGGGATGTGCAAGATGCCTGCACCATCCTAAGTCTCTGAGCCACAACTGCACATCCTTAACAGCCCACATTGAGAGAAGCTGATGCCATTTCTCTCTCCCTCTGCATCAGAAAATTGGTAGCACACAGAGCAACATACCTTGGAGAAATTCTGTATTTCTTCTTGCTGAAAAGAACTTGCTCATGTGGAATGTTAGAGAAACAGAAGGGATTTAACCAGTCAGCATTCCAAATGCACGCCACAGGTTTCAAAGGGAGCAGACAAGATGAAATAGTTTCATTTAAAGACTTCTTTATAATATAGAGATTTTCTTTAAACAACTCTGTGACTCCTTGGACTGGCTGTCACTATATTGACAGCTTTCATGTTGCTTGTAAGAGAACTAAAACCTAGATTTAATAAAAGACCCAGGGGATGTAATGACACAATTTTAGGTTTTGGAACCCCACAGCTGAAGGAAAACTCTAGAGAGAATATGAATATGCAGAGAAAAAAGCATAGATAGAGAGATAGACATCAAAAAACGCCAGCTACCATTAGGATAACAAAATATCCTTCTAGTCCTTTGCTCTCATTCTGGCCCTGCCAAACACACATTTCTTCATCCAATTTGGCACCACTTCAGCATGTTTAAATATTCTTCATTTGTAGCCATCTACAAAGAAAGGAGTGATGGTGGAGGTTTGTAAAATAACCTACCTTATGAGAGAACATATTGGGTATTCTCTAGGAATAAATACTACATCTGGAAATCTTGGAGGCTTCAGGTATAATTCAGTCCAGTTTCAGTCTCCCACCAGAACTACAGACAGGTGAGGAGCTGTCTTGAGATGTCTTCTCAGGACAGTTTTGAATGCACAGAACTGCCACTGTAGGTACTCAGAAAGTTTTAGGCTAAACAGAAAAGCATCTAATGAGTTTCAGTCATCTGGAGGTAAGTGGGCTGTAAACAGGGACTTGATGGAACACAGCTCTAGATTAGCTGTCTGAAGTCCTCTGAAATCATCTAAAAGTAAATAATTCCTTTTTGGATTGGGCACTAATTTGAATTGGTGGATGTTTCCACTGCATCACTATTAGTGCTGGTGCATGCTCTTTCTTGCTCATTTGTCTTCATAAACTGATTAGAAAAAAAGCTTACCAGTTCACTTATGGTTTTCTAAGTGCAAATTACCCCATTCATCCAATTCACCTGTCTTAGTAACATAAAGCCTAAAATTACTTAGGCTCTGGGAAGCTATTTTAAAGGTTTGTTAATGCTTTCAGTCAATTGTCACTATGTAACAGCAAATACATAGGATTATAAATGCCAGTCCAAACAGAGTATTCATTTTTCAAGAGGTGGGTAACACAAGAGACAAGAATGGAATACAGATAGGGGATGAATAAATTATGGTTTTAACAATTTAACAGAGGTTTAGGAGCACAGTGATTTAGGATCAAGCAAGCCAACCAAAGAGAATTCCATTTTAAATGCTTCTTAAGATGTGCCTTGATTTAAGTCATCAGCCTATGTGCTTCCTTGTAACCTTACACACACTTTCAAACCATGCCAAACTGAAGCACTAAGGTCAGATTTGCAAATGCATTTGGCAGTGTGAGGTACTGAAATACACACTGGAATTATAAGAATCAGATCAGCGATGGCATAATCAGTATGAGCTGCTGCTTTGGAAAATTCCAGTGGATATTCACAAGCATATTGACACATTCACTGTATGCACCTAAATTTAAGGAAATTTGATTTCTACTTACCAGTAAAGGCAATATAGATCTTATTGGCTCGCTAAGTAGTGTCTTTAAAACACAAATAAACCCAAAGCATTATGAGACAAAGGCGTGTATTTCTAGTCTCTCTTGACTTAGGGGTATATCTATATGTATATTCATTTCCTTATGCCAAGGAATCATAAAAACATGCCAAGTGAACCAAGCAAAAAAAAGTCTAAAAACTACCTTTAGGGTGTTCAATAATTTCACCACAAAGACAGAAGCAATCCAATACTCCACTAAGCAAGAAAATGCAAGCTGCTTTATCATGATCTGAATACAACAGCCACAAAGGCAGTCCTGTGAAATCTTGACTGAAACTGATAATTTCAAATCTCTGAAAGAAGTCTGATTTGCTCTTCCAGAGAAAAAGAATCTAATTCCCTCCAAGTTATGCAAGCACACAGCAGTATTCAGATGCTCTTGTTCCTCTCCACAAAGCAGGCAAGCAGCAACCAAGCAGCTAAAACTGTCACAACAGGAGCCAACCTTTGAGTCCATCACAGTTTCTGCAATGATGACATCAACAAAACTTGAGCAACGCAGCCAGAGCTGCATTCTGTAAAAGCACCAGCACTGAAAGCAATTGTTGAAAAAATGAAGCCATCTTGACTTAAGGCAGTAAGAATTTATGTAACACCACTTGTTACAACAGCTGATGCCTCCCCTCTAGGAAACACTATCAGCAATGAGGAGACAGAAAGAGCACCACAATTTATCTGGAATTTAAGGTTCTGGATAATCATTAAATTGTGTCTCACCACTACATCTTGAACGATTTCATATAAATAACTGCACTAAACCCTTCTTCACTTTCATGAGACCAAGCAAAGTTTACCATTTTTCTGTGGGAATTGTTTATTTTAGCCATTATTCACCAATTTAAAGATGTCTTTGCCTATCCGGTAACTCAGTAAAACAGAATTCACTACTGATTCTGGGGATAATAAATTGATTGAGAATATCCTTTACTGAGAAAAGAGTTCCCCCATTCAAAGGAACATATCCTTGAGTTGGTATTGCTTGGTATTTTTGAAAGGGGATGACACCTCAGAGTCAATTAGCATGGCCTATTTGTGTCACCTAGAAACATAAGGGTCCTTCAACATAAAGCACATTGCAGCACATTATGACAAATGAAGGTAACAACTTGATAGAGGTGGGAACATTTGCTGGATAAGCAGACATGACATAACCAGAAAGTGGGACACTCATCCCAAAACGGGGCAACACTGTTTTGGCTACAATTTGACATAGCATATTGGACTTGCAAGAACTGGAACAGCCTGGGATTCTCCAACGAAAAGCATCTGCCCCCTCTTGAGACACACAGAGCTTTCTCTGTATTAAAGAATTGGCAAGAAAGCATTGCATCAGAAATGGTGTGGCCAGCAGGACTGGGGAAGTGACTGTCTCCCTGTTCTTGGCACTGGTGAGGCCTCACCTCAAATACAAGTTTCAGCTTTGGGGCCCTCACTACAAGGAGGACACTGAGGTGCTGTATTGTATCCAAGGAGGAAAGAATACACTTGGAAGACGCCCAAACCTTTGGAAATTGCTAGTCTCTTAAGCCTGAAACAGTGCTACCTTCAGAATGCTCACCGAGGGCTATTTCTCAATAAATACACCGGCAGTGACTTCATCTTTGGCCTGCTCCCTGCAGGGAGTGACGCAGAAGCACTGATGCGTCTGTAACGCATCTGTAACGCACCTGCGTGTTGAGTTTATGATCTGGGGCTGAGGGGCTCCCTGTTCTCATGGCTGGCTCTTGATTGAGGTTCTCGTGCTGAGCTTCATCGCTTTTCATGCCTGCCTCCATCACAGACAATTCTCTAACCAGGCCACCTAGTTTAAGAGACAGCAGAAGTCGCACATCCCGCCACCTCACAAGCCCCACATGTGCCCCAAAATATTTTGAAGTAGGTTTGTGGGTCAGCTGCAGTGTGGGCTGGCAGCGCAGCCCAGCTCAGTACCGCAGCCATGGTAGGAGAGTTCTGATTGCACCTTTCTGCTTATTTTAGGAGCCGCCTAAGGCAAGTTTACAAAGTAATCTCTCTGTCTTTTGTGTTTCTGATAGTGCTTTTCCTACTGCTATGTTCACAGTGTGATTTCTAAGCTGTCAGGAGGCCTTTAAGATGAGAGCAGAGCAGAGCCATTATGTTTAATATGTTCCATCACACATGATTTTTGCCTATTATCTAGTTCATATTAGAAAATAGTTGTCATCTCTTTATCAGATCCCTTTGGAAGCTGACTACTGTAGGACCCTGCCCTCTACTGACATGATTCTCTCCTGAACACAATGCAGTCTGTTATATACATGACAACCTAAATGGCACACTTCAAATGAGAGGAGTCTTTTATGGAAAGAGAGGCAAAAAGAAGAAGAATGATGTGAGGACAAAGCCTAAAATGCTCATGATTTCTATTTCCTATGTCAAACAGCTGGGAGAGAGGATAAAAAGAAAAGCTATTAAAAAAATCAGGTTTTCTTAATAATTAATTTTTAATAATGATCTGAAGATAACTGATTATAATCAATGCAATTTTATAAATAAGAGCCTGGAGCAGCTTCAGAAATATAATTGTTTTGTTTATTGCATCTGTCAAGCCTGTTTTCTGCATTTGGTACAGAAAACATGCTGGTCCTGGTAGAAGTTGTGGTGGTAAACAAGCAGCTGTGCCTTTCTGCTAACCTACAGCATTAGCACACACAGCACAAAGCGGTGCTGGTGGTGAGAAAGCACTTCTGCTCCCACCAGCCCATGCCCTCTGCCCAGCACATGCTATTAGACAGGACAAGAGGCTAAGCATTTTGATATCTGCTTTCATGTATGGCTCTTAAGTGAAAACAACATCCATTAAGACTTACAGTAAAGATCTGAAATATAACTCCTTGTTGGTGTTTTACAGATGAGACCAGTGGAACTAAGTGATTTGTTCATGCAGGCCTGTACTGGGGGCAGAAGAGTGCACAGATTTCATTCTGTGGCCATTTATTCTACAGGTAACAATTCTCCTTACATCAAGTACTGGGAAAGCTCAGCAGAATTAGAAGGAGCATTGGGACAAATGCCACTTGCTAATTTTGGAAGCAACAGGGCACAAGATATGTCCATTCATGTGGTCCAGTACACAGGTTCTTGCTTAAAATAGGCAGCTAACAGGGTGGGGGGAAAGCTAAAGTTAGAGAACTACACCACAAAGGCAGCAAAACTTCCCTGAGAAACAACATTCTTCCTAAATCATTACTGAAGAGGTCACTGGGTGGGTGTGCACTCAAGCAATTGTGTTTCTTATGCCATTCTTGTTCTGTGCAGCTGCAGTCCTGAGAAAAACCCTAACATGCCGGGTTCACTTTCTGTAAGGTTCTCAGGTTATTTATTCCAGCCCAGCTGATAGAAAAGCCAGAGTTACTGTGGGCATGGAGAATGCTTTATGCCTTCCATAAAATCATTTGACAATCCAAGGAAAACTTTCCTGAGTCTGTTGTTCAGATTCCAGTCTGATTAATTGCATTCAGTGAGAGCTTTACCTGAGTAAGGACTGCAAGATCTAATAATATCTGAGCAGGTCAAGCCAAACCATTAAAATAATTCATAACCTTAAGAGAAAGAAACAACAACAACAACAAACACAAACATTTAAAAAAAAACCCTGTAAATACAGATCAACATCACCACTTGAGGGTGCTGCAGTAGTTCTTAAATATTAACTCAAAAGATGTGCTACCAGGCAGGTATTGCACACAGAGCTACACAGCAGTGATTCACCTAATTACTTCCATGGAGGCACTCAGAGCACTCAGAGCTAAAGCTACAAAAAAATACAGCTGAACAGGAGATCTTCATCTATTTAAAACCTAAAACTTTCCTAGATAACTAAGGTGAGACAGTAGAATTCTCCTTAAAAAGAGACAGGGGGAGGGGGGGGGGGGGAAGTAGAACAAAAGAGGACTCTGAATTATGCAAGCACATGCACTTCCAACTTCAAACAATTCATTACAAGTATAAATTCTCAGCTCTGCACACAGATTCGCTTGGATTGTAGTACCAGCAAATGTTTTCCAAGGCATATCAAATTGATTTTGCTATAAACTGTTACAGGATTATAGTCCATTTGAATAGTCTTCACTACAGGAAACACACAGAACTAGTCTCTGTGGGAAATACATATTGAATAGTCATTAAAACACAAAGCAATATCAAGCTACAGTAAGAAAAATGTTTCCAAAAAGCCACAGCAACCTAACTGGAGAGTCTGAGTCAAAGATCATCTAGGATTTGTCTGTTTTGTAGAAGCTCCCTTTTATCATAAAAAAAAGTTATTTGCTCATGGAATCGTGACCAAAAAAAATAAGATAATGAAGTTGAAAGAAATTTACAGGATCACTAGAAAGCACAATGACAGCACATAAAATGAGCTCTCATTTGGAAATCATGTCCTCCCCAGTTCACCAGGGGAGGTTTAGGCTAGATGTTAGGAAGAAGTTCTCCATAGAAAGAGCAACTGCCCATTGGAATGGGCTGCCCAGGGAGGTGGTGGAGTCACCACCACTGGAGGTGTTTAGGAAGAGACTGGCTGGGGTGCTTGGTGCCATGGTTTAATTGATTAGATGGTGTTGGATGATATGTTGGACTCAATGATCTCAAAGGTCTCTTCCAACCTGGTCTGGTCTGGTCTGGTCTGGTCTGGTCTATTCTATTCTATTCTATTCTATTCTATTCTATTCTATTCTATTCTATTCTTTCTATTCTATTCTATTCTATTCTATTCTTTATGTGATTCTTATCAGATACTCAAGAGAACTAGTCAGGAACAATTTGATGATACTCCTGTAAAATGCTGATCCATCGGAGTGAAAATTGCTAGTGGGAAAAGGGCTTGTTTAAAAGACAACTTCCAGGTGAAAAACATTTGTGGAAGGGGATTTATTGTTTAAGGTTAGAATCACACACAGAATCACTAAGGTTGGAAGAGACCTCAAAGATCATCAAGTCCAACCTGTCACCACAGACCTCATGACTAAACCATGGTACCAAGTGCCACGTCCAATCCCCTCTTGAACACCTCCAGTACAAATTGACCCCTTTCAGACTGCAAATAATACAAATTTATTTTCAAAAATGAAGGGATTTTGAAGAATAACTTTTAAAAGGTCTGAAATGGAAAATAAATCATTTCAGTTGATCCAAACTAATTTTTTATCTTTGGCTTGCCATAGAACAAACATTACCAAGACTGATTAGCAGTCCCAGTTCAGAGTGGCAAAGTTTTGAATCTTTGAAACCTGAATCCTTCTCAGCTCTAATCTCTTTGCTGAGCATCCACTAGAATGTGGTAGGTTGAAAGGCTGTCTAACACTACTGAAAAACGATGATGATTACCTGGACCTTGATCTTGAAGTCAAAGTGCTGCAATCAGCTAGAAGAGTAACACTGTCCTGGTTTAAGGCGGAATAGAATCTATGAACAAGTACCAGGAATAGTCCTTTGCAGAGAGAAGAGTCTTGCCCTCTTCCCATGTGTTCTCCCTCACATGAGTGTTCAACAACATGATGCTGCTCAAGTTGATACCACCCATGATCCACAAGGTGCATTTCCCAGAGTGGTACTCACACACATAAGGCAGTGACACAAAAGGGGACTGATTTAACCCAAACAAATTACTTTTATGCAATGTACATGCACAGCTCAGCAGAAGCTTGCACTCACGTTCCTAGCAAAAGATAACACAGAGAAAGCAACGAAATGAGGGTGAGAGCACCAGAAGATGTGTGCACAAGCTAGAATTTCATTTTGCAAGTTATTTGATTAGCTACACTCTTCTTCGGCTTTAGCCTTCTAAAAGATTGACTCATTTGGCTCCTGTATTACAATACCCTGCGTCAGAAAAAGAGAGTACAAGCTCCTGTAGATTCTTTACAGAGACAGGGGCGATCCCTGAGCCTTTCTAGCAAAGCATTATTGCATTAGGGCATCTGAAATTAAAGTCTGTATGCCAATATTCCCTGTCTTTATAAAAAGTGTGTTAGGAATAGGCAGGCAATCCAGACATTACATGGGGTTTTCTACAGCCTATTCATTCCTACACCACATTGTTCAACTAGTTATTTTTAAACTTTTGCCCTGATTATTCCTCTGAGAATAGTAACCTTTTAAACACCTCTATAAATGTCCTTACACGTGATTAACATTAGCACAAGACCGACCAGCTTCCCCATGCCAAGGCTGCAAGTAGCAGATGAACGATTGCAGGGAGCAAAATAAAAGACAGATACAACTCTTACAAGTTAGAGAACTGCTGTGAGGAAATTTTCTAAAGACAAAAATAGCAGAAGATGGTAAAACACCATCTTGACCTCATATATCACAGTATCACAGAACCACCAAGGTTGGAAGAGACCTCAAAGATCATCAAGTCCAACCTGTCACCACAGACCTCATGACTAGACCATGGCACCAAGTGCCACATCCAACCCCCTCTTGAACCCCTCCAGGGACAGTGACTCCACCACCTCCCTGGGCAGCCCATTCCAATGGTGAATGAGTCCACCTCACACAGGTTTATGCTGAGCTCCAGATTGGCCTTTACATATGGGAAGAGTCGAAGAAGCCACAGCCAAGTGATTTGGATGTTGGATGCACACACAGAAGCTCCTGATTATTGACTTGGTCATTTACTATACAGGAGATTATGCCTCCAGCAAAGTGATGCATTTACTTCCTGTTAACTTCAGTCCTACTAGGAATAAATTCTGGGCAAGATGCTCTGGTTCTGTTTAAGTTAACCCAGGAATAAAATGTGTACATAGTAACCTCCATCTACCCCAGAGAGAGCTCTGAAGATTAATGGTAGGAAAGTACCTGGGTGCCAAGGACAGACATTTGTCCTAGTTATGTCTACATATGAAAAATGATCAGACTCTTTTGTCTCTCAGAAAATGGTTACAGTTACTTTAAAATACATATTCAAGCTAAAAGTTGAGAACTCAAACAGAATAGTTGGCATTATTAACAAGTAGCATGTAACACTAGGAATGTAATTCACTGGGGAAAGGTCAGCACAGAGATGTGAGACAGCCTTTTACATTAGAATAACTCATATCACCTTCTCTTCATCAGTCATGTACTTCCATAGCTCTGTGCTTGCTTTCTGTCATCCCATTCAACAAAAAGGATTTATGTTTTGTGGAAAACACCACTATGGAAGAGGCATATTTATTAAGCCTGCCTTTGCAAAATCTTTTGTATTACATAAGTGCTAGCTGCACTTAAGTGTTTTCAATAAATAATTAATATTATTTATTGCACCCTCCTACCTTATATTTCATTCTATTTAATTACACCAGCAACACTCTGGGTAGCATTTCTAATTTTCCTGCTGTAAATAACTGGTATCATAGCAAATGCCTGTAAGCACTCATTACAAATGAGGAATGCTTGTCACTCTCATCAAACCACTGTGGTTTGCTCTACACAAGCATTTCTTAAACATTCAAATCATTGGGCTGAAGTATTTCATTCAAAGGAGCATGCAGTTGTTTTGTGGCAGTGTACACAGGAGAGAGTGACAGCTGTGAGAACACTGAATTATGGCATACAGCAAAACACCCCCAACTTCTCCATAGAAGCATTTCAAAACATCTGCCCTCCTACAGGCAGGTCTCCAGCTCTGTGTTTGGTGCATAGCAGGGTCAGGATTTACCATGGTTTTACTCCTGTGCAGCATGCATAGAAAAGGGACGACAAAATGGTTTCATTATTCTTGCTTTGCATCCTCCCTTCATGGCTTCACTTAGATGAGCAGGAATACTGCTGCTGTTGAAATAATTAGCACAGGCAATTAGTAAGAGATTGTTAATGTTTCACTGAAACACAAATAGGAAAAGATAAATAATTCCTCCCTTAAGATCTGAACTAGAAGAATAATTAACAGCTGGAGGGGAGGGGAAGTAAGAAGCTAGAACACACTCCAGAACTGCAATCTCCTTTCCATTTTTTGCAGGAAAACGTGTTCATGCATTATATCCTTAACTCAAGCATCTACCTTTCATAAGGAAAGACATCAGGTCTGCACATAAAATTTGAAATGCTCATTCTTAGAAATGACTGATCCTAATAATGTGATCAGATGATCCAATCCTGTGAGATGAGTTGTTCAGCCTGCACAGAAATCTTTGCAAGATCAGGGCTACAGCTTTATATTATGGTGGCAACGCTCTGGACAATCACCTCCTGAACCAGAACCCTCACCTTTACTCTTGTGAAAAGCAACAATACTTCTTTCACTCCCTGCTTTCTCCAGCTCCATTATTCACTTTCCTGTTAAGAATAAAGCTTGACTGCTTCTCATCATTTAGTAACTTCTGTTGCTCCTCAGGGGAAGTGAAAAGCATGCAAAATATAATTAAGACTTATCAGCAACCCTGTGTTTTAATTCAGGACCTCTAGAAAACACAGCTGAAACTAATCCATCCTCCCTTTCTTGCTGCCCCAGGTAGTGTCCTACATCATCTCTCTTTCCATCTCATTTAGCATCTTTCCATGCTGGGGAGGGATTTTCCCTGCACTCCCCTGTTTAGACACGAGGGCTCATTTGTGTTTTGATTGTGGTTGTCTGCGTCAGAGAATGCTGCTTGCTAGGCAAGAAGCTACACACCAATGATGCTGTGTGAAGAAAGTGCAGCCCATCATTGCCTGCCATTTACATATCTCTTCCAGAGCTGTGCCAAGCTTCAGGGCACAGCAGAGGATGATGCCTATACTTCACCTTTACACTTGTGTGATTCGGATTTACCACGTATCAATCAGCACAAGGACAGAAGGGAGGCAGGCTTTCCCTTCTTCTCTGGGTCTTTAGGTAACAGATGAGCAGGTTCTGTAGCTAATGGCATGTGACACACCTCTCATTTCCTTCCTACAAGAAGCATCACATGCTCTTGATTCTACACTGTCTCTGCACGCAGGCAACGTAGCATGAGAAGGCAGTAGCCCAGAAGCAATGTTTCTATGCCCAGCTACTTCCATGTTTCTAGGACTGCTAGTGAGCTGAGGAAGGGTGGAATGATTCACATCCAGTTTTTAAAATCATCACATCAATATGATGCTTTTTGTCTGCAGCACTAAGCAAAGGGGAGCTCTGCAGGAAAAGCTAATTGATAAAGAAAAGAATGGAAATACTACATGTGCTATGACAAGTTATTTGTTTATTTAGATTTTAAATGATAAACAGATTTACCTCTCCACGAGTCTCAGTGCCCTAACATCATTAACCACTCAACAGAATTTCAACATCTTTGAAGTAATTAGTTTTACAGAAACCCAGTAGCCAGCCACTTTCACAGCTATCACTGGCTCCAGTGAAGAAGAAAACCAAAGTTCTCTCAGCCTTGTGCAACGTAGTCCCATTTTTAAATACAGGCTATTTCAGATCTGTGATTAGAAACACATTTCAGTGTCCTGGAGAACATTCTGCTAATTGCTTTTAACAGCATGCAGGTCAGGCTTCCTTCTGATCTCAGCTCGATGATGCAAACATGATCCTTGGACCAGACTGGCTCCAAGCACAATAGATCATAGCTAGCATCTTATGCACCACCCGTGGCCTGAAAATGGCCCGCAGAGATTCTGAGCCAGGCCAAAAAAAAAGGTTTGCCTCTGAAGGAAAATCTCCATAGTTGGCCTGTGACAGTGTGACAATAGCCTGGCTACAGATAACCAAGCATGGACAAGACAGCTGAAAATAAAGGTCAGCAGACATTGTCCAAAGGGGATTAGATGCAATTTCTTTCCAAGGCACAGGTAACACCTGCTTTCTCATCCTACCTTCTAGACCTCCATTATTGCTGTAGATGAAGTTCAGGTGACTCACCTTCATGACTGGAGAGAGATGCTAACTTCCAGCACCACAGATTGCCTTTTGAAAATGCTAGCAAATATGTCAGTGCTTATATATGCCTATGTGGGGACATGCACATACATATATACACAAAGCACTGGCATGGCAATGTTTGAAACCTCAACTCAGAAAGGAGACATGCGAGGCTTCCAAACTCTGGACAGTCTAAAGCTGGAACCCATGCTTGATGCAAAGCCTACTGCAGACAATGGCAGTCTTTTCTCAGCAGTCAGACATTAGGTCTTTATTTTGTGAAGAACTGAATTCTTCCAAGACATGGCAAATTAACTCCAGACAGATACTGGTTAGGGAAGGAGAACATTTATGAGATACTATGTTCATCCCTGGGATTATTTATGTGTGAGGAACAAGGTTTCTTGTTTGTTTACACAGAAAGTACAGGCACAGTGTGCTGTTCAAATGAGCAGTCTTGATACTTCAAGAAGTTTTTCTATTTGTGCAACAAAGCTATACTTCTTCTCCTCCTGCACTCTGAATCTTACCTGTTATGCCCTTGTCAGTACCCATTTTTCATGACTCTAGCAGAAATGAGTGCCACAGACATTTCAAAGCACCACGAGTCATTTCACCAGTGTACTACAATGCAGTAAAATATAAGGCATGTTGCAACTGCAAAATACCTTTTAATCTTTCAAAAAACTGCTTCCTGTTGATGAGCCATAAAAGGGAGAGAAGTTCAGAATACTATCACATTGCTTAGCCTCCCTGCTCAAGCTCCTACATTACAAGTTGAGAAATGTTATGAGTCTGAATGAGCTGGCCAGCTGCAATAACCAAAATTTTTCCTACTATTTGGAAAGCAAATGTGCAGAGGGAAAGCAATAACCTTCTATACATGCCGAAAGGGTAGAAGAATTCTTAAATTCAGTGGTCTATTCATGTAATATAACTGTCACAAACTTGTATTAAGTGGGCACTGGTTTCTTCCAGTTGGAATTACACTGGTGGAAACAGCAAAGCAGTACAAAAAAAACTAATGCAGCACAAGAAGAGTTGTATGAAAGCAATTTGTGATACCACTTACTCTGCCCATTTCCTTACTGCAGACTTCCTTCCTATTTCTTGCTGCCTCAAATCAGAACAGCAAGCCCTGCTTTCTCAGATTAGCTCAATGACTTAATGCAGACATTTTGCATTCACCATCACCATGATTAATGGGAACAGATTTGTCCCTACCGCTTAATGTTGAGGAGCTGAGGTCAGGTTATATGGTAATTTAAACTTCAAGCAATCCTACTGGCGTCAGTGGGATCATGTATGGAGCAAAATGTTGCTTCAGTTGCACTTCTGTCTCCTGAAGCCCTCCCTTGCATCTTAACATATGTCTTTTGTGATGTTCTAATGGGTACATAGCAATACGAGCCATTCACAGCAGATGGTATTTTGCACTGCTGCTTGCAGATTGCAGTACTTGGATTTCTCAGTCAGGTAACAAACAACTGGCCTAAAAGCAGCGATAAAAGCAGGGGATAAAAATCCAACATGTATTTTTTGAGGAGCATCAGAACCAGCAAAGCAAACTTTTCTGTGGAGGCATAGCTAATGGTCACATTTCTAGCATCTAATGAGGTATCAGCTCCAACTGAAATTTGTCCTGCAGGTGGGACATTTCAAAACAGCTCTTCTTTTAAAAAGCCTCCAGTGCCTGATCAGACTAAAAATTGCACTGTGTTCTCCCCTCAAGGGTCTATGAATTGTCTCTTTTCTTACCAGACTACCTGTTTTAAAAGAAAATTGTGGCAATATAGACTTCTACCCTCACACAGCTTTGCCACAGTTGGTTACAAAATTACTGGAAAAAAAAAAAAAGAGAAAATAAGACAGCAACACACAAGCATGACTGTGAATGCCTCACCTTTGCAAAAAGAAACAACTAACCAAAACCAAGAGAGTGCATTAGAAAAAAATGTACTTACTACCTACAGTAGGGGCCTTCAGTCAATTTAATTAAGCATGCTTAAAACTTCCAAGGACTGAATTTACACTCTGGGAAAACATCCTTCTCTCCACTGACTAGAGAGAGACCAGGTTTGTCCCTAAGGCAACTGAACAGAATGCCCAGAGTGACTATGTCTTAAGTTGGTAAATTTGAGACAAAAAGCTCTGTGGATCTAGTGACTGCCTCATAACATTCCCCTCCATGAATCAGTGGAGCTTCCTTTGAAGTGTGATTGTCAAGTTTCAATGGCCTCTAGATATCAGACAGTCTATGAGCAGTCCACAAGCACTATGTGGTGAAGCTCATTCTGAAGGACTTCTAGAGAAAGAAATAACTGGGTTATTTATGCTGAAGCACAGTTGGTATTAAAGGAGAGGCAAGATTTCAAAGGTATGGAGCTTTGTGAGACTGTTCTGGAATAGACATGACACAGCCTCTGGGATATTTGTGAATATTAAGATGTAGTGTAACATGAGTACTGTTTCACCAAGAGAAGGAAGCTGCATTTGGCCAAAACAGTTTTCCCCTACATCAGTTCTATGAGCACAAAACCCAAATTGCATCACATATACAGAACAGTCACCACCATTCCTGCTACTGGAAGGCCATTTGGGAACATATCTTCTACTTTATTTCTGGTAATGCTCCTTCCTAAGCTCAGCTGCACTCACTGGAGTTCAGTTCTGACTGGCATCAGTAGGATAACTGGTGAGCAAGGACTGTGTGCATTCCCTGACAAGTCTCAGCAATCTTGTCAAATAACTGAGCACAACTGAGGAAATATCAAGAGATGCAGAGCTAGAATTAGTAAAAGAAAGAGGAGGTTTATTATTTATACTACAGTACCATGTAGAAACCCCAACTGTGATCTGAGTCACAGTGTGCCTGACAACATACAAACATAGAGTGGAAGCCAGTTTTGGCTCTGAAGAGCTTACTGTCTCCAGAGCAAGACAGGCAGAAGGTGAGAAAAGAAACAGAACTAATGCACACACAACAAAATCAGTCACAAAGCTAAGAGTACAACTGTCTCCAATAACAGAAGCCTCTTCCCTGTCCAGTCTGTCATACTGCCTTCTAATCAAAACAGTTTGACATCTTGAATGCATTCGCTTTTCACAGGATCCCTGTAAGCTAAGCTATGAGGAGCCCCAAGTAGAAAGCAAGCTGAATCACACCTCCAGAAACCAGTTTGTTCTGCTATAATTCTTCACAGATCCACACTAGGTTATTGCTCCTTTGTCCTTTACTTCTCATTTACTGCCTTTTTTTTTCCTTTTTCCTAAGTAGGTCACCTCATCTCCTGAAGTATGAAGCCATAACGCTATGAAAGCATAAAGGAGATTTATTCCTCTTGTGTGCATGATCTTCTCCACTGAAAGAAGTATGGGAATGACAACGAGGTTCATCATCGACTCCCAAGAACAGACAAATGCCTTTGTTAGGCTTCTGTGGCATATCTCAAACACAAGCAGGATGAAATCCACACTGAAGACAGTAGAACTCTTGCCATTAAGTTGTCCACTAAAACATTTGAGCATAGTCCAAAGGGTAAAAGGTCAGAGACTAATTTCATTTAAGAATTTTAATTCACTGGACTTAACATAAGGCCATTAATGTGGCTTCCTACCTGTCTCAGACCTCTGTCTGCTCTCAGATACACACATATCAGATTTATGATTTACAAGCACCCTGACAGACTGCCATTTGCTAACCTCTTAAAGGCTTCTCAGTCACAATGATTCTTCACATATGATGCTTAATTACATTTCAATAAGTTGCTCTTGAGAAAATAAAATCCCCAACGAGTGAACCTGTCAGAAATTTAAACCTTGCTCATGCTTGCAATAAAAGGTTTGTGCAGAAAACAGTATCAAGCATTTTTCTTTTCCTCCATCAGCACTGCTATTTTGCATCTTTTTAACTGATTTCTGTCTGTAATAATTCCAGACACCTGCAGTTCACACTGCAACTATCCACTCCCTCAAGTAGGTACCTTTTTCAACTAAGAGCAGCCCTGCTTCCTGAGCATTCTATATCAGTATTTCTTTACTGCTTCTGACAAAACAGGACAAAATATTCAAAGCAAGAAAGTTTTTACATGCACATAAATCAATGAAATTCACAAGACGAGATCTGATTCCAAAGAAATCAAAGGGGTGCTGGTGGACAAGAAGCTCAACAAGAGCTCTCAGTGTGCACTTGCAGCCCAGAAAGCCAATCAGACCCTGGGCTGCATCAAGAGAAGTGTGGCCAGCAGGTCAAGGGAGGTGATTCTCCCCCTCTACTCGGCTCTGGTGAGACCCCATCTGGAGTACTGCATCCAGTTCTGGAGCCCCTATTACAGGAGGGATGTGGACGTGCTGGAGCGTGTCCAGAGAAGGGCCACAGGGATGATCAGAGGGCTGGAGCACCTCTCCTATGAGGACAGACTGAAAGAGTTGGGACTGCTCAGTCTGGGGAAGAGAAGGCTCTGTGGTGACCTTATTGTGGCCTTCCAGGATCTGAAGGGGGCCTACAAGAAGGCTGGGGAGGGACTACTCAGGATATCAGGTAGTGATAGGACTAGGCGGAATGGAATGAAGCTGGAGGTGGGGAGATTCAGGCTGGATGTGAGGAGGAAGTTCTTCACCATGAGAACGGTGAAGCCCTGGAATGGGTTGCCCTGGAATGGGTTGTCCAGGGAGGTGGTTGAGGCCCCATCCCTGCAGGTGTTTAAGACCAGGCTGCCTGAGGCTCTTGCCAGCCTGATCTAGTGTGGGGTGTCCCTGCCCATGGCAGGGGGGTTGGAACTAGATGATCCTTGTGGTCCCTTCTAACCCTGACTGATACTATGATACTATGATATTAGTGTAGAGTCTGCTGACCTGGAGTTTTCATTAGATCCACAGGAAATTTTAAGCCCTTAAAAACACTTGTTAATAATGCCAGATGACACAGTTATGCAATCATCTGATCCATTAGTTTTGCAGTTTACAACAACTGGCAAATGGTTTTACCACACTCCGAAAACTTTGATGGAAAACAGTATTTACAATAGAGTAGATGTTACTACAGTGCTGATATCAGAAATTCTGCTCAAGTCCTTTCTTCAATTACATCCAGGACTGGAACACAGTTTCTCATCTCAGGGTTAGGGGAAGAGGTTAAGGTCCTCTCTTGGTGTACCTGAGAGCTTTTAATGACACCAGTCAGTAGAGGTTCCTCATGTCTTTGAAGCCTCGTTATTTGAAGAACCAGATTTTCCACACAATTTAGTTGTCGCAATGTGCTACATACAGAAAACCTGTGAGCAGAATCACTGACAGAGAAAGGACACACTGAGCATCTACTAAATTCCGAGACTACATTTGACCTACAAAAGCAGGAAGCTTAACAGTGCTCCATCATTAGTATTACTGGCCAAGGCTGCTCAATAAAGCCTTTACGATGAAAGCACAACAGTCACAGCAGGCATAATTCTTAGTGTTCTTGTGGACAATGACTAAATCAATACACAGTACCAGCCTCAGAGTTTCCAGGTAGCAACACAGTAAGTCTTCCTTCTTCATATAACTTCACTAAGGCTGTGCAATAAACCATTCAGCAAGCACAGAATTCCTACATTTCGATACAGCAGCACAATTTTTCCCTTCTAGATTGTCCTCTGTTGTGGAAACAGGTTAGACAGGCCAGTGTAAAGCATTCTGCCTAGGCGTGGACTGTTCTGCGGATTTGCTCCTGGATGGCAAAATTTCTCTTTTGTGATATTTAGAGGAGTGCACACAGTTGCACAGTTCCAATGAAACATTTTCAGCCTCCCTCTTCAGTTATGTCTGCAATGACAATGATGACTGAGAAGGTTCTCAAGCCAAGTGTGTATCAGACTTTCCCTAAAACCCAAGGGTGGTACCCACTGTTTTCTTATCACCTCAGCTGTTGGCCATTCTGCACCCTCACTGTGTAAGCTGAGCTTTCTTTCACACCATTAAGCACATTCAATTTAAATATTTATAGCTATGCTCTAGTTAAATAAGCTCCCTTTATAAGTAATAATCACTTTGGGTTAGGAACCTTTTATTTCAGCATCTATTTCATACAGCAATGAGCTCTGCACAAGCCTCAGTAAATGCACTCACTACATCCCCACAAATTTCAGGAGGGAACTGGGATGACCAGCTCAGATGTGATGTGTCTACGCTGCACATGCCTACACTCAATCAAGAATCCTGAATCAATCATGAATTAATCTTGCTTTGTGTCTCTCTGCCTCCTAAGTGGACCATAACACTGCCCTCTTGTAAAGATACAGCGAAGAAAAAGGTATTCAAGACTGTTATATGTGGTGATTATGGCAGTGGGGCCACAGAAGGGCAAGACAGAGCTGAACTGAATAGCCCATGCAGTCTGATAACTTCCTGGGGAGAATTTAGGTAAAGAGGAGCTTTCCAAATGTTAGGGCACAGCAAAGGAGACACCACAGATGCTATACAAGGGTGATGCTTGGGCCCTAACCTGACTGCAATCTAGCTAGCACCCTGTGCAGCGTTTCTACGTGTATGGAAACATTTTAAAATACACCAAAATCAGAATAAACCAAGTAAGGCTTCTTAACTGTATGCATAAATGCTTCTGCAGTATATATGTAAATTCCAGAAATAAAGGGCACTGCAAACACCTAAGAATGTGAACACATGTTCGTTTTAAGTCTCCGCAAAGCCCCAAGCTACCTAGGATGCTGAGCCTCAGTTCAGATTATGATTTGAGAACACAAATGCCTTTGATTTTCAACCATTAACTCACTTTTGAAACGGGGATGCACTGGCCAATTGACTTGAGGGTGGTGAAAACTGCAAAGACCCTTAAAGAATATAAAGAATACTTGTGAGAAGGTATGTGCTGTTTCCTAGCTTAGTCCCCTTTTGCAGTGGATTAAGTTAATATAGAAAAAGTCATGAAGAACAGCCTCTAAACACCTCTGTCCACACTGCTCCATGCATAGGCAAGCATCAATGTACATAAAACTGGCAGCCCACTGAAAAACACTTGACAGTGTCTGCTCAACTCAGAATCAAGTGCATGGAGAAGGACTAAATCTAGAGATACTCAGCTATGGAATCTCTCTTCTGTCAGATGTGGATATGCCTCCATGTATCACAGTCTGATGAAAGAAAAGACCTGTGAAGCCAGGCTGCTGTTGGAGCGCTTGCGTCCTACAGGGTCATAGCACAGAGGAGACGCCGTGCGTATTTCAAAGGCCAGATGCACAAGCCAAGTGACTTGCAGTGTGGGGTGGAAGCCAAATGTCTGATCATCTACGTGCAAGACCTGTCAGCTCTGCCTACAGCCTCAAAACAACCACTCACAAACCAATACTCAGCCAGCTGGTAACTATTCTCTTCGTGTTTCCTAGAGGCAGAAAACAGTCTGCTCACAAACTGCATTCATATTCTCCTCGGGTACATTACCTTTTTCAGCATAGATATGATGGGTTTAATTTCACCTTGATTTCTGTGGAGAGTAAAAACATTACAGAAAAAAAAATACATTTCTTCTGCTTTGCTTTCAGTCTGAGAATGACAGCAACATTCTCCCTGTGAAGAAAGTGGTAATGCTGCAGTGATTTTTATCACTAGCACTCACATCTCCTGGATATTAATAGATGTTTGGAAAATGCTGTAGTATCTCGTGATTTATAAAATATAACAGGATAATTCTGCAAAGTGATGAATACCTCTATATCAGGAGCTGAGCAGATTGCTTGTCTTACTCTGCAGTTTACATTAATGGACCACTAAGGTTTGGCTTGGAAAGGTGATGTTAACATCAGAGAGCAGGCAGATCTACAGTCCTCATGCAATCAGTATCGTCATTGTCATGACAAGGGCATAATTGTGCTCCTACCCACTACAGAGCCAACAGATGTGAGTGCATGGTCCATAACATATACCTCCCCAGCTCATTCCAGTGCACAGGTATGTCTTACTTTGGAATAAGATGACCAAGGCCAAGAGGGCAAATGGCATCCTGGCCTGTATCAGGAAGAGTGTGGCCAGCAGGAGCAGGGAGGTCATTCTGCCCCTGTACACTGCACTGGTTAGGCCACACCTTGAGTACTGTGCCCAGTTCTGGGCCCCTCAGTTTAGGAAAGATGTTGACTTGCTGGAACGTGTCCAGAGAAGGGCAACAAAGGGGCGGGGGGGATTGGGTTTAGAACACAAGCCCTGTGAAGAGAGGTTGAGGGAGCTGGGGTTGATTAGCCTGGAGAAGAAGAGGCTCAGGGGAGGCCTTATTGCTCCCTACAACTACCTGAAGGGAGGTTGTAGACAGGCAGGGGCTGGCCTCTTCTCCTAGGCAACCAGCACCAGAACAAGAGGACACAGTCTCAAGCTGCACCAGGGGACATTCAGACTGGATGTTAGGAAGAAATTCTTCACAGAGAGCGATTACCCATTGGAATGTGCTGCCCAGGGACGTGGTGGAGTCACCATCACTGGAGGTGTTTAGGAGGAGACTTGATAGGGTGCTTGGTTGCATGGTTTAGTTGATTAGGTGATGCCGGATGATGGGTTCGAGGCGATGATCTTGAAGGTCTCTTCCAACCTGGTCTATTCTGTTCTGTTCTATTCTATTCTATTCTATTCTATTCTATTCTATTCTAATTTGTCACACAATTGTGTTGGTCAACACCAGAGTTACCACAATTCAGACCAATTTTAAACTGCAAAGATAAACAAAATGCAGTAAGAACAAGAAACTACATTTCTGTGACAATAATGAATACAAACATGGGTTGGGGAAACTGCAGAAAGTTCTGAGGGAAAGGATCTTGTATTAAAATGAGCCTTAGACTCAGTATGAGACAATAGCATCAAGCTTTCAGGCAATACAAGTATTATTCTGGGACCAGTGAAGGAAAGAACAGGTTTTAATATACTTCCAGTACAATTTTTACTTGACTCAGCATTTGGCATTCTGAACTCACTTGAGTGAGGAGGGGGAGGAAAAAACCAGGAGAAACACTAACACTGAAGGAAAAGCAGCTCTTCAATTGAGAGTGGTTAAAAAAGAGCTAAACACCTTTTTAACAGCCAGTTATAAAAGAAGCGGCAAAAATTGCTGTGTCTGTGGTGTACACAGCAGATAGTACAAGGTAGGAAAGGAAAAGCTTTATAAAGAGAGGCAAGTGCTGAAGCATCACCCAGGAAGATTGCGAAACCTATCCCATTATAGTTTTCATACATTTAACCAGACACATTCCAAGAGGGACTAAAGCAGAGCTGACATTTACTTGGAGCTGGGCAATGAACTAGCTAAAAGTCTAACATTCCTTTTTAGCCCGATGTTTCTTTTTTGTTGTTGTTGTTGTTCACGGTGAGCTTTGTTTCTTGTCTGTTTTGGTTCTCCTGTGGATGAACAAGATAGGATGTCAACAGCATGGGTTCCAAAGCCTCATGGGAGATTTCAGGACTTAAATGTATGGAAGAAAACCTTTCAATTCTGTGGAAACTCACTTGGCATATTTGAAATGACACAGTTCTGCAAAAAACATTCAAAGCCTTCAAACCATTGTATGTCAGAGTAGCTATTTTTAAGATGATGTTCATTACACTACACATCTCTCACTTGATTATATTCTGATTCTATTCTTGCTTTAGCAGGCATCACTCCTGCTGACTTCAGTAGTATTACTCCTCCTGTTTAAACACGACACTAAATGAGAACAGACCCAGCCCTCCAGTAGTAAAATCGATTTGGGATTACAAGATCTTAATGTTCTGGGGCTTCTTTGCAATTTATTACTGTTCTCCAGGCTTCATTTACGCCTGTAAGTTGTCCCTTTGACGGTAGTAGCATGAATCTATTTGTTTAAGACATCACTGGCTTCTATAAGCACGGAAAGACAGTTGAACCCCTGCAGAAGCCTGCAGCTGGGGCTTGATTGATTTGTAACTCAATCCAGCAGCTCTTAAGCACAGGTAACATGAAAAGCTCCTCAGCAAGTTGCTGAATACAGCAGTCTGCTTGAAAAACAATAGAAGAAGTGACTGAGTATATTCATCTCGTTGTAAGAAAATGCTCATAGAACAAGACAAGCTTCCTCCAACAGCTCCGTTTTCCACTTAGCTGTGTGTGCCAGCGAGTGGCATTGCTGAGTTCATGAATGCAGCAGCACAAAATAAAGAATACTCTTTCCAGACCTCTGTCCACCTCTAGAAAAAAGCCTTAGTGACTCAATATTATACACACAGGTTGGATCTGGAGAAATGCTCATAGAACTATTATCCCAACAAAAAGAAATATGCAACAGCCTCCAAGTTAAATTAAACTGAAAATACTCTAAAACTACATTCCACTATATAGTCCAAAATTGCATTCAATATTATAATGCTAGATATGCCCAGCAGTTCCACATCATTGCTCAAGTGGGCATCTGCTACACATAAATTTCATTTTTGCAGACATAAAGCTTCTCCATCCTGGAACTAGTAAGATTTGAACACAAAACTCATATACTTGCCTCTGTATATACCAGAGAACTGTCTGAAGAAGCCTGTACTCAAAACAGGGGCATACCCACTCAATACCCAAACCACCCAACTGCCAAAGAGCTTTCCTGAGAGTATGCTTTCTGGACCTCCTCCATGAATAAGTAGTCCTGACATCCAAGAGATGCTCCACCTCTAAAGATAACTCAACAGCCAACAATTTTTTAGTTTTGTTTTTATCCAAACACAGTTGTCTTTTAAAAAATCAAAAGGGTGCTTGGTAAACTCTTCTATGCAGGTTGGACCAGAAGAAATCCATTTTTGATAATCACCAAGATTATAGAATCAGAGAATCAATAAGGCTGGAAAAGACCTTAAAGATCATCAAGTCCAACCTGTCACCCAACATCTCATGACTACTAAACCATGGCACCAAGTGCCACGTCCAATCCCCTCTTGAACACCTCCAGGGACGGTGACACCACCACCTCCCTGGGCAGCACATTCCAATGGCTAACAACTCTCTCTGGGAAGAACTTTCTCCTCACCTCAAGCCTAAACCTCTCTGGGTGCAGCTTGAGACTGTGTCCTCTTGTTCTGGTGCTGGCCACCCAGGAGATGAGACCAACCCCCTCCTCGCTACAACCACCCTTCAGGTAGTTGTAGAGAGCAATAAGGTCTTCCCTGAGCCTCATCTTCTCCAGGTTAAACAATCCCAGCTCCCTCCGCCTCTCCTCATAGGGCCTCCCCAGCCTCGTTGCCCTTCTGTGGACACATTCAAGAGTCTCAATGCCCTTAAATTGAGGGGCCCATAACAGGACACAGAACTCAAGGTGTGGCCTAACCAGTGCTGAATACAGGGGCAAAATGACTTCCCTGCTCCTGCTGGCCACACTATTTCTGATGCAGACCAGGATGCCATTGGCCTTCTTGGCCACCTGGGCACACTGCTGGCTCATGTTCAGCCAGCTGTCAAGCAGTACCCCTAGGTCTCTTTCTGTCTGGCGGGATAAAAGTGTTTTCAGGTAGTAAAGTTTCCTTACTTTCACATCAAAGGAATTCTGCCTGCCTAACCACGCCTCTAATGCCTTTCTCGTAAGAAAAGTCCTTATGATGACCTTGATAAAGAAGACTTTCCGATTTCTGCACACAAGATAAGCAGAAGATCCTGGAATCTTAAATGAGAAGTAGAAAGAAAGTGCCTAAAAGGATTCAAGCCCATAAACCCTCGCATTTGGAAACCAATCTCAGCTCCAGAGCTCAGGTTAACTGGGGAGCCAAGAACACTTCTGTGGATCATCAATCAAGATAAGCACTCCAAAGAAAAAGCTTTGCTTCTCTTCCCCGTGAAAGAGCTCCTGCTGTTCCTTACACAGTGCACCATTGATGGGAAGCCATTTCAAGAGAAGTGTTCCCCTGATTGTGCAGACAGTCAACAGCTGAGAAGATCTCTCATCAGCTAGTCACAGAAATTTTCTTGATCATTGTTCTGTTTCAGATCTGTGATAATTCTGCAGGTCGCAGGTCAAATCTTCTGGCAATTGCCGGAATAAATTATTTTGTTAATCACCTTAGAGGAACAAGTACCTAATTAACGGGGAGGTGTCCTGCACGCATGACTACAGATACTCACATAATTACATAGCTAGAACGACCTGGGTTTGAGTGACATATCCTAGCCATAACAGCCTGGAGCAAGAGAAGTGTTGTTGACAAGTGGCTGTTGAGTAAACCTGTTTGGGTATGCAAGAACGGTATGCTGCCTTAGGCAGTCTAAGTGGATCTTTGAGCGCAGCAAAACTACATCTTTGAAACTATTTCCAAGTTAGAACTGCAAGAAGCTGTTCAGAAAAGAATGTAAAAACCGGGTCTGGTGGCACTGATCAGAAGTTCATAACCCTTCCACTGCATAAAAAATTGGGGAAAACTGCACAGAACTTAAATTGAGAGAGCAAAGCCATGGAGAAATCAACTGACAAATAAAATTGCCTATTGGCTATGTCTGAGAACTAAACTTCTCCTTAATATCACTGTATGCTTTGCTTAGGTAGGTGTTCCCCATTCACTAGCACTAATAAAATTGTGTCCTGAATGCTGGACTCAGGGGGTGCTCAAAACTGTTCAAACAGCAGGCCTGGAATTTACTCCTATTTCAAGATGAAATGTTACAATCCATTCAGCTTTTTAACTTGATCCCTGCTAACCCAAACCATTCTATGATTCTATAAACTTATTGCATTTAGTTCTGGACAAGTAGCTTTCTTTGAGATCCAAAGAAAGACACAGTAATTCTAGACAGTTTCTGTGAATCAAAGTACTTACCCGCGGAAGCTATAGGATATCTCACAAGAAGGATCATACGCACTCTCTCTTCCCAACAGCTTTTAAGAGAACCCAATGTGCCCCAACTATAAAAGCCAAGCTTTCTATCTGTTTTACTTTTCCACTCTATCAAGACTGTTCCTTTTTATTACTTCCAAATAAAGTTTCCTAAATGAGCAACTTCAGTCCAGACTCCAAGCCATTTGTTAGAATTTTATTCAATCAAAATGCTGATAAAATTTCAAGTTCTCTATCTGCAGTGTTTCTTTGTCTTAACAGTTCTCTAGGGTTAGCCACCTGACTTCCTGTAGGAGGTCAAAATAGCTCTCCAGTATAACAAACAAACGGGCACAGCTCAAGCAAAAATTAAATAAACCTTCCAGATTTCTCTTTCTTTATCAGATTCTCTGAGACACTGGAATGGATAAGGAGCTTGTCCTTGTCTTAAGAGTTCTCTAGGGTTAGCCACCTGACTTTCTAGAGGAGGTCAAAATAACTCTCCAGTACACCAAACAAACAGGCACAAACTCAAGCACATAAAATAAACCTTCCAGATTTCTCCCTCTTTATCATGTTCTCTGAGAACTAGAATGGATAAGGAGTTTGTCATATATTGGAGCCCAGGTCAAGCACAGAGCAGAAAAATGGTCAGAAAATATTCCAGTCTTATGTAAATTAAGAGACATTAACCTCTGCAAGTAAAGCCTGCCAGCCAAACTAGCATAGAAGCTTTACTGGGTCCTCTGTGGACTTGTGTTGCTTGGAAGCTCTGATTAGGTTACCATAATGATCCCTTTTAGGCCACAAAATCTACAGTTCTTTCCATAGTCTGAATTAGCACATTATCAGAAATAATTTTGTGAACTGAGGTCAACATTAGGGATACTCAGATTACTTTTCAATCAATACTCTGAACATTAAAATAAATTCCTAAGAGTCCTGATGTGTACCTACTGCATCAGTAACAGGCTGTAGTATTTGCAGAACTCCGGGAAAGTATCAGGTCTATTTGCTTACTCAAACAGCTGAATTCCTGGTAGACTTCTTTGGTCTAATTGTCATTAGCTAACAGTTGCACTTCGAAAACCTTGCTGCTTTCATAAAACTCTAGCATATATTGACAGGATCAATATTCCCTAACCTCCTCCAATACAGGAGTAGATTTCTTTCAATAACTTCTCAAAGTTAGCAGGTCTGCCTTGGAAACGAATCAGTAGACATTACAGTTGGCAAGATAGCAGCTTTCCCTCATCCATTCCTGTTACCAACCAATTTAATGAAATATTTTAATCTTCATCTCAGTTTTATTCTTATTGTAAATGTCCATCCATGAGGACCCTTAGCAAGGACAAACATCTTAGATAATCTCTTCGACTCACTCCATCCCATCAAGCTTGGAAGTGAAATGAGGGTGAAGCACTGCATATTGCTGTCTTTTGGCCAAAGCACCCATCAAGAAGAGAAGAGTCAGGAAAGAAGTCACCTCTTTTTTTTTTTCCACACATACACCAGTAGAAAAAAGAGAATCTAGAGCTCCTTCCCCTTCTCATCAATACACAAGCAGCAGTAAAAATCAAGCATCTAGTCTCAGTCTGACAACCTACTCTCAGCACGCTTCACTGGCACAGCACTCAAGTCCCCCTTCTAGCTTAGCACAAGCACCAGCTCTCAGCCCTATTTGTTCTTACCTACAGAAGGATAAAGGTCAATACACACAGGGTTTCAGTGGGCAGTAAGCACTACTTCAAAACAAGCCGTTAAAACTAACTTTGATTTACAAAATAGCCCATGTTGCTCTGGATCCCTCTGGCTAACTGAAACATCTAGTGAATAAGAACGAATATTTCCCCACACATTCTGCAAAACTGCAACATGTAGGATCGGTGCATAATGAGTTTTTCATTCCCAACAGTCATCAGTCAACTGTGGTCAACAGTTCCTTGACCACACTGGGCACCAGAAGGGAAAACGCCGCTGTCAGACGACTTCTCAACCAACACGGTTAACTCTCTCATTCATACTTACATGGAAGAAAAAAATGCTCTGTTAAACAATTGCAGCTTTCTAAATGGTTTAATAAACACCAATTTTCCAACTCAGAACTTCAAAGAGGCTTCTTTCCTGGGATTTTTCCGACAGAAAATCCTTTAGTTTGCCCACACAGAAGAAAAACCTACAGGACTTTGAGTATGGGGACGCCCTGGCTCCGGGACACCCGAAGCCCCGCGGAGGAAGCAGTGGGGAAGAGCTTTAGTTATGCTAACTGGAGTCACGTTTAAATACAGGCGCCGACAGCGCCCGTCGCGAACTGGCGGGGATAAATTAATCTCCACGGTGCAATTTCACTGTTTCAGCGAGCTACAAATTACTATGGAAATTGCATTCCTCGGCTCCACCCCTCCCAGTTCTCCACGGGCGGGAAAGCGGAGGCAGGGGAAAGCGGCGGGGTGGGCTGGGTGAGCCGAGCCGTCAGCCCACCGCTGCAACCGGGAGCTGGAGAGGCCGGCGCCGCTGCTCTTTACAGATGTGTGAAAAGGAGGAGAAAGCCCCTCCGAGGAGCGATGCAGGAGAGGGCCCAGTGCCTGGTGATGGCGGGGCTGAGACAACACGGGCCCCTCGGCTCTGCCGACTGGCAGCGTGAAGGGCTGCCCCTGGCTCTGAGCAAAGGCTTAAATCCAGGCCAGCGTGCTCCTGTAAAAGCAGTTTTATTCCCAGGCAGCGATCTGGAGCAGTGCACAGTGCGAGGCAAGGTCGGCTAGTTCTTTATTTCCTTGATGGGTCTTCGGCTTTGGCTCCCACTCCTTTTCACCCATCCCATACTGTTGACAGATCTTGGCTCAGTGTGTGTCAATTAGTATATATGCATGGGGTTTTATTATTAAAAGAAGAACTGTGAGGCAGCATCCCTCCTATTTCTTGCCAACACTCTTCTGTGAGAGATGTGAAGACCACTGAACCAAAAGTTAGTCCTACGATAAGATTTATCACCTGCACAGCTATAAGATCGATTACCTGAATGCCCTTAAGAGAAAGGCAAATATGTTCTGAGGATTAGGCTGAAAGTAGCAGGGGAAAGCATTTTCCAGACTAATGCTTCAGTCATGCTTCACTCAGGTTAAAGTGCTGTTGTTTTTCATCCCTTAAACACTTGGCTAATAGAAGGTAATAATTGGGTTGATTATAATGTTGAGTTTTGTTTGTTGGTTTATTCTGTTTCCTACTGTGAGAAAAGCATTTAAGATGGCTTTAGACTGTTTCATTTTGTGGCTGGAAATCAAAATTAATCATAAGGCTCTTTTTAATATAATGAAGTGTTTCAAGCCATAAGCTTCAGCTTGCGTTGTACACCATCTAATACAAGCTGTATGCTTCACTGAGTTAAATAACAGAGTCAGGGCTTTTAATCATAAGTAATGGCAAAGGCAAAAGCAAATTAAGAGCTGCAGGCAAGAGCAGAATAATGTGTCCTGGCGAGATTTGAGAACTGATGTGTTTATGTGTTTATACTCCAGGAGCACCTGTGCACTTTGCATGCAGAAGAAGGGATCCAGTGTGGTAGACACATGTTGCACAAGACATTCCTGATGGCCAAGAAGAACAGAACAATGAATAGAACTGAACCAGGTTGGAAAAGACCTTTGAGATCATCAAGTCCAACCCAACACCATCTAATCAACTAAACCATGGCACCAAGTGCCTCATCCAGTCTCTTCTTAAACACCTCCAGTGATGGTGACTCCACCCTTTCACTGGGCAGCCCATTCCCATGGCCAATCACTCCTTCCGTGACCAACTTCTTCCTAACACCAGCCTAAACCTCCCCTGGCACAGCTTGAGACCATGTCTTGGTTGATTTTGATAAAAAGTTAATATAAATCTGTCAGTGGCTGCAAAGGGCAGCTCTCAGAGCCTCTGAATTAAAGTTTATTTAAAGGAGCTTAATTCTTCACTCTAACCTAGGCTATTGTATGTATTCTTTCAATACAATACAATAAACCAGGTTGGAAGAGACCTCCAAGATCAAGAGGCAAAAGGTGAATGAAATACACAGATGGAGCAGAAGATGATGCAACAGAAACATGCCCAGTTATGTTTTTAGGAGAATAACTGCAGGCATAATAAGGCTTTGTGGATGTTATGGTCATTTGGCAGCAGTGGAAGAGGTCCAGTCATGGTTCCTTGGGGGAGTTGGATTAGTATGTAAAAGCACAAAGAGCAGTGCTCACTGAGTGGATCCAGGGCACAAGCGCTGCAGAGGAAAAGGTGCATAAAGTTGCAGTTCCCAAGAGGTATGAAGAGATGACAAGTAGTATTGTTCTAAGTAAGAAATACTCATCACAGATGTGATGTCATACCGGAAGTTGTGTTTTAAAATAAATAAATAAAGCTTTGAGTGATACTGCAGAAAATACCAGCTCTTGCCCAGGAGCTGAGCACAAGATCACCAAGCCTGAAGAACAGACCTGCCAGCTGAACCTTGCTGAGATGTTCAGATTTCTGGAAAACCAGTGTATGCAAACTGAATGGACAGAATTTAAAATATTAAAAAACTTATATTAGTATTCATAAATTTACATGTCTTCTATCACAATACGCTAATTCATTGCAGTTGGCTCATCACAGCTTTTAATATGATCACTTAACTCATTATCATTTCCAAACTTGTCTCTCCAGTGCTGAAGGCAGTCATTAACAGCTTGGGCAAGGAGGAAGAACCCTCTGCCACAACATAATTGTTGTGATTTACTCTAACTTTGCATGACTGGAAATCATTTCACGTGCTAGGAAATAACCTGAGAGGATTTTGAAGTCTTGAGAGTAAAATGGCCTTAGGTTAGGGGAACTTTTTACTCTGATGTGGCAGTTTTGACTGATACACAGTCCAGAGATGAACAGAAAATAATTCCTGCTGCTCCTCTAAAGTTTTCCTGCTGCTGCGTTGCACTACCTTGCAAGTTCCATGCAGTGTCCTATGTAATTCTTGCATCTTACATGGTTTGCAGTACATTTCTGGATGTGGCTGTCAACAGCAGATTCTTTGGACAACCTGCATGACATGCTCTGGTAGATGCTGATAAGTCATTTCCTATTATGACATGTGTTGTAGAGGACTGTGTTATTGGCTGACACTAGTGATTCTTAAGCCTGAGTTCTGCCCCTTCAAGAAGAGAAGCAAGCAGAAGACTCTCTTCACTTGGCCTGATCACCCCTTTTGGTCTGTTTCTCTGCATTTAATCCATAGTTACCTTCTCCCTGTTCAGTTACCTGCTCTCCCCCAACCCAATTCCCCAAGTCTGCAGCTGCCTAGTACAATGTGTTTACTACTTCAAGTTTAGCTGTTTTTCCTTGTGTGGCTGTTTTTGAGCTGGAAGCAGCCCACATCATCTGTTTGCAATGGCTTTAGGCACTTGGATTTTTTGATTCAGTAGGATGTCTCCTCAGCCCGGATTTTTAGCTGCTTGCTTGGCTTGACGGCTGTTTTACTGAACCATATGGGATGGTTGTCTCTAGCTCTCACTTGCCATATTTCAGTCCTTTCCCTCAAAATATGTTTTTTGATTGTAATACAATTCAGCACAAAGCCTATGGCAACAGTTCTCTCTCCTGTGTCACATCAAGATTTCCTGATTTTGAACTGTCGCTAAATCCACAGCTTCTGCTTCCCAGCAACAGTTGACTCTTCTTCATGTCAGCTGCTGAGAGCTTTATGCAGTACTTACTCTTGTTTATGTGGATCTCTTACCAACATCCTGCATTTGCCCATTGGCCTATGCATGGCTCTTGCTCACAAGTATTATAGTCTGTCATTACTGCCTTGTCAGAATTGTAGGGACAACACTGCAGATGACTACTCAATCCTGCTGGAACAGAATTGGTCGTTGACCTAATAGTGTAGCTGCCAATGTGGTGATTGAATTGTTGGCAGTTTTTTTTTCCTATAGCGGGTACGTATTGATAGCCCTTGCATTTGCTGAAGTCACACGGTGGAGCTCTGCTTAATTGGAAATCTCTACAGCTTCAATCCCTGCATATATTGCCTCTTCATTCCCTGAGTAGTTCTGAGTTTAAAATTAAAAGATAATGGTTGTCAGCACATGACATGCCTCTCTTTCTTTTGCCTTCTCTATCCTCCACTCCCTCCAGGTATCCTGGACCCAAATGCCTGAATGTCAGTTCTGCTTCTTCTTTTCTTTTTAACTTGGGCTTCAGTATTTGTTCTGACTGTTACTGTTTTTACCTTCTCCCTGTCAGATCACTTACCCTTACCATTTGCAACTATTGCTCTAAGATCAGGCGCTAGTCAAGCTTCTCTTCTATATGATCAAATCAAATGTCCCAAACATTTCACTGATAAGGAGGCTCTGATGCCTGCAGTTGCATCGCTCATTGCAGAAAGGTCCTACTTACTACAAGACATGACTCCTCAGTGCTATACTGCTCAGCAGTGCTTGGTCAGCAAAGAACAACCACTGACTCCCCTTCTTGGGTTTGGCTAGATGAAGAGAGGTTATTTCTCTACAGGCTTTGCCCCTCCTTTTTTCTATTTCTCCCTTGAATGTTGTTACTTACCAGACACTGTTAATGGGTTTGAGGCAGTATTCCTGGCAAGTCTATCTCATGGACCTTTCATTTTACCCACAAGTGCACTGTAAAAGTTCTCATCTTTAATCCAAATCGTTGCCTATTAATGGAAATTATTCTTTCTTTCATTGTCTCCATGTTTATGCAAAGGTCGTGTATAGAAAACTGCTTAAATCTGAATCCCTGTATGTCTGCCTTAGTTTCTAGTAAGTGATCTGTCCTGTTACTCACCCTGTTCTTTGCTACATTTCTGTGGTTTTCCATAAATCACTACATTATAATAATTCCTATTTTTAAACTGAATTCACTTTTTTTGTGTGTGAGAAAAATGCTTGCAAAAATACTGCATGTAATATCAAAGCCATGTAAAAAATACACTGATTGCCTTGTATTTTCACCAAACTCTTTTCAAGATCTGTTTTGTTGTCTTCTGCTTTCATGGTGTTTGGCCAGTATGGTAGACAAATGAATCAGACATATGTGAGGCAATGGAAAACTTAATTAGTTTGCACTCCAGAAATTAAATAAAGATTATCCACCATTGCATGCCTGTGTTTGCTGGGTATTCATCTCTCTAGTATTTTGTTTGTTGTTGGCCATCTCACAAGTTTTTACATATTTTATTTTTTTCTTTAAACACATGGCCTGAATAATAATTTCACAGTAATCTGGATCTCTGGTTCTCCTCAAACTCATATCTTATCTTTTGCAGAGACCATGGGTAAAGATGTGATACAGATATGTTTGTTGTAGGGGTTGAGAGCTTAATCCAAAGTCGGGATTCAGGTGGTTAAAGCCAAAGCTGTCGAGAATTTAGGCATGTATATCTAGAATTACAGTCCTGGGCACTTTGGCTCAGCTACAGGATACCTACATGACTTTAACATCTCGCTCTTTCATTTTAGTCTACCAAGTGCCTGGACAGCCTCCCGTTGTATGCCAAGGTTTGTTTCTGTTTCCCATAGGGGAACAGCTTCCTGCCTGTCCTGCGTCAGAAGGAAGTGTCCAACCCCAGCAAAGATGTTTGAGTAGGTGCAATCACTGTTTGTTGATGAGGCATTCAGCAAACATTACTGACCAAAACCCCACTTAGAGATGGTGCCTCAGGAGGAGCACAGAAAGAGGAGTAGTTATCTTTTTTTCCCTGTACAACCTTGTGGTTAGAGCTTTCAGCTATGTGAAGCATGTGCTCCTTCCTGCATGCAGAATAACATTTTCCTTTATTCTTTAAAATGCTGTCTTCCATGAAATCTAGGATTCATGGGGCAAGACCCAAAGGCCAGTCTTGGGTTCATATTGCTGCTTCTGTGCCTGTTTATGTATTTGAAATTAAACAGTTATTGCTTTTAACTCTAAGTCCTTCAAACTGACACTGGATGGCTTGTTTCATTGTGCTTTTAAATAGCATACCTGTCCTAAAGAACCAGGTGATAAACTGTGTTTGTCAGAACAAAAACTAAGCAGATGTAAATAACCCTTAGGCCATGGAAATTCTTAGTTTAACTGAGCTATTTTTGCATTAATAAAAACACTCAGAAAAAAAATATATCAGCACCTCAAGAGGAGTTTTAAACAGCAGAAAAATGAATTTGGGACAAATAAGTGCAAAAGCAATTTACTCCTTTCAGCAGCTCTCTAAAATCCTCCTTTGTTTAACCTTTATCCACAACATAGATTTTAAAAGCCATCTCTCCACACCTGATCTAACTTAAGAATCCTTAATCATATTGCTGTCACTTTAGTCTGTTGCAAATAGGAATTGGAAAGAAATCACAAATTCAGCATTTTTTTTAAGACAGCAAATAACCTCTAGCGAAGTGCTTTGATTTCTCTATTCTGGCAGCGATCTCTGTGACCTTGTGTAAATCCTGGAGGCTTTGTGCATCTCTCGCTACTTGTCAAGTAGAAAGAACCCACTTTGTAAAGAGAGGCAAGGAGTAACACACTGGAATATCACTCTTCTGCAATTACTAGTAGGGTTCCATAGTCTCTTCTATTTCTGACAGGCAATCCAGGCTGGGTACCCTACGCTACAAACTGAAGGCAGTGCTACATCTGCATAGCAACAGACTCTGTCTCTCCTTTTATTGTTTTGGGGGTTTATTTACAAATACTGGTTAGTTCTCACACAGCTGCACCAAGCTTATGTCTGACCATCACCTATGCATTGGCATTGCTAACTTTTCACAGTATCACAATATCGCTAAGGTTGGAAGAGACCTCGAAGATCATCGAGTCCAACCTGTCACCACAGACCCCACGACTGGACCATGGCACCAAGTGCCACATCCAGTCCCCTCTTGAACACCTCCAGGGACGGCAACTCCACCACCTCCCCGGGCAGCCCATTCCAATGGCGAATCACTCTCTCGGTGAAGAACTTTCTCCTCACCTCGAACTTTCCACTTTCCATTTTCTCGCTCTAGGATCCTTAAATCCAGTGAATACTTTTTGTACCCATAGGCACAGAGAGTAGTTGGTGGATAGCTGGACTTCCTCCACAAATATGTACACGGAATGTAGTCAGGGGTTTGCTAGGTGGATCACAGAGCAAAGGACACCAAAGGAACAGGGACCAGTTCCAACCTTTTCCAGCCGTAACCATGAGCCAGCTGGGACTGTCACCATGGACATTTCCCCAGTGCCACTGACAATGCCCAGAAATGCTCAGGAGTCCCTTTCTCCAATCTCCAGCACTTTTTGTTCTGCCTCTACAGAAGTGACTCTCCCAGAAGGTTCACCCTCAGCATCCTCACTCCACATCCCATGCCACCATGCAGGACACCCTCCAGGCACTCCAGGGATGTGCCTTCATGATCACTTCCCATCCATAATCCTCAGCTGAAGGTCTGCTGGGCTTTGCTAAGCCCACCAGAGCCACCGCAAGACAGGCCACTAACAACTCAAAGGCCACAGCATGAGGAGTAGAGGAAAACAGTAAGAAGCTGCAGAGGCTCCTGCTTCACCCTCAGAGCCCAGGCTGCCCATGGGTTGAGAGGCCTTTTTCATGCTGTCCTACCCAATGAGATTGCTGTTCAAAAAAGGTGTTCAAAATAGGATTGGACATGGCACTTGAAGCCATGGTTTAGTTAGTCATGAGGTGTTGGGTGATAGGTTGGACTTGATGATATCTGAGGTCTTTTCCAGCCTTATTGATTCTATGATTCTATGAGGATTGGCCTGTAACCAGTCTTAAGAAGAACCCTCACAAGACCAGCTGTATTTAGGCCCTGTATTTTGCAATTAGCAGATCAGATTGGTATTAGAGTACAGACACACTCCATCTTCTGTGCTTAGATAGCACTCCCTTGCCCTTAAGACAAGGAACAAACATTCATTGTTACCACACATTGGAAAACTCAAGTGCCCCTCTTTTTAGTCTGTTATCTATATACATGCAGGCACAAGTATTAAGCAACAAGAAGAAATGCATATAAGACATTTATAGTTTGCTGCAGATCACAGAATAGAATCATAGAATCAACAAGGTTGGAAAAGACCTCAAAGATCTTCAAGTCCAACCTGTCACCCAAGACTTCATGTCCACTAGACCATGGCACCAAGTGCCATGTCCAATTCCCTCTTGAACACCTCCAGGGATGGTGACTCCACCACCTCCCTGGGCAGCACATTCCAATGGCTCCTACCCTCTCTGCGAAGAACTATGTCCTCACCTCAAGCCTAAACTTCCCCTGACACAGCTTGAGACTGTGTCCTCTAGTTCTGGTGCTGGTTGCCTGGGAGAAGAGACCAACTCCCTTCTGGTTACAACCACCCTTCAGGTAGTTGTAGACAGCACTAAGGTCTCCCCTGAGCCTCCTCTTCTCCAGGCTAAACAATTCCAGCTCCTTCAGCCTCTCCTCACAGGGCTTGTGCTCGAGGCCTCTCACCAGATGCCACTTGCAAGTGAACCCCTGCATGCAGTACACTTCCTAACCTCACTGCTCAGGCTGTCAGCATTGACTTCACAACTCAGAAGTTAGCAAGACTTCACTTGCTATTTTTTCTAGGGGACTGACCACAGAAAGCATAAAGAACCCTTACAGATGATAAAGAGTTATTTTCTACAGACTTTGAGATTTACTCTGTGTTTGACTTTGACAAAGCATTTCACTTGATTGTGATAGTTTAAGGAAAGTCTTTTGCTAAACTGTTGCTTGTCTAAGCAACAGAGGCTCAGCAGTGCCAAGAAAGATGCCCCTCTCTAGTTTAATTTCAGTAAGCTTTTGAAACTGGGTAGTTGAGTGAACAGTAAACCCTGTCTTAATTCTGCTGATCTGATGTAGTAGACATCTACTTGTTGAGGATCTATTTTGTCACTAGACAAGATTTAATTAAAAAAAAAAAAGAAGAACAAATGTAGGCACTCACTGCCAAAATTAGTTTAAAATATTTTCACTGAGTAGACCTCTGTGTTTTGTTCTAAGCCCATATATCAGTAAATGAGCTCTCACAATAAACATTTGGCACTGGCAGATTAATTCTCCAGGAATAAATTCCCTTAAATTTATAGCCCTATCATCACAAGTGAGATGAGGTATCCATGCAGTGTCGACAGGCTCATCAGAATTGTCTTGACAGTTTACATAACATCTTTTGTCAAACTTTGCATCTTTGCTCCTGGCCCTCTTTCCTTGAAGTCAGCAGCAGATTTGTATCAGGAATGCAAACATTTCGCTCTGCTGCAAATTTTTTCTGTGACACTTTTTATTGCCATTTGCTTTCATTCCTAATTGCTGCTGCTGCTGCTGTGCTTTTTATAATTGGATTTTCTTTCCTGGATTTGGCTTGTCCCAATTACACAACAGTACAAAGTTGGGTAATGTGCATTGGTTTTCCCCATAATCAATATTTAATATTTTGCTTGTTTCTGAAATTTCCTTTATGATTATAGTCAAGAAATAGAGCCTGTAAAAATTCGGTGTGTTTGTTTTGTTTGTCTAAAAATCATGACAAATATCAGGTTCCTATCCCTCATCTCACACCAAAGATCAGACTGGAGGTATTGTGGTTATATCTGGATCAAACTATCAAGGTATTGTGATCTTGCCCCCTCTGGCACTTGATCTATCACAGTATCGCCAATGTTGGAAGAGACCTCGAAGATCATCGAGTCCAACCTGTCACCACAGTCCTCATGACTAGACCATGGCACCAAGTGCCCCATCCAATCCCCTCTTGAACACCTCCAGGGATGGTGACTCCACCAAACACCCTCCACTCTACACAGGGATGTCATCCCAGTCCTACCTAGGAGGAAAAGCTGAATGACTTGCAGCATTCATGGAAGTAACCTCACAGCTTTAGGGCTCTTCTAAACTTCCTGGCAGTTTTTTTGCTGGTAGTTACAATATATAGTAACAGATGTATTGCACAGCTCCGAGAACAGGGGAAACTAGCATGAAGCTTCTCAAAGGAGACCTTATTCAGGGGAGGTCCTGGATATACTTTTCATAAGTTAAGCATGTTTATGATATTACTGGCTACAGTTCATTGATTTTCTGATCTGCTTCTAGAGGTCAATTGCTTACCAAGCACATTACTTATGTCTTGTGTCACCACTCCAGATCTTTGCCATAGATTATTTATGCAGACTAATAAATTAGGTACTAATGTGTACCATAGGCAATCATTTCTTGATCATCCATTACTTTTGCTCTGCCATACTGGTCTAGTTTGCTTTCCTTTAAAGACAGTTAAAAGTGAAAAAGTGTAGCTTTTTTTTCCACGCTACAGAGGGGTTTCCATCAAGAGATCTCAAAATGACCAAGCATCAATTTATTCCTGCTGTCTCATTTGTTAGTCCATACAATTTACAGCAAGTCTATTGTGTTACACTAATAAGTTCCTATCACGCTGTGGTTTCTCATCTTATTAATCAATGCAACCCATGCTGACTCTTCACAGGGGTCAACCCTTACCAGGAAGAGGATTATTACCCATCAGCACAGTTTCAGCTCTTGATTACTGACCTAATTATTTCATTCAGCATATGTGTAACTCAAAGGAACTGTTGAGCTCCACACGTTCAAACCATTTTTGTTGTAATACCCCAGGCAGTATATATGTGTTTTAATAAGCATTACATTCTGTTAGAGGAACCATTACACAACTTTACCCTGTTGGCTTTAGCTGATGATCTGCTTACACCAGGGAAGAGATTGAGGAAAAAAAAATAGTGCATGATAAAAGTTCTAGTTTTGAATAACAAAGAAAATTCATGAAGTCAAAAGTCACAACTGATGTTCATTGGCACAGTTATTTTATAGTTGAAGAGGCAGAACTAAGGCAATCATAATCTGGCCAATATGTACTAATTCAATATATATAGATATAAATCACCAATAAAAATGAGGAACTGCTCTTTGAGCAGCCTCCTCAACACAGAGTTTATTTAAGCATGCTCTCAGAGAAAAATACAGATGTAAAAGTAATTTACATATTCATTTACATTCCCTTGCAATTACCAGCTAGTGTCTATATAAACCCCAAACTCCATAATTAACAATAAATTTACAGGTCTATCATCTCTGAATTTGCCTAGAGAAATTACATAGTTTAGGAGGAGATTTTAAGGTAGTGGTGGAAGGCTGTGCTAAGCAAATGTTTGCTTCGTTCTCAATATACTCTTCTAAAAGCTATCCTTCGTAACAGAAAAGAGGTTTATCACTGAGAGGTCTGTTTCATTACAAGATTAAATATTTGACCAATGCATTCTCCTCAGATACACTTTCTCAAACAAATGCTGAAATCCAACCCCAGACCAACGCCCTTCAGCAAAGAATCATCTGTACAGAGGAACACAGAACATCTCTTCTGTACCACAGGCTCCAGAGAATAACAAAGCCTTTTGCTAGACGCCTGTCAGAAGCTGCTTTTAATAGTGAGGTAACACCTAAGTAGAGGCATTATCAACTACTTCCCTGGTTACAATAGGCAGGGAGAAGGAAAGCTCACATCAGTTAAGGTTTGTTTCACATTTCAAAGATTTAAAGTGGTATTTGCACTTTGCTTTATTCTTAAGGGACTCATCGTTTTGAAACAGTATTGCCAAACAAGATGGATCCTTTGCGGTGACAGTCACTGGCATAAAACTGCACTGCATTTTAGCTACCAGAGAATTCCTCCTCAATTAAGTATAGCCCTAGTTGTTAGTATTCATACATTTTACTATGGCCAGACCTACAAGGTCTCACCAAGCATTCATTGACATTTCATAGAGAAGAATGAACAGCTGTTCCTTCTTCCAGAATAGAGTTTTCTTGTGCACAATTGTACATGGGCAAGTATCAATACAGATTTTATTATCTGCATTGATATGAGGGTCCAGAGGCAATAAATACTACTGACATAGAGCTGTCTAATAACTTCCATTTTTATTCCTCTGCTGTTGCACAGGAACAAAGATATAGAGGTTAATGACCATGCCTTGTATGTTGTTGTTGTTTGTTTGGGTTTGTTTTGTTGTCCTGAAGTGATGGTTTAAATTGGGGTGGCACCAATCAGCCTTTTCAGGGCTGTTAACTAAATGTCACACTTAAGACCCCTCCCTTGCAGCACATGAGTTTAGTATTTAGAGCTCACAGTACTAAGTGCTATGATCCATGCACAGGCATGGGACAGTGTGTGGCTGTTGGGAGTTGTACACTGCTCTGGACTGAGGCAAATGTGGCAGGCCAGGAATTACTCTCTGGGTCACTGGGAATAGCTGTCAGAACTGAGATTCAGGCTTAGCATTTCTTGCTTTGCAATCTTATTCTACAATCAGCTCTGGTCCTGCTGCATGTTTTGTGGCACGTTTTCAGCAGGACTGCAAAAGGTGTCATGTCAATCTGGATTAAAAAACAAGAATGCTGTCATTTTTGATTGGAACACCTCAGTGACTGCCTTGATTTCACTTCACATTTACTGCTATATTTTCCTGAGTCCTTTCGCCTGCTACCCCTGTGAAGAGGATGCTACCCACAAAACCAATATTGTCAACGTTACCAATGTCTTTATATTCCATAAAATACCTGCAACAACTAGTGAAAGCTGAAATGACAGAAATGCTGCTGTAGTGAACAAGAGACACATGTCTATTTTACATTAAGCCAGCAGCAATGCTACTTGAGATTTTCTAACTATTACCAGGTGGGAAGGTGGTTTAGAGAAGAATACAGACAGTAATGAGACGTCCAGTGAGGACAACTTCTCTCTCCTCTGATCCAGAAACTGAGCAGAGGATGGTTTATTTGTTGTGCAATCCTTCCAGTGTCCATGCTCCAGCAGAGAGCATGAAGAAAAGCTGCAGAGAGTCTCCCAGAAAACAGAAACAGTTGTGGGAGCAAATACATGAGAAGCCTTTGACTGTTCACAGACACTCACAGTGCTGCCTGGACTTCCTCAACAGTGTATTAATACACTCTGCACTCAAGCTCTCCACCTCTGCCTCTCACATCTTGCGACCCCAGGCTTCACTTCACACCTGCTCCATTGCTTTGCTTTTAGCTGAGTCCCAGCTGAACAAGCAGCATCACTGTGAAATGCCCCAGAAGCTATTACAAAAGCGTACTGCCTGTTCTGTGCACACTATCTTAATGCTTGCATGGTCTAAAAGGTGGACTCCTGACCTATTCCCCACCGATATATCTCACACAGACCACATGCTTTTAGGGAAAGGGCTGTCTATTCTCTTCAGGTAGCAGGGCTCTCTCCTTGGTTACTTGGTAATAAATGCAACTTTATTACTTGCTCACAAATGAAAGTCATAATAATAAAGTTCTTCCCCAGAGACAAAAATGTGTGTTAAATCTACTAGGAAAAAAATAAACCACATCATTTTAAAATCTTTGTATATTGAAAGACCTCCTTAATCAGCACGAAGCTTAAATGAGGTACTTGCTTAGCAGGCACACCTACACAGGAACTGATTTTCAGCAAATTGAGATGGCCCTCTACTCTGGATAATTTTCAGTGTGATTACTCCATCATGCCCAAGGCTGAGAAGTAGGACATTACAGGTACTAACAGGTACCTGTGTCCTCTACATTACAAGCTATAACATTCAGATCAATTTTCACACTGCATCACATCTCACTTACAGCTGAATTTAGGCTTCAAATATTCAGCTGCATGGGGAAATTAGCTGCTGTGGCTACAAAGCAGGAAAAAAATAAAGATACATGGATACATGTAAGTTAATATTGTTCCAGTGCATGCACTCTAATCTGGAATAAAATATTCTGAAATACTACTTATCCTGAAATTAAGACCTACATAGCAACAGAAGTATAATGCATTTTATGTTCAGATTGCTTTTCATTTGCAGAAAATTAAAGTTCTTGCAGCATTGATTATTACCCTGCATTGCTCACACTGACTAATTAAAAACTGATGCATGTGCCAGAGCTCACCATGGTTGGTTCCAGGGTAGCCACACCACTCGCTAATCTGGCAGCTCCTGCTTTATTTTCTTCTTCTATTGAACACCCTTTATCTGAGAAACAGGCAGGAAACAGAGGCACGTGCACAGGTAGTGTGCACACACACAGCTCTCCAGGCCGTTGCCACACTGCAGTACTCTGCATCATACCTACAGTGTGAGCTACCAGGAACTGCACCAGTTCTGTCTGTTTAGATTAACACTGCTAACTTTACCTGGCAAGTACAACTACTAGTTCCTTAATCAAGTAAAAGTACAGTTGAAAACCAAATCAAAATTTATCTTTACACCCATCAGGTTTCCTTCTCCTTCTGGTAAGCCATGTTTAAGCTCACACAGACACTAAACAGAAAAGCCCTTTCTCCAGCCCCTTTGCTGTGTGCTCCTTGTTGGCCCAGATGTCATGCTATGGCTCAGTAAATCAGATCAGCTCGACCCAGCAAAAGAAAATAAGATTCAGTTTCAACTGGATCAACGAGCTGATCTCACCAGGCATGAGCACTGCTGCTGAGTAAGGGAAGGCAAAGAGACATGCAGCTATGGGTGCAGGGAGCATGGGTGATAGCTTTTGACTGCAGAACTCTCTGCTGAGAGTGCAGTCATTCAAACAGCTTCTCAGGAAGCAGAAACTTCACATGTGGGATGGACAAAAGGGAAGAGGTGTCCGGGAAGGAAAGTACGTGGGTGTACCATAAACAGAGAATGCAGCTGACAAGTCAGTCACTATCAGCCCCTCTATTTCTCCCACCGTTCCCCATCTTGTGCCAAACACTGAATAAAAACTTTAAGAAGCATGTGAAACAAAGATGGTCAAGTTCTTCTTCAGGCAAGGGGAAATTCTTAAAAGTACAAAAATGGCAAGTGATGACTGCATGTGAAAATGACAATTGATAAACCAGCTACTGCCTAACACTCCCAGCATGGGCCTCCTGCCAGAGACACACCTTAGGATTCATGAAGCCATCAGCTGTATCACAGTTGTGTGATACAGCTATGGGTAGCAGAGAGACAGTGGAACTATTCTCCACCTTAGAGATAATTGGCAGATATCTATTTACCACATTTTATTTTCAGCTTTTCTCCACGTGAGATTTCAATGTGCCTTGGATAAGTGCTCGCTATCCACAGCGGAAAACTAAGATGCTGCAACAAATCACTCCGGAGGATTAAATACTTAAGGATGATAATTATCTGATCAAATGTAGATAAAGGAGACTTCCAAAAGTGGTCATTCTCAGCATCCTTGACAGCCAACAAGCTGTGAGGCAGGATTCCACTCTTCCTAATGTAGATATCTAAAATAGGTCAGAAGAATTGTACCTTAAACATGCCTCTGTCTTGCCACTTCCTATAAAGGAAGCCCAGCATAACACAAATTGAGACATTCATACTGCAGATGACTTGTTGGTATTTGTCTTGCTCAGGTCACCTCTTTGGCAACTTAGCTTCCCTGTTTAATAACTGGAATGAAGTTATTTATTCTCCTTTGAAAAGCAGTTTTATCTCTACGGACAAGAAATATCACAGAAGTTAAATGCTTTTAAGAAATTATCTTTTATGGGTTACTAAAAGGGCTAAAATTAATTGTATCTAGTTAGAAGAAATTAATTTTGTGAAATCTAAGCTGAATTCCTCACAGGAATGATTTAAATGGTTTTCATAAATTGGTAGTCTGGCGACCTTTTGCCCACAGCACATTTCAAAGTTGTTTCTAACATAATCAGCATACTGTAAGAGCCAAGTAACTCCTGTTGGAAAGGAGCAAAGTTCAGAAAGACATCTGAATTGCTGAAATCACAAAGGGAAGCCTGATGACCTTTTAGCCACTTCTGATGTAAAAACAAAACCCAGATTTAGGTTTCTCCTCTAAATTGTGCAGCTTCTAATGAACAAAGATAGCAGGCTAAAGAAGTCTAGTTCACAAAAAAATATGGAAATAAGTTGTCACTCACTCTGCTGGGGACAGGCTCTTATTAGACACAGATAGTGCCCTGCCCCCAGGAGACCTGTGCCAGAGAGCCCCAGGAATCTTTCTGTAATTTATATTTGAGATGACAGGCTGGGATTTCTTTGCTACACTCCGAGCAAAACCACCTGCTTCATGCTTCAACCATGTTGGGATCAGACACCATCTCTCTCTGCTCCTCCATCTTGAGCACTCCTACTGCAACAAGAGTAACTGCGTTTGACATCTCTACGCTCTTTCGCTCAAGAGATCTCTGAACAGCAAGTCGATTAAAATGGCTCTAGGACTTCAGCACAGCATTATTTAATCAGACCTCCAAAAGGAGCAAAGTACATAGAGTAAAAGAGGAAAGTAGTTAAAAATCCCTGAGTTTTACTCACATTTATTCACCTTGTTTAGTCCTTAAATTCCCCTTAACTTCGGTAACAAATTCAAGCTTGCAGCAGCAGACTATCCTGCTTCCAACATCCTTCTTATGAATTTGCCAGTCTTTGTTCACTCAAATCAGTCCTAGCCTCTCTTACCAGACTGGAACTTTCTCACTTACTGGGTCAAGAGGACCATGGCATTAATTTCTAAAGCCCACACAATGGTAATGGAACAGGATTGGCCATGCAGAGCTAGACTGCATAAAAGCGAGTGAGGTTTACACCTACCCTGTGGGAGCTGCTTTGTAAACAAGTTCTGTGTTTTGTCCTTCATTGCCAGTTCTCATCATTGCCTACAGAGCTACAGGGTGCCAGGACTGGGCCTGAGAAATTGGTCCTTCAGGGTTGTAGAACTGTCTATTTTGTTGTAGGTGTCTCCTTTACCCCAACCTCTTACACAAGTTATGCTACATCAATGTATAATTTCAGTAATTTACAAAATTAAAATACTGACACGTCCAAGTTAAAAGAAACATTCTCAAAGCTAGTGCTGGTTTGCTGGAATTTGTTATGCTGGAACAATCAGATCCCCATCCTCCCTTCTGTTTGCTAGATAAAGCTGCAAGCATCTTTAGAGCACCTAGATTGCAGCACTGAATAAAGTTAGTACCTTAACTATTAAAAAGTCCCCAAGCCCAAAGAAAGAAAAACTAAAGCTGTGGTAGTCCTAAAAACCACAATGAAAGAATTAACACTTAACCTTTAGTTTTGACTACACCTGGGAAATTCCATCACCTTTAGGTCGTTACTGCTGTGCCCATCAGACTCGCTCTCAGCAGGTTTTCTCTGGATTGTGGGTTAACACACCAGTGCCAGCTGATAGTTCATCATTTGGAGAGGAAGGAGTGGGACACTTCTAGATTTCCCAGTGGAAGCCAGGCCCTTAAAGCTGCTTTATACCTTATCAGGAAGGAGATGAAAATAAAAAACAACACTTTGTTTTGAGAACTACCTTCAGAGATACAGCTCTCAACTCCCCAGCAGGAGGCTCAACCTTGTAAAACAGATTGTACTGAAAAAACCAAAACAACATTCAACGGTCACTCAAAAAAACACTGAAAATTAGACATTAATGGTGTATTGGAGAAATGATCTCTTTCTTTAGCATTGTGTTTACATAAGACTTAGGTTGAGAGCAACTGGGAAGCCGAAAGCTCTTTTTGACATACTGAATTGGCTTCATTTTGGGATGTTTCTTAATGGACTCTATAAATGTACATATTCATACATGTATGTCTCTCTATACACACCTAGCAATCAATATCTACACTTTAAGAGAAGAGAAAGTAATTCCCATCATTTTTCATTTATGAAAGTAGATCCAGATATTACCATGATGATAAGAAGTCATTAGTACTAATTTTGATAGTAGTCCAACGAATACTTTCAAACTCAAAGATTTCTTGTTAGATTTGGATGTGCTTAGCTCTTGTCTGTCTTCAGAAGGATGATTTCCCATTTCCTTGTGAATTTTTCTGACATCCTAATCATTATGAAGACTAATATTTGCTACCAGTTGGATTGTGAATCTCAAGTTATGACTTTTTGGGGGCAGTTTTCATGTTTTCATTATGCTCTGAGCACCATGGGAGTCCTGGTGTGTAACACAGGCCTCACAGGCACTAAAGTGATACAAAGTCATTCATAATTGAAGACAAGGATTATATGATGTCCCGCATATCACAACATCTTTACTTTAGCTGTTCAGTCAGGCTCACTGGTTAAGAGAATTCTGCTGAGATCAAAACAAGAGCTCTCCCAGCAGTATCCAACATACTAGACAACTCTTCGAGACTATGAAGCCCCTGATGCTTTGTGCTGTGTGGTGGATCATATCTTTCACCACCATGCTGGACAATGTGTCAATTCCTCCAGAATACAATACAATAATACAATACAATACACCAGGTTGAAAGAGACCTTCAAGATCATCGCGTCCAACCCATCAACCAATCCAACCCACCCAACAACTAAACCATGGCACCAAGCACCCCATCAAGTCTCCTCCTGAACACCTCCAATGAAGGTAACTCCACCACCTCCACGGGTAGCTGATTCCAATGGGCAATCACTCTCTCTGTATAGAACTTGTTCCTAACATCCAGCCTAAACCTGCCCTGGCGCAGCCTGAGACTGTGTCCTCTTGTTCTGGTGCTGGTTGCCTGGGAGAAGAGACCAACCTCTGCCTGTCTACAACCTCCCTTCAGGTAGTGGTAGAGAGCAATAAGGTCACCCCTGAGTCTCCTCTTCTCCAGGCTAAGCAACCCCAGCTCCCTCAGCCTTTCCTCATAGGGCTTGCGTTCCAAACCCCTCACCAACTTTGTTGCCCTTCTCTGGACACATTCCAGCAAGAACAAGCAGTGGAGGTGGTTAAGGACTTGTGGTTGAAGAACTGAACAAATTCTGAAATCAAAACACAAAAAGGGGCAAATGAGGAACCAGATGGACTCAAGACCTTAATCCATAACACTGTGGACAGATTGGAGGAGACAAAGGAACTCTTCTGGACAGCCATCAAGGGAATAAAGTTTCACAGGGAATTGGTCTTTGGAAGGATAAGATGTTAATTTATACTATCTAGTCCTATACCTTTTCCCAGACAACAATTAGACCCAGGTTCCATTTGTTTTAACAGGAGTATGTGGTTCTTGGGATAAAGCAGACAAGGACAGATTAATTCTCCATCCACAAGGAAGTCTTTTCTGATCTTCATCTTTAAACATCTTTAAGAGCCTCTCCTTATTCCTACTCCTCTCTCCTGGAAAAACCTTCAGTCAAAAAGAAACTGCCAACATGTAAATTTACACCAACTTCACTTCCTTTCCATCAAAGCTAATTCTCAATGTAAAAAGCCTGGTGAAAACTGATAATGTAGTGCAACACTGAAAGATCCGCTTTGGCCTCCTTCCTCAATGTTTTGTTGTTGTACTTGCTACTGTTTGAAAATGGAAGGGTATTTCTGAACCACTCTGAGCGTGTGAATGTGCTCTTCAGCTTAACATCTTTCTCAGATACGGCAGCAGGAAGGCAGATACGGCACCCACTGTTGGGCTGGGACATCTGATGGCCTCACTTATGTTTGTGTCCCACTGTGTTGGATGTTCTGCATCCACCGTCAAACCAGCAAACAACTGCCAATAGGAACAAATAGTCACTTTGACCCTTTGGGGACACTTGCCACTAGTCAAGCAATGGACTAGCACAGCACATGACTATTTTACCTCCTCTCAGATGCAGATTACAGAAATATGGCAGAAAAGAAACTCTTTTAAGCTGTCAGTGCAGATTCATGAAGGGATCATATGCTATGGTGGTCTGCCACATGTCAAAAAGATGGTTTCTTTGCTTTTCTTTGGTTTTGTTTTTCTAAGAACACACAACTAACAAAACCAGCTCACATCAACGAATTAGCTAGCTTGTTTTACCTACACCTTACACTTCACAGAGCTCTGACATTGCTTTCCTGTAAAACTGAAGCTGTGCTAAACAAGAATTTGGATCCTAGCATGGAAGTCAGATCAATACATCAGAGTGGTAAGACCTAATAGCAGTGAATAAGCTTCTGCAGTGATCTCATAAACCTATCCTGTGGGCAAAGTCTGCTCTACTTTCAGAAGTCTATTGTAGCAGTACAGAATGAGGGAATTTGGAAAGAAACCACAAGGCCTGTGCCCTTATTTGCATGTTAATCACTAGAAGGATTTTCCATGTCACAGCTCTTTCACAGCTTGCAGATATTAGAGTCAACTCTGACCTTAAAGTTCAAGGCCTTTGCTTATGTGTACACTCAACTCTTCCTAATGTGCAAAAATAAAGGCACTATTTCTTTCCCCACAATTAACTTCTTTTTGGCAACACTTTTTGAATTACAGTGTCAAAACAATGGCACTGGTTTCACATCTTAAAAACAAACAACAACAACAGCAGCAAAAACCAAGGAGAAAAAAAAGCCACAAAAAAACCCCCCAAACAACCACTCACCCAACTAACAAACAAACAAAACACCAACCCACAACCCTAAACTCTGTCATGGTGAAATAGAATACATCAAAAACATTTTTTCTGCATAGTGTACAAAATGTTCAAAGCCCCAAAATGCAAATGAAATCACATTTGTCATTAGCCTTCTGAATACAGGTGAAAAGCAAGAATCTTTTGTTGCATAACACACTGGGAGAGGCTCAAACTTTTTACTTTCTCCTTCTTGGATAACTTTACTTCTCTCAACCAGATTAAGCAGGCAATAACAAGGTGTTGTGCTTCCCTTCTACTCTTTCTTTTAGCTTTTATTTGCTCTAGCAAACCTGGGTTGGTGATCTTGATTGCCCTGGCCTCCCACACCCAGTAGCAGCTCCATAATCTTAGGTGAGGGTGATGCTATCCCTTAATAACCTCAAAGGGCAAATTGCTTCTTTTTCCAAAGTCCCAGGGGTCTCATTAGAGGATCTGCTAAATCAGACTTCTACAGTCTGTCATCAACTGTAGAATTTAATTAGTCTAAGTTTGCGCTGATTTGCATTTAGGAGAGACTGAAGCTTGCTGAGCTGTTGCTGTTATCATGCTGTGTTTGTGTTTTCCTGTTTTCTAAGGCTTTTTTTTTTTTAATATAAGTACATAAAGGTCAGGGGAAAAAAAGCCATTCTTGGTGCAAAGTGACTCCTGAAGATGCAGTCATATTGGGGACTTAAATAAATGCTTACTAGTAACAAAACAGACTTGGTAGCAAGATTAGAGCATACCTACCCCACATATTAGAACAGCCAACATTAGTGCAGCATTATGAGAAGGGCAAGATGATGAAGCTCATGCAATGAGATTCTGAAATGCACCCATGGGACATGCATTTGCAAACTGCTTATTTAAAACATATGAGTTCCCCATAGTCATAATGTCATTGAGAAAATGCCTGCTGACTTCAACAAGAGCACTGCTAAGCCTGACACTTTGGTAATTGCATCTGTAACACTGAACTGCTCGATCAGGCTTTTTGCTGTCTTTTAACTACATCAGTCTGGATGAAGACCTGATTAAAAAAAACATCCCAAATTCATCTCCCACTTGTAAAGTTTCAGCAATCTTGCCTGAAGTATTAATATGATTTATATTATGAGTATTGGCAAGAAGAAGCTATTTCCTTCAGAGTTCTTGCACTGGAGAACAGGACCTCTGCTGCTAGAGCAGAATTTCCCATCTTGCAGGGTCTCTACCATGACAAGTTCCTACTTCAGTTCTTTGGGTGTCACCTTGGACCTGAGAAGCCCTGTGAAAAACGATTCTCCTGTTCTCATTCTAAACACAGCCAAACATAATGTCTGTGCCAAAAGGAAAAGTCTGCAGCTGGTAAGGAAATTAAATTTACTCCAGATCTTCCAGTAATGCATTATAGCATAAATGATGGAGGGATAACAATCAAGACATGCATGAAAATGTCTGAGAGAGAGCTTTAAAATCTAGGCCTTCATCTAAACCAGCAAAAACTCATCTAGTAACCATATATTTATTTTGGGGTTTTTTTAGCTCCTTGTGGACGGATGAATAAGATGAGCAACATATTAACAGCACAAATACAAATTTACTCTTCTGGTCTTCATTTATCACAGAGCTCTTTTGAATCCCAGTAAATGCTACATCTTCTGCCCATTTATTTATTTTCTAATGGAATACTGTAATTCCAAAGACCAAGACTTCCAGACAGCTCATAAGTTTTTCTCCAGTACAATGCACCCTTTACCAGGCCCTGTATCCCAAAAGTGCAGAGATTCTCCACCATGAAACTTTAAAATGGCCCTTAGAACACTGGAAAAACAAAAGCCTCCTACAGAAATCACTCCTGTAATTCTTGCTCTCACATCATTATAGTAAAAGAAGTAATCTGTTAGAACATGAAACTAATTATGCCTTAATTATTCTTTTCACCTTTAAAAATAAATGGCTTTCAACAGAATTTCTCAACTGACCCTGCACTAAAAATGTCTTATCAAAAATCCAGAAAACCCAAATTACTTCACTGTCTTTGCACTCAAATAGCTAAATTCATACTCAAACCCATTTTGATGTGTCCTATTAACTAAGTATTATGCCTACTGGAGAAATTGAGACAAATTCTAATGTATGAACAATTTGTGGAATTTTTTTCACCCTCTCTAAAATTGCTTTCGAGCACCTGGAACTCATTGCTGAGGACTACGCAGAAATTATCCTGTTTAATGCATTCATTTACAATTTGCATGGGGAAAAACACACATTTGTGAAGTATTTATATACACAAAGAAGCATAGCATTAACTACACTGTGGAGATGTTATCACTTACAGCCACTGAGAGCCTCAACTGCAAATTAGAGGATAATTAATTTAAAATATTCCTATACTAAAGCAAAGAATAAAGTAGTTAAAGGAAAAAGCTGTAACAGTTCCCTTGGTAGGATTTTTTATGGGAAGAACATGACTGTTTCTTCAATTTACTTATCAGAATGCTGGAAGAGGTTGTAGGGTAGGGTTGACCTTACAGTGCCTTAAGTTAAATTTAGAGGCACCACTCTACCTTGATCCCAAATTTGCCACCGCCTCACCCTGAGGTCCTGCCTCCCCTCCATCTCTACTGCCTTATTTCCTGCCTCCTGATATCCATGAGTGAAGCCACTAGCTCCACGTTTACAAGGTTACAATTAAAAGTGGTTTGATAAATGCTTTGGGGTAAGAGGTTGAACACAAGCAGTTGTGGCAGATCCACAATCCCTGAAGTTTGAAAAGGGGGAGGGTTGGACTAGTCTGGCTCCAAATTAGGTTGACCAGGTCAACTGCAAGACCTGCTCTGGTGGACTGCAAGTGCACCAAGTGCATTTGTTTGGTTTTGTTTTTCTAAGAACACACAACTAATAAAACCAGCTCACATCAATGAACTAGCTAGCTTGTTTTACCCACACCTTACACTTCACAGAGCTGTGACATTGCTTTCCTGTGAAACTGAAGCTGTGCTAAACAAGAATTTAGATCCTAGCATGGAAGTCAAATCAGTTCAAGTGGACTGAAGTTTGAAAAGGGGGAGGGTTGGACTAGTCTGGCTCCAAACTAGTCGACCAGGTCGGCTGCAAGACCTGCTCTGGTGGACTGCATGTGCTTATCCACTTGAGCTCCTCTAAACATGGCATACTCTCCAATGAGTTCCAAGTGCCAAACACAGATGTAAGTTGCTTGTGCACTTAAGCGTTTACAGATTCAATGCCCTGGCTTTCATCTAGGCCTCAGATAATGAAAAATATCTGGACAGGGCCAAATTCTTTCATTTGCATATTTAACTTTTCAGTAAGCAAGCAAATTGTTTCTTATAGAAAAGAAAAATACCTTTCTTTATACATCTTCGCAGAAAAACATTGCAAGTACAACCAAAAGATAACATTTTACCTGGAAAGATTTTTATTCCTTTCAACCTCATTTTTGTGATTGGTTTCAAATGATACTATGACAAGTTTGGTTTAGTTAATTAACTTTGGGTTATTAAGGTTTTGCATCATATTCAAACATATCTGTAACCTCAGTCCACAAACTTGGAGAAGAATTTGTATCAGTAATGAATAATACACTTGCATCAAATAAAATGTTTCCTTCTTCTGGACATGCTGGAACGTGTCCAGAGAAGGGCCACGAGGATGGGCAGAGGGCTGGAGCACCTCGCCTATGAGGACAGACTGACAGAGGTGGGGCTGTTCAGTCTGGAGAAAAGGAGGCTCCAAGGTGACCTTATGGTGGCCTTCCAGGATCTGAAGGGGGCCTACAAGAAGGCTGGGGAGGGACTTCTCAGGATATCAGGTAGTGATAGGAAGACTAGGGGGAATGGAATGAAGCTGGAGGTGGGGACATTCAGACTGGATGTGAGGAAGAAGTTCTTCACCATGAGAGTGGTGAAGCCCTGGAATGGGTCGTCCAGGGAGGTGGTTGAGGCCCCATCCCTGGAGGTGTTTAAGACCAGGCTGGATGAGGTTCTGGACGGCCTGATGTAGTGAGCGGTGTCCCTGCCCATGGCAGGGGGTTGGAACTAGATGATCCTTGTGGTCCCTTCTAACCCTGACTGATTCTATGATTCTTGATGTGTATTTCATGTTTCCTAAAGTCCCACTGACAGATGACTCATATCTCAGGTAACTGCTCTTCACAACTGCTTTACAGTGTTGTGCTGGCATTACAGTAGTACAAACCAGATGTCTTCCGTGCTAGTCCAATGGCACTGAAGAGAAACAGTGGTTCATATTAGACATTTTCAGCTGACAAGGTAATTTCTTACAGTTATGCATTTAGTTATTTTTCATTTCTAAAGATGTTCTTTTTAATTTCAAAATGTTATTTGGAGCTGTACAATGGAAAAAGAGGATTAGTCATGGAGGATTTCTTTAGAGTGGCAAAACTGTGAGTTTCATAGCAATTATAAGGTACTGCATGATTTCCCATAGCCTTGCCAATGATTCCTTTTGTATCATTATTTCCCCAGGAAATAGTAATCTCTGACTGTAATAAAGTTCATCAGTAGCTTTACATTACTTCATCACAGTGTTACTGTTAATGTTTTGCACCTCCTTTTACTACTTTCTGTAGTAAAAGCTGTGCATATATAAATGTAACTAAATTAAAATTGCTGGAAAGCATAACACCAGTTTTCCCAGGAAACTTTAACAAAAGTAGTTTTTAAAATAGCCTTAATAAAATAAAACCTTAATAAATAGCCTTAATTGAAAAAGAGGTTACAGCCCAATGCTCCTGCTACCTGTAATAAAGCTGTAGCCAGGAAGCTACTTCCTGCAAACAATTCCTTACAAAGCCAGGGCTCAGATTTGCAGAATGATTGTACCATCCAGACTGATATTAATTCTGAAGAAAAATTGGGACTTTTGAATTATTAAGGAAGACTGTCATTGAAGTTTTCATTGACCATCCATATCCTGAAGCCATATAAATGTCACAAAAAGCCACAGCACTTTGGCTCCAATTCAGCATAATTCTTAACCAGTCACTCAGACTATCTCTGTATTTAAAGCTAAGAATGAGCACACTGTTCCCTGCAGAATCAGGCCTCAGATTCCAAGTTCACTGTATGAATCTGTGATTATCATGTTTCTAATTAGAATCCAAGGTCATAAATTCCACAGGAAAATGATTACAGACCTCAACAGAGCCTGCCTTTTCTATACAGAGAGAAAAGTACTACAAATTGAACTAGAATGTGAATTTATAGTCCACTTGCTTTTCCATGCCAGTTTTCCAGGTGAACACTTGGTGCCCTTGTTCATGATAATTTTAATCATTTCCAAAGGATATTATTGAACAGCAAATAAAGGTTTGCTTGGTAAAGACTAAGGACCTGTTTACACTAAGATTCTCGGAACGATACACGTAGATTTACTTTGTAGATGGATGACTTATGCCTCATTAAATACCTGAGAGTATAGTCCCACGTGGAATTAAGATAGCTTTAATTTAATTTAGCTTAATCCACTTCACAGGTAAAATAAATAAAATTAAATGAAGGCTACTTCAGTTCTGAATGAGAGTTCCATGGGACTTCAATAGCCAACTGACAACTATCTATTTAATTCAGATGAACCTCGCTGAGGATTCCCAAATAAAGAACTTCTAAGGAGATGAGTTCTGACAAAGTCCAAACAGAAATAAGAAGTGGTGTGTGGTCTTGTACAAATGTTCCCCTCATCCTCAACACAATGATATAGGACAAAGAAAGTTCTCCTCCCCCTCTACTCTGCCCTAGTGAGACCACACCTGGAGTACTGTGTCCTGTTCTGGGCTCCCCAGCTCAAGAGGGACAGGCATATACTCGAGAGTGCTGAACAGAGAGCTATGAGGATGGTTAAGGGACTGTCTGATGATGAGAAGGGCTGAGAGACCCAAGGCTGTTTAGTCTGGAAAACAGAAGACCCAGAAGAGATCTTATTAATGTTCAGGAATATCTGAAGGGTGGCCATTAAAAAGAAGGTGCTAGTTTCTTTTCAATGGTGTCCTCTGATAAGACAAGGGCAACAAATACAAACTGGAACACAGACAGTTCCACCTCAACATAAGGAAAAACTACTTTGCTGTATGGGTGAAGGACCACTGGAGCAGGCTGCTCAGAGTGGTTGTGGAGTCGTCTTCTCTAGAGACTTTCAAGACCTGCCTGGATGTGTTCTACCTGCCCTAAGTGACCCTACTTTGGCAGTTGGGTTGGACTCAGTCTCCAGAGGTCCCTTCCAACCCCTACTATTCTACGACTCTAAGGCAGAGAACAGCAGTGCTGCATTTTCAAACTGGCTCCTGAATGGCTAACTATGGCTATATTTAAAGCAGAGGCCATTCCTATCCGCATCTGTTAACAATCCCGTGTTAAAAACAATTGAACGCGGAGTTCAGCACCACAGACAGCTCCAGACGCAGGCAGCTTCAGCCTGCTCCCTCTGCCCATCCACAGAAATCCCTCCGATTCGGATTCTAGAAGCTAGAGTTAACAAAGCACAGGTCACTGTGCAATGGGCTTTTCGAGGCCACCTGGAGAATTGCTCCCTGAGAGCCAGGCATTCAAAACTCATCAAGGCTTTTGGAAAATGTCCACTTTCAGCAAGGTCTCTTCTCCCAAGTAACAGGAAATAGGACAAGAGGAAACGGCCTCAAATTCTGCCAGAGGAACCTTAGACTGGGCATTAGGACAAACTTCTTCACCAAGAGGCTTGCAAAGCACTGAAACAGGCTGTCCCAGTGAAGTGGCTGTGTCACTTATACCCCTGGAGGTATTTAAAAGATGTGTAGATGTGGGACTTTGGGACATGATATAGTGGTGAACATGGCAGTGTTAGATTTATGGTTGGACTCAATGATCTCCAAGGTATTTTCCAACTTCAACAATTCTATGAGTCTGTGATTCTAGCTTATCCTTTAAGAAGGATGCTCATAACATGACTCAAAGCTCACTTCAGTAACTAGTTAATTCTGTGATTCTAAATGACCAGGCCTGAAGAAAACAGAAATCAAACTACAGACTCTGTTTTCTTCCTAAGGTCTGTAACTAGAGCCTGCTGAGGAATTCTGGCAACATTCAACCTGAATGTACAAGCACCTTCCTGGCATGCCCTGCTGTGAGTTAAATCTACTTGGAATTAGGTGGCTTTACTGTAATTTCTAAAGGCATTGTGTATGCATGCATGAGGAATACAAATACCACTTCTCAAAAACAAAAAAAAAAAAAAAACCTGAGCAAGCTTGTTTTTGTAGAGAAGAGCACTGAAACGTTGGTGTAAGTGCTGAGCTGGACTTCAAATGGGGAAAAAAGAGCAGTAAAATAGTGCAGATGCTATGGCTAGAAAGACATGGTCCTTATGCACTGCAGCTCTGTGTCAAGTATTGGTTTTGCTTCAAAAAAGCTGCATCACCTCATTCTCAATCATGGTTGGCACCCAAACTCCATGACAGCTTTTGTGTAAAGAAATATGCAAGCATTTCACTACTAGCTAAACTCAGAGCTTTGGATTCAATATTTATCAATTACTTTTTGGAAGAAAAAACCTAAATACAGTACAAATAAAAGTGCTCCTTGCTGAGTGAAAGCACAGTAAGAAATAACACTGCAGGCTAACATCCAAATTCACTCCTGGTGAAGTTCAAGCACTGTCTGCCTCTCCTGTACATCACAGCAAAATAAGACCATGACCCAGATATACATCATAACCTTGTAAAGGTAGAGAATAATAAACCCTGATGAGGGTATGACTTCCATCACATGGCACTCACAGGACAAGCCCAAAAGTGGGAGAGGGTGGTAGCTAGCTCTTCTAGGCTAGAAAGAACATCAACCAGGTTAGGGCTGCAGTTAGAAACTTTGTTACTGAGGCTTTCAAGTTTTTTTAGACCATGTACAGAAACATGCAGTCCATGGAAGGAGTAACAACACTGTAAAAATACTATTTCTTGAAATGTTTTTTGGTTTTGGTGGTGGTGGTGGTTGGTTGGGTTTATTTTTGCAAATTAACTCCAAAGAACTCATTAAGTGCCATGCTTTGGCAGTTTTCTCCCTTAACTTCCTTCAAAACAAGCTCACAGGACTTTCAGCTTAAACTTTGAGGTATAAAACAACAACCACTGAGCCAGCTTTTGTGCATAACTTTCCTGAGTCATTTAGCACCATTCCTGTAAATAGCTGCCAGCTACTCTGGGACGCTGGGATCTCCTGCCAGAGGCTCACACTCCCGAGAATACACTACACTCTACCAGCTGTGCAAACCTGCTATGCAACAAGGATTACCTTACGTGATAACATTTCTCTAGGAGCTATTTGTCTAAAGCCAACATACAAATCTCAGCAAATTTGGCAAGGCACACAAGGACAGAATAAACTGTGCTTGGAACAAATGAATGGAGGTGGGATTGTGATCAAGAGCAAGTTTAAGTGCAGGCAGGGTGTGACAGCAGCTCTGATGTATCTCTACAGCCAGGTCTGGGATGATATTAGACTAATGGGAACATGGTGCTCAGAGCAGCTGCCTCACCCAGACTGACTGTCAGTACCTGACTACTTGAAAGCAGGATGAAAAGTGTCTTAATGTCTTGTGATTTCACCCTAGGCATCATTTCTTTTTCATTGTTCCTCTTGAAAGACACAATTGCATGTGATATGCATGGAGAACCAAGATCTAAATGGTTAGATTTAGATGGCTGAAAGAGTTGAGACCTTATAATGGTCTGCTTAGAACCAACCCACACACCAGGGACTCAGGGATGCCCTCTAATATTGTCAGTGCACATGCATGACCTTGAAAGTACATTTCACAGGAATACTCATGGCTGCAAAGGAACTACTGCATTCTTATTGTAAAAGCTGTAATGACTCTTATAGACATCTCATATCCAGTGGGGCATCCAGACAAAGCAATCCACACACCCATTAGAGATCTCAAACAGCTGCTGCCTTTCTGATGAAGGGAAACAAGATACTCCTCAAGATAACATTACCATCCTGTAGACAGTTCTAGACCAAATCCTACTCAATTTATGCCAACAACCTAAGCTGAGTCAATTCATGTTTGAAATACCATACTGGACATTAAAAGGAGTTGTGCATGGAGGTAGTGGTCTTGCAGAAGCAAAGTATGAATTAAGCACTGACTAATAGTTGTCTCTAAATATGCCTTCTTCAAGTCAGTTCAATTTACAATGCATTTTTAATGGTATTGATAGGCTGTAGATGGATGGGGAAATTATGTGCCAAAAAGCAAAACCAAAGTGAGGAAAGGAAATTAAATCTGCATTTGGCAGAAAAATTATTTCAATATTTGTTTTCCTTCCCAAGCAAGATGAAAACAAGGACTGCTGAGAACTTCCCAGCAAACAAAATTTCAGTTCCCATCAATCAAAATGCCTCCTTTTATTGAAAGAGAGGTAATTATTATTTATATATCATAAAAGCAAGCAACCATCAAGCCTTACATTTCAACTTTTCAACTTTTTTTTTTTTTTTCCAGATGTCAGGCTTTGGCAGAGTCCTTCAACTCCTCTTTTACTAAATAAAACACTATCAAAACCATGACTTTTTTATAGGAGGTTAATGATGCAAGTACAGAAAGAAAGATTTGATCTGAAAATGTTATATGAGATTGCACTACCTGGAAGAATTTTCTCATCAACTGAAATATTACTGATTTGGTAATACCCAGGATATTGCCTGATTCAGTAAAAAGTTACTTGCTGTGCACCATCCACAATAAACACTGCTTAGATTCATAATAAAACCCTGATTAAAACACAAATAGGAGACATTGGAAGGAAAACTATGGGGAACTTAGAATCAACCCATTCTACAAGTGCAGCTCAACTGCTGTTGTACACATTTAAACTCTCCTATCATTCCTTACTGAATGATGTATCTTCAACAGATTGATGACATTTGTAGCATGTAACATCATGCAAATTATAGGCAAGTACTTGAACACAGAACAGTATGAGATGGTTTATGTACCAAACAAATACAGGTGAATAGTACCGGATCTTAAAATACCTCAATTAAAATATACAATGAAAGGGAATGGAAGAGATTATCATCCCATTTGTACAAGCAGGGAACAGAGGCAAACAGCAGTGAGGAGCTCCACAGAGAGTGTGGTCACTGCAAAAGGAGGTGGTGGCACCACCCTGCACTGACATAGCTATCCTGTATTATGAGATTTGCCAAAGGTCATGCAGGAAATCAGTATCACATTCCCTCTAAACTCAAATCTGTAGCATGTCAATTCAAGTGTATTCACTGGAGGACAGTGTCTCCTCTCAGAAAACATACAACCTGTCAAAACCTGCAAGAAGGAGATAAGGGTACCACAACCACCACTGCTCAGCAGGGGTTCACGTGAACATTACACTTATTGGCATTTAAATACAGGGTTTGGTTTAAATTTCATTTCTTGACAAGATCAGCTGCAATACCTACTGGTTAACTATCACACTCTCCCCATCACATGCAAAGGCCCTACAATTTCCATTTTAACAAATCACAGCTGTCTTGTACATCCTGGAGTCTCCTGTAGCCAGAAAGCCTACAAAAGACATTTGACTCCATGCAGCTCCAGCAGGTGAATGAAGCAACAGTGAAATGTTACTGCAGTCTGCAACAAAATGGACATCAAGGGCAACACATACTGCAAGAAGAAAACCTCATAGACTATGGGGCTCAAGTGACACGTTCATATAAAAGATTTACTCTTCAGATTAACAGGCTGAATTTTGATCAGACACTTTGCATTTCATTACCATAGGTTAGCCCTTCCTCTCGTTTATAGTCAAATCTCTAGGCTTGCTTTTTCCCCATGGCAGGACACATTTGCATTAACAACTGCTTAAGTTGCTCCATATCATAGTAATGTAGCATAGACTTTTCAGACACATGCTGCCACTCCAGCACAGCATACACAGAACTGCATCAGTATTCTTCTGCTTCTCACCTCAGTCTGTCCTCATTATAGCTGAGGATTGTTAGTGCCTTTCTTCATCATAAAGTTTTTCCTCTACAGAATCATCCGTATCAATTTTGCCTCTCCTCACACCTTCAGCATACATTTTACTGATGCCACTGACTCTTGAATGGACCCTCTTGCTAATGGTGCTTTCTCTTGCCTTGCATCACAAAGATGCTTCCTGTATCTCCTTTTCTTCCTTGCTGATCACACTCTCATGAATTACAGCATTTGCAAACAGCATTTCCCAAACTTATGTCTTATTTACCCTCAGAAATGATACAGCTTGGCAAGTGTCCCTTTAAAAGGCCTCCTTTGAAGAACAGAAAAGTAGTAAAGCTGATATGGGAGTCAATTAACAAAGACCTAAAGGATAGGAGTGTAATTAAATTAGTCCATATATGTTTCTGGAAAATAGGTCTTGTCAAACCTCATTCCTTGATGAACTTAGAGATTTGATTGATCAAGGTAATTGTGTGGGTGTAACAGACACCTGGAAATGCACATGGTTTCATTATTTTAACACATTCTATCACTAGATTCTGACAGTCCCCAGCCCCTCTCTGCCAACATCTTTTCCGTTCATGTCATTCACTGGCACAGTTGCCATCACATGACTGGGGAGGTCAGGAGACATGACCTTCCCCCATTCTCATGTCACATGTGACCGACCACAACACAGAGATTCTTGCTCTTAGCATGCAGCAAATGAAAGACAAATTCATGAGTATGCATGAAATTAGTGTAACAAGTCCCAGTGCAAGACCTTAAGAAAGAAGATGGTACTTGCTAACAAAATCTAAACATGCTGGTTTTATCCACTTACACACAATGGCAAATCACAGAACAAAAACATCATTCAGGAGGAGTGAATCCTGCCCTTTGAACTGAAAACACACACACTTTATTTTAATTCCAGTAACAATGAGGCCATTTGGGGACCAGGGGTGTTCCTGCCAAATGATGTGCAATGCAGACTCCATCAGTCACCTCCAGAGAGTACCTGAGCAGTGTGGTCACAAGCTGCTTCACAGCAATTATTCATGCAGCTGGGGCTCTCTTCCTCCCACAGCACACAAAGATCGGTATGCAGGCAATGGCTGTTAGCAACCATCAATAACTATCAATTTAGGATAGATTCAAACTGTGACTGAAGATTGAAAGTTTCCCCGTACCCAAATGCAGATTGCCCAGAGCCTTCCGGTCTCTCCATTGTTCTGTCTTTCTTTAGTAACACCTATTCATAACATGTCCTTCCTAATATCACAGAAAGCAGAGAGCTCAGGATGGCACTACAGTCATTTGCCACCATTCTGCAGATTAGCCCACTTTGTCTCCATGTTTTCTGTGACCCCACTTTCAAATACAAAGCTTCACAAGGACATAATTCCTTAAAATTGAAGAGGTTAAGTTATATCAGCCCAGCAAACCTCAACGTGAAAATTAAATACTAGGGAACTCTTCAGAAACTGGAGATTGAAATGTTACAGAACTATATCAACAAGGAATCTTCAGAGGAAACCGAGGCAGCCTCTCCCTGAAAATACTGGCAAGCTAAATTTTGTGCCACTGAATCCAGACAAAACGATCACACGACTCAGCATCTATTTAATCTCTCCCTGAAAGCATGTACTTTTCCTCCTCATTTTAACTCATCAAAAGACCTGAATGGCTGGCATGCTTCTCAATGCTGTGTTCTTACTTTTCAGCAAGTTACTCCTAAGGCATACTGTGGGGTCATTTTTCTTTCTTCATCTGGTAAATAATAACCCCCTCATTTCTACAATGGGGCTCCATCTCATTTCACTTGCTTTAGTGAATAGATGGATGGATCACCTCTGACATCATCTTATTCTGCCTTTTCTTGCAAAACTTCAGAGCATCAAGCTTGCTCCTTTTCTTTTTTCCTGTACTGAATTAGAATTCTTTTGATTCCATTATTTTTTTCATTTTTTATTGTAGATACAGGCATGATGGATTCTGACTAATATTGGGGGGAAAAAAACCCTTGTAAGGACATTCTATTTTATGAAAAATACCTGCAATTTATACTTGCAGCCAACTTCAAATCTTAAACACTCCAAATCATACTCAGGTGAGGTTTAGGGACAAACACATGCATAATTCATGAAAGCACTGCCATTACTGGTAGCTCCACAGAATAAATAGTCCTTGGTAGACACTGTGCATTTGAAGGATGCACCATATTCATGCTAACAGTATGGAGCCAAATTGATATTTATAGTGTACTCACAAGCCATTCAATTCTCTTTCCATTTGAACACACTGGTGAAATACAGTGCAATATTCTGTTTCAGTTACCAGCAAAAGATACACATCTTCCAGCAGAGCTCCCCACAGCCACAGAGTGCAGAAGAGCTGATGACTGCAGAGTCCGCTAGGGATCTCGTTATGCCAGTCTAATTAACCTGGAAAATGCTCAGCTAGCACCATGCTCTGGGCTCACACACAGATGGAAAACAGGCTGTTTATTGTGTGTGCAAGGCAGACTTCTCATAACTCCCAAGTCAGCTGAAACATTTAAGCATATGCTTACCATTAATGTTAAACAGGTGCTTAAGTGCACCGCTGAACAGGGAACAGAACAAGGAGCACACCTCTGGAGTATGTGATTTTTGCTTTAATTGGTATTGCATACATACAGGTTTTATTTATTTGTTGCCCTCAGATGTTACCAACCATCTCCTTTTCCTACCAAGACCCATAGTTCTGGTAAAATCTGAGTAAGAAAACTGTGAGAGATGATAACTTTATAAAAAGCCAAGTGGTCTATTCACAGAATACCCGACTGGAAGGGACCTCAAGGCTCATCTAGTCCGACCTTTGTAAGACCCAAGATATTTGAACCAAAAACTGAGACAAGTAAGTTTTTTAAATTTATGGACTATTTTATAGATTGATTTCTAAAATAATGTCCAAACCCAACTGACAAGTACCTTCTTTAGTGAAGTTTTAATAAACATGACTGCACATGGGTAATGCAAATGAGATAAAATGAAAAGAGGAACACAAAAGCAGCAGGGCATATAGCATGAGCCTTCCTTTCCCTTTGAAAAACTCTCACACAGTGAGACCAGGAAAGGTTCAGTCATACTGGTACAACTACAATTAATTTCTAAATTACTGCTCTCCCCACAGCATTTTACATATCCTTCATGTGAACCACAGATCCGGTTTTTAACAGAGTCAATGAACTCCGAGCTCATGAATAGGAACACTCCTGCATTACAATCATTCACTTCACAAACTAGATCTTCATAAGAGGTCCTTTCAGCCCCCTCACAGCTGGATGAGAAGGCACTAATATGAGCTTATTCCTCGCATCCTTGTAATTAGGCATGAGAAAAGAGCAATACAAGCTTATTTCTAGGTTGCTTTGGTTTATATCGTATGCTGAAGAAGAACTACTCAGTATTTACAGAAAACATGCCAAACTATCATTTCAATTTTTCTCCTCATTTTTAGTAACTTCAGTCCCAAGTGATAAACAGAAAAATACTATTTCCAGCATGTTTTCCAGTTTCCCATCACCAGTGAAAACAAACATAAGCAAAAGCGCAGGCATGTATCATGCTCTGTAAAACATCCGATAGAGGAGTCAATGGGGCTCTCTGTGGGGGAGAGCTTATAAAAATGAGAGGAGGTAACAATTCCAGAGTACTTAATCTTCAGCATCCTCTGGGATAACCACTCTGCTTCTGCTTGCTTTCTTACCCTGCCTTTTTTTTTTTTTTTTTTTTTTTTTTTTTCTCCTCTTAAAGTCCTTAATGACACAGAACATGGTGGGTTGTTTTTTTTCAAGACTCGAGTCTGAAGGCACCTGAGCCTCAAAAAAATTTCTTACTCATCTCAGCAGCCATAGTAAACCTGTTAATTTCAGCAAAAGTTTTGCTTGAGTAAGTGCTGAATAATGACTACAGAATGAGGCCACCTAATGTGTGACTGGAATTCATGCCAAGTCTAACTGTCTGCACATGTCTGAGTTGACAAAATCTCTGGCCAGTATTCCCTGGAACTTGAGGGATTCTTCACAGCATCGACCACTCTTGCTTACCCTCCAGTGTTCCCCCTGGGCATGCAACATTCACCAATACAGCTAATCCCATTGTCTTGAATAGCTGTTTTTCTCCTGCTTGCTTTGGGTGCATCTCAGGGTAACCTCTGAAGTAATTATTCAGTAGTAATTAGGGATGAGATGGTGGAAATGCTTCATAGTTGGTAATAAAGTCAATAAACATTGAGTCGCACATTGAAAGAGGCCTTATCAGAAAAATCCTGTACTGGTTGCTGGACGTGCACTGATTTCTCAATTCCTCTACTGTGCCTTGTCAGTGCACAAGCTGGTAAGCACTTTTCTGCAGCTGTGTTGAACCTATATTCAGCTACACATGCAATAATTCCCCCTCCAATCACAACACCACAGACAGTTCCACTGCTCCTGGTCCCACCTGTTACTTCTGTGGTAATGAAGACATCACTGGACATACAGATGCCAAAAGGAACATTGTGTGCTTGGAAACCGTCCGTAAGACATGCTCTTCTTCCCAGTGTGCAGCACAAGTACTACAACACAGGTGCTCCAAGAACTCCCAAGACCTTACCCATATTACCACAGACACACAAAGCCAGTTTTTGCAAAAGCAGAATTTTAACCTAACTTAAATAATCCACTTCAAGGGCAACTAGGACACTACAAATGCAAACTCTGCATGCTACAGTGTCCTTGGGAGGGTAGAAAATCCACAGCATCTAGAGAGGAATGCAGGCTACAGTGGGGACAGTTATCAGTGTTTTGTGAACATTCAGGCTCTAAGGGTTTAGATTTATTCTGTAAATCAGATTTATTTTTTAAAAGTTATTCTCAACTGCAGCCTTTTTAAAATGAGCACTTTGGGAATCTGCTAAATGTGATGCTCCTTTGGGAAGGAATGCCAAGATTCCTAAGTGACAGAATTATGCATTAGTGGATTACACAAGGTTTACAGTACATAATAAGTGGGCTTTGCTTGTTAATCCCACATGGGTCACTGTTCAGTACAATACTGTAGAGACAACACACATGCAAACATACATAATTAGAAGAATAAATGCATATATTGCACTTGTGATGACATTAAACTGTTTGGATTAAATCCTTTTAAAGCCAAAGGTGCATTGTACTGTTCTGGGGCAGCTCTGCATACAGGCAAAGCATGGACCAAGGGATTTCTGCAGCAAGATAGCATCTAGCTGAGATGGAGCTCCTCTCCTTTTACAAATGGACTGTGGTGCTAAGACACCAAACCTGCTTCTGCACAAGCATGCTGGGACCTGGAAAGAGTAAAGCTCCAAACATGCAGCTCATGTACCTTCACATCCCACTGTAGATGTGGTTGACAAACCCTGGGCAGATGTGCAGAGCAGTATTTGTCTCACATGATGGCAGAGGCCCAGTGGGGTGCTTAGTGTCATATGAGATGCTCTGGAATATCTATGACTATGTTTAAGCAACAGACTCAAAACTTAGATATGTGCAGGGTAGATGTTTATGGTTCAGCTAGTATCTCATATTTCCTTAAGTGGAAAGAAATTAAGAGAAACTGGCATGTGTAAGTGCAGGTCCTCTGGCCCATTTCACACATCAACATTAGGATGGGATGAATCGTGCCCCAGACTCCACTGGCTATATTATGAAGAGAATGCAGGCTAACTAATTTATATTGAAGAATACAACTGGATTCCACTTTGAAGAAGCCAATATTTAGTCTGATCAATCCCCATCTCATTCTAATGAAGAACTTCAAGACCCAGAGAAACTCCCATAGAGACTGCTTCAGCAGCTTCTCACCTTCAGTGCTAAAACTGAGTACTTTATCTTCTAGTCCAAAATGCTCTGACTCCAACTTCTAGCTTTGAATTTTGTTCTGCCTTTGTCAGCTACATTAAAGAGCCTGGTGTTAGTAGAGATTTTGTACCAACCGCAGGTGTTCTTAAGCATAATTCTCTACTGCCTTCCCCTTTATAGTCAGCTAGACCAAGAGTGAGTGCAAAACTCTGCCAAGAAACACAATCTCCAAGATGCACAGAACTGACACCTGGTGCAAGGGAACATGCTATGAACTATCCTACATCACTGGAAAGACTCATTTTACAGTGCAGAGAGGGAATTCTCCTCATCACATGAAAGTCTGAGGTCATCACCATCTTCAAACTTACATTTTAGGCATTTATCTTCAGAAAGAATAAGGAAATCCAGACTTCATCAATGAATAAAAGTAGCCTCTCAAATTCTGCAATGCTGTCCTCCTGACTGAACAAACAACTCTGTGTCTCTGTTGCTGCTCAGGACTCTACTGAAAGACAGCTGAGTGGGTAGCAATAAAATCATGACCGCTTTCAACTCATCTCTTACTGTCTGGGAAAGCAGTGAAGACATTGAGAAAGAAGGGAGGGGTTAGACTACACTGCAAGCAGTCAGACAGCTTAGAGGAGGGAGAAACAAACACAAAAGTGTTCCTTTATCTTTGCAAGCAAGAAGGAGCAGAGAATCTGCAGGGTAATGCTGAAAGATGCAGATGGGAGACCACCATAGTTGAGATTTGAGCATTCCAAATTACGAGCACTAAAGTTAGACCACATGACCCTTTTCACTCCCACACTGCTAAATAGTGAGCTAGGTGATGTGGACCACTTCACATGACTGCCAAAGTTATTCTGAGGTGGATCCCTTATCATTTTCCAACAGACCATGGGCAGACTCTGCACTTCTATGCCCCAAGTAAGGATGCATCTAAAGAGACACTGCACTAAATGGAAAATGCTGAGGTTCTCCTTGATATTTACTTGTGAAGTTCTCTGCCATCCCACCTTAAATGTGCAAAAACTCCTCAACTTCCATCACTTGCAACATGACATTCAGAACAGCCCCAGCACATCCCAACAGCTTTTCCACTGGGCGCAAATGCAGCAATTCCAGTATTTCCTATGGATTGTGTACCCTCTACTACATACATTATCCTAGCAAAGGGAACTCTTGTACCTTTCTGACCCAGAAAGGATACCAGACTCTTGAAGTCCTTAAAAGACAACTTGCCTCTCACTAAGTCGCAGCATACTAAAGATCTCCTACTGCAGTTCTTGCTGTAGTTTGGCAACTGAATTTCTGCCTGCCTATAAATTGCAGTTAGAATCATGATAGCTCTTCTGGGAACTACTACCACAGCTCCCCTACCTTCAACTCTAAAGATCCCTGTGTTTCAGCTAAGGCAGCAGACACATAATGAATAGCATACAAAAACTGGGCTACATTTGGCTTCTAAGTCAAGTGGAATCTGAGACTGAAGCAAAATAAAAAAGTAGCAGGAAGCCTACACTGGATGAGAAACTCCATCACCTACTCTGGTGTGAGAGTTTCAAGAAAAAATGAATCTTTATGCAGCTTCTTTATCCCATAGTAGGACAGCTACATTCTTGGCTGAGCAGCATTACACAAAGCTTCAGGGCAATGTGATTGATCACTGCAAGCAAAAAGAACTGTAGGTAAAATGAGGCAAATTACAATGCAACTCCAGTTCTGGGCCCCTCAGTTTAGGAAAGATGTTGAGTTGCTGGAATGTGTCCAGAGAAGGGCAACAAAGCTGGGGAGGGGTTTGGAGCGCAGCCCTGTGAGGAGAGGCTGAAGGAGCTGGGTTTGCTTAGCCTGGAGAAGAGGCTCAGAGAAGACCTTATTGCTGTCTACTGCTACCTGAAGGGAGATTGTAGACAAGTGGGGGCTGGTCTCTTCTCCCAGGCAACCAGCACCAGAACAAGAGGACACAATCTCAAGCTACACTAGGGGAAGTTTAGGCTGGATCTTAGGAAGAAGTTCTTCATAGAAAAAGTGATTGGCCATTGGAATGGGCTGCCCAGGGAGGTGGTGGAGTCACCATCACTAGAGGTGTTTAAGAGGAGACTGGATGAGACACTTGGTGCCATGGTTTAGTTGATTAGATAGCATTGGATGATAGGTTGGACTTGATGATCTCAAAGGTCTTTTCCAACCTGGTTAATTCTATTCTATTCCAAGTCTTTTATGGTTTTAATGTGAATTTACTGCTCACGAGAGGCACCAAAAATACAAAATGGGCAGGAGCAAGCTGGACTTTCTATCTGGCCACACCAGTGTGCCTCTAGGAAGAGCTAGAGCACTCCAAGGACAACAGTCATTCTATCCGTACCCTTAAGGTCTCAGAAGTGCCAGTAGACTTCCCAAGGGACAACACTTGCCACCGGTCATATTTTCACTTGAATTTTTATATGTACATGTAAACTACAGCTATGAGAGCTAAGATTTTAGTGGTCAAATTAAACACCTAAGTCCTTTCAATGAACCAGAACTGCCTCTTTTGCCCCATTCATAAATTATTCATCAGAGTAAAGCAGAAAAGTAACACATGCAGCACAACTTCTCTTGGTAGTTTCCAGACATCAGAGCAGCTGCTGGCTATACTGAAATTCTAAACAAGAGTTTCACAGCAATATCTGTCTAACAGAGATGGCAATAGCAGAGTGCTTGCTCCTTTCACTGACAACTACATGTGCCAAAATAACAGCATGCTCACATGCAGCACATTAAATTTTGCCTACAATAGCCATATGCCTTCTTACTGCTTCCACTCACCTAATTGCCTACATATGAAGGTAGTACCTCCTTTTTGCCTTTATTGTACCTGTATCTCTACCACATCGGGTTCTCAGGATTTGCATGGGTGTATGTGAGAGAAGAATCTAGCCCTACCCTAAAGGCCCTCTTCAGAAACAGCTCTTTTTTGATGTATTTACCTGAAAATCCATAAACAAAAAAAACATGTACGTGATAGATCAGTTCCTGGGAAGGCACAGAGAAGAGCAGAACAGAGTAAGTGTAGCTGGTATTATGTCCTTGACCTGACAACTGAATGTGTAAGGGAAAAGACAGGAATGTTTTAATGAAATAAATTAGATAGCTGTCCCTAAGGTCAGAATCAAGTGTGAGTGCATTAAATTTATCTCCTAAAGTGATAAACATCTCTCTCCACACCCTACTGTTCCTCATTAACTTGAAAAAAAGCCTGGAAAGCTCATGGGGTATGTCAGTTCTTACTAGAAGAAACCTCTGTGTATTAATCACTCCCTACAGTATTTATGTAGGATCAGGAGAAATCCCATTGTAGGAGCTTGAACTATTTCTCTAAGTTACATTCCCTCAGCTACCATGATGAATGGGAAATAGAGCAGTAAAACAAAAACAGGCACCTTTCCAGGTAAATGTTGTTGTTTAAAAAAGTTAAAACAAAGCCCTGGGTGAAATACTGTTGCAGGGATAAAAGCATTTATCTCAGTGTCACCAGAATAGCTTTGGTTTTGCTGGTCTAATTAGGTAATAAAGAAATCACAGGTGTAGTGACTCCATGAGCTATCACTGCACTTAAAAAGCACCCACTGCATGGCCAGGGACCAGTGTGTCAGTATTATCACTTGCTGTCATGCTATCTTAAGAATGAAATAGCTCAATTTAAAGAAGATTTTTGAAGAGAAGAACAATCAATACATAGTTAGAAGCTTGTCAGGATTCTAAGCAACAGCAAAACTGCCAGGAAACCAACAAATAATAAATAAATTGATAAAGCACAAAGGGGCTTTGAATTTTCAATGGTTTTCCAAGTTCTGCTAGGAAATTAACGTAGAGCACACTGTACCTCTTGGGACACACTGTAGGGCACCTCTTGGGACTCCACACACCATGTAGGGCACCTCTTGGGACTCCACACACCACCAGGCCTGCACTCTCCATGGCTGCCAGGTATGTGAGAGAGGACACTGGCAGCATTAGCTTGTGACATGACTAGTTCAGCATTCCAATTTGAATTGTAGCAAAAGTAATAACAAAAATACTATTTTTAAAAACAACAGATAAGGGAAAGGATTGAGAAACTACTAGTCTCAACTTGCTACAACTTCCATCAAAAGGGTATCCAAGATTTCAGGATTGTGTTCACTAATTATCTTGAAGAAATACAAAATATATCCAAATATCTTAAAGCTCAAATATTCACCTAATATAAATAAACTGCAGATCCAGCTGCACTCACAGAGCAGATTAAAACAGAAATCAGCTGTGTGTGGTTTAGGTGCCCCATAAAAACACAGACCCTAGTTAAAGGAATCACCTGTGCTAGTATAACAGTTTCCTAGTCCTGAAATTTCATCAGTAGGGTCTCAAAAATGAGTCCCTCAAAGGAAGACTTTGCATTCAGGTCCAGGGAGATTGCCCCAAGTGGCATTAAGAAATAACCGTGACTTAGCAGCCTGGGAGGCTGGATTCTGCTCCCATTTGGATCAGAGGCAAAAACTATTGTCTCTGGCAGAAGGTTTTGAATTGTGGGCAGCCCCTGCTACACAGCTCTGTGTGCAGATCGATCACTCCAGTCTTTGCTCATCTCGCAGAGGTGTGGATATGCGGATCCATTTTGCCACGCTCAGAAGTGCTATACAAAAATCCCAGCCCGGCTCTAGCCCTTTGCTGAGTGGCAGTGGGGGAATCCCTGCCCACTCATCATCCCTAGACTTCAGAGATCAGCAAGGAAATTGTACAAGAGGGCTTTATTAAATCTGTGACATTGTGTATGTAAATTAGTTTTAAACCCATACCTTAATTGACCAATGTCATCTCAGGTGATAAATTGGTTTTTTCCTTATTGATAGCGAACATCTTAATCAAAGATTACAATGACCTCAAGGATCAGTAGCTTGAGCAAATAATAATCTAATTTTCCCCATGTTATAAAAGTTCTAGCAGCAGGTATTTCTCAGGCATTTAAAAGGCACAATGAAAGGAGTGTGATGCAGTCACACAAGCTGTGCAATTCTCCTGGAAACATGTTTGCAGAAGTTCCTGTTCAGTTCCCTTAGTTGAATTCACAGGTCACATAGCACTGCACCTTCCTCTTAAAAACTACTGCTGGAAAAAGCAATTATTACTGGAGCTGGAAAAGGAGGAATTCCCTAAAAAAAACCCACCAAAGCATTTTACGACGGAACTTACTTAAAAGATTGAAAATGCTTTGGCTGCTTCCTAAACACAAGGTATAAGAGAAACAGATAATACCTTTGCAGTCAATATTGGCATTTCCCCTCACAGGGGTGGCAAAGTACAGATACGATTGCTTGCCTAAAGAGGAGGGAGGGGACAGGAGACCAACAGGTTTACCAGCTTCAGGTTTTCTAAGATAAGTTGTTTCTAAAGCAAAGAGCCCTGCAGCCATCACGTTTCTCACCCCACGGCGCACACCCGCCCTCCTCCAGCGTGGAGCTACCTTCCAGCTCCCGGAGCAGCCGCAGGCGGGGCACCCCGCACCCAGCAGCCCCACCGGGTCAAGACAGCAGAAAAAAAAACACACAAATATATTTCCATCAGCACAAGATGGCAACCAGCACTTCTTCCGGGAAAGCAGCTCTTTTTTGGTCCTTTTTCCCTTCAGGGGGGTGATGCAAAAGGCATCCCGAGAAAGGTTTTTTTGGTTTGGTGTTTGGTTTTTTTTTTAAGGCATCAAGGCAAATGTTTCCACTATTCACGGCGGAGGAAAGGCAAGGTAACCCCACACCCCCCTCCCCGCAGCTCACGCACACACACATTGTGGTCATCAACTTGGCGAAGTTGGCCGTGCCAGAGCACGGTGCCCGCCCCAGCGCCACCGAGCCCCAGCCCCAGCGCCCCCCGACCCCGCTGCGCCTCAGCTCCCCTTGGAAAAGGGGACGCCCCTGCAGCCTCCGCATCACCGGCGACCCTTTCAGGAGATGGGGGACACAGACGCTAAACAAAGATCCAGCCTCGCCTGGCTCTTTGAGCAGCTCAGCCCCAGCAGTGGGGGCTCCGCACAGACCGTGCGGGCGCTAAGGGAGGTCTGGGAGCACCAAGCCCGAGCGGGGAGCCCCGCACTTACTCACGGTCACTGGAGGCGCCAGCAGCAGTCACTTACCATCACGTTCCCTTGCATTTTAGCCGTTTGAAACATTGCCTTTTCCTTCATTTTTTCGGTGTGTGTGCGTGTGCTGCTCTCCCAGGAGTTACTTAATCCAGCAGCTGGATCACTTTGGTGAAGAACCGGCGTGCACTTGCGATGGCTCTTTTTGGTGTGGAGTGGAGGGAACTATGAGCAGCAGAGGGGGAGGGTGCCTGTCTTTTTTTTTTTTTTTTTTCCCTCCCTTCCCCGATATAATTTTCCTTTTGACCCTCCAAGAAAACCAAAAGCCAATAAAAGAGCCCCTGTCAAAGGGTGGGGGAAGCAGGAGCAGCCAAGCTGTCACTACCCAGATTCAGTTTTTTGCCCTGCAGAAGCCGGGGGAGGGTGGGACGGGCAGGAGGGAGCCGCACACACGTCCCCCGCCCCGGCCATCCCCGGCCGCCGCCCCGGGCCCGGGCGGTCCCGCCGAGCTGAGGCCACCCCAGGTGAGCAGTCTCTAAATATGGGGTGTGGGGCGTAGTAAATAAATAAAGGCAGCTAGAGAGGACGGAGGGGTGGTAGTTGCTGCCGCCCTCTGCCCTGGCTGTGCTTTCCTTGCTGGTCTCCCAGGGGGCTGTACACGGTTTGTACAAACGGGAGCCAGGGAGGGTGGGGGGAGAGGAGCCGCCCCTCCCGGCGTTAACCGTTCACCGGCTAGAGCCGGCGCGGCCGCGGCCAGGCCACGTCTGATGCAGGGAGGGTGGGGAATAGGAATCACGCTGCCGCGGGAGCGGGGCTGCACGCCGCGTTTCCATGGCTGCGTCCCGGCCTGTCCGTCTCAGCCCCCGGCCCCGCTGCTCCCTCTGCCTCCAGCCCCGCCGCCCCTCTTCCCCGATCCCGCTGCCTGCAGGATGCGTGGAGTGATGTCGCGGAGAGGGGGCACTTCCAGAGCTCTGCCCAAAGTCAGGGTTTTGGGATGAAGCACCCTGCATGCCGCAGGATCAGACAGGTGAATGCTGGAGCTCGGCCCCACCACTGGGAAATGCAAAGGCACGGGACAGGGGTGTCTGTGGTTGACCTCAGGCCGGGCCCTGGGCTCCTTTCCAGCGGTGTCCCCACTTTATCTGTAAGGTCTTGCAGTCCTGTGAGTTCCAGAACCCCAGCTGAGCTGGCCCAGAGGTGGCCGGAGCAGCTGCTGGAATATGATTCTCTACTGCTGCCCCTTCGACAGTGTAGCCAGCCCTTCCTCGCCTTGGTGCAGCTTTCCAGGAACACAGCCTTGTCACCCATCCCAAAGGTTTACACCTCAGCCTGCGCATATGAGGAAAAAAATCCTTCCAGTGAGCTGGTTCTTTTATCTCTCTCTGATGCACCAGAAGTGATTACAGCCATCTCCAGGAGAATTAGGTGCTCATCGATTTTATTAGGCATGAACAGGGCTCCTTCAGATGTTGCCTACTCAGAAGGAGAGAAGAAACAGTAATTTGCATAACAGCTCAGAAGGAAAACCGAGAAGTAAAGGTAGAACCTCTTGTCAGCCGAGTTTTGACCAAGCCAATGGCTAGAGCAAAAGTGCTCTCTTTTTCAGTGGGGGAACTGTAGACCCTTCCATGGATCCATTTCTCAGGTCTGTCTAGCACCTGGAACTCTGGTTCACCTTCACAGCTTGCAGCATCTTCGCTTCATAGGCAATGGCTGCTCACTCACAATAGGACGCAACAATGAGCCATCCCGTAGTGCTGTTCACACTGTATTTTTCTTTAAGCTACACAGCTATCAAAAGATACTCATACAAAAACTCTCACCTAAAAGTATATTTTGAAAACAATGGTAATGAGGAAGCAAGACCCCAAGACACTTGTGGGAAGCGCCCACAACAGATGACGCTGATGCCCCTGAGGATTGCTTGTGGGAGCTTTTGTCCTGCAAAACTGCCACCCCTCACTTGCAGGTCTCAATTATTTTCTTGCTTTATTCCTTTATTGGGGAACTGCTCACACATCATACATGGTGCATTGATTCTTCATTATGTTCCTCAAGGTGCAAGTTCTTCATTATATTCCTCAAACTCTCATCTCTGGCTTTCTTTACTTCAGTTTCGATATTTTATCAGGCAGTTCCTGTTGCATTGCAGTATTTTACCCTCAGGTGCTTTAATTACGTGTGAACACAAACTATTTGTTATCTACTTCGCTGTTAGTAGTCCCATTTGCTTCCTGCATTACTTTATACACTGATAGAATTACTTATCACATACTGAATTTTGGCAATAGTGGGGGTTTGGATTTTTTTCCCCCCTCAGCTTTGTCCTAATGCAGTTACTTGGTTTGTGTGCTTAAATGTATTCAATGTTTAACTGATGTGCTGTTGGCATCACTGTGGCAATTGCCACAATTGAGACAGCTTTGTTTGAAGTTGAGACTACAGGCAAAATGCTTAGCTTAACCTTTGACAGTATCCAGTTGTTTTCATTATTGTTAAACACCAGCCAGGATCCATTTGTACATTACTGTGTTTCCATGAATTATGCTCCTATCATCATAACCCAAAGATTTTGAGACAAAAAGGAAACAAAGGTAAATGTTTTGCAATGTTGTACAAAATGATGGCATCAGGACAAAAATAATCCCATTATGTTGGGTTTTGTTGTTGGTCTGGGGTTTTGTGTTTGTATGTTTGTTTGTTTTACAGTTTGAGAAAAGACATAGTGAATTATTTAACTCTGAACATTTTATTACAAGAGTCCACCCTTGAACATTTCCAAAATCCAACTTGGTAAAGCCCTGGTCAACCTGGTCTGATTTCAAAGCTCACCAGGAGGACTTTGGAATATACAAACCTCTGGAGATCTCTTCCAGTCTACATTATACTGTGACCTACAGGACCGCAACACTCTGAACTGAGTGACACTTTTTTGTCACAGATTAAAGTGTCTGTTTAAGAAATTACTGTTGTGTCATCCTCACAGTAAAGAATTTCTTCCTAATATCTAAATCTACGCTCTTCCAGTTTGAAACTGTTACCTTTCATCCTATCCAGACTCTCTGATAGAGTTCATCTCCATCTTTCCCTTCAGGTACTGGAAGGATGGTGTAACATCTCCCTAGAGCTTTCTTTTCTCCAGGATGAACCCCAAATCTCCCAGAGATGGAAGGATAGACCATTACCCTGGGACCCAAGAAAGCAGCATAATGCAAGTAACTAAAAAGCTTCCTGGTGGTTATCCTGTATTTAAGAACAAAGATCTGTCCAGGAAACCTCACTAAACCATCAAAATATTTCTTCATCATGTCAGGCTTTTTATCAGAGGCATTTGACAAAATTAATTACTTTTGCATTCACTGGTTTAGTCTTAAGTGCACCTCCTTTGTCAGTAGAGTTACTTTTGGTATAAACATGGGAAAGTTCAGCCCAGATTCAACTACATCTTTTATACAAAGGTTCCACTCAAGATCTTGTTAAGAATTTTTTTTCCCCTCCATCTCTCCATTTGTATCCAAGGTGCACACCAGGAGGAAAACTCAGACAGGCTTCATTTTATATCAGATCTAGAGATACTTCCATATCTCAGATACTATGACAAAACCAGCACAGCATCTTCATCCAACATTTTTATAGGCCATTTTAAGGAAATGTACATTTCTCACATCCCTCACAGAGTGAGATCTAGGGGGGGGAGGGGAAGGAAGCCTACTAGATACTGTATTCTTTGTGGGTTTCAGTACTCTGAGGCTGACTTTCTTTATCTGTAAAGGAACACAGGCTACAATGCTTGCATCCTATTCACAGTACTTTATTTAAGGCTATGATGATAAGAGAGTGGAAGAATTTATTTTATCAAATAAAACCCATTCAATGCATTTGATGCTGGCTCTCTTCTTCTCACAAGCCAGGGAACAGTCCTCTTGAATAGAAGGAAAGAATTAATTTCACATGGTATTAGCTGCCTGCACAGAGACTTATTTATTTGGTATCTTTAAAGAAAAATATTTTAAGGATGTAAGACCACAAACAAATTTAACAGCTGTTATACTAAAAGCCGGTTCTAAGAGTATCAGGATTTCACTTCCTCTCCTTAATTTAAGGTTACATTTTATTCTCCCCAGTAAAAGAATTTGTTTTCAAAATATAATAAATGGATTTTTCTTCTCAGTCAGACTCTTTTGTGAGGATCTCATTTTTTCTCCTGTCAGCCTAATGCCACAAGCCTGTGTTCAGGCTTCTCTCCAGCCCAATTTTGACTGTGCTCTCAGATATCAGGCCAAGTCATACTGCATCTTCACCCTGAATTCTCCCCATAACTTGCATCCCATCAACCCAAGTCCACAGCACCTCACTTTGTCATGTAACCCACGTCTTCTACCCTTCACTGGGTCATTGGGTTGAACTGAGCATCAGGGGGCTCTGATTTGCGCTTTCTGGCAACCAGGAAGGCTAATGCTTTTCAACAGAAATGCTGGGGAGAAGCCCAACCCAAATGCTTAAGATCAGAAGATCAGTCAGGTTGAGAGGATTCTAGCCCAACCTCCTGCTCAAGCAGGGTCAGCTCCAACTTCAGAGCAAGTTACTTAGGGCTTTGTCAAGCCATGTCTTGAAATCTTCCGAGAATGGGGATCACACAGCCGCAGCCTGTCCTCGTTGACTGCTCTCCCAGGGAGCAGTCTTGAACCAAGTATCCAAAACCGGACCACAAACGTGGTCTAATGAGAAAGGCCTTGCTGATGTGTTCCTATTATACCAATAAGAAGGCATTTTCCCAAAGGTATAATAGGACAATTTGTCATGCACCAGCTCATCCAGGGGTGGGGGGAAGGGGGAGAAAACAGTGAATCGCAATACATCTGATTTCTCCTGATACTACTTCGTCACTGAATGCCCATAGGTGTGCTCTGACATTGAGTTCTTCAAAAATATGGTGGTTTGTTGGATTTGTCAAGGGGTTGGCTTGAGACTCATCACCTCTGAGTCTCTGACAGCTACCTGGAATGCAGTCAAGTCCCCATTATCTGTGAGTGAATTATTAGCTGCAAATAGACCATAAGATTGATAAAGGGATCCCCAGATTATTTTCATGTAGCCAGTGTGAAATCCAAGAGCTTACAAAGGGCACTGGCTTCATGTTATGCAGGCATCCCAACTAGTCTGGACAGAAATTTCCACTGTGCTCTCATAAAAGCTGATCAGATGGGAGGTCTCATACCAAGATCCATAGCACTAAAGTATGTGCTGTATTTTCACTCTGTAGGTAGAATGATCAAATTCTGGAAGTCATATGAGTCTCTGTCCACACCAAGTACATGAGGTTTCTTCATAAAACATGTAGCAGATATATTCCATAGTGAAACCTGGGCATGCCAAGGTAGGACAGGAGGGTAAAATCTGGAGGACCTCTGCTAGAAGTATAGTTTCCTCCTTTAAGCTTCTGGTTTACTACAACATAATCTTCTAATCTCCATTAATAGAAGATACAAATATACAGAATTCAAATAATTATTTTTTCCATTAATTAAATAGTTGAGGTTGCTAAGGCATTCACTGTAGGAGGAAAAGCACTGAGACTATAATTTCAACATAATGGTTGGGTGTATGACATTTAAACACACAGGACTGTTAGGAAAATCTGGGGCAAACCGCTAGACTCCCTACTGGCAACAGCAAAATGCTAATAGGAAGCTTTTCAGGCAGGTACCACTTCTGGGTAGTAAGAGCTAGTATTTTTTTTATACTTGAAACACCACAAGTCCTGCAGTAGAAATGACATACAGCTCATTAATCTCTTCTAGCAAGATTACTCACCCTTAATGTACTTTCTATTTCCAGCGGGACTTCACAAATTCCAGCACCTAACCAAGGGATTGCATTGTCTTTGCTAGACTCAGTACCCTGTGCTACCCAGCTTCTCCCAGCAGAAGTGGGTACTGCAGGGTTTTAAGACACTCTTAAGAAAGACATAAAATTACACAAAAGCATAATTAAACTATGGTACACTAAAAGCAACATATGTGCTAAGTGTTTTTCATCAACACTGAATTGACAATATAGACAGACTTGTTTTAAACATTTGAAGGTTTGTTATGCAACAGATTTTATCCTCTAAAGTGATTTTCACTTTATTTCGGTTACCACTCCGACAGTTACATTTTTAAAGAACAATTATGTTGAGAAAGCAAAAAACATCCAAGTCCCCTTCACTCAAGTGTTCACTCCTGACAGTGATTCCAGCCAAGCTGGAAAGATATCAAAACCACAAGTCCTAGAACCAAGAAGAGTCTCACATAGTGCCAAGAAAATGCCAGGTGTTATGAGCCAAGCAACTCATCCCATTGAACTCAGAAGTCCTGCCATTGAATCCCATAGCTGCAGCCAGGGTCTAGCAAGGTCACCATGAGTCAAGCTCACTATAAGGCATAAACCAGTACAGTTCCACTTTAGCCAGACAGACAATCTGGACTCATGAATGAACCTTCTTTTGAACAGGACAGAATAGAACAGAATTCCAGGTTGGAAAAGACCTTTGAGATCAAGTCCAACTTATCATCCAACACTATCTAATCAACTAAACCAAGCACCCCATCCAGTTTCTTCCTAAACACCTCCAGCGATGGTGACTCCATCACCCCCTGGGCAGCACATTCCAATGGTCACTCTCTCCTTCTTGGAAGAATTTCTTCCTAACATCCAACCTAAACCTCCCCTGGTGCAGCTTGAGGCTGTGTCCTCTTGTTCTGGTGCTGGTTGCCTGGGAGAAGAGACCAACCCCCACCTGGCTACAACCTCCCTTCAGGGAATTGTAGGAATAAGGTCTCCTCTGAGCCTCTTCTTCTCCAGGCTAAGCAACCCCAGCTCCCTCAGCCTCTCCTCACAGGGCTTGTGCTCCAAACCCCTCACAAGCTTTGTTGCCCTTCTCTGGACACGTTCCAGCAAGTCAACATCTTTCCCATCTTTCCTATCTTCAATCCATGCCCTCGTGATGGTGCATTGCTCAGAAGGCATTCTGCCCTTGCTATCTGTTATTTCACTATTGCAGATAACTTATTTTGTGAATATCAATGTATTTCTATCTAACTTATTAAATTGCAGAGGCTCTTTTAGGTAGATAATTTAATGCTTGCCAACTTCTATTAATTTTTAACCAGACTTTCTAGTCTGGAAGACCTACTGAAACATTCTAATTTCAGATCAGGTGGGTCTATGTTTTGATTAAAGAGCCAGGTTTTTTCTTTCATTGTGATATGGATGATTAAATTTCCCTGCTAATTATCTGTATCACCTCAGAACACCATGGGCCTGACAAAAATATTTCAACAAAATAAGACTATGTTTAATTGCATTATTATATGTATATATAAAATGGGCAACTTGTTCCAGTGTCCCACCACCCTTACAGTAAAGAATCTCTTCATCTAAATCTACCCCCTTTCAGTCTGAAACCATTATCCCCCATCCTATCACTATACTCCCATATAAATAATAATTTAATGCATCTTATTAATTTGTTTTCTAATGCATCCTATTGTGTTTTTTAGACACAGTCATTTAAATGTGGGGAAACAGATAAGTTAAATAAATCATGTTCATTGCAACAAACGTCCATAAAACAACAAAGAACAAGCTCTGGAAGTCCTGTCAAGAAGAATAAGGCTTATACTGTCCTTCACTTACAGAGACATGTAGCTACAAATGGGTAAACCAAATCCATTGACTGTAATGGGGTTTGGGGAATTCACCTATTGAATCTCATTACAGGGACATGAGTGGGGCCTCTGTTCCTCAAAGCAGCAGTGAGTGAGGGATTCTGGCCAAGGCTGTTGGCAGGATGAGACTCTGAGCTGTGGACTTGGTGAACAAGTGAAGGCCATAACTGTGATGAAAAGCAGGAGACTTGTCTGGTGTGCAGTGCAGAGCCTCCCTGCCATTTCAGCAGGCTTTAATTATCTATTTTCTATTTCAGTCATAGCTGTTTTCATTCTTTGTTTGTTTTTTTTCTGAGAGAAGAATAGAGTTCAGTGGTTGGTTCAGCAAGAGGATACTTACATATAATTTTTGTTTGGTTGGGTTTTTTTTGTATAAAATATAATTAGAAAATGTAAACATAACTCCATTACTGCATTGAACAATAAAATGACCACAACACAGGCTACTCTGTTTCTCTGATAATTCATCATCCAAATTATTCACCACATCTCCACTAGACAATCCGTTTTGACAAAATCCATCTTGCCTTTTCATGGCTGGGAAGCAAAACCAATTGTTGAGTATCAGTGAAACCATGAAGTTCAGTGTCTAGAATACATCATTTGTGCCATTAACTCTTTCCATAAGCTTGGATCTACATGATATTTGCTTTCAGCTACTGTATATTTTACCACCCTGGATACAGACAATGTGACTTTCTCAGGGAGTCTTAACCAGAAACAACAAGAATCACAGAATCATAGAATGGTTTGAGTTGGAAGGGACCTTTAAAGTTCATCTAGTCCATTGCCCCTGCAGCAAGCAGACTCAACTTCCACTAGATCAGGTTTCACAGAGCCCTATCCAACCGGATCTTGCATGTTTCCTGGGATGGAGCTTCTACTACCTCTCTGGGCAACTTGTGCCAGTGTTTTACCACTCTCAATGTAAGAAATATCTAGGCTAAATCTACCCTTTTAGTTTAAAACCATTAGTCCTTGTCCTATCACAACAGGCCCTACTAAAAAGTCTGTTCCACACTTTCTTAGAGGCTGCAACAAGGTCTCCTTGGACCATTTCCAGGATGAATAATCCCAATTTCTTTAGCTTTGTGATCTGTGAAGGTAGCCTGGGCTCATATACATCTGGGCTCCTACACACAAGTGTCATAGTTTTGAGTAGCCATGATACTCCAAGGCTTGCCTGCATGCTTGGGTTGCCTGCAAACCAATATCCAGCAGCCACTCCACAGCTTTTGAGGCAAAGTGTCCTCTCCTCAGCCTTTCCTACATGGAAATACCTAGGTCCCAATGTCATCTAGGGACAAGAGCTATAAGACACGTGCAGACACCCTGAAAAGCTGAGGAGGAGGAGAGCTTGGCAGCAGTTTTTAGGGAGACAATGACATTCTTTTCTCAAAACTTTACTGAAGGACAAAATATGTCTTCTTACATCTGATACAGTAATTAAGAGTGGATTGAGAGCATTACCTTAGGCAGACCCCCACTCTTTCTTCTGTCTCCCATTCACTTCTACACAAATGCTTGTTACAATTAAACTCTTACATGCAAAGAATGCAAAGAAAATAACTTCTCTTCAAGAAAGGACTGGACATGGCACTTGGTGCCTTGGTCTAGCAGTCATGAGGTCTTGGGTGAAAGGTTGGACTTGGTGATCTCTCAGGTCTTTTCCAACCTTGGTGATTCTATGATTCTATACTTTAACTGCAAACAGGTCTTACAAATCTGGGCCAAAGTCAGAGCAGAGCAATTTGCTGTAACTCCAACTACTGCATGGGATTTTACCATGACAGTTATTACACCTTCCTCCCTCTTAAAATCACTGCCATTTTTTTTAATTAAATAAAAAGCAGGCACTTTTTAGTACAAGAGGTGAAACTGTTCCCTAGTCAGCTGCAACATAAAAGCTGTTAAAGCAGTTGTTCTGGTACTATTTTCCTCTTTGTAAGAGAATTTGAAATCAAAGGTGCTATGAGATAGGAGTTCTGAGCATATATTTTGGTATTCCCTTTTTCCTGATGTTCTTCAAGCTGATTTTGCCCGTGCAATAAATACTCCTTGTACTCCGTTTTCAGCTGAGTCTGACTTCTGCGTGAATTTATGCATCTATCAAGTGAATAAATTAGATATGAGCTGAGATGACGGAAAGTAAGAGAAATTATTTCCCTTTTCTTTATAACTCCCACAGGTTCATTCTAATGCCAAAGCTATTGTTTTTCAAAAAATAGAAATGGAAGACTTCCAGCTGAGTTAGCATGGTAGGTCCCTGATACCTAGAGAACTGAATTCGGAGCCAGACTCCTGCATAGGTAAAATGAATACAGGTTTCTCTCCTCCTTTCATACAGATTATAGAAAAATGAGTGGTTCTGAGTCCTATATGAGAGGCACTGGACAACCCCTTAACCATTTCTGTGCATCATGCTCATTATCCAGGTCTCCTTTTATTTTCTTTCTCTTCACCTTCTCCAATCCCCTTTTAAATGGATTTGATTGAAAATCTCAGCCTAGCCTTCAGATTCTCTTTCAGTTTCCTAAATTCTTTTCCATTGCTTGTCTCTATTTTATGCATCAGAAGTATGTTATTATTAAAATAACCTGTGGTCTACAGTGGTAACTGCTCAGGCCTAAGCTTACAACAAAGACCTTCAGATCTTTATCTACCAGGTTTATATTACAACAACATGGAAATCTGCATGTTGCCACACAGATAACATAGTTCTAGCCTCTAAACTAAAATGCTGTGATATTTTTATGAATAAAGAAGCCATTAAGTGATGGACATAAGTTTGTAAATCTTATTAAATACTGAGTATTGACATAGCACAAAAGAAAGATGATTCAATGAAGACTTCTCATCGCTGGTGCTATTGCTCCATGGCCTCAGCAAGACACTGAAGTTTCTGAAACATTTCTAAATGGCCCACTGACTTCAGCATAGCTGAGTGCCAGGGAGCAAGCAAAAGCATGGCTGCTTCATGAGGGAGGTTGAGCCAGGAGCTGAGGGTGACATGACACAAGCCCTCACTGACAAGGCAGCTCTGCTTCAGCACAGAGGGGCTAGTTGGGAAAGACTGGAAAAAAAAAACCCATCTCAGTCCCTAAATCCCAGAAACTCTTCACTCAGCAGAGGTATTCTCTGTGCAGTTACACCTCTTAATTTGAAGAGTGTGACCAGATTTCTGCTTTCAGATACATTTTCCAATGCAATTAGAATTTGTCCAGTCTAAGAAACCACAGCAGAAAGTTCCCAGAGAGCCTAAGAGAATGGTTACAACCTATGAGACCTGAATTACTGGGACAAATTCCAAGCTTTGACTTCTTCCTAAGAAGATTCAGAAATCAAAAGCTGATGTGGTTGACCCTCCCTAGAGTTTGAGATGCCTCCCTGGTCAGAGCAATTACTGATATGGTGGTCCTCCTTTTCTCCTACAGAGAATCCAAATGTTGAAATGCCTTTTTTTTTTTTCCCTCTTCCCAAAGACAAGCAGCTCACTCAACTCTGCCTGCTTTGGAGGTACTGCCCCTGAGATGAACTGCAGAGCCACGAGCACATTAATTTATCATACACCTTTCACCACTGATCATTTTTTGCCTACCTCATTTTTCCAGGGACTTAACTTTAAGTCTAAAATTGATGGTGAAATAAATAGACAAATAAATCAGCCAGCCAGAAATATCTCCCCTTCTATTACCCGATGCTCTAAGATATGCTGGTTTCCTCCTCACCTCCAGATTTAGTCTTGACTGGTTGGTAGCTTGGATAATATTAAATCTCCATGCCTCTTTCAGGTTACCAATATATAAAGCTCTCATGACAAAAAAAGTGCAACCTGCTGGCTCTGGAAATCTATAGTGCTATTGGAAAGAGCTTTTTCAGTTTCAGGGCTTTTCACCATAACCTTCTAGCATACCAGGGTATAGATACACAACTTCGTAGCAGAAATACCTGAGCTATGTCAACAGCTCCTATCAAGGCTTTCTGGTTCACTCTCCTGCTGGGGGCTTGAAGGAAGACTACTGGGAAACTTCACATGGAACCCTACGACCTGTTGGCAGCTACTCGGAACATGGTATTGGCACTGCCCCCGAGAGTGACGGTAGTGCCCTCGTGTGCTGGACAGTGCTATTCAGTACCAATAAAATCTGGACACAGGGTCAGCACAAAGACCTACTGAGCACTGTCCAATCAGCCATTGCTTTTCTTTTTGAAATTATTCTATGTTTGACATAGCATTTCTGGTAGTAAACAGAACCTGACAGATGAAAAAATGATGAGCAAGGACAGAAATACGAAGTGGCATGATGTGGCCAATAAGCCTTCAAATGAGAAATGGCATTAAAAATGAGACAAATCTTCAGCCAGAGCAAGTGAACACAGCTGTTCAGGTCAAAGAACTTAAACCAGTTTATGTTAGATGAGCCTCTGGCCTCATACACCTTCTGATTCATTACAGCAGAATTAGCTTTCACGGGTAGGACCTCATAACTCTGGGATCAGTTTTGTAGAGCTGAGGTCAAAATACAGCCTGTCACAGGTGTATGTGTTTGTTGCTATTATTAAAAGCAAAAAAATCAAATGAACCTCAAAATCCCACTAGCTACTTAGAAACAAGATGCAGCATCATTTCATGCCTTGACTGCAAGTGGCTATATCCAGACTTAAAGGGCTCAGTAAATCTGTGGCAGGCAGCCTGACTGGCAGAGAAAGAGCAGGAGCTGCAGGCCCTCAGGGGTTATTCCCTGGCTGTTAATACAGCTTGCTGGAGACCCCAGGCCTTGCTAGAAACAAGCTGTCAAGTCTGTTCATGCAGATGGCTCCTGTCAATCAGTTGTTAGTTTATTCCTGATATTCAGAATTTACTCCCACTGCAGACATTTTTCATCCAAGGCAAAACAAACAAAGAACCCCCAAAAAACCACCATGAGAAAACCCAACGCTATTCAAAAGCAGCACTGTGTTTCAAGGATTTAACAAAATAATTCACAGAACAGCTTGCACAGCAAAGGTAACCGACTGGAAAGATGACATAAGAAATTATATAGCCCTGAGACGGAAGCACGTATGCATTATGTCACCTAACGGAAGGCTTCCTTGGGACTAACAAGAACAGAACATCTCTACCTGGTCATAAAGTCAGTGATGTAATTTTGCAATCCAGTAGAGGGCAAACTTAGCCTATATATTCTCAAAGTGTTTCTAAGGCAGTCAAGGCAGATGTTCAGACATGTTTATCTTTCATTCGATAACCCATAAAGATATGAAGCAACCTACAGCACCAGAACTTACAAGCTTAAACAGCATCAATCATGTATCACCCAGTGGCTCTTCAGCCAAATCAATGTTTATTACAAAATCAACAAACTGATAAGGAAGAACATAAATTTTGAATATTTTCCATTAATGCACTGCTTTATCCCATTAATTCCAGTATTTGATTAATCAGTAATTACACACCTATTTTCTGGAGCTTGCCCATGTATATATTGCAGAGAAATGAGGAATTCACCTCCCTGCTCTTAATAATACATAGCAGCACAATGGCTTCAAGCAGTTTGGTTTGCACTTGACTGCTCTATAAAAATGAACGCTCTGCTTGAAATGTGGGGCTCTGGGTTATCTGAACACTTTTGGAGAACATTTCATAGTATCAGTCAGGGTTGGAAGGGACCGCAAGGATCATCTAGCTCCAACCCCCTGCCATGGGCAGGGACGAAGCTCTTACCTCTAGCACAAAGTCGTGCTGCTCTCACTGGCCACGCACAGTGACACAACATTCCTAGCAATAATTTACATGATCCTGGGCAGGTGAAACGAATATTTTTTTTTTCTCTAGCTTCTATGAGAAATGTTTCACAGGTATGCTTTGCCCCTCTCACAGAACTCAGCCTTGTAAATTCTTGCTCACAGGCAACAGGTAGAGGTGCAAGAGGTTCAGATCCAGCCCAGACAATTCTGTTTCTACAAGATAAGCAACAAAACACCTAATGGTTGGTGGTGCTTATTCCAGCTGGACACTTGAAGGACAGTGATGTGAAAGGATCCTGATCCCCACTGAAAAAGGTGTAGGAACATATCTCACACAGTGACTAAAGAAGGAGTCCTGCTTATTTTTTACATCACCCAATACTCTTACCTTGCACAGGGCCTTTTTGTGGTGGTAGAGCCAAAGCAACCACAGCTGCAGTGTGTTAGGTACCATCATATGTGATAGTGGCTTCTCAGGGACACTCAGCTGAACTTATTCCCAAAACAGTCCCTTGATTCAAGATAATGATGATTGGGTGAGGCAAAATGACAGCCTGTAGAAAGCACCATCCTGTCTGAATTCTGGGAAATACCACTACTACTGTAAGCAGTCTTGTTCACTGCAGCCTCCACCTGGCTCAGGTCAGCCAGGCATTACTCATGCACTTCAGCCTGCAGTGACTATCCCCATGCAAAAACACACTATTCATACTCAAGCAAATCCTCCTAAAGCACAATCAATGAGGCTGGTGTAGGAAGGATACAATACAATACACCAGGTTGAAAGAGACCTTCAAGATCATCACGTCCAACCCATCAACCAATCCAACCCACCTAAACAACTAAACCATGCAACCAAGCACCCCATCAAGCCTCCTCCTGAACACCACCAATGAAGGTGACTCCACCACCTCCACGGGCAGCCGATTCCAATGGGCAATCACTCTCTCTGTATAGAACTTTTTCCTAACATCCAGCCTAAACCTGCCCTGGTGCAGCCTGAGACTGTGTCCTCTTGTTCTGGTACTGGCTGCCTGGGAGAAGAGACTAACCTCTGCCTGTCTACAACCTCCCTTCAGGTAGTTGTAGAGAGCAAAAAGGTCACTCCTCAGTCTCCTCTTCTCCAGGCTGATCACCTGAAGAACTTGTTTCTGCAAGAACTAACACAAAACAACCACTTTCAGCTGTGGTGCTCTTTCGGTCAGTGCATCTCATAATCAATCCAGCTGATTTTCCCCTTAATGTAAGTGAGTCTTTAATTAACCTTTCACATTGATCTTGTTGGGGACACCAACCTGTGTGAGTTTGCCCTCCAATCTATCAGCACCTTAAAATGACACCACTAAGAGTTACTTTTCCTTCCCCAGTGCCATCAGCAGTTATCTTGTCCTGTCTCTCCCATGAAACAAACACTTTCCTCTGATGATAGCTGGTATAGGCATCCAAAAAAAGAGGCAAGAGAAAAGAGAGACAAAGAAATGTAAACAGCACAAATATTGTGCTGATCAGTGTTTCCCTTTTCAGAGAAAGAAAAAGCTCCTGTAGGCTTCAGAATTAGCTGTGAAGAAATACCTAATGAGGAAGTTCACCTCCTAGAGACCAACATGGCCCAATATCTCCCTCTCCATTTTGAAAATCCAACCCAGAAGAAATGTTGCAGCGAAGCAGTAGCTATACAGCAATAGCAAGGTACTCCAGGTTTCAGTTGTACTCCCACAGTGATAGCTACCATCTCTTACAGCCTCTTCTGCTACTCCAGAAGGTTGCAATCTACTTTTCCACAGCAATACAATACAATACCAATACAATACATCAAGTCTTCCAACCCATCAAACAATGAACACCTCCTTCTCCTGTGAAGGTGACTCCACCACCTCCACGGGTAGCCGATTCCAATGGCCAATCACTCTCTCCGTGTAGAACTTCTTCCTAACATCCAGCCTAAACCTGCCCTGGTGCAGCCTGAGACTGTGTCCTCTTGTTCTGGTGCTGGATGCCTGGGAGAAGAGGCCAACCTCTGCCTGGCTGCAACCTCCCTTCAGGTAGTTGTAGAGAGCAATAAGGTCACCCCTCAGTCTCCTCTTCTCCAGGCTAAGCAACCCCAGCTCCCTCAGCCTTTCCTCATAGGGCTTGTGTTCCAAACCCCTCACCAGCTTTGTTGCCCTTCTCTGGACACGTTCCAGCAAGTCAACATCCTTCCTAAACTGAGGGGCCCAGATAATAATAATAATAATAATAATAATAATAATAATAATAATAAAAATCAACCTTGGCCTCTGCTGCCTGCCCCCTTAAAACCTCAAATGCTTTTGGGTTTTGGGCTTTCCAGTTCCTTCCTTCATCGTGGATGAGTTTTCTGCAGAACAAAGGACCTAAACCCCTCATTTTTACATAAATGAAAAGTAAAGCTTCCCTCTTATTTCCCTGTGTGTAGGAAAGTTACAAAAGATGCAGCTCTAGGAAAGATGCTGTATTGAGTAGTGAGCCAGTGGTGAACACAGTTCACAGGTAGCCTCATAAAAGGACAGGACCAAGAAAAGATCCTACACAAGCAGACTAGCAGACACTATCAGGCAAACATCCTCTAGGGCTGCTGAGGGCTCTGCAAGATGCAGCTGAACTTGATCAGTTCATAGCGTTGATCAGGAGCAAAAGTCCTCATAGCCAGAGACTAGACCAATGGTCATAACCGGTACAGGCAGTAGTATGTATCTCATGAAGAAAATTTAATTCCTCAAGTAGTATGAATTCCTAGAGATGCAGGTTATCAAACACTGCTAGTGGCTGGGCTTTATGCAACATCAAAGGGAATCGTATTTTTGGTTTCATGTATGCACTGAAAAAGACCCAACACTTTAGATGGGGGTTGCACAACTTAATACAGTTTCTTATGAAGCAGAAGTCAGCTTTCTTTCTTTTTTAAGCTTAGTGTGTTTAATCCTTCCTGTGCCTCAAACCATTCTAGACAACCATCTCAATCCCCTTCTGTATTATTTTACATACATAAGCATTTTTTTCTTGTAAAAACTATGGTCAAGGGAGATAATACTGAGTAATTAGAAACTCATTTTAGTATTGGACTGAGGTAGCAAAGATGTTTAGTAACATCAGAGCACTTCTCAAGAGGTCATGTAGAAGCTCTCCATGAAGACCACCACCCACATAAGTCACTGCAGAATTATTTGTCCTTCTCAGCAGAAAAGTTCACCTATCACTGGTGGAAAGGATTTCACATCAGCTACCACACACCAGAGAACATCCAACTGCTCCACCACATGTTCTCTGGCCATCATGGTTTCACTGCTGAACCCAAGAGTAGCTTCCTCTAGGATGTCTGTTTTACTTCTGATACAGGGTGAAATGAAATAGTCTTCATAGTATCTACTTCTCAAGCTGAAAGTACTACACTAGAAACTAAAAACAGTATGCTTTGAGAATGGAGGAAGGGACGATGGGAACCTCTACCTCGGAAGCTAATACATACAGCCCTATCACACTATTTCTGCAGTCACTTTTCAAAGGTGACTTTCCCAGAGGCTGGGGGTATTTCACTGTCAAAGATTGTAACATTTTAATACATTTATTTAATTTATGTACTTCAGAGACATACATGACAGCATGATGCTTTCCAAGAAGGCAAGCACAGGATGAATAAAACAGCCATTACAGTGAACTCTGGCTGTGAATTTACTTCTCCTGTTTGACACAGGGATGCTAGCTGAAGAGTCTTTGCCAGAGATGCACGTTTGAGCAGGACACTAAATCAGTATTTACCATAATTTTGAAAGATGTCTGAGCACAGCCTGGGAACAAGGCAACACTTGATGCATAGCCACCACCGAAATACAGGACTCTAAAGCTTTCCAGATAATAAACTGCTCACAGGGCACTGGGTGGCAAAGACAGCTAAATCCATAAGTACCCAGACCTGGGTAGTTCCATTCCAGCCTTCCATGCTGTGGTGTTAGCTACAAAACTTGTGATCCACAGTAACCCATTTTTCTTGTTAAATGCACTGTCTGATGGCTTGTGGTCCTTCAGCATGCCTCCCTCCAGTCTTTGTACCCTTTGCTTCTTAGAGAGAATCTTTGAACTGCCTTTCCCCAAACCCTCTGCTGTCCTCCACACAATGAATCATCTCCTGGAGAAAGGCATATCTGTAACTGTCAAGCCAGTCTTTAGTACTCAGTGAGATCTGGATGAAAAAAGCTGTCCAAGCAGGACTGATCTGGATCATGCTGTAATAAAATAAAAATCTAGGGAAGCTTTATTCCCCACACAGCAGAAGAAATATGAAGAAGGGGATCACTGCAAGTAGGAAATTCTGAATCTGAAAGAAAAATTCTCCATCTACATTTGTAGCCAGGTGAGGGCTGGTCTCTTCTCCCAGGCAACCAGCACCAGAACAAGAGGACACAGTCTCAAGCTGTGCCAGGGGAGGTTTAGGCTGGATGTTAGGAAGAAGATCTTCATAGAAAGAGTGATTGCCCATTGGAATGGGCTGCCCAGGGAGGTGGTGGAGTCACCATCACTGGAGGTGTTTAGGAAGAGACTGGCTGGGGTGCTTGGTGCCATGGTTTAGTTGATTAGATGGTGTTGGATGATAGGTTGGACTCGATCTCAAAGGTCTCTTCCAACCTTGTTAATTCTATTCTATTCTATTCTATTCTATTCTATTCTATTCTATTCTATTCTATTCTATTCCTTTTCAGCACAAGGCTCTAAAGGAGAAATTAAAGAAGCACCCAGCACAATAGAGGAAAGCTCCAGCTCCAAATAATTTAATTAAATATTAAATATAAATAGGTACACAATGAACAGCAATATGAACAGTATTTTGACTGGCAGAATGACAGCTGGAACAAAATTAATCAAAACAACAAAGTAAAAATGAAATATTTCATATCTTTAAATGAAACAAAGCTGACATGATTCATTTACATTCATTCTCCATTTAAAATGGTATCAAAACTGAAACCAATTTGTTCCTGAAAAATGTGTCTGCTTTGATTAAGCTGCATTTCTGATGGGTGCTAAATTTGAAATTGTTTTGATCATCTCTAATTGAGAGACTTCTTCAAGCCTAGAAACTGCTCAAAACAGAAAGTATTTTAGGTAAGAAACAGAGATGTGACTAGATGCTGGGTATGGAAAATGGCCATGTGGTGACGGCATGTGTGAGGAGTATGAAAAGAGAAAGGAATAACACATGTATATGCCTTCTCACTAGCTCCTACACATTAAATGATCTCTCACACCTGAAGCACCAGGTTTCTATTTCACCAGTCCTATTTCACCAGTGAGATCCTTAAATGTCACATTTCTTCCTATAAAGAGGAGAACATGTGGAGATTTTGTGCAAGTGAATTAATAAATCTGTGTTGGTACCTTTTGTGCATCTCCCAGATCACCTCAGCCTCCTTTAGACAGACTTGTCAAAGACTTTCATAGTTGCTTAACCTGAAGCAGACGAACTTCTATTTCTAAATGTTACATGTATTCTTAAAATACTCACTGTTTTTAAAGTGAAATAGACACCTAAATCTATACAATACCGAAACATCACTGTGTTTGTTTTAGGGCAAGTACCAAAGCTGTTGACAGCAGTGAAAAACATGAAAATAATGTCCAGGGAGTTTGTATTCTGAAGTTTCAGCACTGCACAAAAAGAAGCCAGTTTCCAGACCTGGATTTACACAAGGGACCAAAGTGGCCTCCATGCCCTGTGTGACCCTTTGCTGGCACACCCCATGTCACAAGCCACATATCACATCTTTTTCACAGTTCCTCAATGCTTCTGAGCAAACAGCTGTGCTCAGGCCACCAAACTGTGCACCAGGACAGGAAGAAGCCTGTAGTGTTAGATATAACAACACAACATGCTTCAGAACTACATTACGTCTCATTCTCTGGCATAAAATTATGTACAGAAGGGGTAAAAAATGAGAAGAATCCTTTCTAAACCTTCTCAAGTTCCCCCAATCCTCTCTTTGCATCTACCCCAAACATTAGATAAAAATTAATGTCCTGGAAAAGTGCCTGGGAGAAAAAAAACAAAACAAATATAAGTCACATGCAGCAAAAAAAACCACCCCATACTATTAGATGCAGATAGGGGAGAAGAGTAAAATGTAAACTTCCTAGGGCATGGAATGGGTTTTCCTCTGTATTTGAAATGAGCTCAGAATTTTCTAAACACTACCAAAAATAAGAAATAAAGCCACCTTGTCCACTGCAGCTATCATGTCCTATTTTTATGCTGATTGTTTCTCCTTTATTGAACCTTGAATGGAGATGACTGCTCTTATTATCAATTATTTTTACTTGCTATCAAACACACAGAGGTGAAACAAATTCAAACAAGATCAGGTGCCGAGGAGAGCAGTGAGGATGATCACACCAACATAGAGCTTGTCTTGTTCAGCCTAGTAAAACAAAATCTCAGAGGAGACATGAATGTTGTCTATAAATACATCAAGGAATACAAGCAGGGAGGAAGGAGAGCTATTTAAGCTATAGGACAACATTGGCACAAGAACAAATGGATATAAACTGGCCATGAATAAATTGAGGCTGAAAATTAGAAGAACGTTTCAAAGCAACAAGTAAGTGAGGCTCTTGAACAGTTTCCCAGGGGGAGTAATGGTAGCAAATGACCTAATTTGTTCTAGGATGGATCCATTAAGAGTGGGAGAGAAGGTAACACTACGGAATAGAAACTGGTTAAAAATAAGCCAGTGAAAATACATGTCACTGTTCATCGTAGTGAGGATAGGAAGAGGTTTTACCTGTTTATAGAATCTGTGGATAACATGTTCTCAGAAATGGAGACACTTTCAAGCATGACAGAGCTATTTAGCTGCAGTCAGGCTAGAAAGCATTGGAAGAAATGTTTTTACCTATTAACAAGGCAAATGACAGGATGATGAGCTCAAATCTAGTATTTTGTCAAATGACCGCTTTGTGTGAGGCAGAATCTGACAAAATCATGTACCTTCACCTGTTTTTATTTGGGTGCCAAGCTAACACAGCAAGTGAAAATAAGCACATTAAAAAAGCATCAGCCATTAAGGACAGTTTATCAATTACTGTAAATTGCTCCTAAAGCCAGCAGACATAAATTATCTGAGGTTACTTTGGCTACAGCGTTGAGACGGCCGTGATGCCAAAAAAAACCCTGAAAGCAATCATGGATGAATTTGAATCCCTGTAGCATGAAAGGGCACTTAAAAAATGTGTTCCACAGAGAGGAGGAGTACCAATGGTCCATGAAAAAAAACATACAATAGTGGTACATTCACACCCCCTAGAAAATGAATTACAGGGGCAACACTGTATGTAAAAGGTTCTGAAAATAAACTCCTGAATCTGCATGGATAGAGACCAAATGCTATCGCAGTAATAAAATACTGACACGGTTCTACTCTCCCTCTGTGAAGTAAGGACATGTGATAGTGAGGACACAACCATGGAGGCTGACAAATGAACTAAGGAGACCTAGTTATCTGAACAGGGCAGGAACTACTTCAACTGTACAGAAATAAATTGATCATATATTAAAATAAGCATAAGGAACAAATTCTTGATGCTGTAGGTGAATGTGTTCTGAAACAGCTGCTTTTTGATAACACAGAAGCTTGAGCTGTTTTTCCACTTACTTTCAAGTAACAGAGTGACTGGTGCATGAAAGAATGAATGAAGCTGAGCTGTTACACTATGAGATGTCACCTGATGTTCAACAATCCAGGGAGATAAATGACAGGAAAACAGAAGACAAAAATTTAGATAAGAACTATCAAAATCATAAGAAACCAATTAAAAAAGTTTTAAGGTCAAACCCAAAGCAATTAAAAGTTCTTTTTGATTGAACTATTCAGACAATCTCTGACTTGTTTTGTTGGGATTTTTTTTGTTTGGTTGGTTGGGTTTTTTTCCTTTGGGGTTTGGGTTGGGTTGGGTTTTTTGCATGACAGTGAGGTATTTCCCTGATATAATTCTGCTCAGTCACATTTTTTACGTTTTCCTTGGAACACAGTGGGAAGGTAATGTCCTGAAATACAACTCAAAGGAAGAGTTTTCTGCTCACAATACTGAATTTCCCCTTTTGGCAAAAAAACTTTATTGAAAGTACTTAATTGTTTTTGTTTTGTTAGGGCTGTGCTGTAGTCTCTTATCCTGTTCTGTGCCTGCTTCTGGACGCTGGACAGACTCTGCACCAGTAGCTACACCCAAACTCTCATCTCTGTGTTCAGTCTATTTGCCTGACTGCTTCCACCTTTTCAGCCTTTGCTAAATCAGGATCCCAGTTTGGCCAGCTTGGCTGCAAGGCAGGCAGCTCATACATCACCTGCAAGATACTGTGCCAGTCCCACAATGTGAAAACATCTTTTGAAGGAGGTCCTCTAGCACAGCATTATGGTGGCATCCAAAGCAAATAAGAAGGAAGTAGAAAGGTATGAGAAAAGCTGCAGGGATGAACAGCAAGGTTTACAGGTTACTCAAGTTTAGCTAGTGTTCTTGCAAAACCAACCTGGCTTGAATAAAGTCCATAGAAAGCAAAATGAATTAGAGAATCAAAGTTCATAACTGTAACATTTTTGATGGCTAAGATGAAATATGAAGGCTGATGTCGCCATTCATCTCACTTCCACTGACAACCTAACCACAACCATCAACGGTGGATATCGTCAATGGAGAGGAATAGGTGATTCCAACAGTTTTCATCTAAATGTCTCAGGGAGTGTTAAGTAGTCCTTAGGAGGTGTCTTCCTCTTCTTGAACATCATCCCTTTGGTAACTAGTTTGCTCATAGCAACTAATTCTCTTGGCTCTCAGATCGGAGAAATTAATTGCACCCCAAACAAGCAAAGAAACTGGAAAAAACCCAAGGCTCTTGCAGTGTTTGGGGTGTTAACAGTGGATATGTTTATTAGTCACACAAAAAGCTAATGTTTGTTTTAACCTTGACTAGTTCCACTTAGCTATTTTAGTTGGTTTTTTTTTCTTCCACGCAGTACTGGAACACAACTTACAAAATTGGCAACGGCAAAACTCTTAGTGAACATTTCTCTCTCAGTTGAGAAAATATTTGGGTGGGGGGTTTTTGTTTGTTTGGGATAGGGGTTTTTTTATGCAGGAATTTGCATTTTATTTTAACGTGGCACTGATTTCCATTTTCTTTTGTAGCTATGGGAAGGGTTGCTGGGGGAGATGTTTGAAAAAAAGGCCAGGATTTCCCAGTGTACAAGGTGGCCTTGTTAACTCTTCCTTCAGATAGTCTGGGTCCCTCAGGCTGCACACACAACACTGCAGAAATAATACTAAAGTACAATTCTCTCCTATAAAGTCAAAGTTTTCAGTGATCAAGACTGTCCAAGGGGCATGATTATCTAAGCTACCTTTGCACAAATCCTCTCTGCTCTTTTCTTTCTTCCCTTATGCAAGTCAGTGTATTTCTGCTATTGCAAACTGATTTAAAAGGGTTGCAGTACTTTGTGCAGAAAGGATTTTTCTCCTGCAGTATTTACCTACAGCTGTTGCCACACCAATCTTTCTTCAAAATTTCAGCATTCCCCTTTTCAGCCTGATGCAGTTTTGTGACACCCTCTATTTCCTCCATCTCTTGTGATTTTATGCCTCTCATCCAGGTCTCTTCGTAGTCAGTTCTTTCACCCCTAATAGAAGAATTTTCCTTAAGCTGTCTTTTTAATACATATGCCGTCACAGCACAAAGCTTACTCATACTTTTAATGCCAGTGTCTCCTGCCTTCCCTCATATTTGTATTTTTTTTTCCTCATTCTTCCACAAAACAGACTGTTTCAAAGCAATAAAGTAAGCAATGGGAGGTACACAATAGCCGGGCATTCTCGGAGGCAGGAGCTAAAGGTGCCCAATTCCACAAGAAAACATGCTGATTCCCAACCATGTTAACAGAGAGCAGTGCATTAAATATAGCCCCATGTCAGTGTTTTACAGATCTGCTGTGCACAATAGACAGTAATGGCTCTGTAGAAGCTCTTAGGGGCTTTTATGAGAACTCTCAACATGAGGGAGTCTTTTATTCTTTTTGACAAGTTGATCCTTTAAACTACTCCAGTAAAGGGAAGAATGGAACAAGGCAAAGATAAAATTCTAGTTTTTGCTTAGTGTGTCCAGATCAACGCCAATTAAGACAAACTATAAAAAAGACTTTGTTAGGGATTTCAAGTCTAAAAGTAATTATGTGCAATATAACTATTACAAACAGATCAGAAAGCTTGATACAGAGTCTTAATGAATCTCCATTTTTCTCAGACTGAGAGACCTGGAGATGTATACAGAGCTATCTGAAAAACATTCACACCAACCCAAATTTAGACCAGACTCACCTGATTTTTGCTCTTGTTATGACAGCCTATACAACTAGACAGTTGTATAATCCTTTTGCTGCTCTATATAGGCAGTCAGTGGAGTGAGCAGAGCACAGAGGTGATGTGATTTCAGTAATCCATGTTCTTGAGGAGGCTTACAGCTCCATTCTGAACCAGATGACTTTTTTCCCTGGCCTTAAAAGCATGATTCTTTTGAAGGTCAGATAAAGTATGTTGCAGCAAAAGAGGTGAGAGGTACTGAATACATCAAGCCATCACGCCTGCATTATTTCCAGCAAGGATGGCACATACCTCCCAAGGGATGGCAAAGGATGTCTTGGTCTTTCTTTCTTTTCCTTTTCTTTTATTTTTTTCTTAAAAGGAGGGGTTTTGGGATGTGTGTCAGAAATTGCTATGCCCTATTCACAGCTGGCAAAACGTTTAGGAAGGGAAAAAGTCAAAATTACAGACTGTTCAGTTTGCCATGGGCAGAAGACCACCTTCTATTTACAAGCCTCCACCCAAAGTTATCCTTTCTGTCTCTATGTTTGCAGAGAGAGAGGTTTTCTTTTATTAGACCAGTTGATAAAGTTGGAAAAACTGACAGGTTTTTGGACACACAAAGACCTTTTCCAGGTCTGACACAGAAACACCAATCTTCAAAACCAAGTGCAAGCTAAGAACAGCTGTTCAGAATTTAGTGAACTATCTTAGTCAGACCATCTGAGAGAAAAAGCAGTCTGCACCTGTGAAACAGAAGGGAGTGTTTTGCAGAGGTCACAGTGATAAGGTGGCTTCTCCTACGGGAAATGGAGAGAAGGACAGGTAATTCATCAGCACTGCAACATGGAAGAGTGCCCAAGGAAAACAGAAAGTTTCCTACAGATCTAATTTTCACCAGGCTGCTACCTGAGTTCAACCAGCTCCCAAAGTGCAGACAGAGATCAGAGGTGACATCGAAGCTGCAAATGGAAGGGGCAGCCTCCTCATGGGACAACTGAGTTGAGTTTTGCAGGGAAAGGATGAGAGCACTGCACCGTGGAAATCCTGAGAGGGCTGGGGCATTCTGTGCACCGTTCTCAAAGAAAATCATCAATCATGCCAAAGTATTTTCCTGGCGCGCTGCCACCATCCTCCGGTAGGACAGCAGGACAGCACTGTCAGCTCTGCTGAGCATTTCAGAAGGTCCAGAACTGGGAATAAGTCTGCTCCTTTGCAGAGAAGGGGGTGAAAGTGCATCCATCATTGCCTCCTGACTTGAAGTCCGACCAGGTAATTTATATAGTAAATGTGACTAACTCAAACTTTTCTTCAAGTATATGCTTGAAACCTCACAGTCACCAAGCACAACTGTCACAAACTTGTCAGATTGAATGAAACCATCCAAACACAGAAATAATAAAGATAAATATGAAAAATGTATGGTAGCATAGATTACCTGTGGTTTATAATATTCAAGGTTATTTTTATGTGCCTATGACAGTGACACCTGAAGGCTATGTCTTGTACAGACACAGGGTGGGATTTTCAAAAGTACCATTGATGTGACCTGGCTCTTGCCAAAGGCAAACTCACTTCAGTTAACTAATAGTCACTGCCTTGCTAATATATCACCTTGAGTTATCATCCTTCCACTATACCAGGACACAGCATAAGTTAAAAAGCCCTGAGGACTTCTGGGCCTTGAAAGACATTGAGTTACTCTGGAGATGAATACAACTAAATGCTTTAGAAATGTGTATTTTTTTCCCCCTGATGACTGAAGAAAAGGGCAGCAGAAATGGCTAAGTGGGTAGAAGATAGAAAAGCATCCTTGTACCTGAACATTTTATCTTCTTCAACCTAGTCTTAATCTCTCTAATCTGAGCTATGAAATTAAGGGTCAGTAGTTAATGGGAAATAACCAAGATAGTGGAATAGATGTTTGCTCAAGAGTCCACAAGCAGTAAAGTGATACCAGGTCACACTGAAATTGTGTGGGCTGGAAGAAGGCAGTCATCGGCCAGCACGCAGAAGTTAAGCGAGTTCCTGCAACACACAGAAACACCCGTTGGAAAGTGTATCTCCAAGGAAATGATCCACAAATTAAAGCTGTGAGATTTTTCAGGGCCCTTCACACTGTCAGGTTGTTGCAGTGTCTTCTGAAGATCTTGCTACTACTGATTACTTCACATTTGTGGCACCTGATTCAAAGGTTTTCCATAACATGGTTTCAAAGCTTATTCTGGATAGAAGCACAGGAAACGTTTCCAAATAAATTTCCAATCCATCTGAGATTTCTTCTGTAAGATTTTAGGATGGAATGAATGACACCATCACTGGGGAGAAATCTCTTCCATGCCTATCTTTCACAAATGTGTTCTCTGCTAATACATCTTATATTAAACAACAATTAGTATTAAGCTAGAAATTGCCCAGAGTTTTTATACAGGTTTCAATTTTCTTTCTTGTTATATAAATCAGAAAATTCTCATGGTAATCACGTTGCTTGAACCAAGATGATAAAAGAAATATCCTAGGGCACTATCTGAGGTGCCAAGGTCACAGGAAAAGCATATTTCCATGAACAATAAAGGTAGTGGTTGATCTTTTGAATTTAGTGTAATGTAGATTGAGTTTTACCTGAAATTCAGCAAAATTACTGCAAAACTTTTCTTGGTCCTGATAGCAGAAATGCCATCAATTAGAAGCAGTAGTGTTAAAAGGAAATTATTTATATTTAGAGACATGCAAAGAGGAGAAAATGGAACCAGTCTGCCTATCCCATTCATAGCCCTCATGTCACATACCCTGGTGGTGGTAAAGTTCAAAATCTATTCCTTTTCTTACACTGCAGAGACATTTTTCTGGCTCTCCCTCCTATAGCTTTAGCATTACATTTTACTGGTCAATTTCCATGTTTTATTGTAGCCTGTATTTGAATTCATCCAAAGCACTTGCAAAAATCAGAACAGTCACAGTCTAGAACACGCAGAGTAAGAGAATGTGCTTCTGAAATCCTGTGCTGGACAGTGGATAAATGAAAGCAAGGAGCATGCTCTGAGTTCATGATTAGTATATACTTACAAGAAGACCCTAGGGTGGCCTCTCCATCACCTGGGGTTAGATCATTAAAGTGATGATAAAATGAAGTTCAGGTTTAACTCACACACAGACACTTGGTCTTATTACCCTTCTAGTGCCCCTGCAGGGCTAACATCTGGCAAAATATGGTCACAATGGAGCCTTTGGGTTTGAGCCTGTGGGCATTAACTACAGTGTGCAGAGGACTGGAAGAAATGTGTTTAGAGCAATTCATGTGAGAAAACTGCTCCCACGTTAGCACTAGCCTGGCTGCATCTCAGCACTCACTGGGTCCTGCCTGTGGGTACTCCCACCTGCCTTCATACTGACTACGGATGAAGTGATAGCTGTGTTCTAGAAATAGAAACAGAAATAAAGAAATTAAATTAGAATCAATCCCCTACAGATGGCTCTGTCACTATAAAAGCCACCTGCTCTCAAATTAACATTTGTTTATACATAAATTTAGAGCATCATAATAAATTAACACCCACCCAACAGAAATTAACTCTTTGAGGGGGTCTTCTCTTCCCAGGGGATAGCAGGAGAGGGGGAAATGCTATTTTTCCTTGAAGGCATTCATACCAGAAATTCAACACCAGCACAAACTGGAGGTATTTTGGATGGAGGAAATGCTTCCCAGTTTCACAAAAGACTGAGGGTTGGTAAGATTTCAAGATGCCAACTTGGAGTAGACACAGAGTATCTAGATCAACCTCTCGAATCTAAAAGAAAATGTACAGCCAGGCTTTAAACTACTAAAGTGTTCAAGCTTAAAGCTGATGCAAAAAAAGAAATTGAAGAATGTAACAGGTCATGAGAAAAAGAAAAAACCAAGAACCAAACCCAAGGAAAACAGTAGCAATAATAAAAGAAAAACTCTGATAAAATTGGGAAGTTTTAACACACTGAGCAGGAAAGTGATTTGGAGCTGTTTAAGAGATTAAGGATTTTCTACGGTGAGAAGAAAATCCCAAAGCTTTTAGTCCAAGATGCAGCTGAAATGAAGATGGGAAACAAAATGTGTGGTTGCTAGGGGAATATAATATAAATCAAAAGCGCTACTATAATTGCTGTACGCTGTAAGGAAGCGATAAGACCTCTCTGGGTATACTGCACACAGTCTTGGTTATCACATCGAGGAAAGCTCCCACGCCTTCTCAAGGAATGCAGTGCAGAGCAAAACAAAGTGAGCAGCAAGCCTGAACAATCTAAATTATTAACTACAAAAAGTGTGTGGAAGAGAAACCCACAAAGAGTAGAAGACCTAATCTGATAGATATGAATCTGAGCATTGGGTATTATTCATCCAAAAAAGATCCTGTTGAGGCCTGCCAGCCCCAAAGTTTGGTTATTTATACATCCTTGTCAATGCAAATGAAGAAAGTGTGGAAGTCTTTATCTGAAGACCTACACTCACATGTACAATCACATCTTGTGAGTGTGGCTTAGGCTGCTAGTCAGCTTTTTTTAATTCCTTTTTTGTCTTTTAATTCTTGCACACATAACCACAGTACTGAAAGGCAGCAAAGGAGGCTAAGTCTGGACAGGTATTTTTTAATTTCCCTCCCCATCTGCTCCTACAGAAACTGCAGTCCTACTGTTTCCACTTCTGCTGTCATTGGAGTCATTAATGGGTGTTAGCTCCACCCCACCATTGTTACCGGAACCCCATATACCTGGGTCATTTGCCCAAGGAATCCCACTCCCCATAGCAAATCATTAGACAATACAAATAACCTTCACAGTCCCAAAAAGTAAGATTTGCTGAATGCAGGAATGCCCAGAAGTTCAAAGGAAGATGTAGACCTGTTGCTTCACCATCACATCGTTTTCTCAGAAGGCAGCATGCACCAGCTGACAGTTTCTCTGGTAGCAATTTGTTTGCTGGGCTGCTTTCCAGAAGTCTTAAGCAGGACCCATAGCTCTTAAAATATCATTGTATTGGTGGCTGGAAGACCAGAGAGAAAGAAAACTAAGAGTGAAAAGAAAAATTAGCTCCCTGGACAATGGAGCCAATGAAGTCTGGTCTTTCATGGCTTTGTGGCTCATGGTTAGATTCTCTGATGTCTAACAAGGTATCAAATCCTGCTGGGGTTGTTTAGCCTGGAGAAGAGGAGGCTCAGGAGAGACCTTATTGCTCTCTACAACTACCTGAAGAAAGGTTGTAGCCAGGAGGGGGTTGGTCTCTTCTCCCAGGCAACCAGCACCAGAACAAGAGGACAGTCTCAAGCTGCGCCAGGGGAAGTTTAGGCTGGAGGTGAGGAGAAAGTTCTTCACCGAGAGAGTCATTCGCCATTGGAATGTGCTGCCCAGGGAAGTGGTGGAGTCACCATCCCTGGATGTGTTCAAGAGGGGATTGGACATGGCACTCAGTGCCATGGTCTAGTCATGAGGTCTTGGGTGATAGGTTGGACTTGATGATCTTTGAGGTCTCTTCCAACCTTGGTGATACTGTGATCCCTATTAATCCTGCTTGGCACAGCGCCCCCAGCGTCCCAGTGAGTAAATCCATACTGCAGCATGAAATGGTGGAGGCACAAAAAAGGTCTCTCTTCTTAATGAGCCCCCTGATTTTCACAAAGCTTGTCAGGCCTTTCGTCTGTTCTGGTTGATATTGGCCAGTGAAATCAAAAAACTGCTGGGGGAAGAACAGGAGATGCAAGTGTGCATTCACACACACATACACACATTATGATCATGTAACACCTTGTTTCCCCAGGAAGCTGGACTAAAAGCCATTGAGCAACCATTTCCACCTGAAGGAAACTATTCAGACGGTATCACAGAGGCAAGTTCTCAACACACACGCTGTGCTAACTATGCTGGGTCGATGCAGAATCCACCAGCTCCAGGCTCTGAATTAACATGCAGACCAGCAATACAAAAACCCAGTCTTTTTTTTTTTTTTTGCAGTTTCAATTCATCAGTTCAAGCAGGGATGAACATACTTTATTTTTCTTCCCCAGATGGTTGGAAGCTGCAAAGTAATTTAGCAGCCTGTGTTCTTCTACAAAAAAATTATCATGCTTTTTTCTTTGCTGGGTGACTTCTACATCCCCTGCTGACTGGTTTAATGGCACTGAGAGTTATGGAATGGTATTGTTTTTATTGGGTGCCTTTTTTATTTTTAAATTGCATTTTGACACATTCATGGGGCTTTAAAGAAGAAGCTGTGCCCCAGTGCCTCCCCTGTCTAAGTAACAGAATGGCTACTTTGAAAACACACAGAAAACAAGCCAAGGTGCCTTTGGGATGCCAGTGTTCCTTTGCAGCCCTTTCATTTTGCCATTTTCTAAAGATGCCACGAAACTACTTACTGACTTGTGAGAGTAAGTGAAACATTTCAGGAGAGATTTTCCTCTGGATTTTAGTCCTAGCTTGGAGCCATGTAAAGAGATCAAGAAATTGCATTATTTCCTGAAAGGATTGAAGACTGGTCTCTTCACTAAGGCTCACAATGTTGGCATCTTCCTGCCCCTTGTGCACCCAGGAGCCCTGGCCATGCCTGTGGGACTGCTCCCTGAAACAAAGGCAAAAGGACAGGTGTCACTGTGATATGTGAAGGAGATGGAAGACGAGGACCATTCATGGTCACTGGTATGGTCTTTATATGTTAAACTGCTAACATAAACATGTTTTGGCCCTTGCCACCTAGTGCTTCCCTGAGTAACTCCTGGGTGCAGTTTTGGAACGAATACAGCTGCTGGCACATTGCTGAGAAGCAACTGGCATCTTTCTGGGGGAGGCTTGAAGGGGTCAGCAATAGAGATGCCAGATGACTTCAGTGTCTGAGAACTGTCCCAGGCACATTTAATCTACTGGACTCACAGCAGCCCATCATTCGAGGGAAAGAGCAATGTGCAGGCTGTTCTACAGAGGGACATCACATAGCCTCCTCCTGCTGCCACTCTCTAAGGACTAGGCATTACAGAAGAGACCACATAGGGAAGCAGTGACAAAGAAGAGAGTGCTGTGCCTAAGGATACCAGGGACAATTAAGTCAATCCTACTAGTACTCACTCCACAAGCTGTTGCTGGCAGATTATGGAGTAGCAGTTTTAGTTTTAGCTACTGAGAAGAGCCAGTCATATCTAAGCAGTGTGAAGTGGGGATCTAGAAGTCTCCCTTCACTTTCTGCCTTATTCATGAGATAGTGAACAAAACACTTCACCTCTCTGATTCTTTGGTTCTCATGTTAATTGTTGTTTATTTAGGGGGATGATGAACCACAGAATCATAGGATGGTGGGGGTTGGAAGGGACCTCTGGAGATCATCTAGTCCAACCCTGCCAAAGCAGGATCACTTAGGGCAGGTTGCACAGAACAGGTCCAGAGAGGTTTTGAGTCTCATGAGACGGAAAGTCCACAACCTCCCTAAGCAGCCAGTTCCAGTGCTCTGTCACACTTACAGTAAAGAAGTTTTCCTCATGTTGAGGTGGAACTTCTTATGTTTCAATTTGGATTAACAGCAGGGATGTTCTCTCAGAGAGGTTCAAAAGGCAACTAGCACACATCTCTATCAAAAGGCTCTCTGGGGTTAAAATGCAAAGCGAGTCCATGAGAGATGTTCTCAAAAAGAGACTTCATTTTTTGCTCCTTTCTCACCATCACCACTTTTTCTTTGTGCCTCTCTAGTTTTGTTCATTTGCCTTAACCAATGAGGCCAGAAAAAGGTGGGCTTTGGCAAAGGTGTCAGCATTATTTAAAGACTTATCCCTGCTGCAACAAAATCCCTTCATGCCTCTGATTGCTAATTACAAGCAAATACATTGACAGATGTGGAAATCAGTTAACTATCCTTCCACCTCTCAAGGCATTGTGTCAAACCTGTCACTACACAGGAATGTCTTAATCCGGTTTGATCACAACCTGGAATGAATAAGCTAAGAATAGGCTGATGCAACTGAGCTCATGCAAGTTGAAAACATTTGCTTGCTATTTGGGAATCCATTTCTAGTTGAATTAATGAGCATGGTGCTATAAATATCTGATTTTCATGAATGTCAGATAATGTGGGAAGCGCATCTGAGATGACAGAGTTGGGAAAAAAACATATTTGCTTCTTTAATGCAGCACACCCATGACATTTCCATTTCAACTTGAGGCCCCAGCCAGGTATCTGCGGGAACTGTGACTTCTTCCTGCCAACACTTAACTCTCCTCGCAGGATTTTCATCCAGAGACCACTTGTGGTGGGAGAAATGCTGCAGAAATTGGCAAGCCGCTCCCCCCCCCCCCTCCCCCAAACTCTAAACTATTTCATTAACAGTGCTAGAAATACTATTTATATACATAGGTAAAAAGAATGGAATGGAGGCAATAATCCTAATTCAGCACTGCAAATTAGTATATATACATTCAGTGTAAGAAAGTATACTTCCATGATTTAATTTGGCTCCTGAAATCCTAATACATATATCAGGATGCCTTCCCCCCCATAATCTATAATCTATTAGGTCGTTTAGCCTGGAGAAGAGAAGGCTCAGGGGAGACCTTATTGCTCTCTACAGCTACCTGAAAGGAGGTTGTAGACAGGTGGGGGTTGGTCTCTTCTCCCAGGCAATCAGTGGCAGAACAAGAGGACACAGTCTCAAGCTGCACCAGGGGAAGTTTAGACTTGAGGTGAGGAGAAAGTTCTTCACAGAGAGAGTAATTGCCCAGGGAGATGGTGGAGTCACCATCCCTGGAGGTGTTCAAAAAAGGATTGGACATGGCACTTGAAGCCATGCTTTAGTTTGTCATGAGGTGTTAGGTATTAGGTAATAGGTTGGACTTGATGATCTTTGAGATCTTTTCCAATCTGGTTGATTCTGCAATCTCTCTGAATGTTTCCTATGAATGTTCTGCCTTCCACAGTATTTTCTCTTTATCTGGCAGCACTCTGTGATAGTAGGCTTTGCATCTTGAGTTTGAACATGCCTCTGTCACACCCCTTAAGCTTTCCATCACATGCAAAAAATGTATTTTACTTAACTTTATTTTTTCTTTTACGTATTTTTGTCCAGTGCTTTGTTTGCTCCAGAAAGATGCATGTGGCTTCAAACATGCTAAACCTGTTTATCCAGAAATAACTGTTAGTGCTCAAGAATTTTGCTCAAACTGAGAGCTAAACTGGGATGGATGTTAAGTCCCAGAACAGCAGTTCCTCCTGCTGTTGTTGCAGATCTTGTAATTTTGTTTGTTTGCTTGTTTCATTTGGGTGTTTTTTTTAATGCACAGGCAGACAACTGCCTCATTCCTCAGTCACAGCAGTTTTAGGATCCATATATTCTTCAACCAGACCTGGCAGAAGATTCCACTGGAACAGATTTCCATCAGGAAAAGCCAGATTGAGAAAACCAGCTCTGTTTACACATTCAAATTAATTAAAAATTTTGGAGGAAAGGGAAAAACCTGGTTTTAATCAGTCTCACCACTTGACTCCAGCACCAAAAATCAAAGTGCAGAATTGAAACCTTAACCTTTACAGATTTGTATGCAGTCTTGCTCCTTGAATAAAAGACCTGAATGAGTAGGAAAAAGAGCTGGATCCATTTACACCATTAATCACTTCTGTACTCTGCTGGCTGAAGTGAGTCTTCACTGATATTATGAGGGCAAAAACCCTTCTATGTTACTACTGCACTACATTTATGTGTATGCCAGGGGCACGGGTTGCTTCCATGCACATCAGTCTGCCAAAGGCAAGAGTAGTTTTGGAAGAAAAAGTTTAAGTTAACAGAGCTCTGCCTTCAAACATTTCAGGCAAAACTATGACATCTTAGTCTACATTAAACCACAGAGTAATGCCTTGCTGAGAGATGCAGACACTCTTGGACAGCCTGTATTACAGGTTCAGATGCCACAATGCTTGACTTTGTGCTGTGGCTTTCAAACCGGTACTGAAATTGTTCTGTTATGAGTGACATCAATCTACATCTCTGAATAAAAGCACAATAGAAACTAGAGAAGCTTCTATAAAAGGTGGCACTGAAACCACAGCCTTTAGTTCCCAAAGAAGAGACCCCATCTCTAGTAACAAAGAGGATAAGTTGGTTAATGGAAGTAGTAGAAGGAGGCCTTGATATCACCAGACCTGAAGCTGTCAGCAGTCCACACTCAATACAGAGTAGATTAAAAGGAAGCTGTCAAAAAAATAAAAGGCTCAGTCTCTACCAATTAAGTTTCCAGGTCAACAACTACTGAGCAAGTAACCCACATAATTAACAGCCACAAATCTCTGTAATTAACCTGCAAAACCACACTAATTAGGAAAGTGAGAAGAAAGAGTACTCAGAATACCAGATATTGATTTTCAGTAGAGGGTATGCATCATGACAAATGACAGAGAAGCCCAAATTTTCTCTGCGGTTTGGAGGTCAGTAACAGACATCTACTCTAAGCTTACTTGTGGAGATGACCACTCTGATCTTGACCCACAGGCATTCTGCAAGGCTACAGGCAACCTTTATGTAAGAGACTTCTGGGCTGCTTTGATCCAGCATGGAACAAAATTACCCCTAAGCTATCAATCTGAGGATGGAGGAAACCAAGGTCCTCATCTCCATTTGCAGGATCAAATCACTACGCCCTTAGCTTGTTCTGCTGCAGCAGGAGTCTTTCACACTCTGCCTGTTAGCCAGACTTTCAAAGACCATACTTCAGTTCACATCTCCTGGTTCTCTTGTACGAGCTGTACACCACCAGTTAATTGCCTCTGTCTGAAGTATCCTCCTTAGCATATAAAGTCCCTCTTCTTATGAAGTTGGGGTTTAATATCTACATAGATGAATTCCACAGTGAAACAAAAACATATGCATGCATACTTTGATTAGAATTTTTTAAAAGGGTTATGCAGCTACCTAACTTTGTTGAATAAATGACCTCATTCTTCTCCTGTGGGAGGCTAAACCCTTCCATAAACAGTTCCCTCACAGGGGGAATCTCAGGTTGGGAATCCAAGCCCCTCAGATGCCAAGACCAGAGTGGGTGGGTGAAAATATTGGTCATTCAACTTACTAAAGAAAAAACAACACCTGAGTCGAAAAGCTGGAGAGAAGAAAAAAAAAAAAAATGATAGCTTGCCACCAGGTCTTACCTTGCTAAATGTATCAGCACAAACCAAACTGAAACTACAGCACAGCACACAAATCAAGGGACAGACAAAAAAGGGAATAGTCAGGACCAACAATGCTTATTTTCCCTAGGGAAAAAAAAACCAAAACAGATAGGTTCTCCATAACATAGCAAAAAATTAAGATCTGAAACTAGAAAGACATGGAATTCAGTATTCAACTTACTGGGGTTTATTGTAAAGCAGTTAATAGGATACAGCTAAAAGATAAAACCAAATTAGGCAGAATAGTCCTGATTCTCAGCCAGGCTTGAGATCTGCTCATAGCAGGTGGAAAGAAAGAGCTTTAGAAGTAGCATAGGAGGTGGAAGGAGTGCTAAATATTGCACGTCATGCAACAGCCTCTACTTGCCACTGGAATGTGAAGACTTCTTGACTTGACCCCTGGAGATCAGGACCTCCATCACTAGGGTGGTGAGAAGGGCAAAGAGCACAAGGGATCTTGCTAAACTGGAAATGCACAGACATGCATTGTGTGATGTGTTGTGGCAAGAGGCGATTGCAGTGTTTGGCAGCCACCCAGAGAGCAAAAAGGGTCCTGCTGAGAAGAACCACGCTGGCTGCAAAAACACAGTGCTGCAATTCCTCTTTAGCCTCAAGGGTTTACACACAAATGTCACCCCAGAGGAGAGGAGAAAGGATAGCTTTCTCTTGGGAATGGCATGCTGGAGTTAAGTCCCCCGTGTCCTAACTCAGACATGTCAGCAGCATGATGGTGTTGGGAATTTACTGGTCCATTACTGCTGTTGCAGTATTTTTTTGGGATGCTGGAAGCTAGTGCCTGCTTGAGAAGCCTAAAAGCCATTTCAGTCCTCTGTGCTTTCCTGAATTCTCCTTGTGGTATTTGGGTACACTCAAAGATCAAAGTCAAGATATGCTCTAACTGCTCATATAACACTTGCATTTTCTTCTGAAACTTGGTCCTCAAGCACAGGGCATAATCTTAAACTAGCAACCTACTGTTTCCAGCTATCCATACATGAGTGCAACCAATGCACAAGTGAAGATGATGCACAGAAACAGCCCATCACTGCAGCCCCCTTGTTCTGGTTAATAAAACATGCTATTCCTTCCTCGACAGCGTGGTTGTCTCAGTCTGCTTTCTTTCTGATCTTTATTTGAAGGAAGAGGCAGCTTTGCAGAAGCACTGTGCCTGGTTAGACAGCAAGACTCTTTAATGGTGTGTATCACTGCTCTAAAAAATCTGAAATTCATTTCAAGCCACTGCAAGGCAGGATACAAGTCATCTTACAGAAAATTAAGCAAGCATGCATTCCAAAAACTTCCACTGCCCTTTTTCCTTCATGTGATGGGAAGGAAACGGGAAAGCAGGGAAGCTAAAAGAAAAAGGCAAAAAATGCCAAAATCTCATGACCAAAATGTTTTAAGGAGCAGCAGAACAATCTAGTGATTGGCACAGTGTGTATGAGTCCAAGTGAACAAAAACCTAGGCTTGAATGAGGAGACCTCAAAGCTTCATTCAAAACAGGTATCTCTGCTTCTTCATCCATAAACAGTGCTGGAAACAGAGGTCTTTTGTAGAAAGATGACAAGTAATATTCAGCCAAAAAACAGCTTAAAACACTATACAGTCACTACAAAGTCCTCTGCTCCTGATCTCTGCATGCAGCAAACACAGGAAAAAAAGTGAAGGAGCAAGATTCTCAGTGACTTTTGCTCAAGGCTTTGCAAACTGAAGCTAATTAAATGCCGTGGAGGAGTTTTGCTCAGCAGTAGCCCAGTGAAGGATGCACATCTTTTCACAGATCATGGGCATGCCTTGCAGAAAGCCACCAGAGCTGACCAGACGAAAGAGAAGATCCCAGAAAACACTTGCAGGATTGCCACCTTACAAATAATAAACAATAAGTAATGTGTATTCATCCCAGAGGAGTTCTGTGCAGCAGTATTCCTTACCTGTGTGATACACATAGTATTTTACGATACTCAGTAAGAACAGGATTATTGTTTATAATTCCAGTCCCATTTATTCTATGAATCTATGATTATAAAGCTCTGAGTACTATTGGAGTCATGTAACTCATTGGTGATGAACCTTAGCTATTTCCAGACTTCGTGGCAGGGAAGCTAATGGTAATTTTGGACTTGGCTTGCAAAATTTCACCTCAATACCACTGTGGAACATCCTCCCATTACCATATATGGTCCCAAATTCTGACAACAACAAATTAACATTTACAAATGCCATCCATTTACCTGAGTTAATTAAAAAATAATTAAAAGGCCAAATACAAATTTACCTGAAACCATGATTTAAGTGTTTCATTTGAACAAATTTCTTTTCAGTAGCTGGAAGATGAAAGCAGACTAGAAGATCTCTAGAGGTCCCTTCCAATGCCTACCATTCTCTGATTCTGTGTAACTGCACATGAAACTTTTTCCTGATGGCAGTGGATACTCCTAAATCAAAACCACCTGGGAGCAGTTTTTAAGGGCTAGAGTATTTGAGGTGTTTAAGACCTGTAAGTCCACTGAAATGAATGTAAGATAGGAACCTACACAGGCCACCAGCAACGACCAGCTGTCTCCAGGGATGCCATTAAACCACCTGAGTACAAACACCTTCCTTCTGCCAGGTAAAGTAATTGGATGGTTGGATTATTGATAGACAACAGTGAAGCCTTGACTCCTTTCTTTGCTTTTCCACAGATTGCCCACAGGAACCCAGGAGAGTTAGCAGGGCTTCAAAATTACATGACCTAGGTTTCAGGAAAGCACTCCTGGGATGCTCAAAATAGAAAGAAACAAAAACAGAAAAGACAAACTCTCCAAGGAGCTCCCACCTCCCATGTAATGGTAGACAGCTGTGCAGGGACAACCAAATGCAATGTTTTACTACATAAGTGACTAAATATCTTTTAAAATCCAGTCTCTGCTGTCCTTACTTCTCAGTTCTGCTATCTGTAAAACTGGAGTAACGCTAATCTGATGTAATCCAATCCAATCTAAGAGCAATCAGTAGTTATCTGAAGAAAATCTCATTAGAGGTTTTGAGGAGCTGAAATGCTACAGCAATGGAGTCCACAGAAATACCCTAGCTGATGACTGCCTCTTCCTTCACTCCTAATCTCCTCCCCTCTGAGGGTAATGGCTCTAAAATACAGTTTACTAAATTCTGGCAAGTTTTGAAAATGACTTAGTATCATAGTATCAGTCAGGGTTGGAAGGGACCACAAGGATCATCTAGTTCCAACCCCTGCCATGGGCAGGGACACCCCACACTAGATCAGGCTGGCAAGAGCCTCATCCAGCCTAGTCTTAAACACTTGCAGGGACGGGGCCTCAACCACTTCCCTGGACAACCCATTCCAGGGCTTCACCACTCTCATGGTGAAGAACTTCCTCACATCTAGCCTGAATCTCCCCATTTCCAGCTTCATTCCATTCCCCCCAGTCCTATCACTACCTGATAGCCTGAGAAGTCCCACCCCAGCCTTCTTGTAGGCCCCCTTCAGATCCTGGAAGGCCACAATGAGGTCACCTCAGAGCCTTCTCTTCTCCAGACTAAACAGCCCCAACTCCTTCAGTCTGTCCTCAAAGGAGAGGTGCTCCAGCCCTCTGACTTTCTAACATGTCTGTGGTATTCCCTAGGAGATGATGTTTTCCCCAATAGTTTTTGCAAATTATCTGTCACTTAGACACAGAATTATTTCTACATGAAAACTACTTCTTCTTTAGAAGCACAACTAAAGAAACCTCCCCCTCTCAACGTAACAAGACAAACCTACCTACCAGTAGAAAAACAACCCCAAACCAACACAAAAACAACAACTTCCAAGTGTTTGCTCATCTCAAAGGTCTAAATAACTCAGATTTTATTTCCTAAATATGTAAGAACCAGGCTGTGAATGTGATAAGAGCTATTAGCTATACCGACACAGCTTGATTTTTCTTTACCATCAGCCATGTGCTGTATTAAGTCCACTAAGGCTATAACAAGAAGACTAAGGACAATGTCACCATGCTGGCATTAAATACATGCTAAGAGAGTGGAGAATGAGCCTTGGCACTCATTCTGAGCACTGAAGCAGATACCTCATCTTCAGTTCTTAGAACAGTAAGGGATGGAGAATCTGTTGTGCCAAAAAATGATAGTGTGAACAGAAAACGGTGTATTTTTCAGTACAAGATCTCATTATTGATCAAATTTATTTAAAGCAGCATTTACAAAAATAACACATGTCCTGATGAGCAGCTGACCACCTAATGTTTGCATTGTGCCTTACTGTGGTCCCAAAGGACTTAGCAGTCAAAGACACTAATGTTGAAGTCACACTCACAATTGCAGGCAAAGCATGATTTCATCTTGCCTGCTTTATCTGCGTCTGCCTTCCGCTCTACAAAGAGATTCATAAATCTTCTGCACACTGATATCAGCATTTTTGCAACCCTTATTCATCTGTTTCAAAAAGATTGGCTTGGCTGGACTAACCTTTGAAAAAGAAAGAAGAAAGATATCTCCCAATTCATGTAAGCATCCTTTTTCTCTTGATCCAGATAACAGGCTGCCTCCCTGAGGATTCATCAAGACTGATTCATCAACCTAAGTTTGCTGCCACAATTACCCTGAGCAGAATCACCCAAGCTTTTCTGAAACCTGAATCTTAGGAAAATAAAACTGGTCATTTTTCCCCAAGCTCTGACTGCTGTGCCTTGTATTATTACAGATAGATTAATCTCAGGTATACTGATTACACTCTAGTATTCAGTCATCTGTCCTGACCCACAAGAAATGCCCTGTCTCTTGGGAGATGGCAGACAAGAATTTAATCCCATAATTCTTCCTTGCTTTTCTTACCCACACTGACAACTAATAACACAGTAGACAAGGCTGTATCAGAAGGGTGCAATTTGAGATTAGGATGCCAACACTTGGGTGTTTTTATGAGTGCCAGGTGTCTAGTCAACAGGGATCTAGTGAAAAAAAAGAAAAGGAAAAAAAAAGCCAGTGGAACACAAGAACACATGCAGCAAATCAGGGAAAACCAACTGGTTTCATTCACTAGAAGTAAATTTATTTATTTATTTGCAAAGTGGAATATTCAGTGTCCTCCCCTGACAGAAAAATCCCAAACAGTAGAAGCAGAAGTATAGGAAGGAAGCAGGAGTAAAGCCTAAAGCTGTGAGTGCAAAACATGGGCAAGGTTGCACATACACTCTGTAATACTACCGCAGACACAGAGGGTTTTAGCATTATCAAGATACTCAAGTGACTGAAGTTGGAATAAATCAGAAAATATGGAGGTGCAAAAAAACCTGCAGAGAGAAGAACCTCAGAAATTCAGAGACAATCCTGACCTGCTGGAGATTAATAACAATAGAGAGTAGCTAAACTCAGAGTAAGCGACTGAAAAGCTTTGGTGGCATCTCTGCTGGTAGGTTAGTTGTGCAATGGGAGGTCAGACAAGAGGTCAGGCAGTGAGGCAATGCAGTGTGTCAAGGAAAATGTTATTATATTGCCTGCTTTCACTGGGTCCTACATGCAATCCTGACCCATGTTCAGCATTGTAAGAGAAACCCCATGGAAATCAATGGGATTGCACACAGAAATCAATGCTAAGTAGCCAGAATATGAAGTGAAGAACAAAATCCTGTAGTCTGAGGACCAATGAAGAAATGCAAAATCTAAGTTCTTTGATGTAGGAAGCAGCATTATGCTCTCTGGCTGGAAAGCCTCTTGTTCAATTAAATCCCAATATGTAACTAGTGTTCCTACAGAGTGCAGCAATAGAAATAACACTGATGTGAGCTCCTGCTGCTGGACCTTTCCTGGACTTGTTAGTTATGAAAAACTATCTGATCCTCCGCTTAGGAGAACAGAGTTAAAGCAGTGGCAAAGGCTCTGTGTGAAGTCATTATCCAGCAAAATCTGACTTGAATATAAACTGCACTAAAAGTCTGCAAAACACTAGGATGTTGGGATGCTAAGGAAGTCTAAGAGAAGTCTAAAAGTATAAACTATTATTTGAAAAACAATATAAAAAAAGGAAGAAAAATAATTTTTAAAAGCATATGATGTATCTGCCGTCCTGAGTAGCAGTAAATTACCAGCTGCATGCATCTGTCTGCCATAATTTCAGCCTCACATTCCAATTTTAGATGCCATCTGCAACCACACAAGTTAGCTGACCTCAGAGTGCTGCTGTTGTGCTTCTTTTCAACTTGCCAGCAGAGTTTAGAGGAGTTCAGCACCTGCCACCTTAGTCACCCCCAACCCTCTCCCTGGGGCTATCACTGAGCACAAGCCTTGGCTTTGCTGCAGCATTATTTCATTCTGCCTACTTGAAGGCACAACACCTAAGAGTGATGTACATGCTCTCTCTTTTAATTGCCCAAGGTTTTATAATTTGAACAACCTTCCTTTCAAGTGAGCTGAAACACTCATGTGCTCTCCTCTTCACCTCCATATTGTCTGTGTTTGCAACAAAAGTCACTCCTTTGGGTACACTTCACTCCAAGGTTGTCTTCTGGAGTACAGTTTGCACATCATGTTATAGGGACTGTGCAACCTTTTATATTCTTTGTCCCTCCTAGATTTTTCATCCTTCATTCTGAATGCGAATAAGCTCTTAACACCACTAACATTTGTTGAATTCTCAGATATTAAACACAATAACATAAGGCCAACAGTAAGGGTATGAGCCCCATTCCATGGGTTACCAAGTTATCACCCATGACCAAAGAGCTCATGATGCAAGGGAAGCACTCATCCTTACTGTAACCAATAGAAAAACCCTAAAACATGGTCAGAATATTTGCCCTAGTCTGTGGGGTGCAACTGCTGCTGACTGATGGGAGTTCACACTGGATCTCCAAGACCATGCTTACATGAGGAGGCTAAAAGCAGGGTGAAGAATGTTTTTTTCTCAAGGGCCTAGAAAATCAGCTGGAATCTATGATAATGTGACAATGTGAAAATGAAAAGCCTAAACCACTTGGCCACTATCCCAGTGTAACTGGGGGCTTAATCCAGGAATCAGAACACTCTCCTTGAGCACTAGCACAAGTCTTTTAGCCAAAGCTGATTTCTGGCAACACCATGGAATACAAATCACCTCTACCTACACCTAGGTGAATAAAATAAATTAGACAAATACCCCAGCATGTCCTTCTGCCTCTTTTGTTTTAAAACCAGCATAAAAATCCTCAGTGTAATGTACAGATCATAAACATCAAACTACATCCACACTATGCATGGGAAAGCCACATGAAAATAAGCCACTAAATAAATAAATGAATGAAAGCAAGTGACTTTCCTATGTTTACTTAACAGCACTAATATAGAAAGGAGCCAAATGCATTCCAGTGAATGAGAAATTGAGTCTAAAGTTATTCCTTTCTCCTCTTCTTTTTCCCCCCTATAGCCTAGAGGTCCTTTGTACTCTCACTGAAGTCATGGTCTTAGGTGATCCATCCAACATTCACAGCATGATATTAGATATATGGGAAACACAAGAACTGAAATGCTAAAATAAATCTTATTCCTATTATTTGACTTAAGCATTAAAGTATTGAAACAGCTATAATAATTTATTTGAATTATCAGCCCATTGGTCTTGGTATTATAAATTAACCCCACACAGCTTCTATCTTATGCCTGAAAACATGTTTTTTTTTAAATTCCAATTAATCAGTTCTGGTCAATAAAAAGCTAATATGAAATGGTTTAGTGTTAAATGACATTGGCACTCACACATTTGCTGTCCTACACCAGTTAAAAAGCCATTGCAGACTCCAGTTTACAGCACTCAGAGCTCTGGCTGCATCTTCAAAGCACCAACTGTTAGCTAATTTTGTTAGCATAAACACCCAATAAAATTTTATGGTGTGTTCAGCTCTCATTAAAGATGAAAAACAGCAGCGGAGAGCAGCACCCAGAAATTAACAGGGAGCAGGATGGCTCTGGCAACACTGACCCCAGAGCTCATTCAGATTCAGGGCTCAGGACTCCGAGTGCCAGAGGGCACTGCAGTGATCTGGAGAATGAAGTCCCACACACCACTGGAAACCCCTCGAGCTCCACACAGCACTACCATACTGACATATACTGACTAGGGGGAGAACAGTCCTCCAGCCCCTTTCTCATGCACATCTTATGACTTAACAGCTGTTCTGGGCAAAGCAGGTCCTTGTTGGTGCATGCCTGCACAACAGTACAAACTCCATGGCTCCTTTTTCCTCCAATCACCCAAAATAGTCTAGAGGAACAGCTCCATCAATATCAGAAGTCTGCTTTTCCCCAAGTTGTATTTGGTTGTTGGATTCCCTCCAGTCAGGGAATGCATGACCCCTGCCAGGAGGTTTTTGGCGACTCAAGGCATTTATAAAGTCAGCCTGGCCATCTCCCCTTCAAATGAGCATTTGAGCTTTCCACTGAGATTTCTGGTCTTGTATCTGCCATCATCTTCTTGCAAACCTTTTTGTTAATGGGAACTTGACAGGACAGCTGACAATTGGACAGGCCCAAGAAGCACTCAAGGGAATATGACTGGAATTAGCTGACAATAACTATCAGGTTTACAGGTAGAATTACAGGGAAAGCAGATTTCACTGTCTGAAATAATACAAGACCTGGTCAAGAACTTTCCACAGTAATTGCACCTAAAATCTTTGAGGCTGGGTTGCTTAACAGCTTAGAGATTTCTAAACTCCTTTCTATTTGCAGCAATGGAAGCACAACTTCTCGCACTAATTCAGCACTTCCACCAGATAATGTCAACTGAAAATTTACAGTTTACAAGAAAGAGAGAGGATATGATGAAAAAAAAACCAAAACTATTTCAAACACTCCCTCCTGAAGGCTTTTTCTTTATTTAGAGTTCATCATTCCTTGCTTTGACACATTTTACCTTCCTCTGCTGCTTTGACAAAGATCCCCCACAAAAGACAGAGAAAATACTGGATCTATAAAAATCAGTATAGGGGGAAGAGTCAAATCATCACTACATAGTTCTGCCCAAAACAAAACTGTGTTTCTCAAGGAGCCAAACTGACACCTGGCTTCCTAATGCACAGAAGACCCAACTCTACAGTTTTCTTGCCCTTCTTCATCCACAACTTTTCCTACACTTAGCAAGAGATAAAATAATTCTTAGAGAAGGATGTGCTGGTTGGGTGTCAGAAGCAAATGCTGAGGAGTTAGCTGGCTGTTAAACGGCCAACACATAGCCTTGGCTTCATTTTGCATGTCAGAGAAGCTCAACTTCAGTCTACCCTTTCTACCTAGCCTGCAATTTTCACAGAGTTTGAGGTCATTATTGTTCTATTAAGCTTGGTATGTTTTCTGGTTTACACTCAGCACCTTATTTCATTGCCACTAAAACTGGAGTAATTCTTCCATGCTCTCAGCTTTTTGCCTCTTATTATCAACCTAAACCATAAACACTCCAGAAGGAAATCCATTTCTGTCTCCACTTCTCCCAGCCTTTTGCCTCTTATTGTCAACTTAAACTATAAACACTCTGAAGGCAAAGCCATTTCTGTCTCCATGGGGTTACACCATCCCAGCAAAACTGTGCCTTGATCTTGGCTGGGCCTCTTTCGTGCAACACTGTATTAGACTACCCTGAAAGGTTAATGTTCCTAGGTGGAAGTGTAATTTCTAAGGGTCTGCCCTCAGAGCTGGGCTGGATTTTAACAATAGCTGACTGATCATGTTTTAAAGCCCTGGCAGCTACAAGAAGACCTACTTTAATACTTATTAGGTATGGAAGTCAACCTTGCATTCCCACTGGAGTATTAAAATTGGAGAACTCCAAAATATACTGCTTAGCTGTGCCCATACACAGCAACTTACCACAAAGAGTAAAACTGAACTCGTTTCCACTTCAGTGGTAATACAGAAGAGCTACCATGGCTTCCTTGTCTTCATTTTCTGTATCCAAGAGTGCTAGAAATGCTGTGGCTCTATTGCTTCCATAGCTTTAGAGTTATTCAATCTCACTGTAATTAAACCAATAAGTAGTAATTCAACTGAAATAATTGCAATTCAAATGAGGGGAATAGTTCATGTAAAATGGAAGAAAATTATATTCACCCTCTGTCAGATGCATTGATCTCTTGTTAACCATTTAAAGAATAGACCACTATAAAAACCAAACTGTATCCTCTTCTGCTAGGACATTATTGACCTATTGACCATGGCTGTATGAACACTACACTGCCCTTTTAGATAAAGGCAATTCCCTGCAAAGATCCAGTTGTGAAGGAACACCCCCACAACAGCAATTTGTTTTTCCTGTAGGTTAATTTTGTTCCTTTCAAAACAATGGGAGAGCAAACAATGGTACAATCAAAACTGTATTTTCAGCTCAGCCTAATTAAGTGTACTTTAACAAAGACTTAAAAATACTCAACTTTTTTTTCACACCCACTTTCTTACATGCCAATATTGCTGATTCCTACAATTCTCTCTCCTTTAAGAGAAAATAAAACTAAAAATCTGTCCAAATGATTTGCTGTTGCTATGAAGCATTAATTATTGCTGATTAAAAGGCAGATGTCCTAACCTCAAGATCTTGATTCAACAAGCTTTTCTTAAATGCTTACACACTTAAAGCTGAGAGATGAATAGTAGCCAGTTAGTACCTGTTTTAGCCCAAACTGTGTCCTGTAAACCACATTAAGCAAATCCATGATGGAGATGTGCATCATTTCCTCAGGTTTAATTCAGTATTGCTTCATTTTACCATACAGGCCAAGTGAGTCTCACCACTTTTGTTGGGATAGGAAAACCCTTGTCTCCTACCCACACATTAGGATTGGAATCAAGAGGAGTTTTAAGCTCAGATCCACAAAATTATTTTAATATCTAATGACTGTGTTACCCTCAAGACATACATAGGCTATCTGGGTAGTCATCAGTGAAGCACTGCTGGGGCCATGGCTGCACATGAGTGTAGACCAAAGGAGCTGTACTAGCATTTCACAGGACAGGAAGGCTCTGAGTTAGGAAACCTGGCCCAGAAGATGTACACTGACCATGTCCAATACTGAGCTCCACAGAAAACAGCTACAATAGCTACATTCACTCAAAAATATGGCTAGAGAGAAGTCAGAAGAGACCAAATCAGAATGCACTAATGCTGACCAGTATGGACCAACGTACAGCTGAGGTGGCTGTACAAAGCTGGGGGTTTAGACTGTACCCTCAAGATTGTGCATGTCAGCCAATGGCTTAGCTAAATGTGTTTTTGTATAAAATAAATAAACTATGCACCCCTGTTATTGTAGGTTAAGGACTAACTGTGCAACCATAGAGTAGAACTCCCGAGGCGGGTGGAAAGTCCCCAGAGGGAGGCATCAGATATTGTAATATGTCATTCCATTCTTTTTCCTGTATTATCCTATATAAGGAGCAGACCTTCCAGTCAGCTGTCTCTTGGTTTGGGGCATTTCGGCTCTTAGCTAGTGCTTTAGTTTTTGTCTGTGTGACAGGGAGGCCTGGCTGGTGGGAATCTGCTTCTGCTGTGTAACAGGGCCTGGTCTGGGAGGCGAGGCTGCCTCCGATTCTGGTTGTATATATCCTTTTCCCTTAATGTCTTTTGTGCCTTGATTACTTTTGTAAATATTATTTCTATTTAACTTCCATTTTTGTGTGAGTGTTTTTATTTACTCCTTTAGGGTAAATTCTACATTCTGGCATGAGCTGAAGAGATCAAACCAGAGCACCTGTCTTTCCAGGCGAGATTGTAACTTTCCATCTTCCCCACTCTGATGAACAGCCCTGCACTCTGTGCTGGCTCCTCTAGAAGAGATTAAGAGGGTTCCTCTCTTGAAGCAGCCTGTCTCCTGCTGGATATCACAGTCCACCAAAGGATGGGAGCTGCTAGGTCTCTGAATCCTCATGAACACAAGAGCAGTGTGCTTTTATGGCCAGGAAGGCTAATGCCATTCTGGGGTGGATTAGAGGGCTGTGACCAGTAGGTCGAGAGAGGTTCTTATCCCCCTCTACTCTGCACTGGTGAGGCCTCATCTGGAATATTGTGTCTAGTTCTGGGCCCCTCAGTTCAAGAAAGACAGTGAGCTGCTGGAGAGAGTCCAGTGCAGAGCCATGAGGATGATCAAGGGAATGGAACATCTTTCATATGAGGAGAGACTGAGGGAGCTGAGGGCTCTGTAGCTTAGAGGAGACTGAGAGGTGACCTCATCGATGTTTATAAATATGTAAAGGGTGAGTCCTGAGAGGATGGAGCCAGGCTCTTCTCAGTGGTGTCCAATGACAGGACAAGAGGCAATGGGTGGAAATTGAAGCATAGGAAGTTTCATGTAAATATGAGGAAAAAATTTTTCACTGTGAGGGTGGCAGAGCACTGAAACATGCTGCCCAGGGAGATTGTGGATTCTCCCTCTCTGGAGATATTCAAAGCTCTCCTGGATGCATTCCTGTGTAATCTGGTGTAGGTAATCCTGCTCTGGCAGGGGCGTTGGACTGGATGATCTTTGGAGGTCCCTTCCAGCCCCTGAAATTCTGTAATTCTATACTTATGTGGTCACCAGACCCAGAAATCCAATTCCATGGGATACTTTCTTGCTCACCCAGATGTAGGACCCCTAATAGAGTTGTTTCTAAAGAAAGAAATTACTACCAATGTTTTCTGTAGATTGTCCTCCCATGAGACAGATGAAATCGTGAGTCTCAACAACAAACAAAGTGCCTTCTCACAATATCTTCCTTAGTACTCATCTAAGAAAAGAAGGGAAATCTAAGACAAAATTTCTGTGCCTTGCCTTGAGTGTCATGGGCCTTTGGATTGCTGAATAAAAGCCTAAAGTCAGGAGCTGCAAGACGCAGTGCTGAAAACCCTGAGTCCCCAGATGGAGTTAGCCTTCATTAATTCCTTCAAGAAATCTGTCAAAATGTGACAGCTCAGAACTGACCCCCAAATTCTTATGCCAGGATCTGAATGAGTTTCCAATAGTGCACACGTTATAGTCAAAGCCTGCTCCCAGCCCACACAAAAAGAAGGTTGATTTCTACAGACTCTCAGTGGCTGCAGGGTTCACCTCCCCAACACCTCAGAAAAGTTCCTACCATGAAGCTCTTCTTTATGGCACTGGGGTGAATCCTCTTGCCTTCCTCCCACAAACTGTCTTAGGAAAGGCAATGGGATTAGTCACAGGCAGAAAAAAGAGAGCATTAGAAGCTGTGTGTACACAAACTACTCCTGAAAAAAATAGTTGTTCTCTCTAGCCAATAAATTACTGCCTTTCAAGTCACTTAGAGCTAGGTCTTGGGTAAAAAGCATTGCATAGAAATGCCCCCCAAAAAAATTAGACATGTTTTAGTTACCAGTAGTTGCAAGCAGACTATCTACTTAAGGGCTTTAATTGTATCTCCCCTTTACGGTATTACCTCCCTCACTCATCACAACTGTGCAGAGCTGTGAATCTTGCACAAGTAATGTGAAGTCTAAGTGCCCAGCACCGGGGTAAAAAAACTCAGAGCAAAGCCAGAAAGATGAGTGACCTTGCCCCAGTGTGTTGGCAACTGCAACATTGAGCCAACACAAAGTTGTTGGGGGAGAGGGGAAAAAACCACCCAAAACAACAAGAAATTGACCAGTAGAAACAACAGTGCCAGATTTACCGTGTACTTTTTTTCCCTGCAGTATTTGCTCAACCCACTTCCTCTTGCAAGTACCTCAACCCTCACACATGGATGCCTCTTTTCCACTATAAACTTCCAGTTCTTTTGGAAATTCCTTCCATATTCCTTCCTTTCTCCAATTCCCTCCAATGTTTACTCAGCCCTTCAAGGGCTGCATAACAGTCCACGATGTAGCTACAGTCATATGATGACTGGATTGCTAGGACAAGATGAGTAAAGAAGATACTACCAGATTTCTCCTTGCTTCTTCTTGGGTATTAAATATTATATTATATGACAATTTTCCATATCAATTGTAGAAATGTGATATTTATAATACTTGTGTCCGTTTTCATTAACATAGACCAGTGAGTGCAGGAGTTAGATTAGGAAGTCAGACAAATCTGTGGCTTTGTTGTTTTGGGTTTGATTGGGGTTTTGGTCGTAGTGTTTCATTGCTTTGTTTTGCTTTTACTGAACATATCACAAACATTTCTGTGCTTTACAAGTCAGCATCATAAAAATCTTGGCTATTCTGCCTCTTGTCTACTCCATCACAGACCTCTTTCAGATCAGTTATTGTTTTTCCAGCAGTATTAGATTTCTGAACTCCGTAAGAGTTCCTTTCAACTGAATCAATCACCCATGGAGTTTTCCATATTTTAATTAAAACCCCAGAACAATCAATCATGTCAATCTTCTGACTTGAAAAAAAAAGTATCTATTTCTAATAAATATCCACATCCTACAGCATTTGAAAATAAGGTGAAGATGCCTTCAAGACAAATACAAATGTATCAGTTATCATGTGCTAAGAATATACATGTTTGAATCTCATCTCTTCCTTCTGCATTAAAGTGTTAGGTCAGCAGCTTGATACAAGAAATTACTACTGCTGTGCAATAGCCTTAGTTGTTCAACCTAAAACTCAAAGAAAACCAGCAAGTGCAAAGAAAGAAGGCCCAGCATTGCATGGAAGATCTTCAATTTAAGGCCCCTGAATTATGCAAAGAGCTTATGCATGGGTTTAACTTCAAATATATGATTAGTCATGGAGCTAAATAATTTCAGCAGACTCATCTAATCTGTTTGTGTACTTCCACAGCCCTCATCATGTTGCATCTTTTAATACTCACATAGCCTTATGATTAGTGAATTTAATCCTAAAAAGACCACATGAGAAAAGGAAGAATAACTGTATTCACTTCGCAGAAGCAGAGGGATGAGGTAAAGCTCTGTGTGTGAGTTACTAGAATCAGGTCTTCACTGACTAGACATGAAGTACCCAACCAGGTGAGCAGCAGCACCAGAATTTCAAACAGCAACACAACATCAAGTCCAGAAGATGGAACATGAAACCAATATTAAGAGGTGAGATAAAAAAAGAAGTTAGCACTGCACCATTTCTGGTGAAATGTATATTTTGCATTTCTTCAACATGTATCTCATTACTAATATGAAAACATGTCACTTTACAAAATGCTGACCTCCAAAAGGAATTTGAAATCTTAGGTGGGGGTGGGGCGGAGGGGGAGGCATCCACCATAAAACAGAAACAAGGAGAAACACTTCAAAGAGTTGCAGAAGGAGCATCAGCAGCACTGTCTACACGAGGGCACATACATTTGCCTGACTCTACGTTGCAGTGCGTCAGTATTGGAAAGGTAAATGCAAGGGCCATGTTCAATAGCATCCAAAAAAGGTTAATGAAAATTTGATCTGGAGCAGGTATGAGCACCCAGTTACCTTTCTGTTGAATTCAGCAGAGTGCACAACATTTCATCAGTTTTTTCTTTTTATAGTGCTGTCATGGAAAGAAGCAAAAGCAGCAGACACACCTGGCCCCATGTTACACAGCAGCACTAATCCTTACCTTCAGCTCATTTAAACCTGTTTGAAGCAGGAGCACGAGTTTGGCCCGTTCCAGCACTTGAGGCTGCGAGGTCGCAGCATTCTCGGTCCCTAAAGCACCTGGTCCAGCACCTCCCCAAGCCGCAGCCTAAACAGGTTCACCCTTGCGCAGAGGGGCGCGGGAAGAAGTCCCTCGGGCAGGGGTGAACCTGTTTAGGCTGCGCTGCGAGGAGCAGGCTCCGGGAGTGGGGCAGCGGGGACCCAGAGAGAGGTGCTGAACTTTGTGAAGTGATGGGCAAGCGGGGAGCGCAGGGATTGCTGCCCGGGGCAGGGGGAGGACGCTCTCAGCTACAGGTTTAGGGGCTGGGAGCAGAGGAGGGGGAAGCCGGACAGCCCCGTTCCCACAGAGCCCCGCCGCCACAGGGCTGCGCGCCCCGCGGAGCCCCCACGCGCTCTTACCTTGGAGCCTTTGCCGCTGGAGCAGCGGACGTGGTTGCTCACCCCGGCCGTCTGGTTCATGCTGGGACTGACGAGTGGGCAGCAAAGTTGTACTCCAGGCGCAGCACCCCGCGCAGCTTCGCCGCGCACTCACGGAGCGGCGGAACGAGGAGAAAGACGGAGGCGACGGGCTGGCCCCACTCCGGGACTTCGCCCCCGTCCGCCGGGGTCTGCGCGGTGTCGACTCTCCCGGCTTCCCGGCACCAAAACAAAATCCGAAACACCCCCCACCGCCACCCCCGGTCCGCGGCACGGCTTTCCTCCCCGCCCTTCAAAGCGGAGGCGAGGCGAGCCCGGTTCTGCCCGCCCCCCGCCCTCCGGGGCCGCGGCGGCAGCGGGGAGGGCTGGCACAGCTGGCACGGCTCCGTTCGGCTCCGCGCCGTCCTCTCGCGCTGCTCCGCGGGCCCTGCCGGCCCGCGCCGCCCCGGCCCGGCCTCGCCCCCAACTACCCACAGCTGCCCCGGCTCTGCCCGGGAGCTCTCACTTCTTCGGCGTTATTTTTGTTTTAATCTCCCTCTCCCGCGGCGTGGGCAGTGGGAAATAGCATTAAACCCTTCAAGGGTTCTACCAGGGGTAGACGGGTTTTGACCCGCTGATGCTTGGGTTGGTGAGTCCAGCTGTTTCCAGTGAGATAAATGTTTGATTGTGTTCTGATTGACAGATGTTTACTTACTACCATGCTGCAGCACTCGCATCTTACTTTTTTTGCATAAGTGTTCTTCCAGGTATGATGGAGTTTAGAGGGTTTTGATTTTGGTTTGCTTTGGTGGAATAAAGGCTGTAGAACAGACTGTTCTGCTGGTTTAAAAAAAAAAAAAATCAGTGTTTAAGATTTTTATTTATTTATTTTAACAACAACAAAATAACCCACATGTTGAGTCACTATTCAGATATGTTCTCCTATCCCTGTTCCACCTCTCCACTTCTGCCCATGAGACCTGAGGCTGCCTCCTTTCTTCTTGCAACAAAAACTTTGTGAAATTCTATTGACAGAGTAGCCAAAAGAAGCCACAGTCCTCCACCCCCCAAAAAATCTAACATCACCTATGTCTGAGTAAGAAAGTCAGGGTAGCCAAGGCTAAAAGCATCCACAATTCATCTTAGCAAATCATGATTTATTTTTCTCAGGGATTAATCTGTCAGAATAGATTGTTTCACGTGTTTCTGCTGCATTTCCACAGCATACTTTAAAACCTTTAAATAAATAAAATCCTTTCTGGATGTTGATCTTTTTTCAGGTAAGAAGAACAGAAATGCTCTGGTTGCTCCTTGTGCCAACACTGTTGTGGTGAATCTCAGCCCACCACATACTTAACTGTCTGTATCTTCTAGCCCTTTGGCTGAAATGGATTTAAAGGGACCATCATGGAGGCATTCAGTAGAAAAGAGCATGGTTAGAGCTACTGGCCTGTTACCTCAGAGAAAGGAGAGAGGTCCCAAAGCTGCATTCTGTGGTCCGACATCCCTTGCTGGTAGCAGGGCACACTGCTTTTGAGAAAAGAGCAACCACCTAATGCTTTGATAAGAGAAACAGGTCCCTCAGGAAAACAAACAAACAAACAAACCCAAACAAAACAAGCAACACCAAGCACCACAAAAACAAACAACAAACCCACCACACACCAAAAAACCCACATCTTCTAAGATTCGCTGCTCCCTCTCCAAACAGCTCTCATATTGTCAGGATCAGCCTCTGCTCCTTAATTTTGCAGTGTCTTCTCCCCTTGATTTGCTAAAGTAAGGTGTTTAGCTCAGAAGCGCTGCCATGAAGTCCTCCTCGGGGACTAGTGTCCCTTCCAAGCTCCATGAGCAGAGTGCTAGTACCCTGACTGAGCTATCAAGCACACACAGCCTCAAACGCCACATTATTCCTATACCTTGCCACAGCCTTCTTAAGATGTTCACTTTTTGGTACTGATTAAGATTTGAAGTTTCCTGCTCCAGTGGTTTGGTTTTCCTGTCTTCCCAAGCAAAATGTCTGCTAATAAATCCAGCTGTATACTCTGAGTTGCAGATTTGATCTTCCCTGGCTACATTACATTCTCTCAGTCTGGTTTGTTGCACTGAGACATGCAAAAAAAAAACCCCTGGAATTATTTGTAGTTGTACAAACATGCTGAACACTTTCTTTTTTTCTATTTTCAAAAAGAGGTAGGCAAGCAAAACTGCCCAGAGAGATTTTAAATCCAGAGCAAACCCTTCTGGTCACTACATGGAGCAGGTGAAAAACCTGTACTTTCCCCCCACCTCTAAAAGCAAATTATTCAGGGAGGGGAAAAAAAATTGTACACACACACACATATATATATATAAAATATATTCCTGCCTACACATTCTTCTTCTTGCACCATAAACTCTTTGCATTACCTACACTGATCATGGGAATGTTGCTTCATGCTGACTTATCCCAGTTTTGTCCTGAAGCAAAGAAGAATATGAAAGACAAGGTTCCACTGCTCTTTCTGAAGAGAAGTCTCCTTTTCATTCTGCAGTCAGTCTGTTAGAGCAAGTCTATTTTGTCTTATATTCTGGCAGGAAGGAGCCAAGGAAAATGTCCTGCTTCCTCTCCTTTTTCCACTTAATGTCTGCCCCATTAATTGGAATCTCCATTCTCCCCTAAAGCAGGCAAACCTTATGGCACTGAACCTCCCTTCTGTGTAGAAAAAGGCAGCTCCCAACTGGAATTGTGGGGATGGTTCTCAGGACAAGGTTTTTGCATCCAAAAATATGAGTAAGCATGTTGAAGTTTACTAGCCCTTGAGAGGAGTCTGCTAAAGGTATAGTGGAAGTGCAGCCTTTGAAATTTGGGAAGAACTGATTCAATTCCAAACTCTGCCCAGGTCCTGGGGGAAAAACCACTGCTATCCTCCTTTCCCTTTCAGTGCCTTTCCTGCTCTGAGGAGGAACAGAAAATGCCACAAACAGCACAAAGTTTTCAATTGCCTGTGAGAAAAGTGATTTATAGATTAGTATTTGCAGACTGCTCAGCGAACTGTGAAGGGACAACAATAGACTGTCATATAAGCTGTAGCATATAAACATCCCTTGGCATTTTACACTTTCAAAAGGATTATACATAAGCTCAGCTGAGAACAGTATTAAAAAGGAATCTCAGTCTTCTTTTTGGGAACATTTAGTAAGAAAGCTAATCTGTCTTTGGGGCTGAGCTAAAGCTATGCAAAATGGATGCAAGGAAAGTCATGCAATCACAACATAAGATTTAGAAACGAAACAAAATTTGAAGGCCAAAATGATGTCATAAAATCAAATAATGTGTTCAGTGCTTTTTTCCCCACTTCTTCAAATTCATGGTTCACAGATGAACTCTGTGAAATTAAGGGAAAATCAAAATCAAGAGCTTTGCATATTTGGCTTTTGGAGAAGCATCCAGTGTCACAAAACTCAAAGAGAAAACCACAGGACTGCCAACACTATTAAACTCAGCTAGTTGCAAGTTCCAGCTCAGACTTAGGTGAGGATCTTTGAAATATCTCCTTATAAGTTCTTCCCAGGAGCCTGTTTTGATCTAAATTTGAGCTGTCTGGGATGGGGGAACATCACTGCTCTGCGAATTCCAGGGGTGTCCAGGTTCACACAATAATATGGCAAAGATGCAACACTTCTGGTTTCCTTTGCCAATATTTTTAGTAGAAAGCTGACTGAGATACTCTGAGATACTTCACCGCTCTGCAATTTTTGACATCGTTGTGACTTAAAGAGCAAGTTATATCCATTTTGTCCAGATGAGAAGCCAGAGCACAGCGGCACAGAAACTCCAATGTGAACCTGAACTTGTACAAAGGTCAAAGTGTTGTAGAAATCATCAAGGTTCACCCTGCTCTCCACCTTGGAAGAGAAAAGTGATTAAAAGCCTGGTTCAAGGAAAATGCTTAGGTTAGTCAACATGCAGCGAGCGCTGAGAAGTTGAGATCACAGGAGACAAGGAGGATGTGAAAATTGAGACCATGGAGTGCTAAAGAACACAGTTCTGAAAATCAATGCAGTGATGGATCAGGAATGAATGCAAAAAGCACAGCGCAGGAAGGCTATAATTAGATGATTTAGTCATAGCCAGGAGCCTGACTGAGCTTTTTGAATCCACTCAAGTGGACACAGTTAATGCAGAGTTTGGCTTGATTGTTACAGTTCTCATGGCAGCAATGCAGAGGAGGTTCACACTATCTTTTAGTCTATTACGGAAATAGAGGCTCAAACCCACTAGTACACATTGGGGTCTCTCACTCTTAGCAGAGAAATCAGGGTTTATAAGGCTAGAGGACATATGTGCAAGGTGAACAGCATCTACAGGTAAGGGCTTTTTCTTAGTATTGCTGGGGTTTGCACCTGCTTCTAGAGCTGCATTTTATTTTCTGTTCCACAGCTGCTGGGTAAGCAGATCTTTGACCAGATGCATGAACACCCCCAGGTGAATGCCCTAACTATTAGGAATGTTTTAAGCATAGCATTATTAAGTCATAATTTACTCATTCCATTTAGTCCACGAGGTCTCCTTGCCGAGGAACGTTATTCATCGGTACCACTCTAGCTCTCATTCTAATTTATTTATACTTAATGGCCTTTCAAAGGCATCTCTCCACATTACTTTCAGGCACAAGAATATATATGAGAGATTAAATCACATCATGATACATGACATGTTACAAAAATATTGCATAATTTATACAAGCTGAGGAAAAGTCATCCAATAAACTCTGTCATCAAATGCTCTTGAGCCCAGATTAAGGCTACATGAGGCCTTTTAATTTAATAGACCAATGAAGAATAATTTTATTCAAATCTCACCTTTACAGAAGAAGCAAGGTGTTTGAACAGATGAAAGATTGCTATATCTGTATTGAAAATGAAGGGTATCTGTCTAGCTGAAGCTCCAGCTCTACCTTCCTCATGAGAGCGATTTCTGCAGCGATGCCATAATCCTGCTGACCACAAGATGGTGCAACATTTTGGCTAGGCACGAGTTGGGTGGCGCCTTCAACGGGTATCACTGCCCCTTGCAGTGGTTACTGTTCAGGTGTTTTGAAACTTTTGAGAGCTAACAAACAGCGTACAAAATCCATAGAAATACGGGGGGGGGGGGGGGGAAAATTCAAACCAACCAACAAACAAAACCATAAAACCCAAAATAAATCATAGAATTGTAGAATCAGTCAGGGTTGGAAGGGACCACAAAGATCATCTAGTTCCAACCCCCTGCCATGGGCAGGGACACCCACACTAGATCAGGCTGGCCAGAGCCTCGTCCAGCCTGGTCTTAAACACCTCCAGGGACGGGGCCTCAACCACCTCCCTGGATAACCCATTCCAGAGTTTCACCACTCTCATGGTGAAGAACTTCCTCCTCACATCTAGCCTGAATCACCCCACCTCCAGCTTCATTCCATTCCCCCTAGTCCTATCACTACCTGATATCCTGAGAAGTCCCTCCCCAGCCTTCCTGTAGGCCCCCTTCAGATACTGGAAGGCCAACAAACCAACTAGCCCAAACCAACCAAAAAACCACAGACAAAACCCAAGCAACCAACCCAAACCAACCAACCAAAGCCAACTAAACAAAACCAACCAAACAAACCCCCCAAATTTACTAGTTGCTTCTTCAGAGAAACTTTTTCTTTAGAGCAAACCAAAGGGAGATTTTTGTTCGTTTGCTTGCCTTTGAGCTCAGAATGGAAGATTTTTGTAAAGAGGAAAATAAAAATGGGAAAAAAAATCAGGTGTTGGGTTTTTTTTTAATCATTAAAATGTCAAGATCCATAATATCTCCACACACACACACCACCCCCTATATTAATAGTAGTTGGAAAGACTGCTGCAGAGTTGCTCAGAGGAGCAGTAATTCAAATCCATTTCCATGGACTTTTCAGTTGCTCTCCTGTTGTGAAATAGTTGTCTTTTGGAGAAGCAGCAGGAAACCCAGCATGGAGTCTTCAGTCCCTCCATGGATCCTAAATATCAAAGATGGATAAGGAGACCTGGATCCACCAAGTCAGAATTTTTGTAAGGGATAGGAATATTTTGATATCAGACCATTAAAACTTGCCAGCAAAATATATTAAAATCTCCCTACACCCTATTAAGAAAAAAAATATTATTTTCTTTGAGGAGGTGAAGAAATCCACACTGCCACTGAAACTGAGACTGAACTGAAAACACAGTGTTTTTTGATGGTCAGTTTTGATGGAACATTCCCAGGCAGCCTGGGTTCTCATTTTTGTTCTGTGTGAACTACTTTCTAGCATGAAAGATGTGCAACACAGACACACAGTATCCCTGAGGCGACTAAAGCATTTGCTTAGATGGAAAAGTAATAGCAAGAAGATGTTTTAAGCTGAGATTCTTGCAACCAAATGAGTTATTCTGAATGCTTCAGTTACTGGACAACTGACCTGAAAGACCTTCCTCATTTTCACTAAGTGCTGAGTCTTGAGCTTTCACTCCCTAGGAACAGGTGCTTTTAAGAAAACTTGCCTTAAGGTCCTGAAGAAATCAAATAACAGCTTCTGACTTTCTGATTTACATTTAAACTGTTCATCTGGTCAACCTGCAGTGGAAATCAAAGTAAAAGATGAGCAACATATGATCCACCAGCCTGCAACAATTGCAGTGTTCTATACCACAGTCCCCCAGGAAACAGTGAGCATGTCTCTCTGGGTAGCCCCTTCTGGTCTGAAGGGACTTTACCCTCCATTTATCCTCCTGTTCTTGGTGGAGAATTGGGCTGAGGCTGATTTTGATTTGTGTACATATTTCCTTTGTACCTTTATATCCTTTTGACTTTTGGCTACTTTTGTAAACAGCATTTTTCATTTAACCTCCAATTCAGTTAGAGTGTTTTTATTTACTCCATTGGGGTAAAATACTTTTTGTGTCCTTTCACCCTGGGTAGCTCATGGCTCAAAAGAGGACACCTTTATATACTAGAATACACTAGAATTATATGCTGTAATTATATGCTACAGGTTATTAGTTTGTATTCTAAAAACCAAAGAGTAACAGGAAAGAAAGCAGGAAATATGTTACATTGCAAATCTCTTCCCTGCCCCATATGTCACAGTATTTTTACTCCTAATTAAACTATAGCAGGAGTTCTTTACAGTGCTTCTTTATCCATTCTCCACAAAGAGGCCTGGCCCTATCATTCTTCTGATGAGTTGCCACCAAATAAATTTGTTATGCCAAAAAGCAATCTGGAGAGAAGCTATTATCGTCTCCTCTACAAAATCAGTTTCTACTCTTATTAGCTTGCATTATAAGAGAAATTGAACTTATATAACAGAAACTGAGCTCAGGGAGGTACAGTGAAACATACACACTACCCATTTTTCAGCCTAACCGTAGGATGTTAAACTTTCTTTAGAGAGAGCAGAGCTAATAGTCCAAGATCTCGAGGTGCACACTCAGCATCTCAGTTAAAGACAGTGGAAGAAGTCATGCAGTTATGATAAAAAAGTTTTTACAAAAGCTGTGCTGAAGTCTGTTTCTCACCCAAATTTGGTAGCAAGAGCCAGCAGGCCTGCTGACTACCCCTGCACATAATTAGTGGTGTCTTTACAAGCTGTTTATTTACAAGAACATCTATAGCTCTTGCATGTGTAAATCTTGTCACACACAAATGGCAATTTGCATGATTTGGCTGCCCAGTGGTGAGCCTCCATGTGCATAAATATGCATTATGGCTGGGCTTCAGATTAGAGAAGTCTGATCCTGCAAGGTCCTACTGAGCTTTGCAAAACTGAAAAGCATTGTTACCCAGATGTTGCTTTGAAGTATTTTGACTGAAATTTTGCCTGTGGATTTACATGGGAATAAAGCAAGAGGAAAATTTGTCCTCTTGGAGTGCTCTTATTTGGGGCATTGATACCATTTCAGTCATATTACAAGAAGTTGATGTGATAATTTAGTCTGGAAATTTAGGAAGTGCAGTGAAATTCCAGCAGTGCATTTTGTAATGTCCACCCAACACCAGCAAGCATTGAGACTTGAAGGCAGATTTGAAGGCAGTTTGTAAAGCAATGCACCGGGGACAGATTCATTTCAATTAGGACAGAAAAATGTTTGATCACAGGTGTTTGAACATGAGCATTCACTTTCAAGTTTTTTCAGCCAGAGAGAAAAAAAGAGATGAGGAAGAGAACATGGATGGGGAAGTGGTTAGGAAGGGAAAAGACCATTTGGAGCCTTTTCTCCAGTTTGGGATTGAGATGCATTAGTGAAATAAAATAGATAGCAGCAGCAGCAGTCTTGAGAAAAAAAACATGCAACCCTCCCTCATGTCTCTTTTGTGGGACTTTGCTGGTTAACAAGAACGTCAATTTTACTGTTAATACTTTGTTCAAGTCTTGTGTTTTGAGCTGTGATTTACAACTACATTCCACAGGAGGGCCCTAGCAGTGTTCCACATTATCTACGGTTGTAGCCACTCACAGCCTGCACTCACTGGAGTGCTTGATGTTGGTTATGATAAGTATCAGGCCAGTAACCACGACATCTCTGTGTGCTGAAATCCTTACCCTCACCAGAATGACATTTAGAAAGGTGTAGCTTTGGGCTTGTAAGAAATACAATAAGAAAATGAATGCAGCTTTTGGAAAGAGCAATGCTGGAGAAACCTCTCTGGCTTCTTTTGGCAATACCACCGTTCCAATATGATTAATGACCACTCATCATATAGCAAGATATTGTGAGTTTTAACTCATTTTGAGCAATTGTTTTTACCTTATATGACCTCTAACGTCGAGCTTGTGCTAAAGGTTTTGACAGTAGTCAAGTCCTTTTTTCAGAGCCATACATGAACCCATCCTAATAACTGTTTGAGGAAGAACCAGCTCAAGATATCTGTTAGTAGACCACCATGCCAGGAGATAGCACAGAGGAGGGAGAGGACTGCCGAAGACTTTCTAAAATGTGACTGTACCCTATAGGATTGAGGCATATGCCTCTAGGCATTGTGGTCACATAACTCAGTATGGTCTTAACACTGCATGGAGCTATGAGAAAGTGTGGGGCCAGAATTAAAATCTGATACCTTTCAGGGTCTGTGATTGCTTTGTGTGTATCTTGGCTTGTAGATAAACTCCATACTCCTCCTACTCGAACTCCCATGGCATAAGTAAGCGCAAGGTCTTCTGGGGAAGCCTGTTTAGCTGTGGTGGTGTGGACAGATTGTTGTATCTCTGAGGTTGCCAAGGGACCACATCTCTCCTGGAGAACTTTAGGAAAATAAAAGGAAAAGCAGAGGGAAAGACATATACACACACACCCACACCCATGGACAGACACATGGAGAAGGCAGAGAGTCACATCTGTGACCTCAAACTTTCCCAAGAAATTTGAAGTAGCCCCAGTAGGAAAAGTTGTTAAACAGAAGATTTGGCAGAACAAAGGAGACAGAATGAAGGAATTCGCTATCTCAGATTACCATGGCATTGATCATAGCTCTGGCTGCTGCTGGCTAGATCTCATCATAAGCATGTGTGAAAGGCAGGACCATTGGTCATGGAGAAAGCCTCTGCACATAGGGTCTGCAGGACAGTGGAAGGTGGTGTTGCAGGAAGGCAGCAGCCAGTACTGGAGTTCTTCCTGAAACTGGTGTCTCATGAAGAGGGGACTGGATGTGGCACTTGGTGCCATGGTCTAGTCGTGAGGTTTGTGGTTACAGGTTGGACTTGATGATCTTCAAGGTCTCTTCCAACCTTGGTAATACTGTGAAACCCACCCTCTCCTTTGGATTTTGGGTTAGGATAGCCAAGGAGCACTCCAGTTTGACACTTCAGCCCCCAACACAATGCTCCAACCCCTCCTCTGACTTGTGGGTTCTCAAGTGCACACTGTCTTAGTGTTCAAAATCACCTTCATAAGAGGACACAGGTAGGAAATGGCCACTGAGGTAACAGCTCATGCAGTTGCAAGACTACATCATCAAAAGTAACCAAGCAGCAGTAAATCAGAATACTTCATCACAGTGAACCTGTCTCTCTCTAGGAAGTCCTCTGCATGATACTAACCTTGAAGCTGACATTAGATTTACAGCTCAGCTCCCCTGGGTAATGATGCTGATTACATCCATACTAAAAGAGCAAAGTAGGTTCATTTCCTTCCCCTTGTAGTGAGACTTCACTCATGTCTGTCACAAGGAAAGCCTATGACAAGTCCCTGAATTGCTTTAGACATTCAGCAGCTGCAGAGCTCTTTCTGAAGGATAGAAATCTCTCCACTGCTCCAGAGCAGTTGACAGCTGAAGAAAGATGGTCAGCTTAATTCTTTGTTGTAGCCATTCCATATACCAAGATAAGTGGAGTGATTAAACTGATTTATAATGCTTGGATATCCAACTGATTTTCTCCCCAAAATTGGATTTGCAGAGCAAGTAATCAATTGCTTAATGAAATGAAACAACTATTGTTCTATTGACAGTGATATTACTGAAATGTAATCAGCGAGATCCCAAACTGTCAGTTTAAGACATGTTTACCTTTCACACATGGCTTGAGTTAAAAATCCTGGGGCTCAGACTGAATTTGCTGGGACAAGTATTTAGTGTGGCACTCTCCTGGCTAAAAGGAGATAGCTACAGTGAGTGGGGTTGTCTACCTATGAGTTATACTAAGGGCTCACTTTCTAGTCAATGCAGACCTTATCTATCACTCCCTTAACTGTAAGATATGATAATCACACTGGAAATTACACATCTAAAATACATCAAGTGAATCACCTCTGAAAACATGTATTTCACCTCAGTTTGTCTAAAACTGTACTTTCCAGCTAAGGTCCCCTGAGAACTGAGAAAACCAGGCACCTGGCAAATCCACTTAAATGATTAGCAAAATCCTCAAGTACCTTATCCAGGCTGTTAGGCAAAGCCCCTTGCCCTGCTCTAAGCTCTTCTACTAATTGCTACACTAACAACTTGCACACTTAAATCAGAGGGTCAGTGGTCACCAGGTAGGCCCTGATGAAGGAAAAGGGCAGGGAGGAGGGCTTTACAGAGAGCTGTTAGTGGCTATCACTGAAGTATTTATTTTTAATGCCTTTTGATGACCAGGGGTAGAGAGGCTGTTGATAATTTTCAATGACACTAGAATTTGAATTAAAACTGGAAAGCTCTGGGTTTCTTGGTGTTTCAGCAGGCATTTGACCACCAGTGAAGCTGGGAACAAGTGCTGGTGCTAAATACAATTGACAAGGAGCATTCATAATCAGCGCAGCTCAGCTCAACCTTTAAAGGAGCATACCTGGAACAGGATTGCCTGAGGGAATGTTCAAGTACATTTACACCACAAATAAATCTCATGCAAGATCTCACCTTTTTGTGATGATCTTAAAGAGGCAGTGAGACACTACTCAAGGTGGTTCATGAACTATAACCACATTAGGACTCAGAGTGAGGGCTATGATACAGCCTTAGCACATGCCTCGAAGCTCTGAATGAACCAGCATACCCACCACCAGAAATGTATTATTTAGAATATATACTAAAAGAAGGCCAAACAGTAATCTCTGGTCTCTAGTTCCTGCAGTGGAGACTGTTTTGAGTGCACCCTGTTTGTCCCTGGCTCCTGTTAAAAACCAATATCCACACTACATAGGACCTGGCTCCGGGCTTATTGAAAGACTGTTCTTGAGGGAGCCTACAAGAGAGCCTTGCCTATGCATCCTCCAGGGCACTGTCTCTGGAGAGTACAGCCCTAGAATCATGGCCAATTTTGTGTTGGAGAGAGAGTTAGAGGCCCTTAGGGCCAGGTGATGGTCAAGTGAAGCAGAAAATCAGAATTCTGTTTCTTACACCCATTCATTGGACCTTATGTTTTTCTGTATGTGTGAACACCAAGAGACCATAGTTATAGTTTCCTTTCAGCATACCAATATAAACCTAATCTGAGAGGTTACTATACTGAGTAATTTCCGTGATTCACAGTGGAATACTCACTATTGCATGCATATGTTTAAGTATCTTGTCCCATTGTGTTTTTATGCCTTATTCTGAGGAAAATCAAATAAATAAATAGGTGTCTGATACAGCACAGGATATCAGTGCTAATTCACAGTACACTTCTCCTCATGTGCTTTGGCTCTGTTTGTTATAGGAAAGCCAGGCAGCTTTCTTTGGGAACAGCGATGCAGCCAACTCTTACCATATGCTGTGTGGGTTCCCACTTTCCGCTCCTCAAAGGAACTGACAGCCTGGCCCAGCCAGGAAAACAAAACAGTGTGCTTTGCACACACAGAAAGCTTTTGAAGGTTTTGTTCAGGATGAGAATGAAAAATGAGATCTTACAAAAGAAAGTTAAGCAAAGAAACCTCAAGATAGCTCAAAACCTGGGGCATTGGTGACCTATCTTCTCATTTGAGTCAAAACACCATTCTGCCTTGGTTTCTCCTCTGGCTGCAAAGGGGCTTTTGCTATTGGGACATGGATGCTCCAACCAAAGATTTAAGTTTTATCCCATTTGTCTGAGACAACTTTTCTATACTACAGGCATGGTTTTGACTAACCAGGCATGGTTTTGACTAATCATTTTCTGATGAAGAACTTTTTTTTTTCCCCATGGTGTTCCATGAGGCTGAACATTCTACGTTATGGTAGCTGCTTTGTCCACTCTCTTCTTTCCTTTCAAAAAAGTCATTGTCTCCCACTTAGAGATTCTCAGATCACCACAGACTTGATCCCACCACCCTTGAGCAAACAAACATCTGTGCAGTGATGCCAGTGGAGAGCTGAAAAGCTGTGCCTGTGAAATATCTGTATTCTTAAATGTGAGGTTTACTGGTCTGCGTTTCACATAAATTCTCTGTCTCTTTTAAATACGTTGTCTGCTCTCCCAGAGGGTATCATTTGGTTAGCTACTTAGCTGACATCAAAGATGTTGTACTGTAGTGTACAGTGCCAACACTTAACTGAATTCTTGACCTCCTGAAAAATGCATGTATAAGATAATGCACTGCTGAGTGCTGTTGACTCTTGGCTGCATGGGCTGTGGGTTCTCCATGCCAGAGCTGCAGGGCTGGATTAGCTCTAACTGTGGTGTTTGAGGAAGCACATGGAGATGCAGATGTATTATTTCCAGAGCCAGAAGTAGGGCTATTCATTTCTGGGCTGTACAAACCTGTATGAAAAATCTATCCAGAAAAGAAGTCATTCTATCTAGAGGTGGCAAAGCTACCCGTCCTGCATATTGGTTGGACCAAGGTCTGGATCCCCACCCTATGGTTTCACATTCAACTGGCTCAGATGGAGCTGGGATCATTAGTTCCAACCATGATGGATCAAGACAAATGATTCCTTCTAGTCCCTGATAGGAAACACAACCAGGATAACAAACCCTTTGCCAGAGTCACCTCCAAGATATCTCTGAAAGACACTGAGGCTATGAATGGTGTGAGGACAGACAGGTTGTCACCTAAAGACTGGTTGAAGTGCACTAACTTCTATGGCCATGGGCAGTGAGGGACAGAAGAGTGATTTTTTTCCAGGTGGTGCCATGCAGTCAGGATGTGGGGCAGAGACTGGGATAGTACTTCTGAATCCCTTGGCACAGGTATAACTCGAGCATGTTTACAGCAATGAGCCTGGATCCAAAACTGCTGGATTTGGATTAGAAAAGTCTTTCTGAATCCAAACAGGTTCTATCTGGTTAGCTTAGTTATGAGGCCAAATTTAAACGGGTCCCATGCAGTAACAGATCTTCACCCACATAGCAGCGGTGCTGAAGTGAATTGGCCTTGTTCGGTCTATGTCAAAATGTATGTATCTGCTTTACTTACGCAAAACACATTAAAGAGAATACTTTGAGTGACTTCTGTTTTGGACACAAGGCAAGAGTTAGGGAAAATAGATATCTATTTTTCTTATGAAGTTACAGCTGCGCTGCCTGAGATTTTTCATGCAATCATGAAGATGCATTAGAATCTGTTTTTTCCAAGCAGTTTTCCTACAGCTGAGACGAAGTTGATTTATGACCCATCCACTTCTGTGTGTTACAGTGGCAATATTGGGCAAGTTTCTTCAGTACATGTCCACTCTCAGACTTTCTTACTTGGAAAAAAATTATTTACTCTATACTCTTACCTGGAGTATGACCTGTACTCACACTATTCACCTTATATAGGTTAGAGGAGAAAGCTAAAGAAATATTTCTTAGGCAGTTTCCCACACTTGGGACTTAAAGTAATGTTGCCCACTTTCCTTACATTAAAAAAAATAAAGTCCTTCCTTTCAGGAGTGAAGGTCCAGAGTCCTCTCTTTTCCCTTTCCACAAATTAGAGGCACTCACCTAAAGAACCCTAAGCTATAAATCTGATAGGCCAACAATTCTGCAGAAAGGTTCTGCACCAGCTGTAGAAATTATTTGACTCCCAGCACATCTAAATGCCCTAATAAGATTAATACAGAACACGGTGCAGAGAGACCACAACACTCCTCCTTACATCCACGGAAGATAGTCCATTGATTTGGATGCTGCTTCCTTCCCATAGGCACAGGGACCATGTCTGCCCAGGCAGCATCACTCCCTGACCCCTGCCCATGTGCTTTGCCATGGCAGTGCTTCTCTGAGCAGGTGACAGGGAGTTTATCCTTCACAGAAGGATAACAGAGGAAAAGTGAAAGGATGCCATCCTTTCTCCTTCCCTCCTCCAATGAAGTTCATGATGATAAAGGGGAGAGCAATGGATTCCCCTTTTTCCTTCCCATGGGAAATTAATTCCTGGTCTCTGGAATCGTGGACACTTGAACCAGATATCACTTATATGTGGATCATCCCTTCAGTGGGACTGATAATAGGACTGAGCACTAGAGTTGTGGTTCCAATGTGGCCAATTTGAAATACAGTTGAAGACAAGAAGTGAAGCAACATGGCATAAATGGAAACTGCAGGACACAGAAATAAAATGTCCATAATTAGCAGTTTGAACCACTCAGAAAAGAGCTACAGGGACATTCTAGGCATGAAATATTTTATCCAGAGCAGAGGAAAGGAGTCATTTGTTTCACAGTGTGAATGAAGCTTGCCACTGAGGGAATCATATTTTGTTATTTTTTTCCTGCATTGTGTGTTTGCTACCCTCACTTTTGAGAGCTCACTGCTCTCTGTGTGGTACCTGAAACACCTTGCACAACTTTCAGATGCATTAATTGTGAAGTTGGTGAAAAAGAAATAGAAAAGAAGACAGTGACAGACAATATTTGCAAAAAATGCTAGTGGTTTGCAGAGAGGAATACAAGGAAAGTTGCAACAGACTCACTTCATTCACTTGATGCCTCATAATTATCAGAGCTCCACACTTAAGAGTAAGCAGGGAAAAGAGGAAGGAGCTCGAGATAAAAGCAGATGGAGAAGACTCAGCTGTTATTAATTTTAATGATTAAAAAGCATTAAGCTTCTTTGTTACTCTCGTAGTGATAGATGAAGAGTAAAAAACATGGAAACTGAGGATTTATCATCACGTATCTTCCTAACAAAAGACAGGTAAAATAGCAACTTCCTTAAGGAGACACGATGACAAAGGGTAACAGTGGGATAAGTGGTTTCCAAGGACACCATCTTTGGGAGGAGGCAGAATGTGCAGTGCTAACTTAGCAAACACATTGCTAAGAAGAATAGCAGCTCTTTCCACCTTCCCCTTGGGTCAGCAGCATTATGTGCATCTACTGACCTTGATGGACAGGTGGCCTCACTGGTGCTCAGGAAGCTGATCCCAGTGTGTTTCATGCCTCTGTCTCCCAGTACTGGTTACACTCCCAGGGGCCTGAAAACAGTCGGGTGGGAGGTGATCTATGGAGATTGGTAACCCTATGCTGCCCATGTCAAGAGGAGTGAGGTATTTCCACCAGTGGCTAAGTCAACTGCCCTTAGGGATCTTGGTTAATTATTTGGAATGGAAGGAAAAGTGAACCCATGCATCCTCTTGTTTCAACCTCTGATTGTACATGTGACATGGAAAAGACCTGATTCGACTATACATTTAAGCTAAAGTCCTTGCTTCTTGATTTAGCCCTTTGCAATTCAGCAGACAGACACATGTCTGCAATTCCTGCAGTCATGCTATGGCAGCTTGTGACTCAATATGGCTTATTCCTTTGCTGTTCAGATTCAGTAAATCATTATTGCCACTACAAAGAAGTTGGACGTACTGTTTTCAGTCCTACCTTTCCGGAAATTCAAAGTTTAGCCCCTCATCTTTTTCACCAGAGGAAGAATTTTAGTGAGCTGAATGAAGAGGAAGAGAACAATACTTGATGCTGCAAGTTTGTGGCCTACAAGTGATTTATTCAGGACTTCAGGAACAATATTGGAGAACCATATTGGTCCTGCTCAGATGCTTAAAGTCTACCTGCTAGGCTCCCTGTATAGACTCCACATGAGAAGCTAAATGAAAGCTTTTTGTCTTTGGTATGTAAGAAGTAAGACTACCTGATCCAACAGTCAGCAGCAACTTTAAGAAAGCATGTAGGAAGTCTTGAAAGGACTGAAAGGGGCTCAAGGGACTGTTAACATTAAAAAATCCTTCTGACTTCAAAGGAGGTAAGTACTGTGTAACTGGTTTTGTAATCTTACTAATTCCTGCTGCTTCATTGTTACACAGGTTTTATATTCAGAGTCCTCAGCACAGTGTGACCCTGTACCAGTGGAGACCTTCAGATGTTGCCTTATTGTAAAGGCTGCATACTAGATAACAAAAGTTTATTCCATAAGGCCTATCAAGCAGACCATGTATATATAATGAGACCACACAGTTTACCTAAGCTATTACCTACAGAGCTTCCACATCCAAAGATTTGCTTAGCAAAGGCACTATTTTTCAGATGATAATTTACTTGTTATGAAACATTTAACTGTTCATCTTAGTAGGGCATAACTATTTTAGGAGTAATTTTGTGGTTCAGCAGTGTTTGGCTGTACAAATCCTTCACTTGTAGTACATGGATTTTGCAGTGCAAAGGAAAATTACTAAATGGATCAGTGAACTGGTGAAAGTTCTGAGATCACAGAAGAGTATTTCTTGCCAGTTCTTCCCAGAAAAAAAATCATTGCCAGAGATCTCAAGTTTAGACTTTTTCTGGAAAAATAAAAAAATGAAGTCAGTTGTGAAATACTATTGAGATAGCTGGAATTCAGCTGTTAGAGCAGGCTCAGTCAAACTATACACCCTGTTTTGTTAGCTCTTAAAGGCAAAAGCAAATAATCCATGGGTGTAGAGTTAGGATTTGAAACAAGATTTGCAGATGAGAAAAGGTGCATGTGTCAAAGCAGCATAACTGTTTCAGGCACACCTTTTTCTCTCTGGGAAATCAAAAGGCATTCAACCCTTGGAATTCATTCCTGCATTGGTCAAGTCCTGAAAATAAAACACCTGCTCCACAGAGGAAAAGTAGGCCATCAACCTGCTCACCTCCATTTCTGCTCTCTGCTCCCCATTTTAATGGTCTCTGGCCCTCAAGCCGCAGAATTTTCATCCAGTGTTTCAGAGGCATCAGCTGGATCCATCTGAAGGACAGATTGCCTGTAAACTGAACCATCTTTTGGCTTTCCTGTTCATGTTCACGTGTTACCTTCTTGCTCACCTTAATGAAGTCACTGACTCTACATTGCCAAGGAAGGTCAGAGCAGAGGTTCTTTCCAACTTGGTATTCTATGATTCTATATGTGTGGATTTTTCTCTAACAATACTTTACACAGAGTAATGCCTGCTTTTCTGTCCATACACAATGGCCTGTGAGAGGAAACTGTTACTTCACTTGAGCAGAATCTCTGTGCACTGCCATACACCACCTCCTATGCAGGAGGACCAGGATGGAGCGGAGACTTGAGCACAGGCTGCAAAAGCAAAGGGGTGAACCACTCAACAATTTTGTATTGATGAAGAATTTCTCTCAGAGAAATCTGAAGTCAATGGATAGACTTGTATGTTCTGTTAACCTGTCTGGATTATACAGTCCTTGTAAAGTCATTGTGCTTAGAGAATTAATCAATCCTCTGTCTGAGGGACTGAGCACTCAATCCTTGATTAGCCTAAGGCATTTTATTCTTTTACTTTCTTCTGAAAAGGTAAAAAGCCAACATGCAGCTTAGAGAATGTTTAAATTGTTTAAATATAGCATAGTTAAAGGCAGATAAAATGCACACCATTTACAAGAAAAGAATAGAAACTTATAAAACAGAATGAATGCCAGTAGGGCTAGAGAACAAATAATTGCAAAAACTATTAAAAACCAAACAAACAGACAAAAAAAAAAAAACCAGCACTTTTTAGGCAACTGAGGTTGCACCCAAAAGAAAAATGATGAAATCATGTTCTATCAGTTTAAATACAGAAGCAGAATGCAACCCCAAACCCATGCTGAATAATAACTTCCTATTCTTTTTGTTTCAATCTTTGAATAGCCTTTCCAGATGCATCATTTGCAAAAAGCTCAGTGCCAAAAGATGATGAAGGCATAACAAGAGCTATTATCAAAAATAAGACCAAAGAAGACCACTGACCTAATGAAGTGTAACAAAAGGGACAGACTACATGATACTCATGAAAAAATAAAGGTACTGAATATAAAATAGGTGAGCTGCTAGGCAGTACCTAGTCTTTTGTTTAAAACTATCTTAATAGCAGAGGAGTAAATGGCCATATGATGGCCAAACGTGATGCCAATTTAGAAGATGATGGTAGAAGAATCTATGAATTTCAGCTTTTGGGAAGGATGACATTCCTACTGGGTAAATGGGTAGAAGTGGTAGTGTAGAATAAAACCAGCAGGGATATGGACAAACCCAGGGATATACTAGGAAAAGCTTTTGTAGAATAAAGATCATGGTGCACAAGCCTGTTAGGGTACTTTAAAGTAATTTTGTCTATGGACAAAGGATTCAAGTCAGGTGATGGATTTCCTTACATTTCATGAAGGCTTTTCAGAAACAATTTTACCAGAAATTCTTTTAAAAGTTAGTGGTTTGGAGGGTTTTTTTTTCATATGAATGAAAAGGTATTTGCATGTATGAATAGCTAGCTGAAAGGTGGGGATATTAGAATCATAGACTCATAGAATCAGTCAGGGTTGGAAGGGACCACAAAGATCATCTAGTTCCAACCCCTCTGCCATGGGCAGGGACATCTCACACTACATCAGGCTGGCCAGAGCCTCATCCAGCCTGGTCTTAAACACCTCCAGGGATGGAGCCTCAACCACCTCCCTGGACAACCCATTCCAGGGCTTCACCACTCTCATGGTGACAAACTTCTTCCCCATGTCCAGCCTGAATGTCCCCACCTCCAGCTTCATTCCATTCCCCCTAGTCCTATCACTACCTGATATCCTGAGAAGTCCCTCCCCAGCCTTCTTGTAGGCCCCCTTCAGATACTGGAAGGCCACCATAAGGTCACCTCGGAGCCTTCTCTTCTCCAGACTGAACAGCCCCAACTCCTTCAGTCTGTCCTCATAGGAGAGGTGCTCCAGCCTTCTGATCATCCTCATGACCCTTCTGGAGGTGTTTAGGAAGAGACTTGATAGGGTGCTTGCTTGCATGGTTTAGTTGATTAGATAAGAGTTGGATGATGGGTTGGACACGATGATCTTGAAGGTCTCTTCCAACCTGGTCTGGTCTGGTCTATTCTATTCTATTCTATTCTATTCTATTCTATTCTATTCTATTCTATTCTATTCTATTCTATTCTATTTGATTCAATTCAATTCGATTCTAATAAAAGGTCAGGAACAGGTATGGCTGTCACCAGGGCTGCCCTACAGATGATTCCAACACACACACTTTTAAAATTGTACATAAAGGATGTAGGGAAGAGTCTTATCAGTGAGGTAGAGGAATTGCTAGTATTTTATTATTCAGAGTAGTAAAAGGCACGTTAACTGCAAAGAATTGCAGAAAAATTGCAGTATTATGTGAATACATGATAAAATGGCAGATGAAATTGAACACCTAAGTGTGAAGCAATGCACTTGTTTGAAAAAAAAAGAAGTAGTACAATCTTGGCATACATTATGATGGGCTCTGACCTAGTTATTACCACTCAAGAAAAAAACAACAACTCTTTAGGTTAGAAAAGTCACTTTCATACAACTGGCAATAAAAGTTTAACGAAAAAAAAAAAGAAGCCAAAGAAGAGAAAATAGAAGAGAAAACACCATTAAACCATTATATGAATCCATTAAATGATCCCACATCTGAAGTAATGTTGGCAATTTTAATCCCTCCTCTTGAAAAGGATACAGACAATTGGAGAATGCTCAGAGGAGGATGCAAAGTATGACATTATTTCCATACAAGTGACTAGACAAAGTAGAACCACTGAGCAGACACACAAGTTGTGAATGTCATGGTGGAGGTGGTGAGGCGAAGAGGTCTGAGCTGCTCCTGGTAACACATCTTTGCTCTGCCTAGGACATGCCTGGGGATTTTTAACATCGAGGAGAATCAGGCCTTATGTATTCAAAATGAGCATGAAGTTGCTGCATGATTAACATAATCTAAATGGGGGTGCTGGTTGATGGGAGGCTGAACATGAGCCTGCAGTGTGCCCAGGCAGCCAAGAGGGCCAACCGCATCCTGGCCTGCATTAGGAATAGTGTGGCCAGCAGGAGCAGGGAGGTCATTGTGCCCCTGTACTCTGCTTTGGTTAGGCCGCACCTTGAGTACTGTGTCCAGTTCTGGGCCCCTCAGTTTAAGAGGGACATCGAGACACTTGAACGTGTCCAGAGAAGGGCAACAAGGCTGGTGAGAGGCCTTGAGCACAAGCCCTATAAGGAGAGGCTGAGGGAGCTGGGGCTGTTTAGCCTGGAGAAGAGGAGGCTCAGGGGCGACCTCATTGCTCTCTACAGCTACCTGAAAGGTATATCTTATCCTGGAGATACAATACAATACAATACAATACACCAGGTTGGAAGAGACCTTCAAGATCATCGCATCCAACCCATCAAACAATCCAACCCACCCAACAACTAGACCATACAGCCAAGCACCCCATCAAGTCTTCTCCTGAACACCTCCAGTGAAGGTGACTCCACCACCTCCACGGGTAGCCAATTGTAGCTGGTTGTACCCAGGAAGGGGTTGGCCTCTTCTCCCTAGCAACTAGCACCAGAACAAGGGGACACAGTCTCAAGCTGCAGCAGGGGAAGTTTAGGCTCGAGGTGAGGAGAAAGTTCTTCACTGAGAGAGTGATTCGTCATTGGAATGGGCTGCTCGGGGAGGTGGTTGAGTCGCCGTCCCTGGAGGCGTTCAAGAGGGGACTGGACGTGGCACTTGGTGCCATGGTCTAGTCGTGAGGTTTGTGGTTACAGGTTGGACTCGATGATCTTCGAGGTCTCTTCCAACCTTGGTAATACTGTAATACTGGTAATACTGTAAGTCCAGGGGGAACTTCAGCTTCCTTTATAGCTGACTTTTGAATACAAATACTTTAAAAAGCAGTAATGTGTCTGTATAGCACGCAGTCGATGTACAGCCTAAGCAGGAAACATCTTGGGGGGTTAAAAAATAATCTCCTCTGTTTCAATTTTCTCTGCAGCCTTCAGAAGATGTATGCACCCAACCTCAGAGACAGTGCTGGAGATGATACTAGCCCTGCTGAAGGATGCTCTGGTGAAGCAGCCACCGCAAACGTGTATTACCATAGCAAGTAAAACACAGCGATAGAGCAAGGTGGAAAGTGACACACTCAGCATTACCATATGCATTTACCCAGGCTAGAGCTCAGTGTAAGTAATAAATAAGGAATGACTCTTACTGTATCCCATGGAAGGAGCAGCAGTTACAGCATCATCTTAAGAGGTTATAGTGTCTAGAAGGCCAAGGAAAATTTCTGCTATAAAACTTCTGCCATGATGTAAGGATGTGCTTGCCTCTGTCTTAGCTTTTACAAACATTTGTATCGCCCATAAAGCCTTTTTAACAGTATTTCTTTACAATAACTCATCTGAGCTTACATGCAAGGGCAAAATGCACAGAAAGCAAATCAACACCAATGCTCTCCCATGGAAAGCTGTTCCTCAGCAACTGTTCTGTTTGGGTTTTGTGTATGGAGAATTGAGGTGAACATGATGCACCTGGGATGCCAAGAAATATGATAGAGAGACCACAGAGAAAGCTGATTGCGGGACTGAACACATGACATATTGGTGGGACCATGAAGAAAGGGATTTGCACCACTTGCAGAAAAGAAATAATCAGAAGAAGACCTATTTAAAAAGCAGAGGGAAAAGAAAGATTCATACAAGGATTGTTAGAAAAGAGTTGTTACTGTAGGAGATTGTAGGTCATAAAGTGTTGGAAAAGACTGAGAAATGACATCAGAAGAAGCAGAAGAACCTGCTTTAGCAGGAGGGTTGGACTAGATATTCTCCAGAGGTCACTTCAAACCCCTACTATTCTTTGATTCTGTAAGCATCAGGGAGGATAGCACTGGAGAAATGATCTGAAGACAAAGAGCAAGCAAGAGACCTCAAAGTCAAAGTGTGAAAAACAAAGGAGAATGAGGGAAGAAAAGACAAGATCACAATGAAAGACCGAGGAGACTGCCGTTGTTCACCACTTTGTCATGGTTTGCCAGTGTGGGTGTCAGTCTGGAAGCTGAAATCATAGCTGAAGGAACACAGGGCAAATGCTTGCAGGAAATTTTTCCAGTGTCCCTGAGCCTTTGCTGGGTCCATTAACCATGCTCTGGCACAGGTTAATCAAAGGTGGAATGTAAAATGAAGATTTGGGAAGAGACTGAGCATGTGAGAGGAAAGCAAATGGAAGAGAGAAGAGCACAAAGCATCAAGGACAGAGAGAAGATCAGAGAGGAGAAGACCTGATCACTGAGCCAACACTTCAACCTCCACAGTAGAAAAGTGTCTGAAGAAATTCGTTACTCATGGCATGGAAAGTAACTGAGAGGGAATCATCATAAATGATGAAGCACATCCCCCTCCCCATGATCACATTGCCAGCTGAATCACTCAACTTCTTCTTTAATCTGTTGTTGAAAAATTGCAGGGAAAAGTACAGTTTTTTTTTCTCCTTTTGTGAGAAGCTATTTTTCTGAACAAGCAAGAAAATCACAAACAAACATCCCAGAAGAGAGTTCTTACCCACAACTCATTGCAGGTTAGTTGTACATCATTTTACATTAAGCATTGGACATACTGTAGAGGGACTGATTTGTTGCCACATTACATTTCCTAGTGGAATGATGTTTCTACACTGATTCCTTTCTCTTGACAGTTCTAGTAATGCTCTGGATGTGATGAGTAATGACTTGTAAATTCTGCTTAAGAAAAAAAAAAAGAAGAAAAAAAAAAGCAAAAAAAGAAAGAAAGAAATTAGAATAGAAAAATTGAGGATTTAACTTTCCATCTATTCCCCTCCTGCCTGAACTACCCCCATCAGCCTCTTCACTCTATTTGTACACCTTGTTCCCAGGCCTTGCCAACCCCAAGTTTTCACAGCTACTTGTTATATGCTATTAAATTAAAAGCTGATTTACCTGAGATCAGCAGTGGCTTTCCCTCTGCCTTTATAGCTCCTAAAATAATGAGACACAACCTTGAGTAAAGCTTTAAGAATGCAATGTGGTGCAAAGTCATATCAGTAGCAGCAATATCACGTGTTCAGTCTCCCTCTTGAGAAATTATTTAGTGTGGGGAGCAAACAAAAAGACAGGAAGAATGTCTTTAAAGCCAGAAGGGACCTTCTGCAAACAACTTGTTAGACTGCTGTGTAACCTGTGTCCAGGGTACAGCTTTGTATTAGTTCATGCTTCAGGTGCAATGGTTGTTAGTTGGATTAGAGCTATTATGGGTGGGGGAGGATTTTCTTTTTGGTTAAATCACAGAAGCACAGAATATATTTGATTTGAAGAGAGCTTCAAGACCATTCAGTCCAACCTTTGGAGGCTGCATCTTAGTGGTGGAACATCCACCATATGTCTCAGCAAGAATAGGCACAGTCAAAACCCTCTGTAACCCAGAAAGACAGAAGCACAACAATTGAGGAACAGCAACAAAACTGCTACCTAAGTCAACTGATTTCCAACTAGTACTTTTGCAAGGCTTCATACTCATGCACAGGCAGTGTTAGGTGATTGCGAGTGCAAATTACAGAGGTCATCGAAACAGACATCAGTGAAAACAGTGAAAATCAATTTTCAGCTCACACTGATGGGTATGTGTTTGGTCAAGAAGCATCACACATGTAAAATGTCACATGGCTATCTGGACTTCCTCAGGGCCTGCAGTAGATGCTCATGTGCTTCTCCTGACTTCTGCTGTCCCTGTGTAACACAAGATCACACACTCAGGACAAGGACCTGTGGTTACAGATGCACACAGAGCTATGGATGGTGCACACAAGCACTGCTGTTGTACATTATGCATCTTGCTTCTATTTCAGGTAAAACTGCATGCTGGCAATTTTTCTGACAAATATGCAGCAAGTAATGAATGGACATAAACAGAATGAGATTTGAAAAGAAAAGCTGGATGATCCACAGGTCATATAGCCAGTAGTATAAATAACAGATGGGCAAAGATAATCTTGGATTGGAGACTGAACAGTGAAAATGCGATGGGGTGACTTAAAATGAACTTGCAATATGAAACAGTCCTCTCCAGAGCAAGGCTCAGATTCTCAGGAGCTCTGACACAGACCCCTTGTACTCTAGCAAGGATTTAGAGTCAGGAGCTGTAGGATCTAGCTCTTTCTGAATTGTAGCAGGAAATTAAAGCAAACCAAGACAAATAGGCCTTTTAAATCCTGAGAAATACCTGGGTATTCCATTTATAGAAATAATTGTGGTATTAATGCTTAAAATACAGTGACAGCCAACCATTGAATCTGCTACAAACAGGAACAGAATTATTCCAGGGCTACTGAAGTCAGTGGTGATCTAAATAAGCATGAAATGAGGATCTGAATGAATGTAGTGTGGCTTTCCTTTTCTTTAGAGCTACAACTGGGATATTCACATCACAAATATAGAAAGCCACCACTGTTTCTGGAAACAAGCCACATTATCAAACATAGAGAACCTCCTAGAAAGAGGCTATTTGCAGCAGGCAAGAAGGAAGCAAAGTGAAGAGCCAGGGGCAGTGTGAATGGCTGTTTCTTGCCTTTGTTGGAAGCTGTGTGCTTGCTTTGCTGCTTTTTTCCCCTTACGCTGTGTAAAACACTCCCTGGAGGAAGTAGGATTTACTCAGCTAGCTGAAGGCTCTCTGCTATTCAAGCTGCCTAATTACAAATTACGTCACATCAACTCATCTGAAGCCCCGTGTGGAGGGATTAGAGGCCATTAGGGAGTCAGATGAGACTGCTAAATCTCAATTCACTTTGAACATTTCACAGATAGCTACTAATCACAGGCACTCTGTTCTGAGCGAGACATGAAGCAGGGTCATGTCTTATCTGGTAAATCAGAGCACTCACTGCCGTTATTCTCTGGGTAAACACAGGACGTGTGGGTGAAGGCAGGTGACTTGGGCTTCATACACGTGCAGCTAGCAGATATTTTTAAATTAGAATGAGTGCATGGTGAGCAAAAACTGTTTAGTAAGTTGGCAACTGATAGTGATTTACAGGAGTTATAGGGTGTTTGCAGGGTGGCAATGTAAGTCAGGTTCTTTGAATTTCATTCATTTAAATTCCCTTTTCAAACAAGTGAAGTGAGGCTTGTTGCCTGGAATTTTAATGGTGAAGCAAATAATTCAGTGTTGATCTTATTTATTTGCTGCAGGTATGAATTTGCTGGCTCTTGAGGATGTGGCACTGAAGAATGGCAGTGACTTTTACAGTGATCCTGTAAAAGTTCCCCAGAAAGGCACAAATTCTCTTCTTGATTACACTGAAGCAGTGTCACCCAAAGAGAACCACAAAAGACTTTTCCTGGAATATTACTTACAGGCTTCTGAAGCCTCTGCAGCTTGTCTGAAGTCTGCTTTGCTACCTCCCCAAGTCTCCCAGGAAATGAGAACAAGATGAAAAGAAAATTTCTGACCTAAGAAGCCTTCTCAGATTTGAAATTTAATCTGGTATTATGATGAAAACACAAGCTCAGGGTTATTTGTTTGTGCTTTGTGGGCTTTCCCCTTCCCCCTGCCCCCCAGCACAGAATAGTTTGACATAATGTCCTTGTTCTTACTGAAATATCTTTTCCTGACAAGATCAAGCAATTTTCTTTAGTCAGTGGTTGGGTTTATTTGGTGATTTTAAGCATGTTGCATTACATATTAAATGAATTAATCAAATCACAGACCAGTGTGAAGCCTTTGAGTCTATAGAAGAAATATCACTGAATACTGGTTAAGGTGATACAACCTCAAGTGAAGTTTTTAACAATCCAAAGTGACAATACAAGTTTCATATCATCTCCAAATTCTTGACTGTCAAATGAGTTTCTGTCCAGCTCCAAACTGGCTTTTTTTTTTTTTTTGGCCTTACTTGGGTGATATTTGATGGGTTTTAAGCTCTATCTGCAGATCTAGTGGGAAAAACTGAATTATTCTGCAGATTTCCAAAGGCACCACCTCTGCTCATGAAACTTGTGCACTGAGAATGAATACAGTGAGCCGGTGTGGTGCCAAGAGATGTGACCTGTGCACAACACAGGTCAGATTTACTCACTAACTCAATGTGTGAGTGGTGTCTGAGCTAGAAATCTGATTTTCTTGGAGTCTCTGAAAAAGCTGTTTGTATTCTTCATTGACAGACCAGCCCAGACAGTGTTAGGTACACTGAATGCTGGACAGTATGACTGTCACCTTGCTGTTGAGCAGTGGCAGGTGGCTGGCCTATCAGGCGTCTGCATGGCATATTTCTCCTTCTGTAGAAGCTCATGCAGTGGTACTCCATAACTGTCTTGCTTAATGCTTGCCCAGACACATAGTCAAATCTCCATCCTTGGAGGTGTGCAAAACTCAGCTGAGTAAGCAGATATGATCTGGCCCTGATCTGCGATGAAGTCTGGACCAGAGAGTTCCAGAGGTCCCTTCCAGGATAAATTATTCTGTGGTTCTCTTGGCACTTTGCAGGCTTCTGGCTTGCCTTGCAACCTCAGGCTTTGGTATTTGCAAAAAGAAGCAGCCTCCATTCAAAGGGAGATTTAATTAATTTTGCCTGCTTTTACTAAACATTCAAACATTAAAGAGACTCCTCACAGAAGCATTTTGGTTTGGGCCAAGTACAAGATTTTGTCCAATGTAATATGAATTATTTGTTACTTTCCTATTTGCTGCAGTTTTAACTTTCAGCTGAGATAAATGCTTTCCTCTTTCCCATTGCTCCCTGCCTTGTTTTTCATTTTGGCTAATGAACTGAAAAAAACCCCAGATCTTTGCATAGCTATGCTAACAAACATCTGTCCGTCCACAAAATACTCCAAACAGAGATTTATTTCTGGAAAGTCATGCAGTTCTTTCCAGAAGCTTGCCTAACTAACCCAACACCCCAGAGAACATATTCACAGCCTAGGCATCAACTGAGGACCTGATACAGCCCCTCTGTTCATTTTGGGGACTGACTGATGGACTTGTGAGTGAAGAGAATCTTCCTGATCTGCTAGTGGTATTTCTGTGATCATCAAGATCATTTATGACTCAGTGCAATCTTCTTTGGTGTTTTTTTAGGCATTTGATCACTACCTCCCTGCAGGTTGAAGCCAGACTCCCCTCGGTTTTAGCAGTGTGGCTTCACAAGCACAAGCAGATCAGAGCAAGCAATACAACAGCAGTGTTTCTGCAGCAAGCCCAAGGATTTTTAAAGCTGTCATGAACTGAGAGGAAAGCCTGACAGGTTTCAAAGATCCATTTGCCAATTGTACCCTTTTATCTTGGTGTGGAGATAGGGAAGGAAGTTAGTGATGTGAGGACTCAGGAAGATCTTTATGCTGGTGGGTTTCCTCCATCTTCTAAAATGAGTGTAAGCAAAGTGGTGATGTAATTTACCTCGAGTGACACGATTCCTGCAACAGAAGACAGATTTTGCAAGGGAGAGTATACTTGGATGTTTGGACAAGAACTCCCCATCTCTGAGAACTGCAGACATCTTCAAAACACTCTGTTCAGCTGCTAGCCAGAGGTACAGAAGAGCTGTACTGTTTAGAGTTATGACTTAAGGAGGTATTTTGCAGTCATGATTGTTTTTTGTTTGTATGTTTGTGCCTGTTTTACATATTAATAGCATTTCTTCCCCTTATGTCAGGAGAGAAAGAGCAAGCCAAACTGGGGAATATGGTTAAATACTGCCCAGGAAGTTCTGCATTAAAGGAAAATTTTCCAAGGAATGAATCGTCTCTATCATCTTCAGGTCTGGGTTGATATGGTATGAAGCCTCTGAGGAGCCTGGCTGGGTACATTTAGGTCTTGAGGCCTTCATTCAGCAAAGTACTTTATCATGTGTCTTAATATGTCACTGAGCATGCCTTCTGGACCTCATCAAGAGCCCTCATCTCTCTGACCTTCTTCTTGAACATCATTAGGTTTATCTGCATTAAGGACCTTAATTACAAAAGGACTTCATGTGAAAGGTCTATAGCAAAGTGCAAGGGTGAAATCAGCTCCTGAAATAAGGTGTGACAGACCTTAGCTTTAGATATCTGAATTTGGAGGTCTTGTCCAGAAGTGTGCCATGGGACTGTATAAGTGTCTTGCCAAATGCTTGTTCTGAACAACCTTTCTCAACATGCTTTGAGGACCCTATCTTGAAGAGTTCACAGCCATCCTAGTAGGACATTGTTCATCACAATCAGGTTCAATGGAGAAAGGAGCACTTACAGTACTGTGGAGAAACTCACCAATGAATGGAGGAATAATAAACTCCTTGTGTTAATGCAAGGGCCTCTTTTAGCTGCTGTACTCATAAGTAGTGAGGAGGAAAATCAGACACTGAGAGGCCAAGGTAGAGGACTCCTGGGACTGGAAGGTCTGGTGGCTTTCATAAACCAGCAGATCTCTCACCAGGCAGTATTGCCTTGGCATGGATGTGAGTCAGGACCACAGTGTGGGGTCTGTAAACTGACTGAGATCTCCCAGTTATAAGAGTGTCCACGTGATGAGCTTGTGTTTTCATAAAATGAGGCCAGATGAATTGCAAAAAGGCAGCACAACTGACACTGCACAAACAAGGCTTCTGTACAGAGTTACAATAGCATCATTTTACATTTTTCATCTTACTTAATTGTAATAGATCTAAACCTAATGAGCCTTAACTCTAAACTCCATTTAAGACAATGGTTAATTGCTTCATTTTAATAAATGTTGGCAGAATGGTGAGTATAACAATGACTGAATGCTCGATTACTACCTAAGCTAGAAAATGAAGACATACAGTATTAATGATATACACAATCTGAAAAGCAATTAAGATCCTGAAGGTAAAATTGGCAACTCACTTAAAAACAGGGTAATAAATTCATTTCTCATCAAACATAAAGCAAAAAGAGGTTTCAGAAGCAAGAAAGCTCGTTGCCTGGAATTTTGGGTTGATTCATTTCTCATTCCCCTCCTCTCTATCTGCGAGGTGATCAAAACCAGTCAACAAAAGTGTCATGGGAACACAAGAGAGGTGAACAGATTGTGGTGTACAGGATGGATGTATTAAATGCATTAGTGAGATCAACTTCACAGCAGCACCAGTACAGGAAAGGGGCACATGGTAGATCTGGAAATTGAGGGTCAAAAAGCCCATGGGAAAGCTTTGACCAGATGTAACCATTGCTGCATGTATGTTCTATTCCTCAGAAATACAGTGGTGTATTTGTAAACAGTATCACAGTATCACAGTATCACTAAGGTTGGAAGAGACCTCAAAGATCATCGAGTCCAACCTGTCACTACAGACCCCATTACTAGACCATGGCACCAAGTGCCACGTCCAATCCCCTCTGATTCCACCACCTCCCCGGGCAGCCCATACCAATGGTGAATGACTCTCTCAGTGGAGAACTTTCTCCTCACCTCGAGCCTATACCTCCCCTGGTGCAGCTTGAGACTGTGTCCCCTTGTTCTGGTGCTGGTTGCTAGAGAGAAGAGACCAACCCCTTCCTGGCTACAACTACCTGAAAGGTAGTTGTAGATAACAATGAGGTCACCCCTGAGCCTCCTCTTCTCCAGGCTAAACAATCCCAGCTCCTTCAGCCTCTCCTCAAAGGGCTTGTGCTCAAGGCCTCTCACCAGCCTTGTTGCCCTTCTCTGGACACATTCAAGTGTCTCGATGTCCTTCTTAAACTGAGGGGTCCAGAACTGGACACAGTAACCCACAAGACCACAGTAAATCCACAAAACTGGCATGTAAGAATGCTGTTTCTACACCACCCACCCAAGTCACTGTAAATGCCTTGATTTCTTCGTTTGCACTTCCCTATTGACATTGGAAGCCCTCTAGGGCAGAGCACATCTTTCTGTAAATGGTGTGTAGCAGTAGGCACTGTGTCCTCAGTTCTCAGAGCATTTCTGGCATCTCCACGACTGCACCAAGGACTCCTCATAGAGGGCAAGCTTCCCTAACATACTTTCTGAATATTTCACTGCCATTTGTATGGCAGGAGGGCACAAGAAGGAGGGCATTTGGGTAGAAGTTGTTGGAGGTTTCTGTATTTCTTCTCTCTTTCATCTCTCTGTGTATATTTTTTTTTCAGAGCAATATTATCAATCCAGTGTGGGAATAATGCTGCGTGGGGCATTTTTTCATCAGGCACTGAAGAACAAGTCTGCTTTTTATTAAATTTCTTCAACCTTCAGATCTTCAAGATGCCTAATACTAGGCTTTGTCTCTGTTTTTCCCCATTAAGAGATTCTTTCAAAAGCATAATGACCATTAGTGTAGATAGCCTTTAACTAATACATGGTACAGAAGCACTCGACTACCTCTCCTTTTGATTTACAAATTAGTATATTCCCCAGCAGTACAGACAAGTCCTGTTTGCATTCATTAGTGAAGCTGCTGTCTGAACTCTGGACATCTTCTGATCCATTTTCTCTTTCTTTGACAAATCTCTTTTGTTGGCAGGTTGCAGCAGTGTGTTTCCATTTTCACAATTGCTTTTTTGGTTCTTATTCCATGACTGATTGTTCTCTGTTTATCTATATCTAATCACATTCATTATTTGATATTACTTCAGAGTCCAGTTTCAAAGCCCATTATAATCTGTTGGTCTTTAGCATAATTTACAAACAGGGAAAACCTTGATTTCAATGTCATTACACCCAGTGTTAATATAAACAATAACAAAGCCCACATCTCACAGCTGCCTTCTGCAATCTCTCATAGTCATTAAATTATTCTTTTTTTGAAGAGATGGCTTCTAGAATTAGCCTAATTTTAAGCACTGCACTCATATCTCATGGCTCTATAACTCTGCCTCTTAGTTGTTATTTTAATTGGAAACCAAGGAATTGGGTTAAAAGCTTTATGAATATCCTACCCGGTGTAGCCATCAGTTTCATTATAGAAGCTTTACACTGACAGTAAAACTCTACATATTGTAACAAGCTACTGAAGCATAACCCTCTCTTTATGAAATTACATGGGTTTTCCAAAGTAGAGCCTGTATCACATGCTTTGTGTCCTTTGGAAACAGATCACTCCTTTAAACCAGTTCCATTCACAGGAGATAGGGCACTGTCAGGTGGCATAAAGCTTTGGGGATTTTGTTCAGGATCAGAGGTGCAGCCTAAGCAGAGCATTACAGTCCTGGAGATGGCTGCTGTTGCTATCTTTTTTTATTAGCATGGCTGCTCAGCGGAACAGCTTTTCTGAATGTTTGCAAGATGAGACAGTTTCCACTGCTTTTTGTTCTCTGTTTTCTGAATCTCATCAGTGGGGGCTTGCCTACCGTTGCTGGAACAGGATGACCTCCTGAATTAATCCTTGAAACATTCCTTATTCAGCTGACTATGATACCTGTAGAGCAAGGTGGGCTTTGTGTGCTTTGACTTTTCCATGACCTTTTGACTCGGGGCCTCAGTCAAAGTATCATAGCTACTCATGTGATGGAAAGCAACCTCCTTTTTGCTTCTTGCCTTGTGAGCAGACACACACATGCATAACACACATACTTGCACACATTGTGAGTAGGGTATGATTACTAAGTCCCTATTTAATGACCTGCTTTCAGCTGTTTATAATTTTGTCAAATCTCTATTAATGGGCTGCCCAGGGAGGTGGTGGAGTCACCATCCCTGGAGGTGTTCAAGAGGGGATTGGACATGGCACTTGGTGCCATGGTTTAGTCATGAGGTCTGTGGTGACAGGTTGGACTTGATCTTTGAGGTCTCTTCCAACCTTGGTGATTCTGTGATTCTGTGAGAAATTCTCAGCAGTGGCACCACAGATGTTTTTTTTGAGGGGAGGGGAGAGAAAAACACGCTGCACTGCTCATGCCAGGCAACACTTCAGAATTTTCTTAGTAGCTTTAGGACACTTTCCCCCAATAGAAACCATGGAAGAAGTGTTACCTTTATGCCAAGGATAATTGTGCCAATCCCTAGTAAATCTGTTGAGATGAAGTTTTTGGAAGTTATCTTTTTCTAGACCACCTTCTGAAAGCTTGACAGCAAACATCTTCCAGTCTCCATTTTTCACTGAGCCTGGTAGCTCTTACTCCTCCTGAACTGCACTTGCATGGAGACAGTGACTCCATTTACTCTTCCCAGCTCCTGTGTAAACTCAGATGTTCTTGCAACATGTCATATAGCATCAGGGAGAGGGTAGGCATGGAAGCAAGTGTTTCTGTCTCTGTCTTCTTTGCACCCAGTACACATGTAGTATGGATGCAAGGAGGAGAACTGCTGGCCTAGGCAGAGAGTCAGGTGAAAGAGGTAATTACTTTAGGTAGACATAAGGGAAGAAAATTAGAAAAAATGCTTGGACAAAAAGATGAGTGCTGGGAGGTAGGAGTCAAGGAAAGGGGAGTAAAATTGGAACCAAGAAGGAGAGAAACACCTGGTGCATTGTTGCTACAAAATGGGTAGAAATAGCTCTGACCACCATAGGTAGAAAAGAGTTTCAGACCTTCATCAGACTTTCCTGCCACCAATGGAAAAGTGTGAAACCCTCTGGCCAGGTATGTACCCTACTTTGCAGTACCAGTCTGCACTGGAGACAGTGACAGTGACCTATTACTGCTCTCCTTTTTTGGTCCAAATGACCATGGCCACACCTCCACTCTGCTGGTTTTGGCAGATGGAGTAACCTATATGACACTACATGCTGAAATTTATCCCTTGTAGTGGAAAGGTTGTGTTCAAGTTTTTAAATGACAGAAAATTCTTCATGTGAAAAAAGCCTTTTCAGTAGAAGATCCCTAGAGACTGCAAAAGCAAGCAGTCAGAAGTCAGGAGAAGTAGATCAACAGCAAAAATCTCTCATGGCTGTAAACACCTACTGAGCGACATGTAGAAGCTTCAAATCCCTCAATAGTTATTATTTCTGATGCCTTTTTGATAAAAAATCCCCCCAAAAAGAGTGAAAAATAATTTCTGTCACCAGTCATGCACCACATTTTCTCCCTTTGTGTCTGCAGATGTATACAGCACATGGATCAATACAGAATTTGAGACTTTATTTTTCTCTCTTAAATAGATGGGTGGAAGTTTTTCGCATACAGAGCAGTGAGTAAACTTTGGCCAGCTTTATCTGGAGATAACACTAACCCTATCAATCTTATTAGCTGCTTTATTGTCTTTGAAGATGAGGATTGATTCTTCAACACCCAGAGCTTACACACTTGGAGGAAAAGGTGAAATAACAGAACAGAAGCTGTCAACCTGGAAAAACTTCACAGTTTACAACTCTTTAACGATCCACATTTAAGACATATTCTGCCTCCCTTGATGCTGATTTTCTCATACTGATTAGTCCCTGCAGAGTTCAGTTTTACAAAGTCTGTTTCACAGATGTAAATGGCTAGATGGCTTCCCCAAAGCTATACTGAGACACCAACTCGCTCAGTTCCTGCTCTGAGGAAAGCAATGGTCTAAAGTGATATATGGGAGTCATTCAAACCAGAGAGTACAAAAAGGTGGAAGAGACAGGTGTCACTTTGCCTGTCTCTTAAGTAGCTGAGCCAGTCAGACTGCAAGTTGTGCCTTCTCTCAAGCTAAGTCCTAGAAAATACTTCTTTTCAGGGGTTTTGATAACTTTCCAAAGAAAGCTGCTGGAGTCAGCAACTGGTCTTAGAGAGGAACATTTTAAAGGACAGCAGTAAACCTGACTTTTGAAAGGGCTGAGAATTAATAAGAATCAACTTCTCAAAAACTCATGGTATTTCATATGCCTGGCAAAACAACTAGGAATGCCAAATACATGACTTAAGCCAGGCTAACCTAGCTCATAAACAAATAGATAATTCTAAGGAAATAATCATAAACCTGTCTTTGGACACACATCACTTTTGAACTTTGCTTCAACCACAGCAGAAGACAAGATTATGGATGTGCCTAGGAATAAAAAAAGACATTTACTTCCATGTAAATAGATATTTCTTATTTTCAATATTTAAACAAACAGTTCAAGAGAGATGGAGGCAATTTTCTTTCTAAAGGACATAGTTAAGAAACACAGACCCCAGGTTATGAGTTCTCCACCCTTTGCAATGAAAAAGATGATTTATCATGCAAGCAGTCTGAAATACACACTTCTGAAGGATATGTCCTGCCATGTATTTTGGACAGTAGAAAGAATGGTTTTGTGGGTAGCAATGAGACAGAAATGAAGAGCAAAGGTAGTTACAGTTAATTCCCTTGCTATTGTAAGAGTTTCTGATGGCACTGGAAAGCGATATGGCCCTTAGTTCCCGTCTCAGTTTCCTCGGAAGACCACCATTCATCAGTACTTGTAGAGCAGTTCAGACAATTAGAGGGTGAGGGCAAAAATATCTCCTGGCTGGGCTCAGTAGAATTTCTGAGTCCACTGAATTACAGGAGAACTTGTGTTCATACTGAGGACCAAACCAGTGTAGTCTCAGAGACTTTTTTTCATGCATTTTTCACTTTTCTAGTTAACTAAGGCTGTGATTCATCTCACCTACCTTACAAACCAAGCTAATCACTCTTCATGATCACTGGTGAGACCATAGGCACTTTTAAGGCATGATTTGTCATCCTTGTTCACAATCTCTGCTTCAGCTGCTCAACTGTTCCTTACCCTCTGTGCCCTGCATCATCTTGCCCAGCTATGGATGTCTTCACTATGGATGATTTTCAACCTTGTTGCCTGATTTCAGAAGAGCTAAATATATGACTTGTTTAAATGGCAGAGGCCTGTGAAGCTGAGTGTTTGGGTGTTGTTGGGGGTTTAGCCTACTTGTGGCATTAACTTTTTCAAACCTGTGTCTTGACATGATCATGAGATTGTGAGAGCTCATGAAAAATGTCACCTCAGTACTTTCAGGACACTTTTCCTGAAGCAGATATTCCAGGTAAGAACATCCATTGAAACATTCCCTGTAAAATGAATGGGAAAGACTCTGCCCTCGAAGCCTTACCTTGTCAAATCCACCCCTCAATGTTCTCTTAGAAATTAACGTTCATCTCCCCAGTGAGGCTGAGAACCAAATTTAGCTGGGGTTTTGAGTCTCTCTTAGCCATTTCAGCATCAAAGATGACGTCTGCAAAAGGCTGTCAGAAAGCTGAAAGCAGTTAGGGATGAATGAGTCTTGTTTGGAGCAGCTGTGTTAATCCTATTACAAAATTACTCATTCTCTCCAAAGCAGACATCTTGTTATGCCCCCATGGAAGTCAACAGAAATTTTAAGATACACTTCAACAGGGCCAGGTTTCAGCTTTTGCTCTGTTTTAACCCTTTCCCATGTGTTTTACTAATCCAGGTGCTCTTATTTAGCTCTGCTCAGGCAATTTGGGAAGAATCTGAGTCTGACGAACTGGTTTTTCTCTGTAATGGGAAGACTACTAGAGAGCTGCCCTGTGGATGTTCAGAAATTTTATTTCAAGGTTTTACTATGGCTGAAAAGGTGAAAAGATGTAAAGACTGATTTTTGGAGTTGTTTAGAAGATAGAGCTCTCCTGACTTCCACTGGTGTTTTAAATACTCAGAACTTTCTGAAGAAGGGCTGAAGAGTAATTAACATGCAGTAGCTTCCAGTGCTGCAAACATAATGTCCTCAAAGTTATTTTGGGGGGGGGGGGCAACAACTTTTATTCCTCATAATTTGTATTGATTTTTACATTTGGGGGGAAACAAAACCCCAAACAAACCAACCAGTTTTGAGACTGGACTTAGCAGGGCTTATACATTTCTCAAGCTTTTCTTGTCTGTTTTATAACAGGTTGTGTAGGGAAATGTTTTTGTCTGAGCTTTGTTATAGAAATGCTACGAGACCTCTTGTTCTCACTGCAGACCATACAGAGTTGTTCAGATCACAGGATCTGAATTCTACAGCTTGAGATCTCTCTTATTTTTCTAGTTTCTTTCTTGTTTGAGCTGTGGTTCATTTCCTATGAACTAAGTTAATTAGCCTTTGATCTTTTCTTCTTCCCACACAAATGATCTTCTCTGATTTAAAAACTGGTTTTCCTTCTGCAGCTTATTTTAGGAAGCTGTGCAGGCATCCCCATGAGAGATGGGGAGAGCAAAGGGACCCTTAAACCCTCAGATCAGTGCTATGATTTTGTCTATCCCCCAAGCACTGTGTTGGTACCTACCTGAACAGCAGAAATTTTTCAGTACCCATATACACACTGTGTTGTGCAAGATATTGATAGCTTCTGAATATCTATGAGTGCCTTAATAACCTCTGATCTATCCTTGCAGTTTCTACCACAGTCTATATTGAACACTTTTAGATGTCTTTCCTACAGGTGTTCACAGACAAGCCAACTAGAGAGGAACAGATTCCTTCAACTCAGGTCTGCAATGGTGCCTGTATATCCATGCTCTGATATGCCTAAATGCTCCTGTGCACCTAGGAGTCCTGCCCAGAAGAACTCTGGCTAAAGCAGGGGAGATGTGGGAAGCAAAGAGGGGTGGTCAGGGCTGGCAAGCACCTGTGGCAATGAGAAATAGCTGCAAATCATATCCAGGCTTGGTGTGAGACCACAAACAGAGCAGGCAGGGCTAAAGACACCTTTGTCTTGGCTCTAGCTGGAGAAGCTCCTATAGGGGAGATCCTAGTTGTCCAGTGAGACTGGCCCTACAGAGGTATGGGGAAATAAGCTCTCCAACTGGAATGCACCACTGACCAAATTTTCTACCCTTCACATTTGCAAACTATAGAGGTTTCTGAGACATCTAAACACAACTGAGCATGTGTGAGAAGAGAGGCTGGTAAGCACTGAATTTATCTGTATTATTCTGTGAGTGTTTGAGTCTAGTCTTAATACACCCAGAAAATTCAGGAGACAGAGCAGAGCAGCAGACATGAGACAACACATACCTAATTTGGGTTCAGTATCCCCAAAACAAGCAAGCAGTATTAGAAAGATCTTTCCCATTCCTCCCTGATTAATTTTGATGAGATTTTTGCCCAAAGAAGGGGTATTGGAATGAAAGCCCATGGTGGTACTGCCTGACCTTGAAACTTGCATCACATAGCAACTGAATAAGAATATAGAAGAAAAAGCTGCTAATATGATCTTCAGGGGAAAACACCACAAGCCTGAGACAGAAAAATTGCATTCAATCAAGGCAGCCTTTGAGCCAAATTCTGGTGCAAGGATTGCTGTTATCTATGATGGACTTATTCCCAAGAGAGAAGGGGAAAGGGTGCAACACCAAGTGTGTGACAATTTGCAGGAGTTCACTGTGTGATACCAATAATTACAACTGTCCTTATGCACAGTCACTTAGCTGTAATTAATTCATAGAATAATTATCTCAAGAATGCTGCTCTAGTTGGAACTTCAACAGAGAATTCTGTTGCTGCTGAATACTAAGACCGAGAAATAATCAATATAAAATAAGGGCTGCCATAAATACTGGATGGGATGGATTTGCTCTGCATAAGGGAAATAGAGGAAATGGAGTAAAAGGAACTAGTTCAGCATTGAGAGAGAATTGATTGAACATGAGGTGGTGAACTGAAAATTCCTCCTGCTTCCCTTGATATGGGATGAAAGTTCCTCTGTTTGGACTTCATGTGTGTATGGTATCAAGTGGGCCAATTTTCAGCCCAAAATCTGAACACTGGCTGCTTACAGACTGAGCACTGGGAGACACTTGTGATTTTTTTTAAGAGTAAAGACAAACAAACAAACAAAAACCCAAGAAAAATTCAGCATCAGTTTTTTGCCTGGGAGGATTTCTGTGCAGCACCAGGACACTGAGCCACAGAAAGGGCATGTTTCCATTTTGCCAAGAACTGGGATAGATTTACAATATCAGATGTCATAAACATTCTTTTCAGTATATTCACGTCGCTGTTATCTGGGTGACATTGCTTTACCTTTTCCATCTAGTATGTCTTATTTTGCTAGTGATGAGTTGTCTGCCTCTGTTTATCAGTTTGCATTTATGTGTGGAGCTAAGTGAGCACTGCAAGATGAAATAAAGTTCAGCAAATTGCTTTTGAAGGGTGTTCACATTGTCTGCGCTGGAGTCCTCCATGTGCGCAAGATCATCATGTTATGTCTGCTTTGGGGTATGTGGGCATCTCACACATGAGCCTAAAGGTTTTCTCTACCCCTTCTTCCCACTGTCTTTGGTTGACGGCCAGCTGAACATGAACCAGCAGTGTGCCCAGGTGGCCAAGAAGGCAAACAGTATCCTGTTGCAGGATACTGTTCCTGTATCAGGAAGAGTGTGGCCAGCAGGACCAGAGAAGCAGCCATGTGAGGTGGGGGTTGGTCTGTTCCCCCAATACATGATAGGACAAAAGGAAATGGCCTAAGTTGTATCAGGGATGGTTTACTTTGGATATTAGGATTGTAAAGTACTGGAACAGGCTGCCCCAGAAAGTGATGAATATCTGGATGTATTTAAAAGATGTGTAGATATGGCACTTGGGGACATGGTTTAGTGGTGGACTTGGCAGTGCTAGGTTAATAGTTTGGCTCAATGATCTCAAAGGTGCTTTCCAAACTAAATGATTCTGTAAGCCTATACTTCTCTGGCACAGAACCTGCAAGGAATACACATTATACTTTGTGGATGGCACATGGGACAGATGTCTGTTGCGAAACTGCAGGATTTTCCAAAGAATATCTCCCATGGTTTCAGGAGGCACCCGTGTGCCATGCAGTACTCCTTCAGCAATGACACCACAGCCATCAGAACACCCTTGCACTAGTGACAGAAAGGATAAGGCATTTCTGGAATTTCCATATAACATACCTGATGGTGAGAGCTGGGAAAGGAGCCTGAAATGAACTAAGCATGTGCTTGTAACTTGAAGGTGCAGAATATGATAACACTTTTCTACAACTCAAGTCAGATATTGATCTGGTTATACATCTTCCCCTTTTCCTTGGTCATTTGTGAACAGACACACAGAGCCCTTACTAGAGATCCTGAGCACAGGACCCCACTTTTTCTCACTCTCTAGTGTGAAAACAAGCTGTTCATTCCTACCCTATTGCTTAATTAATTAAGCAGTTCCTAATTAATTACTTTCAGTAATTAATCTGGAGTAGGACTTCCCTTCTCATCCCATGAGCACCTAGTTTCATTAGGAGTCTTTGGTGAGGCATTTAGGTTTTTTGAAGCTCCATCTCGTTTGCAGTGACAAAACCTTATATGCCTTCATGATTATTGGCTCCTTGAAAATTACCCTGAGAGGTTTGCAAGACATAATTTCTTTTTTACAAAAAAATAACCCATTAATTCTTCACAATAGATCAGGAGCTTTATAGCAGCATTTTCTGGTTCTTTTCTTTATTGTATCTGCTATATTTTCATCTGGTGCAAAAGACAGAATTGCTAAACTCTGGATTCTCACAACACTCCTAAAGCTCTTTTAAAGAGTAGCAATATATTTGCCACCAAGATTGTATTTATTGCTCTGCATTGCTCAGAGAGGCAGGCTCAGTTAAACAATCCCCTATGATTCCTCAGCCTCATATTTGAGTACTACTTGAACACTTGAGTTAGTGTCATCTGGCTCAAACAATTTGGGCCTGTTTAATCTATCAATTCACTTCTAAATCTTCTCTCTAGGCACTTCATTTTGAGCCACTTTTTTCCAGCTCTCTAGCATGATTTGGGCGAACCATGAAGCAAAAATTTGATTTCACTTTTTTTTTATAGAATAGCAAGCACTTCACTCTATAGTCAAGGGTATTTTATGTCCATAATAAGAGGTAGCAATATTTCTAAGTATTTTATTGCCTTTTATTGTCTGTAATAAAATGTTGAAATAAAATTAATAAAATATCACAACAAGCCTTTGTAAATACATCATTCCAAAACCCATTAGAAGGCAGTATTGAGGGAACAGAGCAGCACACTAATTTCTGAATTACATATTTGTGACAAATCATGGCAAATTGACTATTTTCTGGAAGAAGTACTGACTTAATTCCCTGTTGTTTGGACCTACTCCTCCTATTGCCTCAGGAACATCTCTTCCCTTCGAAGAACTCTGTTGCTCTAATCATCCCTCAGCATGAGAGCCTGGAGCTCATTATCCCTGTCTGTGTATCCTGTGTCCTGTGGTGAAAGCGACCCTCTGCTTTCTGCCAGCCTGTATGCAAACGAAACTCTCGGGGAGATGGTTTTTGGAAATAGCTGTTAAAGGCAGAGTGGGTTTGGGGTACATTAGCTTTCCACCAGTAGCACTCAAGAAATGCAGTCAGGTTTTTGAAATTGTGGTATCCAGACTTTAAAATGACATGCGTCCATCTGTGCAGAATGCAAATTCAGCTTTCAGGTGTGGGCGCTCCGAGGCTGGGCTGCCCCCACCACAGTCTTTCACCACAGTATCCCGTGGGAGCTGTTACTGGGTGAAGCGTGTAAGCTCAGTCTCCACTCACCCATGGGTAGGTGTCTGCAGGCAGGCTATCTAATGGGAACCAGCCTTCCCCAGCTCTCTTCAGAGCAGGATGTTTTCATCTGAACACAGCCTAAAGCAATTCAGATAGCTGGTAACTCAAAAAGCTCTGCAGAGTAGCAAGGGAGCTCAGGGTAAACTGCTCCAAGGAGGTCACCTACCTTGGGTCCCCTCTGCCTGGCTGTGAGTCCTCTGGGAACAGCATGAGCAACCAGGGACCTTGGGCATCCTCAGGTTCCCTGTCTATCTTGTTTCAGCTTGGCTTTCCTGTGTTTCCTGCTGGAGCAGAGAACATAGAGGAGAATTTCCCTGAATTTCCCAATTCCCTGCCCCTTCCCTGCAGTGGAGGCTGCACTCACTCAGCATTAATACCATATGTCCACAGCCCAGGGCAGGAGCAGGTTGTCCCTGGGCAGACAACCAGGAGAACAGATGGTCATGTGAAGACACTAAACACTGTGAAACAACCCTGGATGTGGAGGGCACAAGTCAAACAAGAATATTTAAAGGTCTGCCCAGCCTGCACTCAGCCACCTGTGTTAGTGGGGAAGAGATGCCATTCAGAAGTGGTACTGGGGGTTAAGCAATTCCTAATGGTGTCATTGTATAAGTTCCATTTGAGGGAGATGTTCCTCAGATCTGAGAAGCTAAATACGTCCCATCTTGCACTGTTCCAAAAGAAGAGGCTCTTCTGTTCCTGAAATAATAGTCCATAAGGAACACAGCTTTTATTTCAGCATAGCCATTTATCTCTTTGCTTTCTTTTAACAGCAATCAAATGAAACCAGACTAAATCACTCAGGACCCTGGATGCATCAACGTGTTGCCGTGTGCTGCCTCAGATGCAGAATCCCTTTGGAGGAACAGTCTGAGGTAGGAAATGACCCTCAAGTAAAAAAATCTATGCAATGTGGCCAGCAACATCTCCTGTTAAAATTGCAGGTGACTCATTTCTTATCTAAACAAAGCAAAGAAAGATATTTTCCATCTAACAGGGGGTTTACTATTATCCTAAGTCTAACTCTGCACTAATCATGCCCTGACTGCTTTAAGGAGACAAAACAATGCTACGTATTTTTTGCTGTTTTCTTGTACTTATTTTTGGAGTCATTATTATAGCATTTACAAGGGAGAAATTTTATATTTTTTACTATGTAAATGGTAATTAAATTTTCTGAAGACTTTCTGTAATAGAGCTGCCTAATTCCCAAATATAAAGCAACAGATTCTGTTTGGATTCCTTCACTACCATTGTTCACCGATTCATTTATAGATCTCCTGGGAAGAGCAGTTGAAAGTGGCTGAAGGAAGTTCTTTAAAGGGATGATAAGAATCTCTTAGAGTGTTAGAAACTGGTATACAAACACAGTTTTACTGTTAGGCAGGTGGCATGGAGGAGTGACAAAAGTCCTGGATGGGCTCCCACTGTGACGTAGCCTCTCCATGTGACTTTATCACAACCACCTGGAGATGAGGTGCTGAGTCACATGATGGATGCTTCTCTGAAGCACTGGTCAGAGCTATACACCACTGCAGGTGTCACCATGAGCTTCTCAAGGGCACATTCCCGTGGTGCTGCTCCACTTGTAGTCCCATCTCTAGTTTTATAGCTGATACATAGATTCCTGCTCCAAACAGGTTGTCAGAGGAGTTAAAACTCTAGAGCTGCCCACATGTGATAGTGAGGTTTCATGTTTCTTGATCATTTTTTCACACAGGAAAGCAAATGGCTCCATCAAAGCATAGAAATATTCCCTATCCCTGTCCAAAGGCAGGAAAAGAATTGAAATATTCTTCAGATCCATAAGCACCTCCACAGGCAGGTACCTCACCCCCTTCATGATGGGCTGAGCTGTCCTCAGGACTCTTTGCTGTGTGCTAGGTAACTCAGCATGCATGCCTGCCTGGGCAAGAAGGTAGAAAAGCAAACCCTTTTCAGCTTTCAGCACAGCCATGCTGGTGTTGATGGCTCTGGGTAGCAGCACCTACACGTGAGCGATGCAGACCTCAGCTTCTAACGGACCTTGATGTCTGCACGCTGACTAAAAGCACAAAATGAACAAGCAGAGCAAAATTAAGCACTCTAAGTAGAAGCCACCCTGGGAGTTTCTCCATGCCATGGAAGAGGCAACAACTGAGATTCAGTACCATCAGGGACTGCTGTTCAATCCATGCCATGTGTTTCTACACATTTTGGCTCTCCAAGCAGCACCAGGTGGCTTCATGCTGCTCAGTCTTGGCCTTGGACAGAGGAAAGGAGCAGTGATGGCTTCAGGCCTTGGCTGAGAGGAACAAGCACCTTTTGCGGGACGCTGGCTTTGATAAGTACCTCCAAGATGTATAACCTTCACGGTATTGTCCAAAGGGACAGTAGACCTTTACAGATCATCACGTGGCAAGTGTCAACCGAAAGCCCACAGTATATCTGTATTCTACTGGGAGAAAATACATCAGGAGTGAAGGCAAAGATTTTTTTTCTCACTAGCACTTTTTCCCTTGCCATTTTACAGAAGTGTGATACGAAGGAGGAGCAGAGGGCTAATGAATTTCGACCTGTTTAGTCATAAAGATCTATACCTGTGGCTTGGAGCCAATATTGACCAATCAAATGGCTCCTCAAATCCTGCCCATTTTATAAAAGTTAATCATACCCTCATGGCAGCCCAGGTACAAAATAAATTTTGATTTAGGGCGGCAGTAAACCGATCAGCGTTTTATGCTGCTCATTAACAGCGTTTCACGTTGCAGAGCTGTTCTATTAGAAAACAGTAAAATGGTGTGTGTCACAGAATGATGTTATAGTTGGGCCCTGCACAGAATACCAAGGGCTTATTGAATTTGTGTCTGAAGGGGACATTCGTTACAAACGTGGCCATTGCAAGTGGGGGACAATGTGTATTGTTTTCAGAAGTTTCTTCTGCTCACGTGTGGTTGGTACTAGTGTAACCTTTCTGACTTCAGTGCTATAAGTGATATTGAGCCATGTATTACTCTGCAGCCACCACGGGAAGAATAAAGGGATGAGTAAAGGGATGAATACTGAGATTTGATTCTTCTTTGACCCATGGAACCTGCAGAGGATAGTGATGTGGATAGGCTTAAACCTCTCCTTATGAGGAGAGACTGAGGGAACTGGGTTTCTTTAGTTTGGAGAGGAAGAGGCTGAGGGGTGATCTCATTAATGTTTATAAATATGTAAAAGGTGAGTGCCCAGAGAATGGAGGCAGGCTCTTCGTGGTGATGCCCAGTGACAGAACAAGGGGCAATGGTGGAAGTTGAGGCATGGGAAGTTCCATGAAAACATGAGTAAAATTTTTTGTTCACTGTGAGGGTGACAGAACACTGAAGCAGGCTGCCCAGGGGGTTGTGGAGTCTCCCTCTCTGGAGATATTCAAAACCTGCCTGGATGCATTCCTATGTGATCTGGTATAGGTGATCTTCCTCTGGCAGGGGGGTTGGACTGGATGAAAAGATGTTGACTTGCTGGAATGTGTCCAGAGAAGGGCAACAAAGTTGGTGAGGGGTTTGGAGCGCAAGCCCTATGAGGAGAGGCTGAGGGAGCTGGGGTTGCTTAGCCTGGAGAAGAGGACATTCAGGGGAGACCTTTTTGCTCTCTACAACTACCTGAAGGGAGGTTGTAGCCAGCTGGGGGATGGTCTCTTCTCCCAGGCAGCCAGCACCAGAACAAGAGGACACAGTCTCAAGCTGTGCCAGGGAAGGTTTAAGCTGGGTGTTAGGAAGAAATTCTTCATAGAGAGAGTGATTGCCCATTGGAATGGGCTGCCCGGGGAGATGGTGGAGTCGCCATCATTGGAGGTGTTTAGGAGGAGACTTGATGGGGTGCTTGGTACCGTGGTTTAGTTGATTAGATGGTGTTGGATATGATGATCTTGAAGGTCTCTTCCAACCTGTTCTATTCTATTCTATTCTATTCTATTCTATTCTATTCTATTCTATTCTATTCTATTCTATTCCATTCCATTCTATTCTATTCTATTCTATTCTTTCAATTCTATTCTCCCTTCCAGCCCCTAACATTCTGTGATTCTGTGTAATTTTATTCTGGCAGCAAAGCTAAAGTTGTAAAAATATATAACTGGTAGCTTTCTCATTTTTTAACTTTTTTAAAAATTCACCTTGTTTCACAAATTGTTTGCTGTGCTAGTGTTTAGGAACAAACAAGTTTAACATTGGGAATATCTCCAATAGGTTTGTTGATAATGGCCTCTGGCTCAGTAAGCAGCATACAAGCACACAGGGTAAATGTACCTGAGAACAGATGTGGTACTCATAAATGTGGCACTAGAGGGCTCAAAGAGGAGCTGCTTCCTAAAATACAGAAGGGTGCTTGTACAGTGCCCAGATCCTGGGGACTTCTGGTGAGGATATCCACAAAAGTACTCTCGTGGTGCATGGTCCAGCAAAAATATTTCTGCTCAGCCTCCAGAAGCAAGTGTAGCTAACTGCACCAATACTGCTACAGAAGTCTGATTGCCCTTTCATTACAGGGCATTTGAAATAATGCCTTAACAACTGCAGGAGAGTGCAACTGAACAAAAGGTCAGGATGGCACTTCATAGGCAGTGTGATTTTCCTGCCATGTTGTCGTCTGGAGAAGTAACATCTGAAAGCTTCAACATTTTCCACATTTTAAGCACGGGAACAAAGCAGCTGGCTTTTAGGAGGTGGCCACTTAGGGAGGTGATGGAGCGAAATCTGTGTTTTTAGCAGTCTCCTTGCAAATGCTTGTATGCTGACTCCCATGGGAATATCACCCGGGGTGTGCCTATTTTATGATGTTGTTCTCTGTCTGAGATGGTATCTTTTGTGTCCTTCACTATAGGAAGGGCAGGTGTGACTGAAGCACTGCATCTCACTATTCATTCTATATTGGTAGGTACAAGACAGCTGCTGTTAAAAGGCAAAACTTTTGCACACACATTTTTCTCACTGGGATTGCATTTAACTTCCTGAAGCATTCACAGATGCAGAAATCATTAGTGCAACAGGTCCCAAATAGAGCTCATTTTTTACTGTATGTGAGCTGCTAGGAATGAGAAACCAATCAAGAGCACTCCTCCCTGCTCCCAGTTGTATGTGTGACTGTATAAACACTGCAAAAAGAAGGCAATTTCAGTCCGTAAATCCCAATCAGTTTTAGGCCAGTCACTAAAATATATCAATCTGTGGCAAGCCAAGTTATTCAGTCTAGGGAAAATAATTTCAAACAATGCAGAAAACATTTGAAGTGATATGGATCTGCTCAGACAATGGCAATTATGCTTGTATTCACCAGGGTTAAAGCATCCAGGCTTTCAAATCCCTTTCTTTAACCTGCTTATGTACTTATCACCCCTATGTTTCAGGACTTGCTCCATTACATTGCCTCTAAGCTTTGCTTCTCACATCACATGTTCAGAGCCTATGTATTTCTACCTGTTTTTCAACAGCTACTTCCTGAGGAAACCAAACAATCTACTCATTACTTGGCTGATCATTTCACAGAGCTGTCATAAAGAGAGGAGATGGGCATCTGATTGCATTATTTGCCTTGTTTTAATCATAATAGTTATTAGATTCAAATTCCTTGGATGGAAGGGGGGAAAAAAGCACTTGAGTTAATGGTGAAAAGCTTGGAAATGGAGAGAGTTGACAAAGCACTTGAACAGCCTGCTGCTCCCTGAATGGCAGCTGATAATGAGCTCACAAACTTGTGACTTGCAGGAGCTCATCCGTGAAGGGGGAATGGAAAAATTGCTTTTATGAGTTTTAAAACACTCATAACTTTATTAAGCACCCCTTTTCACCAGTAAAATAAGTTTAATTGCCCTTCATGGCTGAGGAATTATGTTTATTATGAAGTGATTAATTTTTTCTCCTGTTGAAGGGATTCTTTTCTTTTGCCTTTTCTTGTGTATCTCTCAGCTGTTAGCATGGCAATGAAAAGAGGGGAGGAGAAGGCTGTCATCAAAGTCCTGGCAAACCACTGGTGCTTAATTCCTCATTTCCACTTGATGGGTTTATACTGTGCCAGTTTTTCCAATGGCATGAAAGGAGTAAACTCTCCTGTTGCCTCTGGCAGTCAGTGAAAGCTGGGAGCCTCATAAACACTTCATCATGACAAACTCTGTAATTAAAAATAATTGTAACAATGAGCATTCAGCAGTAAGCAGTCTTCAGTCTATCTGTGAATGTTTGTTTTTCAGAAACAGTATCTTGTGACAGTCACAGTCTTTCCTATGCCAGCTGAATGCTCAGAAGATGAGGTTTTGTCTATCTGCAGTCATCCTGGAAGGTTTTGCTCCATGATCACACACGTGCATATTGTGTAGTACAGGGTTTTCTGAAGAACACTGACTGAAGGGCTGCTGCACCAGTCTGCTCTAGAAGAAGTTCTCAGATCTCAGAATCTGCTTGCCAATGTTAAGCCAGACTTTGTGAAATGAAGCTTGAAGAGCTCTTCTTCCTCTTCCTGAAGGCAGTCCTCGAGGAGGAAGAGAAAATACTGGATGAACTCAAAATTGAACATTTTTCTCATGATTAAAATGGCTTTTCTGATTAACAGGAGTTTGTTTCTATATTTTTAATGATAGCTACCAACATTTGGAAGTTCTTACTCTGTTAAAGGCAAGATTTTATAACAAATTAGCCTAACAGTGAGAACTGACAGTAGGAGAAAGTTCTTCACAGAGAGAGTTGTTAGCCATGGGAATGTACTGCCCAGGGAGGTGGTGGAGTCACCACCCCTGGAGGTGTTCAAGAGGGGATTGGATGTGGCACTTGGTGCCAAGGTTTAGTAGTCATGAGGTGTTGGGGGACAGGTTGGACCTGATGATCTTTGAGGTCTTTTCCAACCTTATTGATACTATGATTCTATGACCTGTGTGCAGAAAGACCTAGAAACTCCATTGTGGACCAAAGCATACTTTTACTGATTCCTGGGAAAACAGTTGGAAGAGAAAGATATTGCCACTCCTAAATTTGTGCAGTAGTTCATTGGAGACTTTCACATCCATGGATATCACAGCACAGAATAACAACACAGAATAACTCTGAGGAAACTGGGATTCAAAACTGAAAAGCAGAAGTTGTGGGAAGCTTTATTCTGAAGTAAGAAAGTGAATAGACAGAAGGGGGAAAGCCAAACACTGAAGCAAAGGGAGCATTTATTAAGAACCTAGCAGCCAAAAATAGGGATATTTTATGATGGCAGTGTCACTGTCTCCTGGTTGCTTGGCTCCTTTTCTAGCTTATCATCTTGTTTTGTCTCAGAGATTTAATTTCCCCATACACACAGTTTGTCTCATCATTCTCACATTTTTATTAGTGGCAATGGAAAACTCAGCTCTTCTTTATCTTTTTTTTTTTGTGTGTGTGTGTTTTGGCAAGGTTCAGTAATCTCTTCAGCAAATTAACAGGCTGCTCATTGGCTGAACCATCTTTGTAAGTGAGCCTAGCTGTGGGAGCAAGATGTATTTAAAGTCATAGATTTCCAGGTGAGTGCTAAATAACTTTGCTTTGGCAGCAGCAGTGATCATGCAGAGGCAGGGAAGTTTTGATTCACTGGTTGTAACAGTAAATGTAGCTATAACATTGTAATCTAGTTACCTACTGCAGCAGAAGTTATAACTGAGCAAAAGGGACTTGCTGGCTGAGGTCTGTCATAGGAATTAGTACAGCTTATCTCACAAGCAACCATTTCCAGAAGGTCAGGCTGGTCCCTAGCTCCCATCAGTTAACAAAGATTCAGAGGCTTTCCAACTTCTCCTACATTTTTATTCTTTTTACTGCTATGCTCTCTCTAGGACCTTGAAAATGAGCATGACATTTCCCCTCCCCATAACACTATGGAGTGAGGCAAGAAAGGTTTTTAATTATATACCTGAGATAGGGATTTGATCCTTCTCTCCTTCCCAGGGGTTTCTTTGGGAATTTCATGGACTCGTGGTAGTGTGACCCCTCTCTCCAAAATCAGGCCAAAAAGAAAAACAGCCAAGATGTTTAAGGGTTTCTATCATGTCTTTCATAAACAATCAGTGCAGGCTCCACCTATTACAATTCTGCAGTCTACAAGTGATTGCCAGGGTTTTTTCTTCAGTTTGTGGAGAGAAACAAACATTCTGAATTCATGATTGTTGACATCTTTAGGATGAGATGAAAAGCGTCTTCTCTGAAATTTCCCTGGCTGAGTTTCTATTTGCCACCCAGAGAGCCCAGGGTAACTACCAGCTCCTACACAGAAATCTACATTTTATGTGTTTAAATTCTGTTAGATGAATTCTGCAGTAATGATCACAGTGAGCCAATATTATTGTCAACAAAGAGCCCTCAAATTAAGTCTTTTGTTTGCCCTTCTTTCCTTCCCAACACATGCTCAAAAGAATCTCTAATTTTAAGGTTGTGATTTTAACAGGAAATTGGAAGGGGTCCTTACCTGTTCATACAGATATAAATGGCAACCTTTTTGCAGGATTAATCAAGAAACTGAGATTTTGCTTTAAACTGCAATGCCTTTCTGCTTCTTTAGAATGCTTATTCTCACTGCAAGGTGAACCATGTTAGGTTAACTGCATTAAAAAATAAAATGGAGATTTATGTTTGCAGGATCTGTCTAAATATCATCTTACCCTTGATGCTATAGTCTAATGGGATTTGAATAATGTACTGGTATCTGACCTTTGAACACAGATTGAATCTGAATTATTTGTGCAAAAGATCCAAGGACATCACTTTTTGTCCTTGCTGCTATTCTCTCTTGCCCAACTGGTCTACAGCTGGTGAAGAAAACATTCCAACTTTTGAGATAGATGCAGAAAGGATTTCCTAGAAGAGAACACAGTGCTGTGAGGAAAGCTTGGAGCTGACAGAGGAAAATTTGCACCATTAAATCACTGCAACTCACAAGCTCACACTAAAGTCTCCGAAATACTGTATGACATATCTGGCTCTTTGCTAGGTTCATTTGCTGTGGTAGAAATTTGGCTTATGAGTCCAGCTACAACTGAGTCTCACTTACCTTCTGTCACTTGATTGTTGCATCTACAGGGTGTTTGATAAAACTTGATTTATTGTCATTTTTGCAAAAGGTAATACTTCCATGAGGGATCAAAACATTTGAGTAGAGTCCAGTTGATGCTTGGATGGTGACAGGAGCCTGAGTTACCAGCACCTTTGCAAGTGCATCTCCATCTGGATTATGTGAACCTACCCAAAGTGCAGTTCTTATATCCAGCTCCTAGATGACCACTACAGTGGTCTCACTACAGAGAGAGAGTGATTAGTGATTGCCCTTTGGAATGGACTGCCCGGGGAGGTGGTGGAGTCACCATCATTGGAGGTGTTCAGGAGGAAACTTGATGGGGTGCTTGGTGCCATGATCTAGTTGTTTAGGTGGGTTGGATTGGTTGATGGGTTGGACGCGATGATCTTGAAGGTCTCTTCCAACCTGGTTTATTGTATTGTATTGTAAATGCTGTAGCTATCTATTTGATCTTTTAAACTACAGACAAACATCTCCTGTTTTAGTTTTAAAAAAAAAGAAAAAGAAGTACAACAGTACAAAATAGCAAACCCCTGTCCTTTGTAATCTTTTACGTATCTGCAAGCTTCTATTTTCTTACCTATGTAAACCTGGACAATTTTGTAGTGAGAACTACCTGAGAGAGTCCAGACTCTCTGTCCAATGTATTACTCAACATGTCAAAACGTACAAATAGATGTAAACCACAAAAAAACTAGTCTAGGCATGGCAGGTACTCCCTGTAGAAGTCTTCAGGACAGTCCAAAATTCCCACCTGGAGAGTGAAATTGAATAATGAAATGCTTTGGGTGAAAGGTATCAATTTGTTTCAGGTTGGATATTTCTTTTAATTCAGCCACCCCCTCATCTGTGCAGCTGGGGAGTCCCTGACCACACAAGGAATTCATAAGATAAGTGCATAGGCACAGCCCTGATTCCCCACTGCACCACAGTTCTTGCTGTAGGACAAATGGATTGACTTCCAGCTCTCTCACTCAGGTGTAGGCATCTGACCAGGTCTCCTGACCAATGAACAAATCAAAATGTTACACTGGAATCCAAGCCACTGTTTAGCATTTCCACTTCTTTCCAATAACTATGTAGCAAGCTTGCTTCTAGCTTGAATGTTCTAGATTTACCAGTCATTAAACATGTCTGTCTTTTCCTTTAGCTGTTCCTGTTTGCCCTGACTTCCCCAATTGCTTTACTTTCACATTTGAAGTTTTTGCACATCACTGCTGGGCTGGACTGTTCATAGTAAGAGTTTATTGGCATTATTGGTTCACAGTATTAAAAGCTCCCTTGGACCATGAAATATTAACAAAGAGAAATATATTCATTCTTGTGAAAAAGCAGATGTAGGGAAAATTAATTGATCAGGAATGTCTGATAATCAATTTCCTCTGGTCAGCACATGAAATAATTACTCATCCAGATCTCAATGTTTAATTTGCCGCCTCTGTTCATGCATCATATAGACAATCCATCAGCATTTCCCTGCTTCCTTCCACCAAAAGTAAAATGATATCTTAACAACAAGGCTTTCAGACAGGGATTGTTCAAGTATTATGTGCAAAGTATATTATCGAAGCAATCCCCTCCTGAAAAATGTTCTTCAAAATCTTTAACCAAGTCCACAAAAGAAATATTTGTCAGACTGAGAGCATTCATTATGGACAGAGGTTTAAAAATAACAGCATCATTCAAACTAAGTAGTGGCTGTTTGAAACTATGTGATTGTCTCTTTTGTAATGGGTATTTAAGATTTAGTGGCAGCACCAGCAAACAGAGGTCAGCAATGCCTTTGATCTGACCTGTGGTCAGTTTACTACTGCCTTGGGAATCCTTCTGCAGAAAACAAACTGAAAACAAGTCGATAGAAATAGCATGCTTTTTATTGACCACACTTTTATAGCAGTAGCATGCTAATTATTGAACCTCTGGACTAGGTTTGTGTCAGATTTGATGGTCTCAGTAAGGAACATTCTTCCTACAGCATCAGGCGTTGTATAATGGGAAGAAGCATTGTGTCCTATCCCCAGAGACTTTCCACATGTGGCATAGGTCCACAGACAGAGATGGTTCTGAAGAAATGTGAGTGTCTGGAGTCAAGGAGAGTCATGGCATCCTTTATAGTCATTGATGAAATAGGTGCTTTTAGAGGGAGTCAGATAAAAGAAAGACCTAAGACTTATGTGAGTTACATGTTGCGTATGTCTACCCATTGTTGTTGACTGTGAAGGTGACTGGTTCAGATGGAAACTTCCACTCCGCACACATCGCACCAAGTTAGTCAGGATGATCCCAACCCAGAGACAAGCCCCCAGGAGTCAGTGTAGTGAGTACATATCTCATTGACTGCACACCCAGCCCAGCAGAAAGGATCAGTTCCCTTGTTCACAAATGCAATGCATCCTAAAGAATGCACTCATAACAGTTTAAAATAATCACTCTCTCTGTTGTGCTATCCTGGAAGATTAAGATATTTCCCAAATATCTTACAACAGGTGCTGAGAGGGATAAAAGAGAATCAGGCTCAAAATTTGCTCTCAGCCAGGCTCTCCTTGGCTTTAGATCAAGAATCAATCACCACACTCAGCAGTACCCCTGGGACTAGCTCCTGGAGGGGATACCAGCCTCCAAGATTTGGGTGGCACACTCAGCAAAAGCATCTAGATGACACATTCCTCTTCAGCTGAAAATGCATCTTGCTGTACATCAACCATCCTTGTAGGAGAAAGAAATGTGTGCGGCCCCTCACTTGCTTTTTCTCAAGGAGCAGTGCAACGATTACTCAAATTACACTTTTAGTGCGCTTGCCCTCCAGGACCACTTCTAAGCTATGAAAATAGACTACGGAGGGAAAGCTGTGGAAAGTGTCTCAACTAATAAATTCCTCCCGGGGAGAAGGAGTAGGGTCTTTAGCCCTGGGCATGCTGGGCTGCATATTCAAGATTGATTGCTCAGCTGAGCCCTACACTGGGGAGCTTTCTCGTTTCCCTTCTGGCAAACATTAACTTCCTTTGCTTTCCTGTTATAGTCACTGATCCTAGAGAGAATTGTTTTGCTGACTACAACAGTATTTTTCATGCTAAATTATTCTACTTGTGTGCAAATTATTCCACTTGTCGCCCTGCAAGGTGTTCAGTCCTCTCTGCTCTCTCCAGAAATAAGTTGAGATGCAGAGAAGCTGGTAGTTCGCAAAATGATCATAAGATCTTCCAGGTTCATGCTCACTGGAAACAGAACAAGGAAAATGTTGGGAAACCTGCTAAGCTCATAAGAAAAGCAGAGCTGGACTACATGATAGCTGTGATAAAGCTGTTCTCATCTGCAGGAATAATTAGGAACTGAATACATTATTTAACAACTATTCCATGAGCTTGTAAATGTTGCATATAACTGGGCTAAGAAAGGAATATGTAATTTTACAAGGGCACACTGCTTTTCAAGTAGCACATCTAGAAATATGCTTTTTTAGGGGTATCTTTTAATATTTTTGTCTTTCTAGCCCTCCACCAGAGAGGAAAACATTCAATTGCTTGTCCCATGGCATTTCTCTGTCTGCTTTCTAAGTGTGGTTAAGCTCATCAAACTAGTGGTGTCAAGTTAAAGACGGATTAAAATTTGTAAGACTGATAGAATTGGTAGTAAAGCAGAGTAAAGTATTTCTCTAATAAAATCTAAATCCTACCATTTCTTCATAGGAAAAGAAGACTGATTCATGACCTGGCCTGAGCACCCTGCTTTACTGTTCACTTTCTGCCTAGGAAAATCAACAAGAAATGAACTTTGTAAGACACTCATCAACTTGAACTTACAGAAAAGGCTCTGAATGGGATGTTCAGATGCTGTTTGCACCTTAAATTGGCTGAAGTAAGTGGAAATAAAACATGGATGTGTCTGTGTGCAGCAAGCTTCCAAAAAATGCTTTGCATCAATAGGAAAAATTATTTGATACAATTCTTTTTTGTTCCCTAAGTATTTTGTTTTAAAATTACAGAATTTAGGGGGAGGGGAATGGAAATCCAGGATGACCAGAGTAAAAGAAAATGTCTTGTTGAAAAACTGTCCTAGCAATTAATGGGCTGAAACTTTGTTTTAAACATTGGGGCTTTAAACTACCTCTAGATATTTCTTTTCAAGTTTGACCTGTGTTTGAAGAGAAAAAAAAAGAGTTTTACCAAGCCAGTATTTGAGGCAAACCAAGTGATCTGTTGATCTGTCTTTCTGAAATGTAGCTATTGCCTTTTACTTCACACAGGGTTTGTCAGGGAGAAGTGAATGGAGGGCTCTGATGTTCAGAGAGAAAAAATACAAAATAATTCTCTCCACATACACTCCTGGGTGCCACTGAGAAAAGAAGCCAAGTGCTGCCAAGGACTTTTGAGCTTCACTGTTTTTTGGAAGCCTATAGACAGCAGCTGCAAACTTCTTAAATTATGTATGGGCACTACATGAACCACGGGCTTCCCACTTACAACAGACAAGATCGCCAGAGGTCAGCTCTGCTCAGAATCATCAACACATCATGGCACGTGTTTGCACAGCTTCTTCACAGCACCATGTAAAGGTAGAGATGATGGACCCGTGTGGTACATCAGTAACCATCAATTCACAGTATCACAGTATCACTAAGGTTGGAAGAGACCTCGAATATCATCAAGTCCAACCTGTCACCACAGACCCCATGACTAGACCATGGCACCAAGTGCCACGTCCAATCCCCTCTTGAACACCTCCAGGGACGGTAACTCAACCACCTCCCTGGGCAGCCCATGCCAATGGCAAACGACTCTCTCGGTGAAGAACTTTCTCCTCACCTTGAGCCTAAACTTCCCCTGTTGCAGCTTGAGACTGTGTCCCCTTGCTCTGGTGCTGGTTGCTAGAGAGAAAAGGCCAACCCCTTCCTGGCTACAACCACCTTTCAGGTAGTTGTAGAGAGCAATGAGGTCACCCCTGAGCCTCCTCTTCTCCAGGCTAAACAATTCCTGTCAAAGCACCATCAGTTCTTGAGAACTTACATTCCCCCCAGGCATTTCCTGCAGTTTTTGATTGGGCAGGTGACTTTAACTCTGCCACAGAGTCACAAATATGAAATTTGGGGTGGATCGATTCAATATTGAGGAAAGCAGGACTAAATGTGTTGTCAGCCAGATTTGCAATGCAGGTAGCTTGCACCTAACCTGGAGAGAGGTCTGGGTAGGTATTATCCTGAACTGAAACATCACTTGTAGTAGATGCTTCAGTAAAAGCTGCCATCCCACCTGCTTTGGTTCACCTGGAGGAACATTTCCCTGGAATTTCAGTCCCCAAGAGCTTCGCTAGCACACTCTACTCCTTTACACAGAGATTATGAGACAATATGTTCTTATTAAGGACACAAGGAGTACAGAAGTTATTTACAGTCTGAAGGGTTTCCACTGATTGAAAAAATCCCAAGCAAGTCTTTCAAAAATAATTTTAAAAATAAATATAATCTTTTGGGCATGAGAGGAGTAATTCAGGAGGAGTTGCTTAGCCAGTTTAAATTTCAAAGGTGGCATAAATTAGTTGCCTGAATTGAAGTGTTCATGCCTATTGGCTGCTTTGCTATCAAACCATTTTACTCTCCTGAGGCAGCAGTCATGGTTCTTGTGGTAGGCTAACTGAGCCACGTGGTCCTCCCTGCTGCTTCCACACTTTGCAAAGGACTGGTTCTGTATCTCATATTTTTCTTTCCTTTTTCCACCCATCCTTGTTCCTTACCCTTGTGAACCCTGCCTGTCATTGTTACATAAATAAATATATATATGTATATATGTGTGTGTATATATATATATAGAGAGAGAGAGAGACACTGTTGAAAGAAAAATTCTTTGCCTCTCTACCTCCAAGCCAAACCCAAATTATTTCTTGGTGGATTTACTCCCCTCCCTTTGTTTTTTTCTCTCTCTGTTGGGGAAGAGGAGGGGGGGAAATGGGGGAGGGATTCTCAGCCTTGCCCCCATCTGAGCTTTTAAGCCCCAGTTAAGGCTCAAACCACCACAGTTCTGCACTCATGTCATGTGCCATGACCAGTGGGAGGAAGGGCAAAATCTTCCCAGTTTCAAAGATGCTGCTCACCATGGTGTACCAGACTATGTAAATCACTTGAGAGCTTCCCATCTAAGATCAGTTGCTGTGAGGAGCCCAGCACTATAATTCATGTACTCATGCTTCAGAAAGCTCTTTTGCCCAGCCTTGCCTGCCATCTCCATGCTGAGCCATGTAACCCAACTCTCCATCAATTTTAAGTTCAAGACATTGCTCCACAGGACTGTCAAGGTGAGGCCCTGAATGGACATCAATTGTCCATGCCTAGGAGACCAAGTTGTGAATCAGAGTCTCACTGGGGTGGATGGTACACAAACACAGACCTTAGAGCTTAACACAGACATATTGCCTTAAAAGCCTGATATTTCACATGTAGGTGCTGAGGCTGTTAAACATGACCTCTAATTCATTAGAAAAGGAACAAAGTGAAGTGTTGTGTTGCTACAGCAAACCACATAGGTGGTTTTATACATATAAATCTGCACACACTTTTTAAAGACTAAGTAAGACAGTTCATATAACTCCTCATGAGACAGACAGCATTAGCCTACTAGAGTTCCCACCCAAAGAAACCAACCAACAACACACAAAAAAAGACAAACAAAAAAACCCAACAAACAAAATCATTAAAAAAATTAGAAGTTGAGCCATGAAAGTCAAGTCTGAAGAATATTTATACAGCAAAATGGATTTGAGGTGTTATTTGTTTTCAAGTCTGATCTAAGTTATGCTTTAACTTAAGAAAATATTGTAGGGAGAAAGTATTATCTTTTGCCACAGTAACTGATTTACTTTGAAACAACAGACAGGTTTCATGCTCAAAAGCTCTTCACCGGGCCAAGAACAGGCACACCAAATTTCAAAGGTGAGTATAAGCTGAGAACAAAGGATGGAATTTAACTAGGTTTTCTTAATCATTTTGGAGGGAAAAGGGGGAAAAAAAAAGTTTGGTATGTGTAGTATAGAAAAAAAAGATATTGCAAAGTGAAAGATGACGTATCTTTTACTGGAAAGAGATACACAAAATGAGAGAAAGGAGTGAGTGAGAATTTATTGCTCATGGCACCCAGGTGGTTCATTAGGAAGCAAGTTGGAGTGGTGGTGAAAAAGAATTACAGCATGCCACGAGTATATCCTGAGTAATGTCTTTTGGTTGTCATCTTTGGAAAGTGGTTTGAAGTTTTCTCTTGAGGACCAAGACAATGAGAGTGGAAATTGAATGGATGTGTGGTAAAAGTTTGTTGCCTCCTAATAATTGGGCAGTTTTGCTGGTTTGTTTTAACTGTTCAAGTGTTTCTCTGATTCATGGGGGATGTTTCATCCACAAAATTTCTATAAGGACATTGTGTAGTTCATGAAGAATATTATGTTTTGGGAGAGCAGGCATAGGATTCAGGGATATTTTGAAGATTGGGAATATATGGACAATTTTCATGCATATTGTTCAAGGAATAATCCGATTCCACTTAGCACATGTTGTTCTGTGGTATTTTCCTTTTAATGTTGACTTTACTGATCTATGGTGCAGCTTAAGGCTTGTGAAGAAAGTTTCTGAGTAAATGTAAAAGTTGAAAGTTGCATCATATTTTACTGCCTTTGTGGAAAATGCTGGACAAGCAGTTTCTTTGGACTGTCTCGGGGTGTATGGTTCCCCTCAGAGCAGATATGGTGCTCTTGAAAACCTGCCAGCCTACTATATCTTTTTTGCTAGGTTTTGGATGACTGCTGGATTTGTGTAGGTGGGTGTACTGGCTTGCACATTTTTATATAACATAGATTTGTGGTTGCCATTTTTATGCTGACCATGGTTAGCTGGACTTCCATACTGTTAGAGCAGTGTTCAAGAGAAAGTTTGATGGAGGAGTGGTCCATACTAAATTTATGACAGAAATCCTAGAAGTAATCCAAGCTTTCAGCTCATCTCTGTTTCTCAGGTAAAATGTTTGTTGAAGTTGTCTTCAAACTACAGTTGTTTAAACCTCTTAGGCACTGAACAGTAAAATTGTCATAGCATGGAGCTACTTCAGTGCCTACAGACTGGAGGAGCTGTGCTGGTGAGTGCTATGAAAAAAAAAAGATAAACTTGACAATATATTTAGGCCAAATTATAGTTTGGCCTTAGCTTGACAGGTCCTTACACAGGCTGTAAGCACCCAAGACAGGCTGATGACAGGGTGATCCGATGTATTTGGGAGTGGCAGGAGTCAAGAGCAGGTGATAATCTGGCAGGGAAGGAGCAGTGCAGATTTGTGTCTCCTGCTCACTATTAAATGCAATGCCCATAGGGAGCCCTAACACACAGAGTGGGAGAGCATTAGTTTGCAAACACAGCCAGGTCCTTCCCTGTGCAGATCTTCACAACTTTGCCAACTGCCTTCTTGTCCACAGGCAGGGAAAGAAGTTCTCATGCCTGAGGTCACTGTTCTGCACCACCCCCGTTAGCCCTCAGGGCTCAACAGTAGTTGGTCTGAAATATCTAAGTGGGCATCAAAACCCCAGTACTGGTGCTGACAGTGGTGGTGTTTCACCCACTGACGGATGTGGGGTCGTATTCTGTTCTTGAGCATTGGATTCTCTGGTCCTAGGACACGCCCACCAGCACCTGCCTAACCATGGAGCAAGCCAACAGGATATGAAGCCAAAGGGGCAAGATTAGCTTTAGAATTGGTGTAATAGCAATACAGAATCAGAGATTATTTAAAGAGTGGGGGAAATATAAGAAAATCTAGAAAGTGATACTGGAATGAGAACAAAAAAATTGGAAGTAGAAAAACACATCACAGCTTTAAAAGGCTCAGGCAGCAAGTGACAGAATAAGACCACACAAAAGAATCAGAAAATAATGCATTATAATAAAGAAGAGCTAGAAACTCTTTGGTAATAAGATAGTAGGGATGGGAGGAAAGAGAAAGGATTGCTGAATCTGGAACAGAGCAGCATGTAGGAAAACAGAGAATCTGATTAACACAGTGCTGCTACTTTCCTTTGAAATGGGAAAAGAATACATTGAATATTGCAAGAGGTACAAATTATAGGGAAAGAAAAGGATACTACAGGAAGCACGTCTGTGGAGGCAGACAAGAGCAAAACTGGACTAGGGAGGGACAAAAGCAAAAATTATAGTCAAGGACAATAGGGTTTTGTGCTAAGCACTAAAAGGGAAATTATAGACAAAGAGTGCAATTCTAGGGAAAATAGCAGCTGTACAGCACAATATGGCAACGAAACAATGCTTGTAACAATGTAAAGTCACTTATGAGGAGAAATTGTATCCATGAAAACAATGATGACAATAAAGAGAATAACGATATGGGGAGAACAGAAGATGAAAATATTTGGGTTAGAGAAAGAGTAACGATGGTTGAGAAATTGATGACAAATCACAAGCATGGCTTTCAGAGTAATTCTTTGCATGGTGTGTGAAAGAATTGCTTACCTCAAATGTATTTCTCTAGGAAGGCACAGATTTGTTTCAAGCTTGTTATTATTATTATTATTGCTGGCATTATAGGAGGCTTAATGACCTCATCCAGGGGTCACAGCTCCATCTGTCCTATGCACTGTAAAAACATTCAGGGCAACTTCATGATTTATGGTGTGGCAGAAGGAACATGAGCTGTTCAGCATGAGAAGCAATAGTCTGGCAAATTTGCAAGTCACTCAGTAGTAAGTTTCTTGGAAGTGTGCCACCATAGAGAAAAATCTGGTATAGTGCAGCAAACTATGGTCTGGATACAGCATTAGGTAGGTCCAAGTTTGTCACAATGGCTGAACTGTTAGGTAAGTTATTTGTCTGGGTTTTTTCCTTGCACAGATGGACACTCTCTGAAGGGCAGAGATCCCATACAATCGATGATTTCAAAGGATTTGAGATAATGACTGAAGTGAAGCAATCCATATACACTTTGATATTTGGAACGTAATGTTCAATCAATGATACCTGCAAAGCAAAGCTAGTGTGAAGTCAGGGAAAATACAGAGCCTTTAAAGTGTTTTGCAGTGTGAGGTTTGTAGTCTTACCAAAACTCCTCTGGAAGATTATTTTCAGTTTGCAGGAAAAAAGATAAATTACCTGAGATTAGAAATGTACCAAATAAATTTTACAACAGAGACATTTCAACAGAACTTGTGCAAAGGTGAGGAAGGAAGGTGAACAAGACAGTGGTGCTGTACTCTCAAAATCTTGCAGTGACACCAGAAAGAAAGCATTAACTTTCATTAGCAGTCCTTAAGAAAGGTGAAGGTATTGTAGAGGACAGAGTGTGAAAGACTTTAACACTTGTGCTGAGTTGTGGCACTCCTTTGGGACACACAGAGAAGCACAGAAGCAAAAGCAGCCCTTTTAGTCAGAGACTAAGTAGGAAATCTAGATGGAGAAAGGTGAGATGATGAAGTAGCCAAGAAGAGTATCAGTGATGTCTTTTACAGTTTAGCCTTCTTGTGTAACTCGGTTCCAAATATACAAAGGTATATTTTTTTAAGGAAGCAATACTTCTGTCCTTACACCTTCAACAGACCCACTACTGGCTACTATAACACACAAGGCTTTCATTATCCAATGTCTATCAAATCTTATGAATAGGATGTTATGTTATGTCATGAAATAAATCCTGTCAATATCTTACCAAAATGACCATCTGCCAATGTGCCCATACCCAGGCAGTACCCATGGTATGAGCTTCCATGGGAACTGCACAAGGCTCCTTGCCAGTGGCATGGAGAGACTTAAAGCATGAAGAAATTACTTGCATTGAGTAGTGACAGCCCCAAAAACTCTGGCACACAAGGGAATGTACACTTAATCTTCTGCAGAGATTACAGGTTATTTGAAAACTACTGCAGTGGGGTCTCTCACAGGACCAATAATGGGCAAGACATTCAGGATGGAAACCAAGGAAGTCCTGAAGCTCTTTCTGCTGCAGTCAGCCTTGCATTTCAGAGCCTCATTGCCTAAAATCCAGAGACCAGGCAGCAAATGGATCTACAAAATCTCTGACTATAGATGGGTTGTCTCTCAGATGCTGTCTTCCATAAGGCATGGACCACACCTCAAGGAGCATCAGCAGGAGCTGAGGGGGATATTCCAATTCTCACAGACTCAGTTTCATGTTGCAGTTAATCATCACTGTGATTGGCATGGTTCTTCTGGCCTCTGGAGCTGTTCCTGGCCTTCAGGAAATTGTAGCACTTCAACAAAGATGAGGGACAGAAATCGTGTCATCTTCTGCCAGGCCGGTGAAGGACCTGAAATTACAGGCTGTTGTCTTAGTACTGAGTTTAGTGTTATTAAGTATTTTCACTGACAGCTTCCTTCATGTTGATGACTTCTGTGCTCCTCAAAAATGACTGGAAAAGGTCTTAACTTGCACTCCAGAGTCTTCACTGACAGAAATACAGTAGCCTGCTATTAGTGCAGAGTACTGCACTTGCTGTGCTTCCAGTTCAGGCTATAGCAAATTGCATCACCCCAGCTACTGCAGCAAAATGTCAAGACAAATCATTGTCTGTAGGCTTCCAGGGTGTGCTCAGCACCCAGCACCCAACCAAAGAAGATAAAACAGTGCATGTGCTGTCCTTTGGGCATATTATCAGTTAGGAGACTTCAGCAAGCATTGAGGATACTTAATTCTCTGATGCAAATAGCTCATTCTGCTAAGCCTCACACACCCTGGAGGATGCAGAGGTAGCTGAGAGGACCATCTGCAGCAGTGAAAGAAGCACAGGAAAAATTCTCATCTGGGAAATGTCAGAGTCCTTTGGATGTGTTTAATTAGGTTTGCAGTGTCATTTGAAAATCTCAGATGCCCTCCACTCTCCAAGTAATGAGGAAACTGGATTACTGTTTTAACCTGAGTTGGGTAAATAGTACAGCATTGTTTAGACAAGAGTAGTCTTGTTTAAAAAGTAACCTACATTTAGTAGTGGCTGAAGTCATGATGTTCAGAGAAAATGGTGTGACTTCCAAGGCTAATTCTAAGGGAAAAGGTAAAACGTGAAGGAGGACCTTTAAGTGGATAGCAATCCAAGTTAAGCACATGTTGATGAAAGGGGAGAAATAGGTGTGTACTGCTGCTAGTGCACCAGCTTTTCATCCAATAGAAGAGCAATGTGTCTATTCATTTCTTTATTATTTTTGCTTTCGACATCTCTGACCCAGATTCTCTGTATCAGACTGGATTTAGCTGACTAACTGGAGATGCCTGTAGCTGAACTAGTTACTGCAGGCTCTCTTTAAAGTCAATGGAGATCCAGTGATTTGGGACAGAGGTGGGAGGAAATCATCATACTAAGGCAGACATCAAAAACAGGCCAGATGACCTCCAGGCTTGAACCGTATTTTTCTTTCCATTGACAACAAAAAGTCCCATAGAGGCAGATCTTCCTGAAAAGCTTTTTCAATTCTTTGGTGATCATATTTAGGTCTTACAAGTCCTTTTGACTCATATAGCCTCTTTTTTCTGGAGTCATCTCAAGCTGTTAACTAAAATAATTTGTAAAAAGTGGGCATGGTGCTGCAGTTGCTGCAGAAACACTGCTGCATTCAGAAGCTTTAATTTCAACTCCCACGCCTTATTGTTGTAGTAGACTTACTCTGTTTCCAGATGTCTCCACAGAGGTTTCACTGCAGGGCTCTTGTAACTCAAGACCTTATTACTTTATACTTTGAATTAAGTTAGGGCAGTCAGGGGACTTGTGTCTTTCTGCATCACTTCCACAACAAGGATCTCACTGTGTGTTGGACGAAGGCAATTGCACGGGTCCTGGCAAATGGTTTGACCACCACATAGCTCTTCCACATCACAAGAAAAATACTCGGCTCTCCAGTCAAAAGCAGGAGAGGAGCAATTATAGCATCTTGTGCTGTCTGACATGGGCTGCGAGAGGACACGCACAGCACAGCCACACTCTAGTCACTGCTGGTGCCCTTTATGGTCATATTTTTCATTTTATTTGGTTCATTTTATACCTCATTGCACACGATGGTTTTTGCTCTGCTTTCACATGGCACAGGGCCAGCTATTTTTTGTGCAGAGATCTGTGCACCCTTCCCCGTTAGCCAGCTTTATGCTGCCAGTTGCCAAATTCCTGCTTGCCAACAGGCCAGGCAGCCTACTTCAAAGTCAGCCATGGCAGCTTAAAAATAAGTGCATATTGCTATGCAACATACACTGGGTCGATTTGTTCCTTTGCCCATACCTTTAGTTGACATACCTTGATAAACATTCCTCAGGTGGCTCCTTGGACTTTTTGCTCAAACCTCTGGCTTGCAGAAGGTCACAACAGTCTGGACACAAATCTACAGTAGATGTTCCCAGCACGAACACCAGTTTCAACCCAGTGGTCCAACTATTTTTGACCTGAACTTAATTCCAGTTAGCAAGCAGACACATAGAGTAGAAAGCAATGAAATCAAGACTCATCTGTTTTGCATAAACTTCTTTCCCAGTTTTACCACAACAGTGTGTTAGGTGTTCCATGTGAAAAGGATAGGAGAAGTAGCAACTGGGATCACAAGTCTGAAACCCAAATTTTCCATCTAATATGATCAAAGAGACTACAGCAAGATGTCCCTAAGAAAGTGTATTGGCACTCTTTCTAAAATATTCTTCACCCACTAGATGTCTTGGTGCTATGGAGTGCCGAGCAGAGCACGACAACCAGACAGCAAGCGAAACAGAGCTGGAATGCAGACTCTCTGCAAGTTTCTATTTTTTAATGTTTGTAGCCTGAAATTATTTATCTGAACATCTGCTTCATTAAGAGATATTGTGATGTTATTCACATCAGCAACAAAGAGCTGCAGAAAGCACTTTTCCATCTCTCATTTTCCGACACATTCCATAGCCCACTTCTAAACTTTTCCACTACAGATGTACATCGCAGCATTTGCTGTCGGCTTTCATTGTTCTTCTCTATGAACAATGGTAATACTGTGCTTCAGGAGCACATCTTAGAAACAGACCAATGATTTTTGAGTGTCTCTGATGTAACAATCCAAGCAATTTTATTGTTGTGTCTGTTGTTGCGAGAGACCTTAAACTAGGAACAAAGGAATATCTGCAACTCATCTGCAATTGGCAGCCTCGAAGCAAGTCAAAAGGCTGACTTACAGACACTGTTTTGGAGTCTTGTGCTCCACTGACAAGCAGCTGCATGAGCAGGGCAGGATTTTAAGCTCCCAAGCAGGACCAGAAGTGCTGCTTTCCCAGTATTTTCTCCTTGTACAGATGCTGTGATACTTTACAGGAAACAGATTACTAGAAACACTTGTATTGCACATGCCCTTTTAACAGGAGAGCCCATTAGCTCTATGCTGCTTAGTTGTTATTCCTTTCATTCTTATTAATCTTGCTTACTACTGATTTTGCCTTTGGTTTTCTACTTGGTAGCATCCTGCTCCATCCTTATTTAGAGAAAGCTGATCAATGACTATAGAGATTTTAGGACAACACCAGGGATCCTCTGTCTCTACATGCTGCTAGACTACTATTATTATAGTATCCAAACCAGCCAAAGTGAATTGCAACCAAGTCTGTCCTCCTAAGAAATTACAGCATTATTTTAAGAAAGTGGTAAGATTACATGATAGATAGGTAAGCCTGACAAATGTGGGATGCTGCAGACCAAAGAAAACATTAGCAACACCCCAAAATTCCTCTTCCTGACATTTTACAACATCTAGCTCATTGAGAGCCTGGATTTATGGCTGCAGCTTCTAAGCAGTATAAAAGTGCAAGCATTAATTGAGACAGAAATGCAGATTTAAATGAATTTATTCACAGATGTTTGCTTATCTTTAAGCAGGCCTGACTTGCTGGAGTAGGATGAGTGGGTGCTGCACCTTGCAGGCTGTTCTTTAAAAGAAAAGCAAGTCATATCTTTAGCCAGCATGTGCTGGCAGTTCTTCTAATAACATTTGGCACAAGGGAAGTCAGCTGCCCTATGATTTGACACAGCCTGTGCTGAGACCTACCAGTCATCCACAGTCTCCTAGGCCAAAGATTAAATAAGTGCTGTAGATATAGCCCCAAAATGTCAAAACAGTGAGCAGCAAGGACAGTGAAAAGTTGTTAAGTAACATGAATAAAAATTGGGAAGCTGTGTTGCTATACAGTCATGGAGAAATGTTTTGGTCAGGGTTCAGTAATGCCTTAGTGAAGAATAGACATGAAGAAGCATCAGTTGTTCCCTCATTCTTCTTTACCTCCCTTTGCTATTGGGCAGGATCATGCAACTGGACAGAGGACAAAATTTAGCCAGCTAAGTTTCATGTTAACTTTTTATAACACAGAAAGCCAGATTCTCATCTTATTTACCCTGAAAAACTACTCTGACTTTGACAATGTCAACTACACTGCTACAGGTGAAAGATTCACTCAACAGAGTGCATTTGCAGTCTATTTCAGAGGTCAGCAGTCTGGAAGGATCATGAGCAGCCCCCTGGAAACACCCTGTGTTCACCTTACAGTAGCCACTCTTAAAGTTGGAAAAAACCAAGCTGAGGTGATTCCCAAAACTGCAGCACAGAGCTGACAGACAGGATCCAACCTCTGGAGGGTGCAGAACTAGAGAGATTAGGAAAGGAAGATAGATCCATGCTCACAGAACAACAATCTAAATGTTTTCAAACTGGTGTGTCCATTTTCAGTACAAAGCGCTCTAAACCAGCAAGAGAGCTTTGCATTTTCACAGGTATCTGCACTCTCTGTCCAAGATCCTCAAGCATTTAAGGTGGATCTGTCTTTGAGGAAGTCATTTTGTGTCCCCACAGTGAATGGCACATATCCAGTACACACATCTCAGTACTATAGGTGAGTCTAATTTTAAAAGTCTGCCTAAGTGGATGTAGGAGAATATTGATGTTCCTAGGCCATTACTTTTCCTAAATTAACAATAGGAAATTAAGCATCTTTATAAAGTCCTTGTGGGGTTTTTTTGGGTTTTGTTTCCTTTTCTCAGTTCATGTGAGCTCCTGGGCACTGGCATGTGGAGATCCACTTACTTTGGTTCCTGGATATGTATTTAGGAGTTTAAGCTAAAAAAATGTTCACCATGGTCTCCTAAATTGATTACTGCATTAAGCACTAAAGGATGTCAAAGACCTCAGGTGAAAAAGAGGAGAAGGTACTTTACTGTTTAAAAACATCCCCTGGAAGTGCTTGAGATGCGTGGAAGCTGCTCTTCTGTTTCACACTGACAAACAAGCAATCAAAAACAGTGGACTAAGAAAATCCAAGCACTCCATTCATTATCCTCAATAGAAGGTTGTCCTAAGGACCTCCTGTCAGAAAGACTTTGTTTCTGCTCCTTTTTCCTCAGCCTTAGCTCTTGGATACTTTGAATGCTAAAAATTAACTGGTATTTGAACAAGTGGCCTTTGCCTGCTGTAAGCTCAGTGTAATCACTGAGCAAAGAGTGGTTTTAACCAAGGACATTCCAAGCAACAGCAAGAAATCGAGGGAAAGTCCCTGACACACGGAGTCCTTTGTGAACATCTTCCCTCTGCTGCAAGCAAACTATTGCTGCACTCTGCTCCATGGGATTCAAAGGTGCAGCCTCCAGAAACAAAAATCACAGTAACTACACACCTAAAAGCACCTCCTAGAAAGGCATACCTGAAATTTCTAAGCCCCCACCATTGTTGGAGCAAACTAGCATGCAGAATGTCCTTAGGTATTACATCACAGACATTTTAAAGCACTCCTTCCTGTCCCAGTCCCTCAAGCTGGAAGAGATGGATAGGTGCGGAGATACAAGTATGAGCTTGCTGTAGACTCAGCTCAAAAGCTACCCCAGTCTGACCTCTGTAGAAACGGATGGTCAGGAGAAGCAGCTGCATGTAGTGGTAGCTGTGTCACCAGATCCTTGCTATTATACACAAAACCAGCCATGTTGTGACTACGCTAGCCCAGGTGGGCTATTTCAACTGATCCTGGTGAACATGGGATTGATGAGACACTGGAATTGTTTTCTAGGCATTTTCAAACCCCACATCTACCAAATTATTTAGAATTGGAGCAAACAAAGTACTGTATATGCTCTGGATGACAGTCCTGTAATGGTAAGGGGATGAATTAAATGACCCAATAAGTCTTCTCTATCTCCAGTCTTTGTGATTACATGAGATATATGAGAAAGGGTTCTTAGATCCAATAATATTCATAGACTAAATATCTTTCATCCAGGAGCAACAGATAATAAATGAAACATGTGCTAAAACCCAATAGCTGTGTTCATAAATCAATTCATTCAGAAGATATTTTTCTCTTTTCCTAGGCATTTGGGTAAAAGTAGCTCATGAGAAAAGGCTCTAATAAATGCCCTGGGCAATGGAGAAATACAAAAAGCACTTTGCTGCTTCACTGACATGTTTAACATAAAAGAAATTTAAACGTCATCATTTTTCAGCTCAACAGTTTTGGGCTTCGTAATGAATAAAAGTCTGGATAAAGAAGAAGAAGAAGGAGGAGAAGAAGAAAGAAACACTACATTAAAAAGTACTCCAATCAAAAGCCTTTTGTCAAGGGCATTCACGAGGTGTATCTTTGGCAGCCTACAGAAAGATTTACCATTAACGTCAAGGGTTGTTTTTTTTCAAGATTAAAATGATTCTCAGCAGGTAAAGATGAACACAAGTTGTGTCAAAAAAACATTTCTCCCTGCAGGTAATGCTCTCTACATTAGCAACCCTGTTATGTTTGCCCACAAAAACTACATGTTATGTTTGCTGGTGTAACTGGAACACTGAACCATGCATGTGAGGCCCTGGGTACTGCATTTTGATATAACAAATTTTTTTTTTTTTTTTTTTTTTTTTAATAGTAATTGTTCTTAATTTAGTTTAAACCTTCCAAAGTTGTTAATTTCTTGGTAACCTCACACTGGGCCTTGGTCTGGAGAGGATGGCTCCCCCAGCTGCAGTGGACATCGAGACACTTGAATGTGTCCAGAGAAGGGCAACAAGGCTGGGGAGAGGCCTTGAGCACAAGCCCTGTGAGGAGAGGCTGAGGGAGCTGGGATTGTTTAGCCTGGAGAAGAGGAGGCTCAAGGGTGACCTCATGGCTCTCCACAGCTACCTGAAGGGTGGTTGTAGACAGGAAGGGGTTGGCCTCTTCTCTCTAGCAACCAGCACCAGAACACAGTCTCAATCTGTGCCAGGGGAAGTTTAGGCTGGAGGTGAGGAGAAAGTTCTTCACTGAGAGAGTTGTTAGCCATTGGAATGGGCTGCCCAGGGAGGCGGTGGAGTCACCGTCCCTGGAGGTATTCAAGAGGGGATTGGACGTGGCACTTGGTGCCATGGTCTAGTCATGGGGTCTGTGGTGACAGGTTGGACTCAATGATCTTCGAGGTCTCTTCCAACCTTAGTGATACTGTGATGCTGTGGTGGCAGTAGGGAGGACAGCTTGGTGCTGTCAGGCTCTAGCCCTCTTCATTTCAGTTCTGCCTTTCTTCGGGAAGAAGAATCCTGGTGAGGGCCTAGCCCACCTCACACCTAGCATGAAAAGTGGCATGGAAAGTATTCCTTTGACTGTGACTGCCATTGTCCTGAAGATGAAAAGGCATTAGTAACTGCCTTCTTCCCATCAAATGGTTTGGAAAAGTCTAAAACCAGGCACTGTAACAAATGCCAGCTCTGTCATGTTTCATTTCTTTGATTTAATACTCCCAAGCATTATTTTTCTTACAGTGAGGTAATTAAGTGCATCTGTCATGTATTTGACTTTTAAGGTTATAGTAATTTGGTGAAACATTAAATGAGAACTGCAGTGATTCAGAGTTGTTGAATTTTGAATATAATATCAATCCTCGCTCAGCCTTTTATGCAACTCACGCACACGCTCACATGCACTCTCACTCCTCCTGCTTGAGCTGTCAAAACCTTTCCCTTATGCCAGTCACTATTTTAACAGAGCAATAACAGAACGTTTCTGTCTCTTTGCAAAACAGATGCGCAGCTATTCCTGATATCCAGCACATAATGGAGGGATGTGAGTGTTTCCCACCAAAAAAAAAACCCAACAATGTGCTTTTCATTCAAGGAGTCATTCTTTACATAACGGGTCTCATGAGAAGCACCTGTGATGTCTCTTCTCCACTGTTAGAAGCCATGCCTGGAGACAAAACAGCTCCCAATTATAAAGTCAAGCTGGGTCTGTGGACAGCACAATTGAACAAGTGGGCTGAGACCCCTACAACACCTCTAGTGCCAGAGGCACTCACCTTGGTGATGGAGAAAAGTAGTACCTATTTACGTTGCCTTAACTGCTATCATGCAGGTCAAACCCTAGATCACTGGAGAAGAGAATTAGGCCAGCAGCAGCTACTTTGATAAATCCTGCCAGGAGCACTGCCAGGTAAGCAGTTTCCACACTTTTATCAGCATATGGAGAGTAGACTTCTGTTTCTTATTTCTTCATCCTCTGTAATTTGTTATTACCTTCTCTGGAGGTGCCTCACTGGTTCATAAACCAAAAGCCACTAGCAGTGACATGAAGGGATTGTTTTCATAGCTTCACTCACAAGACACTTTGTAAAACTTGGTGGCTTATACCCTGTTGTCTGTGGAGCTTGGAAAGGGAGAAGACTACTTCTACAGAGAAGGTTACATAAGAATAGCAATCGTACTTTCAGTAGGCTTAAATTTGCTACACATGCATCCTCCCCACCAGGGAATAGCTACAGTGAAGAAGCTGGAATACATTTACGTCAAAGAGAGATTCTCATAGATAGGAGAGGGGAAAAAAAAAATGCTACCCACCCAGGATACATTCAGTAGACTGAACTTAAATATCTCAACCCACACTAGTCACCCATGGCTCCCTTCAGTCAGTGGAGTTCCAAGAAGTGTCTGGGTTTGTCACCTTGTCTGAAAATACCACTGCAGGTGCCTGCTCCTCTTAGTGACTGTAAAGGAAGCTATAGATGTCTAAAGCCATGTGAAATTGAATCCACTGCAAGCAGCAGAGCACAGCAGGGCTCAAGAGGCAGCTCTTCAGTCCCACCCCACGCAGTGTGCCATTGCCCATGTGCCACACCAAATTAAACTCAGCACTCTCAGGCTGAGGAGGGCTACTGTGTGCTCTTCACCTGTCCAGTGCATTCTTTATTCGTCTTTAGTGTCTTTATCTGAGCAATGCAATCTGCCTCTGGCACAAATAAACAGGATTGTCTCATTAGACAACAAAGGAAAAGACAAATGCATGCAAAGCTGAACCATATTTCTGTCACCAGGCCATCTGTATTGGTATCAACATTTTAAACAGCCACCTTGGCTCTGTTACACAATGTGGGCTGCTTTTTTCGTTGTTTTGTTTCCTCAAAAGAATTGCAATGTTTTTCTTTTTAGTTTTCAAAGAATATCCTGTAGGTTTGGATATGTTTACTGCCTGTTTACAAACTGAAAGAAATAAGTGAACAGCACTAGAAAAACAAGTTTGATATCCATAGAAATGGTTCTGCACAGCTTCAGAGGCCAATGACAGGCTGTGCTCTAAAAGATAGCTGGAGTAAAACCAAGAGCAATGAGAGGTTTCCAGAGTGTGGAATTTCTGCTGGGATGACTCTTAAACCCACATTGCTGTGAAGATTGTCGGGAACAGAAGGGAGCACCCAAAGCTACTGTTTTCCTCTCGCTTTGCATATCACTGCCAAATCCATGCTTTTGGCTAGATGTTAGCTGGTAATAGTTACTAATGATGAAAAGCTCATCTGCAGGATTTAACAGATCATGCAAAATGACAATGTCTTGCAGCTCTGTCCTCCAGCAGGCAAGGCAGCTGACACACCAAGGGCGGGAAGGGCTGAGCTGACACACTGAGGGGTGCATTCTGCTGAATGATCATTTTTCCCTTAGCACTTTCTCCCTGTTTAAGCAAAGGACCTCAAATGCAACATGACTGCCTGGATGCCTATTTGTTAGTGACATGGCTGAAAAACTTCTCAGACTTTCTATCAGCCCTGGGGGCATGAAGGACCTTTGAAAGGCTGCAATGCCTTTCCTGGCAAACTACTGTATTCTCTGGGTTTTGATCTCAACCCGCTGGTCCAGATGCACAAGCCCTTAGCCAATGGTCTCCAGTGTTTGGAGAGAACCAAACCGAGGACAGGAATCTTCTTATGTAAAAGAACAAGACAGCCAGGCAAGGAAATCCTCCCTGTTCCCATCCTCTTGTTTACAGCCACCAACTGGCCAGTGTTGATGCAGTACTGTAAACAAAGCCTGGATACTTGCCTGGAGGAATACATGGGAGAAATTGCAGTGCATCTAATCAGCTCATAGTCTAGTCTTTGTTCTAGCTAAACTGCAAATTACACATCTTCCTGCTCCAAGCACATTAAAGTATTTTTAGAAGTGGAAAGCACTGATTTAGTAATTTAATAAGCAGTATCACAGGCATTTCTGGTAGTCCTGGTCATGATTGTAATCTGCACAGACACTGGAGGCACCTATATCCAACCTTTTCTGGTGTCCAACCCCTAAGAATTGTAAGTATCACACTCTTTCTCCTAGTAGACAGTCCCAGTGAGAGCAAAGCAGGTGCCCAGAACTGAGCTAGTGCTACCAAAGATAGGTTGTGCAGAGTGGAGTGAAAGGTGACAGATAAATAAATGCACATTCTATTTCAGACAGATCTGAGCACCCTTCTTATGAGTACCACCCTGTGACAGCAGCAGAATTTGGACAGAGCAAGTGGCAGGAAGGAGCTATGAGCTGGGGAGGTAGTACACAGTGGGTAACAAAGCGTGCATGCTGTGGGACCAGCCCTGCTCTGTTCAAAGGGACAGGAAAGCTTGGGAGAGCTTCCCTTAGGGGAAACTGAGCAATTACTGAGGTTGGAAAATGAGATACAGCCTGCTTCTTCCCATCCATGTGCAGCTTCCACAGGTCTAGCTCTTTAACACCTCTAATAATGATACATTTATGCAGGGAAATGCAGTTTCTAGCACATCTTATGAGTTGGATGAATTAACAACTGTGAGCACAGCAAGATATGGAGCAGGGGAGATCTTCAACAGCATGACTGGCCCAGTGGCAGATAAAAGAATCTGATGACTTTTTAGGAGTAGGCAAGTCTATCTGTGACCCACATAGCAGAGAGAAAAAAGACACAAACAGTATTGCAGAGAATTGTGGGAAGTACTGGGGGGAGAGGGGGAAGAAAGAATGAAAGGAAAATTCCGTCCCTGATGCTCTGATTTCACATGCTTAGAGTTTTACTCATTTGCTTATGGAAGTGTTAGTAGGCCCAGAGGTTCTACCAAGGGTCAACCTCTCTTCTCTTGGTTTCCTCTGCCATTCCTAACATCACAGAATTGAATTTTATATAACTGCAGCTTAAAAAGAAAAAAAATAAAATAAAAGAAATAAAAGCCTAGATATCCTAGATATTAAGTTAGGCAGCAGATCCAAGGGAAGGGAGAAAACTTATGGTACGGCTTTGCACTAAAAGGAACTGAGAAGCTTCTGCTTGAAAAGGTCTCTCTGCAGGTATTGACAGTTCACATAAGGTAGTGTATGAGGAATATTTAATGAAATGTAAGGTTAGTACAGGTCTTTGCACACATTGAGTTTACTGCACAAAAAGTGTCTAAAGTAAATCCTCAACAGTACCATCTGCTCTTCATGTTGCAGGTGGGAAAAAGCGAGCTGTGATTAAGAGATTTTATGCATTATCATAGCTAGGTGATGCTAATGCCATCATTATAACCTGTCACACCCCCCCCCCCCCCCAATCTTTGCCTGCTTGTGCACTGTTGAACAAAAATGCAGTAAAAAAATACAGATTGCAAAGCCAAGCAGATAAAAATATTGAGATGACACCATAGATGCTGACTAGCATAATTCCTCATCTCTGTGTTCTGCAAGAGCAGAATGGATTTAACTCAAAAACATTCCAGCCCGTAGAAAAACCGAACATGGAAAATTAGGGTCAAAAAAGCTGCAAAGAATGATGAATAAAAGGAGATTTTTAAGTGGCTGCATTCCTAGCTCTGCATAAATGAAAAGCCTGCACATTTCTATGGTCAGATGTCTCCATGATGGTTGTGGAAGCTGCTTCTACAAGCAGGGAAAGTATCTCCTGAACCTGTGCCAGGTCAAGACTGACCATGCTAGGGTTTGAGTGCCATCGTTGCTACACAAGTCACACCTCAACACTGCTCTGCCTGTAATGCTGTAGGATGTTGCCTCAGAGCTGGACATCTTTCTAGTCTCTCACTGTTTGGTAGATACCTTCTAAGTAATAATTTGATAGGGCTTTGGGCAGTAGTCCCTTTAATCCCCTAGAGATTGAAAGCTGCTTCAGGCATTATCTTCTATTCAGCATTGCTAAACTAAGACTCTGAACACTAAACTTGGAAAAAATATATTATCTCTGTGTGTTGGAGCAATGCTAAGCATTGAATTCAGGATCCTGACATGGTGTGGTTGAAAAGAATATGTCTCCTCACCCTCTTGGTGAACCATAAACTGCCTTTCCAGGGCATCTTTGACTACCAGTCTGAAATCTGGAGGGTGGGGGGGCTTTTGTACTCATTTTCATATTACTCTGCTAATTTTAGACCAAATGCATTTGGATTGTTTCTGATTAACTTCTGAGTTGGACATTGTGGATAATGACATTTCCAAGCTTTTCTTGGAAAGGAAGGAAAATGCTGAGTATTTGGAGCTTTGTGAAAAAAAGTGACAATGACAACTGGTGCTCCATGGAGCTAAAACCTTTCACACTGTTACAGGTGGGATAACCACTTGTTAGCAGCTGGTTAAGTCTGCCTGTGAAAATAAGCTCTGTAGATGGGCTTATGGTGTTGTCTAGTTGTCAAACACCCTGCAGTAAATTAATTTTCACCTGCAGCACCAGGGTTTATTTAGGAACTTCTCACTGAAATGATGAAAAAATACAATTTGTAGAACAGAGAAAGAACCTGAGTGGCAGTATAAGTCAGATTGTACCATTCTTGCACTTAATATGTTTGAAATTGGCCATACAGTATAAGCTATCCAGTGTAGCTAGAAACTTCAAAGGCATGCCTATGAGCTTTTCTGAAAAAGTCATTGCTCAATCTGGAAGAACTGATAGTTTAATTCAGTGAAAATTTCAACTTTAATAATTAGGGGTCAGTTCTTGGCAATGGCATTAAGCTATTTCCCCCTCCCCTCTTCTGTTTTGCAGTGCAAAAAGCCAGTTCTGCCTTTTCTAGTCAATGCAGGTAGTGCTCAAAGGTGGTGGATGAGAATTAACTATCTCATTGTGGCTGGCTAACTCAATACATATTGATTTGTGGGTCCTGTGACCTAAAAAAAAAAAAAAAAAAAAAAAAAAAAAAAAAAAAAAAAAAAGATAAGGTAAACTGTATTAAACTTGGAAATCAGGACGGGCTTCACCAAATTAGATAATAGGAAACACATTCCAGTTTCACTCTTGTGGTAGAATAGTTAAAAGAGATTGGCTTGTGAAAATCGTAACTTATCAATGGTGATATTCCTTTGGTGAGTTTGATCTCAAGCCAAGGTGGCTGGTTCACTAGTGTAGAAGTCATCACAGTCATATCAGTCCTGCCCAGTTTAGGCAGAATGCAGTTCTGTGGTAAATGCTGAAGACAACTCAAGACCCTGTGACTGAAACTATTGATTCATGTCCATCGCTGCAGCAGAGTTCACATAAGGCATATCACAAATTCATGCGTTTCTTTTCTGTATCTTTACCTGGGAAGCAAAGGCTTTGAGCATTCTTGATGTCCAGATGGTGAGCTATCATGGTGTGACGCGCTCCCTTCTGGCATACAGATCTAAGTTTGTTTAACAGAAGTCAGGATGAGGCAGAGGATGTCGGTGAGTGTTTGCAGCTCCTTCTGTTCCTGCACCATGATGTGGTGAAAGCACACATCTGGATCTGGAATCTAAGAAGTTCCCTAGTTCTGTTGGACTGGAAATTCCAAATTAAACATCATAAGCCACCTCCACTAAAGTGGCAGAAAAATTCACTTACCCACTAAAATCATGAAGAACTATAAAGAGGGGGCAGTAGAGATGAGAAGAGACTATCTCTTTCAGTGGCAATCTTTGTTTAAGGCAGCTGAGAAACTACACAGTACCTTTGCCATCCGCATTTCTCACTGATTCAGTTAACGCCTTGCTCCATACACTCAGCCTGCATTTAGGCTTAGACGTAGATAAAACATATAATTTTTCGAAATGAGAAAGGCACAGCTCAGTGGAAAATGATTTTCTGTGCTTCTATAAAGAGCCAGAGCTGCCTCTTTTCGACAGGTGTGTAGGTCAGAAGGAAACCACCTGGTGTACAACATTTCTCTTTCAAAAAGGGGCTCAATCTTAGAATCATAGAATCATAGAATCAGTCAGGGTTGGAAGGGACCACAAGGATCATCTAGTTCCAACCCCCCTGCCATAGGCAGGGACACCCTACACTAGATCACGCTGGCCAGAGCCTCGTCCAGCCTGGTCTTAAACACCTCCAGGGACGGGGCCTCAACCACCTCCCTGGATAACCCATTCCAGGCCTTCACCACTCTCATGGTGAAGAACTTCTTCCTCACATCTAGCCTGAATCTGCCCATTTCCAGCTTCATTCCATTCCCCCTAGTCCTATCACTACCTGATAGCCTGAGAAGTCCCTCCCCAGCCTTCCTGTAGGCCCCCTTCAGATACTGGAAGGCCACAATGAGGTCACCTCGGAGCCTTCTCTCCTCCAGACTGAACAGCCCCAACTCCTTCAGTCTGTCATCATAGGAGAGGTGCTCCAGCCCTCTGACCATCCTCGTGGCCCTTCTCTGGACACGCTCCAGCACCTCCACATCCCTCCTGTAATAGGGGCTCCAGAACTGGACACAGTACTCCAGGTGGGGTCTCACCAGAGCTGAGTAGAGGGGGAGAAGCACCTCCCTTGACCTGCTGGTCACACTTCTCTTGATGCAGCCCAGGATCTGATTGGCTTTCCGGGCTGCAAGCGCACATTGAGAGCTCCTGTTGAGCTTCTCGACCACCAGCACCCCCAAGTCTCTCTCCCCAGGGCTGCTCTCCAGCCAGTCACTGCCCAGCCTGGATTTGTGCCTGGGATTGCCTCGACCCAGATGCAGGACCCTGCACTTGGTCTTGTTGAAGCTCATGAGGTTGGCTTGTGCCCACCTCTCCAGCCTGTCCAGGTCCCTCTGGATGGCATCCCTTCCCTCCAGCGTGTCCACTGCACCACACAGCTTGGTGTCATCAGCAAACTTGCTGAGGGTGCACTCGATGCCACTGTCCATGTCACCCACAAAGATGTTGAACAAGACAGGTTCCAGGACTGATCCCTGAGGGACTCCGCTTGTCACTGGCCTCCACTGGGACATGGACCCGTTGACAGCCACTCTTTGGGTGCGGCCATCAAGCCAGTTCTTTATCCATCTAGTGGTCCATCCATCAAACCCATGTGTCGCCAGCTTGGAGACCAGGAGGTGGTGCGGGATCTTCTTGTTTTCCTTACCCAAATCTGTGAATTCAGGTTAACTTTGGCAAAAGACAAAAGGTGGGGAAAAAGGCAACCCCCAAATCTTTCATTGTCACATTGTGACCAGAAAACATTCCTAGGCAAATACATTTACTAGATCTTGCTATCAGTGGGCAGAAATAACATACTTTGTATTATCACAGTATCACAGTATCACAGTATAACCAAGGTTGGAAGAGACCCCAAGGATCATCAAGTCCAACCTGTCCCAACAGACCTCACAACTAGACCATGGCACCAAGTGCCATGTCCAATCTCCCCTTGAACACCTCCAGGGACGGCGACTCCACCACCTCCCTGGGCAGCCCATTCCAATGACGAATGACTCGCTCAGTGAAGAACTTTTCCTCACCTCGAGTCTAAACCTCCCCTGGCACAGCTTGAGACTGTGTCCCCTCGTTCTGGTGCTGGTTGCCTGGGAGAAGAGACCAACCCCCATTATGCACATGCCTAAGTGGTGCTCTAAACAGTGAGAGATTTGAGCACTTACAGAAATGTATTTAAATCAGGACTTCATCTTGTGAAATTCTGTTTCATAGAGTTTGATGAATCTTTGGCTTTTCTCTTTTGCAAAGTGAACAACACGCATATTTAAGGCGATAGTCTGTTTAAAAACCTAAACAACAATTAAAAAACAAAAGGCCTCCAAAAGATTCAACCAAATGTGCAGCATTGTCCCAAAAAAATCATCTCAGATGAGGTATTATGTAGATCAGTCCTGCTGAGGTCAGCTTTCAAGTGTTGCAATGATGAGCAATGGTACAAAATCCTGTAAGCCTATGTAGGGCAAGGAAGGATGTAAGTGATGCAGAATTTGTCTTAGATTCCCATTCAGGGCTTCATTTCACCCCTTGATTTCACCATATCTCTCCTTGGCACCACTAAAAGCGCTGGGTACACAAAGAGTAATGCATATAGCCAAATGTGTTATACATTATTTGGTTGCACTCTTTAAAGATAACTTAGTTTCTCTTGTCAAATATTTTTAATATATTTTCCTTCTGTTTCAAGGGTTGACTGTGTTCTGCTTGTCTACACCTTGTTTCCAGGCTGCACACAATTTTGCTTTTTAGGCTGATATTTATCACTCTGTGTTTATCTTTTCAAAAAGAATCCATTTCCAGTATTTGTAGTTATTAATTCTTTCATCTCCTTCCCCATTTGTTTCACCTGCAGTGCAGTGCTGCGTGGCTTATATTCATTATCGTGCTATTACTTGCCTCAAATACATTGCATGCATTATTTTTGACAGTTGAACAAAGGCAAGATGTTAATCCAAGGAAGCAATCTGTAGAAAATGCTATTAAACAAGAGCAGGAATGTCTGTGCAGTTTACTCTACCCAAAGAGGTACAGCAAAAACTGGGAATCATCAGTCTGTCGGTATTGTCACACCGAGGAAGCCAATAGCACTGGGAAGTCATGGACTAGGTTGCTTTTTCTGCTCATCAAGCACTAGGAAACCTTCATACCATTTCTGTTTTGAGCTTTGAATGGTAAAGATGAAGTCAGTCAAAATGCTGCAAGTCCTTCTGCTAAAATGAGGAGAGTACGTTTCTGCTCACCAGCCATCAGCCTTGCACCCTGAACCCAGGGCGAGGAGTTAGTGCACAGGGCAACACTTGGGCGTGATACAGCAGGGACACAACCTACAGGCTCCCGCTTCTGGTCAAGTTGATCAGGGCTTGTTTGGGCAAGATCAGCACATTGATTTCACAGAGCAGTCATGTTGTTGGGCAAGGGTGAATCTGTGTATGTGTATCCTTGCACCTTGTATTAGCAATCTAAAGTGGTCTTTCTGGTCTGAAGACACTTTTGTGTCCTCTGCTGCCATTGCAGAGACACAGGCACCCACACAATCACAGGCTGGCTGAGACTGGAAGACAGTTCTGGAGATCATCTAGTCCAAGCCCACTGCTCAGAGCAGGGCCAGGCAGGGTGATCAGCTTTTTCACAATGGGAAATTTTTTTGAAACAATAATGCCCACCACTTCTACTAAAACCTCCAGCAAACTTCCATTTAAGAGACATGCTCACATGTTTTGGATGCTGATGATATGCCATATATGCTTCATCCTTGATAATAGACCTACCCAGGGCTTATGTTTCAGCCTTAAGTCCCTCATGTATCACTCAATAGGTTTTAGTTCTGGAACTGTAATCTTAAAACCCCACTTGCTCACAGGGCATGTAATAACATTCAAAAACCTCCATCATGCCAGAAAAGCTATCCTTTCTACTTCGGTGAACACAGAACTGTACTCTCTTTTAAGGTTGCTTAACTTTCAGCTGTTAAAACTGAAGTAGTCACTTACCAAAAGCACTTACATACGTTGCAGAAGTAATAAAAAGCTGATGTCTCTTCATTTATTTATCTTCTGTAAGATGGCATGAGTGCTGGCTCACTCAGCACTGGGAGGTATGGGGAACTCTCAAGTATGGATATACCTAAATACAAATATTATTGCTTATTACTGGTAAATGTGCATGACTTCAGTAAGAGCAACAAGGCTCCCTGTGTGAATGGAAAGGGCCAGGACTTCAGTTCTGCTGAGGAAAAGTCACCCTGGTCAAAAGGGCTGGAGACAGTAGAGCAAGAACAGCCTGATTCTAGTCACGAATGGAGAAAGCACCATCCTGCCAAACACACACTTTCCATAGCTCTGCAGTTGCCCATGCACTCACTTCTCATGAGTAAAGCGCTATTGACAACAAACTCCTCAATGTTTGACTCCCATTTAGAGTTTGCTCAGCTTTTTATTGGTGATCCTATTTCTCCATTCATAATGACAACAAATAATAACAGTAGTCAATCAACCATGTGATGTCAAGAAACTATCTGAGGTTTTCAAGGCAGAGACTACAAAAAACCCAGGATGTTTACTGCATGCCAGTGAGGTGCTCCTTCTGTCTGCTTTGGTAAAGCAGGAAAGCAAGACTTGGCAATGGAGTCCCTGTTGTCTGAGAAAGGGGAGTGCTATGAGGCAATGAGAGATATTAAGCTCTTCTCTGTGAAGTAAATATTATAAATAGTTTTGAGCAGTTCTTTTTGAACAGTTCTATTTATGTGTTTTTTATTTGAGATGTCATACAGCCTACAGCAAGTTTCCAACCATCCCCTAGTTGTAGTTAGTAGAAGAAGCCTTCAAAACAAAGCCCACAAGCCTTGCATTATTTTTTCACTGTTGAAATGCATCTCACTGCTCATTTTTCTAATGTGTCACTTCTTTTGCTTTGAGAATGCAAAGAAAGACTATTTTGTTTTAATTGCTTCTTGCTCTTGCAAGAAGTCAAAATGGTTCCTAGAGTCCCCCAAATGGTCCTACAGTTCTCTAGTCAGTGTGTGCCAATCAAGCTCCCTAGTCAGGTGTGCTGCTGCAGACTAATTCAATGATAAGTGGGACAAATCCTTTTCTTGCTGTGGAAGTTAGCAGAAATTTTGGAATCATGGAAGATGGAAATCAGGACAGGGTCCATCAAAGTCCTTTCCATGACATTTTTAGAAGTCTTAAATCAACATCTTGCCTGCCCTTTCAGACCTGCAGAGCACACTCATGGGTGCTTGCAGTGCTACTGAAGTAGGGGAAGGTTCCTGTGTGTTCTTATATAGCTATTCCTTAGCTCCAGCAGAAATGCCTCTTCATATTTTTCCTGCTAAGGAGATATTTGGAAGCATTAAAATATTAATAATGATCTCCTGGTCCACTGATGAAATCTGGCATCAGGATACTCTCTGTCCCCATGTTTCACATGAATTTCAGTTTTCTTTTTCCACCCCAGTGCCACTGTACATCCCCAGTTCATCCTGGGTTCCATAGAGGGAGCAGAAGGTCTGAGTTTAGTCACAGTTGCTCAGTGAGTTTTCTTGCATCATTAGCAGTGACTCATGAGACTCTGGACAAGACAAATCCTTATTTTGTTGATGCTAGTAGAGAAAATATTTCAGTTATCACCATTCTAAGGGCACTTGGTCTTTCTCCATCTTTTGTTCAATGGGCTGCACCCTGAAAACTTAACTCATTCCTATCTAAATGCCTGTCAGTGATTCTATCTCAGAGCTGTGTCTATCCTATCTCAGGTTTAATCAGAAGGTCTGTAAACAGCACATCCACACCACCTCTACATAGAAGCAACAGGCTTGTTTCATTGGGAGGATAGTTGTGCTATTTATTTCCATATGAAAGGACCAGCTCTTTGGGAGCAAGAACCAATCTGGCTCTTCTAACTGTACTCTCAACTGTGAGTAGGAAGTAAATGATACTATTCTGTCAACAGAACACATCATAGCATCTGTGGTCATGTTAGGTGGTTTCATGAAAAGTGGGAAAACAAAATGAAACAAAAAGACTTTTCATACATAGCAAGGTACTGTTTGATTTCCAGACTACAGAAGCATTTAATTTTGGCAGTGTCAAGATGTTTTGTAGGGATAAGGTAATAATATCTCAGCTTATGTGATGTCTTTGCAACACTGGAAATATATATACATTGGCATGTGCTACAGCAGTGTGAGCAAAATGAATCTGAACAATATAGTCAGAACAAATAATTCTTATCAAAGCAAAATAAGGGGGGAAAAATCACTTTGATTTTCCCTTGTCATATTCTGTGAAAACTGACACACTCTTGCAAGCATTTCTATTTAAATAGCTGACTTTTTCCTTCTTTATTTTGGTGGAAAGACTCATGGACTGACTGAAACTTTTTCATAAGCCCCACTAATGACTCTCTCTTACTCTGTGATTACATATAATAAAGTCATCCTTTGATTACCTATGCTCCTCCTGTGGAAGAGAAGGACAGGAGTATGAATTAAACCTATTCTCTAATGGAAAAGCTCCAGGGAAATGCTGGAGAAACCCAAGAGCAATATGTTCTCTGGGACTCTTCTGCTGAGAAGACAGATTACTGGGTGCTGGAAAAGTCATGGTTTCTATCTGGCCATAGATGAAGCATTTCAAGAACTGCATAATTACCTAAAGTGGTCAGCTATTGAATTTTTCTATTTCTCACAGGTATGAAAACAAAGCACATACCCTTTGCCAGGCAGAACAGTAATCAATAGGTAATGGAGAAGTAATTTCTCTGATGATGACATCAACTGAATGCAAGTCCTTCAGCACCTCTATTAATAAATGCCATGTATCCGTGGCTGGAGGCTTGAGATGACATTGAGCTTTGAAGTAATGGTATTGACTGTGAAATATTTCTAAAATAATGTCTCAATCAATCTATATTGCCAGTTTCCACATGAGATTCTAGATCAGATTTGTCTTTCCTTTCCATTAGGCATAGTCCAGAGCAGCTGCGCTGGCTACCTCCAGTTTCAAATCAATGTTACTGAAGACAAGAATTTGGACTGCTGCATAAATATCAGATGCAAGTTTAATGCTTTGCAAATTTCTAGCAAGACTCTCAAAGTGAAAGAAGATGTCACTGCTGAAGCCAAATAGCTCACTCTGGAAGATCTACATGCCTAGGACAATGTTCTCCAGAACTGATTCAGTGATAGTTTTCACCTCCTTCGTTTGTTCACTTTTAAATATAATCTAGGGGTCCAGTTTTCAGCCCGGATTCTGTTTCACCTGTGCACATCTTCATACAGCAAAGACTTCTCAGGACATTGGAAAGGAGAGCAGTAATATCAAATCATTAACAGCCCTAAAGGTAGAGAAGATCTTTCCTTACCTGTGGGACTAGATTCCTGTGATTATGTCCTATGATATTCCTCCTCATTCCATCACCCCTCACTTGAGGCAACTTTGGAGGCAACTTTGTCAAAGTGTCTGTCACTTGCAGGAACAAGTAGTAGCTGCCATAGCTGTGACCCTCTACTTTCTCTTTGTTTTCTGTGGAATATACTGAATATACTGTGAATATACTGAACTTCATTACACTCATATCCTCACACCAGCCCTATGCACCCAGGTTTTCTTGTTTCTTCCTCTCCATTTTTTTCCACGCTCACTGTTGTAGCCCATTTCTTCACTGAGGTTTCTTCTTATGCCTCTTGCCCCCCATGATCCTATATGTCGTTATGCTGTTTATTAGTGATATTCTGTTTGAATTCACTGATGCAAATTGGCTTTTTTTCACTAGCACTCAGGCATCTGCTGTTGTGAAACAAGTGGATTCATAGAATGTTGAGCTTGACAGCTTTGGGATGTGGTTTAGCGGTAGTGGCATAGCAGTATTGGCAGGATTGTGAGCTCTAGGTGAATGGTTGGACTTAATGATCTCAATGGTCTCTTCCAGCTTCAACAGCTCTATGGTTCTGTGGGACAGGCCTATAATGCTGAGGAAAAAAAATCTTGTCCAATGGTAGCTATGCAACTGTGCAGCCTTAGAAAACTCTTTGGAGATGTGAGGACGCATATTTAAAAGAAGTTCCTTACAGAGGGCTGGATCTCTCCTCATGGCTCCAGTGGGGACAAAATTAGGGCTGCAAATTCAGAATGTATAAATATGATTGTGTCAAACTGTATGTGACAGGACCCATTAACAGTCTGTTACTCACCAAAATCTGATGCAATTCAAAGTGAAGCGAGCAGATGTAACACAACATGCTCCCAGCACACTCCCAGAGTCTCTGAGGAGCAGTGCCTCTATTCCTTTTGATTTGAAAAGCAATTAGCTAGTACAAATTAGGAAAACCAGAGATAACTGTTAAATCTGGATTTCAAAAGAAGATTCTAACATGACTGCCTTTGTGTCAAATTTCCACAAGCATTTGCTTTGGTGGCTCTGACTCCAACAGGAGCAGCACATGTGCAGTATTTTTTTAACACGTGAAAAATGTCACATTCTTTTCTGAGACAGTTGCTGCTCTGCCCAAATGTGCTTCTGTGACTGCTTATAGAGAAGATACCAGGTACTAGTAGCCTAGCTGAGGTTCTGGAGAGCATCCAAAGAAGGACAAAAAAGCTGAAGTGTCTAGAGCACAGGTCATCTGAGAAAGGGCTGAGGGTTGGACGATGGGTTGGACATGATGATCTTGAAGGTCTCTTCCTACCTGGTCTATTCTATTCTATTCTATTCTATTCTATTCTATTCTATTCTATTCTATTCTATTCTCTATTCTATTCTGACCGGTTTAGGGACACTTTCTTAAAGGCACAGCCTAAACGGGTCACATCTATTCTATTCTATTCTATTCTATTCTATTCTATTCTATTCTATTCTATTCTATCCTTGAGAAAAGGAGGCTCAGGGCAGACTTTGTCACTCTCTACAGACTACATAAAAGGAGGTTGGAGTGACGTGAGAGTTGACTTCTTCTTCCAAGTAACAAGTGATAGGACAAGAGAAAATTGCCTCAAATTGCACAAGGGTAGGTTTAGATTGGATAGGAAAAAGTCTCCCCAAAAGGGGTTGTCAAGCATTGAAAAAGGCTGCTTAAGGAAGTGGTTGAGTCATCATCCTTGGAGGTACTTAAAAGAAATATAGATGTGGCACTTAGGGACATGGTTTAGCGGTGGACTTGGCAGTACTGAGTTAACAGTGGGACTCAATTATCTTAAAGGTCTTTTCCAACCTAAATGATTCTATAATTCTCTTAATAACAAAATTGATACTTTATAGCTGACATCCTGCGTATAAAGTAAGCTGAGTTTTATCTGGCCTTTCAATTGAATGAGGTTCCACTGAAGTCAGTGAAAGTGGCAAGCACTGAGTATTTCTGAAAAACAGGTTGGTTTCATTTTGAGTATATCTCTGGCGCCCTCAACCATCTGGCTAAAATCTCATCTCCCATGAGAAACAGAAAAAGATTGGAAGTGCTGGCACCAGCTAAGTTCCTGGTCCAGCCTGAAAATGTCATTGCTGTCATTCCCTTCTGTTTGTTTCCTTAAGCAAGGAGGGCACTATTGTTTTTTTCCCTTTTAACCACCAAATTAAATGAAGAAAGGAGTTTCAGTGAGAGTGAAATTTAGCTTTGTATGAGTGAAACTCCCTGACGATTCCTATCTAATCTTCTGAGCATCTTTCTTGTTTGCTTCTGCTGAGAAAAACAAACAAACCAAAACAAAACAGAAAGGGGAAAAAAATGAGGAAAGATTTTAGGAATATAGAAGTTTTGTTTCCAAGTTTCATAAATAAATACTTTCCTTTCTGACATGTTTTCACTTTAGCAGCTTTCAATATGTAGCTTTTAGTTGTCATTTTGAAACCACATTTTCTGTTCCAAAATAAATCTAAATTTGAAGAGGAGTGGAAAACCAGAAGGCTTTCACAGCTTATCTGAACAAAACTAAACATTTCAAAACAAATATTGTGATTACAGTTTAAATAGATGCTCAGTGAAACAGATTCCTTCACAACCAAAGTGGGAGCTGGAGAGAAGCCCTATAGGGCTGAGAAGCCCTATAGTCTTTATTGCATGTCTGAGGTGATGTCCAGGACAGTTGGAGCTATGAGAATGGAGGTAAATGTGGCCCATCTGATACTTCTTCTTGTCCATCTCCACATTCTACTCCATGAAAGCTCAATCTGTGCCTGTGATGATGCTGCACAACACTCAATACAGATGAGTGTGCTGCAGCATTGTGAGCTGCTGTCCTCTCCTGGACAGAAAGGTCTGCTGTGAAACTCAAGGTCTTCTACAACTTGCGCCTGCTCCTGCTGTGGCTTTGCAGTTTTGAACAGTGCAGCATGGTGAAACTTGGTCTTACACTTCATAAATGTTCTGTTCTTTCATGCCATAAAGAAAATACTGCTCCTTTTGTAGTCCGAGTTTAACTGTAGATCATAGTTTCTCCTTGTGAGTACTGGCCATACCTCAAAGTATGACTGGAGCTATTTGTTGGGATATCTGAGCTGCAGGCCTTATACCCTGTTTTGTAAAGCTGGATTACTGAAAAAGAAGACTGGGATTGGAGTTTTGTTGGTATATTGAAACAAATAAATGACTTCTTCAGTTGGAAATCTTAGCAAAAGCTGTTCTTGGATAGGGAAGGTTCTCAGCATGAAAGCACAGGAGGCTCACTGCCCAAGTCTAGTGCTAACCAGCTCATATCCAAGATGTTGTGCATAGTTTTGAAACCTCCTTAACATTTGTAGAGGTCTCATCATTCTCAATGATGCAAAACAGCATTTCCAAAATCATTCTTTTGCCTTAAATCATTCTGTTTGCCTTAAAGCATTGACAAGCAATTTAAATGCCTTGTGGAAATTAAAGAAGTATGAGTTTGCATATTTACAAGAAAGTATGCCAAGATCATCCCAGCCAAGTAATTTGTAACTTGATTCTTCAGGTGACAAAATACATCAGGTGCTAGTAGTGCAATTTCCTGTGTACTATTGCTGTAGCAACTGGCATGAGTCACTATATGATAACCCAGAGGAAATTATTTCTTGCTATTAATAAAACCAAAGTTAAAAAACACACCAAGAAGGTACATTCTGTAGTTTCTGTTTTAACGATAAATCTACAAGCAACTAACTACCTCTTGTTTTCATGCTGCCTTTCTCCTTAAAGCTGAAGAAATGAATGCACTTCTTTGCTAGGTGTGTTCATATATAAAGCTTAAGGATAGAAGGACACTATGGTTTTGACAGGTGCTAATTCCAATTGGCCACAGAATATCCTGGCACACCAGGACAGTTTCAAACAGTTGTCTTTGTGCTCACCAGAGCTAAAACAGAGACATGGAACTGATTTTCCAAGGAAATGGCAAAATGGATTGCACAATTTGTGAACTATTTGGAAGCAATGAGCATGACTGTTGTTACTGTCTCAAAAGGATTCAGACTGTAACATGCTGGCAGTGAAATATGATAACAGTATAAACAAAACATCCACAAGGATGAGAACACACCTACTTATGGCAAATCTCCATAGAGCAGTTTGCCTTCAATATTACTTGAGCTGATGTCTACTGCATAGATTTACTGCGACCCAGGAAAGCATTTTTGGCATCCTTCTGTTGTCATCACATCATCCCTAGAAGGGGGAAAGTCTCACTAAATATTGAAGTGTTTTGTAAAGATGTTTTTATGATGATCTTTGACAACTACAGACATGTAAGTAATTGATGTCTTCAATAGCAACTAATAGGAGAACTGGAAAATGTTATAATTTAAGAGGGATTTCCCCCTTAACTCACTTTGAAAACAAATTCTGCAGAAATGCTAAATGAGCAGCTGAAGATATTTTTTTCTTTAGCTTTGTAGTTTGAGATGTTTGGAATATGAGAGACAAAGCAATATCCTCAGCATATTAGATGAAAACTTTTCCACTAGCCAAATATAACTGAGAGGAGTGTGTGATGCTGCACTGACCACAAGAGAGGGGAGAAACAGAAAGTAGTCTTGTGGCTAGTCAGTCTCAGGATGTTTGGTCCCATCTCTTACATAGGCCTTTACATGTGACCTTGGACAAAGTGCCTGGAATCAGTTTCCAACACTGAGATCCTCAAAGTCCTTGAAGCAGTGGAGTGAGATGCCTGAATTCCTTTCAACAAAAGGTAGAGAATATAAATTCCTAGACTTTGACAATTGCAGAAATGACACATTTGGTCTCCTAGTTCCTACTACAAGCTACAGCTTTATCTTCTATATCTGTCATACCTATTTGTATTATGACCTCCCCTCATCACAGCAGGTGCTTGAATGGGGACATGCAAAATGAGGTGGTGGTCCTGCTCTATGCATTAACAGTGCAGCAAAAGAATCCTGTGGGCACTAGTCTCATCTCCCATCCTGTCTTGCATGTGCCTGACTTGGTCTTAAAAATACAAACTCCAACTGAGGACTTCCTATGGATGGAGTACAGAAAAGGTCTCTTGCCTCTGCTCTCTTCTCTCTGCTTGGCACCTCTTTAGCTTGGGATCTCATATAATCAACTCTGGAACTTCAGGCTGCAGGCTATAACTCATGTGGGGCAGTTACAGACTTCAACTTCATGCCCATTTGACAATAACTTTTGGAATTTGATTATTGTTGCTACATTGTCATTTCTCACTGATTTGACTGAAACTGGGCGATGATTCAGAAATTATGGCACACACATGCACCCCTTATGCACCTTATTATGCCACAGGAAAACACTCTAAATAATAATGGTAATGACAACAAATAACCAGAAGTATCCAAAGGAAGAATCCTTTCAGAGCAAGGAAAATTGGGAAAATGAAACAGTCATGCTAACACAAGTGTTCTGTCATAAACTGATTAAACTGCAAAACAGCAGAGCAATGTTGTTGACTTAGTGGGGGGTCTGATAAACATGAGCTTGTTCTTTGTAACTATGAGAAAGACTATTAAGAAAATTAGACTTCAAACTCTCATTACATTTCAACAGGTCTAGTAATAAATGAAAGTCATGTATGTTTTGCCTACTGCCATAAAGATACTCGAGGATCTTCCGAGGAGGAAGATAAATGGCACAGCATGAGAATAAAGGAGGTGAAGCATGAAATCCTTTCTAACTGCACTCAGATAATCAGCTCAAACATCTCTAATCTTTTCAGAGTGTTACGCCCCCACACCCCCCAAAAAAACCCCAACCAACACAAAACACAACAAACCCAAGAAACTAACCCACCCCCCAAAAAATCAATTCAACAAGCAGATAGAACAAAACAAATCCCACACGCTCAGAATGGTAAAAAAAAGCCCAACAATCACAAACCATGGAAGTCTTCCAAGCCGCATGGCTGAGCTACAGATGTTCAGCAGTACAATAGATACAAATTGATTGCATAGGTCAACATAAAATCTTGATCAAGGAAACAGGTCACACACAACACTGCCCTGAATGGTAACACTTATGCAGAAGAATTATCTGATCTTGAAATTGAAGAAGGCAGTGACAAAACTTCAAAGGAAGCAGGCCTTCAGAGGAGGCAGGGCCAGAGCCAACATTACGCAAGGCATCAAATTAATTTTTTATAACCTGTTTGTGGATCAATCGGTTTCTCATATTTAAGTTATTACTAGTGCTACACTCACTGCAACAGTGATTCAGATGCTCCACAACAGTTGCAATCCCTAGAGAAAGCATAAAATCAGTGAGCTTTATAATGACCAATATAGAGTCCTTTATGGCATAGAGAAGTGCACATTCTTCTGAGAATGACATATCAAATATTCTGTCTATAAGCACAGCCACAGAAGCTAAATATCAAATATTCTGTCTATAAGCACAGCCACAGAATCTATTTCCTTTTTCTAGGATCACACAACTATATGATTTCCCTGTGATGGGGGAGGAAAAATGTCCTTTCACATACTTCCACACACTGGAAGTGCTTAAGACCAGGCTGGATGAGGCTCTGGCCGGCCTGATCTAGTGCAGGGTGTCCCTGCCCATGGCAGGGGGTTGGAACTAGATGATCCTTGTGGTCCCTTCCAACCCTGACTGATACTATGATACCATGATACTTGAAAATTAAAGGAATAATGAGCTACAGTAATAAAATTCTGGTCCAGGAAAGCGCCTGATTAATAATGATGTGGTCAGACTAAGAGCAGGAGTTAACACCAGGCTAACAGACAGTCACATTTTAAACTTCCCTTGTTGCTGCATAGCTGCCCTGCTTCCCACCCTGAGCATCCTGATGGCAAATAACAAAGAAAAATGCCAGACTGAAGAAAAATGTTAAATGTATCTGAATTCAGGTCTAGAGGTTGCCAAGTTACTAAAAAGGAGAAGGAAAAGAAAACAAAGACTGTATGAAATCACCTTCAAACAGTGTCAAAGAACAGTTTCACCGACTTTGAACATAAATAGACTCCCTCCTAAGTAATTCATTGTATTAATTTCTTCAAATGAAAGGTACTCTTGAAATGTTTGGATTTATCCTGGATTTTTTTTTTTAAACTGTGATTTGTCTGAGGATTCAGTATTCTGAAACACGTGGATGAAAAATAGCTTTTCAACAAATAGAGAGTAACCTGGACACCACCAGTATGGGCACCTCAGCACAGACTGTGAGATTTCAATACTTTCATTGTTAATGCCAAATTCAGTGTATGACCTCAATCCAGTTTGATGTGTGGATTGCAATGACAGTCTTGTATGGGGGACGGTTCTCAAGGTGGGCCCCAGGAGGTCCTGACCTGAAGGCCTACACAAGAGTCCCAGTGTTATGTGAACTGATTCATTTATGGTTCTCCATCAGTGTCCATGTATGATTGGTGTAAAGTCTTGATGCCTGCACCCTATCTGTTTCCTCAGCAGCTTTCCTACGGAGCTGTCTATTCCCCCACACAAGACTCTTTTCAGCTTTGTAACTGCAACCTTGCCTTGCCACCTACCACCTCTGGTCTGAGAGTGTTTCATGTTCAAGGATTTTGAAACCTGATGTATCAGGACTTAAGCCAATCTCCTGTCATCAGAAGCCAGTACAGGGAAGCAAATCAGCCTCTCTGTCACCTGCCAAGTTTTTTGGCTTCCTCTGAAGCCAAAGAGTCAGTGTCAGAAACAGCATACTAGACAAGAGAAATTTCAGGTCTGTCTTTGGGTGGCAAGATTCCTACATGTCCTAATTTGCCTTTTTTTCATTAAAATCAGGGAACTTCAGGACATGGAAAGCATCTTATGAGGTTTATAAACCACTGTGAGAATTTTAGGTAGAAATTCATCCTGCTAAGCAATACTGATAAAGCCCTGTGTTTGAAATCAAAGCTTTCAGAGAGAAGGGGGTTTATTTCAGAACCTGTACTCTCCTTACAAATCCAAACACTCATATAATGGTGTGAAATAGAAAATGAGCTCCTCAAAGGTAAGCCAAAACCTAGTTTTAAGTTCTTTTCCAGATAAAAATCTGTATTTCCTACATTCTGTGACATTTGATTGGGGTAGTTATTATTGTTATTTACTCTTTTTATAACATCAGAAGTTTGGGTGCTTGAAAAGGTGAAAAGGAGCAATAGCAAGACAAATGAAAAACTGGGAAAAAAAGCATTTGATCTGTGGACAGGAGTTAATGTCCACCTCAAATGATGACAGGCCATTTTTTCAGCCTTTGTTAAGTTTGAAATACACAGTAGTTTTAGTTGAGGAATTATTAATATTATTATTAATGATATTATTGATAATAATGATGTTATTTTTGGGTTAGGGGGTGTGTGAGTTTTTTGTGTTTGGTTTTTTGCCTGATTTCTTTTTGTCTGGTGCTTTAGAGTAGGCAAGCTGCCTTAGGAGATGATTGATAATGTATGAGAAGGAAGAAAAGCAATTTAACAATGAGACCTGTCAGAGATTAAACATTAAGCCAGCTCCCAACAAAAGTCATGGAGCTGTGCTCACAAGTAAACACCAGCACTTTGAGAAGGCTCAAGGACATGACAGGTGTTTAAAGGTATCCCTTCATAAAACCCTCACCTTCATTCAAACATGTGTTTTGTCTCTGAATTAAAATTATTAATTAAAACATATGGCTACAAACCAGCCAAGCACAGCAGTGCCACTGCTGGAATTGCACTAATAAAATGGGATTTGGGTCAATGCCCTGTGCTGTCTTTTCTAGTGTGCTTTTTGCCCTTCTCTACAGACCCAGAGCAGAGGCAGTGGTCACACCGTCACATGCCCTGGGGTTCTGTGCATCCCTCCTAAACCCAGCCCAGTTGCTCTGAGTTTTGTGGCTCTGACCCTTCTCATTCCTCTTCCATCAGACTGCTCCTAGCCAGGGAGGGGAAGAAACAGCACATAGCACTGGACAGCCTCAGGGTATGACAACACTTATCATCTTGGGAAAGCCATGCCAAGGACGGTTGTGAGTCATGGGACTGCAGTTATTAACATTATTTCCAGGAGTCACAGCTGTGACCAGAGCAAACCAATGCAGAGCAGCAAGTTGAGCTGTGTTGCACACACTGTAACGGTGCTCCAGCACTTCTCACACAGGTGCTGCAGGAGGGGTAGCTCCCCACTGGGACGCCTAAATTTCCTTTTCAGGCATGGGAAAATAGAGAATCATGGTGCCCTGGGTGTTTGTTGAAATACAGCTTCCCTCTCCCAGTGGGCTCAAGGTAAAAGAGCTCAGTGATGCCTGATGATGGTGTCCCCTGTGGTGCCTGAGCTGCAGAAATTTGTTCCTTGGGTTTTATTCGGACAGCTTTACACTCTTTTATGGAGTTGCGACATTTTATTACTGAAACATTCCTAATGAAAGCTGATTCTAATAGCTCCCTCTCTGGTAGGAAAATCATTTTTCTTACCAGTTTTATAGCTGTTTAAATAAACACTGCCTCATACTTTTCCATCCCATGTATCTCTTAACTGTTAATTACACTGAACTTCTCTTGACCTTTTGCTCAGGAAGAGTGGAAATAAACAGGTTGCTTAACTAAGTATGACCTGCTTGTCACAGCGATGCTAAGGACTTTGCAGTCACATGTAACCCTTCCTACTGCCTTCACGTGATTTAGTGTTTCATGTCTGGACTTTCACGGCAAATGCAGCCTCTGTGTTCTGTCACTGCAGAGGGAACACAGTGCAGCTGTTTCAGCTTCAAGTCTCAGGGACGAATTAAAACGTGACAAGAGTTGTTTGTGGAGTTCAGTCAGCACAAGCAAGGGATGCAAAAATGGGCACCAGGCGCTATCACTGTAAGCCTTTAAGGAGCCTTGGATGAACCATCACATAGCAATAATGAGTTGGGGAAAGGAGGTCTTCACATCATCCCATAGTGAGCTACCTCCATTTGAACAGGAACAGAAGTCAGTTCTTAAAACCTGAAATACCTCTTATCTTCTAGAAATCAGAATCTTCCTAATAAAGCCTACAGCAGAGATATTTTTCTTGACTGCTAGGGTCCCTAGGCAAAGGATGATGCCCTCCTAAAAGAAAGGATAAACATGTAAAGCAAATACCATGTATGTGGTGGGGTGCCTTCAAAGCCACTGAATGACTCTCTGAGTGACTGGAATCCAGTGGCAAATTGCCTAAGTGTTTTGACATGCCATGTCCAGAGACTTCTCTCCCTCTTGATTGCACACCCAGTGGCTGTTTGCCACTTCAGTTATATAAGGCACTTCCTGATGGCCATCACTACCATTTTTTTTTCTCTGAGTAAAATGCACTCAGGCTCCCTTCATGTAGCTGTGCAATGTGCAGCTTGCTGCTAATTTGAAGGGCACCCCTCCTCCTCCTCCCCTGATGATCCAGGAATACAGCAGTAAAGTGCCTTAATGGTAGCATCAAATAGCCTCATGCCATACATTTTTAATTTATAAAATGGTCCTTGGTAGAGTGTCAAGGTTCTGAGAACAAGTGTGAAATGTTGCTAAAATGGATGAAAACATCTTACCTAAAAATAAACTATTGTCCAATCCACACTTAATCACCCCAATCAATTACTCACACAGTTTTTTGGCAACTAATATGGCTTTATTACCACAATATTCAAAGATCTGGTAATCATTAAGGATTTTTTGGTCTTGTATCACCCTGGAGATGTAATAGTGTAAAATATTAAGACAGTGGTGATTGAAAAAAATGTGCAGGGACAATGAAAGCATTTAATAGAGGTATTGAGATGACACAGCCCTAAGAGGATCATGAACTGCCACCACACTAGAGGCTATAACCCATCTCTGACTGTCAGAAATGCTTGTTAAACTTCAAGATCCAGATCTGGGGCATGAGGAAGTTGGTTTACCTGTCAGAGGAGTCAGTCCCAAGAAGCATCCTCCCAACCACCTAGATACAAATTTCCCTTCATTGATGTCCTGTACTCTGTCTGCAGAGCAGTTGGGCTTGATCTTACCACGTTCAAGTAGGAAACATAATTAAAGACTCCTTTTGAGTACCTACCTACAGAAGTCCTCCCGTAGGAACTTAGAAAGCAAAACTCTTTTCCTCTTCCCTTTTTTTTGTTAACAGACCTCAAGACACTATTCCTAACCTTCTCCCTCTATCCAGAAGCAAAACAGAACATCACAGTATCACAGTGTGATATGTTACTCTCCTGAGCTTATTGAGAACTTTTTGAAGTGGACAAGTTTTTATTTCACAAAGGCTGAAACTGAACAGATGATGCAAACTCCTCCAAGGCTAAGCTTTAACACAGACATTTTGATCACCATTTGCTCTTATTTCCATTGTCTCAGCTCCCAGGGCTGTGGTGGTATCACAGTGCTTTATCTCTGCTGTTCTTTCCTTGCTGCAAAACACATAAAACCTGGTGTGCTGATTTAGAAGAGAGCCACAGGTTTACAGTGGCAGATTAATAAATAAATAAATAAATAGTTAGATAAATAAATAAATAAATAAATAAATTAGGATGCTACCCCAGCATAAGATTTTTTTATAAGATTCCTATCCCTGATAATGTCTAAATTTTCAGGAGGATTCTTATTTCACATATTTCCAAAGCTTCTGCATGAGCTACATAAAGCTGAAGCTAACCTCATTTGCTTGAAGTACATTCATTAGCAGTATGGACCGAGATCAGAGCTCTAACGCGTGCTTTTGTGGCTCCATTAGGATTCATGGTGAAAGGCTGATCAATAACTACTGAGCTCTTAGGGCTGCCATAAAGAAAGGAAAAACCTATATATAACACTTTAAAGATTTTAATTAAACAAAAAAACCCAAAATTATTATGTTAATAAGCCAAAAGTTTTTAATATTAATCAAGCAGCAACAACTCCTGCCTGAGGATTGGGGATGGCCTACATTAGTCACTGAATGTAGAAAAGCAGGTGATAGCTGATAAAAGAAGCAAAGCAGCAGCATCTGGCAATGAGATCTGTTTGGCAGCTTGTCTCTTTGTAAGCACTAAGCTGCAGGATGTTTTGTCTTCCTTTCCACTGAGCTCAATGTTCAGAAACTCTTTGTGATCAGAAGTTCTAAATGGGGCAATATTTTCAACAGATGATGCTGCAAGTAGCCAAGAAAATGCTTTTGGGTGTCTGGAGGCTTCCTGTAGGCCAGAGGGTCTCAACCTCATCCATACTTTGAATCCAGATGTGCAAAGGGAAAAGTTTTAACACAGACTTTGTCTTATCACCCTTCAGCATATCTGCTTTGCATTTTCCATATTCTTTTTTGCTGGACAGCTAGAAACAGATAAAACAAGAGAAGATGAGGATTTCCCCTGTGGTCTATGGATCAAGACTTCATGATCTAAGTCTCATTTGAAGATGTTGCTAATTAATTTGATGCCCACATCTGAACAGAGCAGATATTATGCCCTTAATGAAATCACTTCGCTCTAGAGATGATGAGAAAAGAGCAACACAGAAAAGCATAAGCAGAGCAGTTAGATTTAGCAGTTAGATTTCTGAGTAGTTAAAGCTTTTATATTTAAGGCTAAGAAGTAAACCAAAGAGTTAATTTTAAACAGAAGTCATACATACTAATCCCCTGCCCTATGCTTGGCTTTTGCTGTTTCAAACTTCTTGTCTTTACTGCTAAGCTCAGAGGTAAAATGTAACTCATTGCTTTGAACTTCCTCACCATAATAAAGAATTAAATCAAGGCTCTGGCTCACATTTCACAGTCAATTTGAGGGTGACTGAAGTTTAGGCTTTTTGCCTCCCTCCTCACAGTCATACCCAAACTGAGTGTGTAGCTACCACTGAACTGCCACAATTCACAGCTCCTAGATTAATGTAAATCACCAGGAGCTACAGTTTATATTAATGCCCTGAGCTTCAGCAGTCTCGGCTTAATTGTCTGAAAACTAAAACATGCTTACTTTGTTTGATATTGCCATTGGAAGAGCTGGTCTCATCTCTCTCTCTCCCCTGAGGTCCCAAGGAGCTGCTCTGTAGGCAACCTCATATATTTGGCTGGATCAGCAGGGCGCTGGTTCAAGCTCCTCCAGCTCTATCTGCTTTGCCATGGGGGATGATTTTGGGGTATAACAGGCTGCTGGGGCAGAAAGCAGGACAGAATTAGGCTGCCTTAAACCAGCTGTTTAATTACATTCTGTATCTGAGAGGTTTACTGGCCAACACAAAGAGAGACCAAAGCACCTCTTTTTGTCTGAAGGGGATGTTTTTCTGTGGTGTGTACCTCAGACAAGCTCCAAGGCAGGTGTGTCTAGGGCTTGCGCACATTATTGACAAAAACCCAGAGAAACACATTTTTTTTCTGGTGGGTCTTTGTTTTTATGGTCTGTGAGGAAGCAAAAAATTTCCAGATGAAAATTAAAACCAAATCACTCAGAAAATCCTGTAGAGACTTCATCTTGCCCAGCTTCCAAAGTGTAATAACAAAAAAAATCACTGTTGCCAGAGAAACAAACACATATTAAGCTTCTTTATCACCGTGTCTAATGTTTTACTAACTGTGAAATCACATTTTCCAAGATGAACTGTCTCAATACACTTCTGATATATCCTGGTAGTTTTCAGTGGCTATTTGGAAGAGGAACTGTCCTAGCCTGCAGACAGCAAAGAGAAGTCAACAACGTGGAGGACAGCAGCAGACATGCAGCTCCATCCAGGAACATACAGGGATCAGATCCAAATAGCTGCACATCCTCCAGTTCACAACAATCCAACTCTAAAAATCAGGGTTATGGTTTTGTGCAGATGCACATTTCTTTTCCTCCCTAAAATACATATAAAACCTTCAGTATTAACACTAGTAATAACATCAAAGACTAGCTGTTGTGTACCTCTTTTATCAGCAAGCAACAATATGATTTGCAGAAGGAAAGATAAACATTAATATCTCTGTTTAGTCTTGGGGAAAATGAGGCATGGGGAGGTGACAGCATTTCTGCATGGACACCAAATATACCATTGTAAAAAAAGGGAATCTAGATCTCCCCACTAAATGCTTTCACCTGCTAGGGTACTTTTCTTTCATCCATGAGGAGTTATTGCTTATTTTAAAGAGATTAGTGATAGGAAGAAAGAAAGACTATGACTTGCCCAAGTAACCACAGGAGGGAAGAGGAAGAACAGGAAAGACACAATCTCTCAAGCCTTGATAACAGTGTAAGAGGTGCACATAGTGTAGAGAAGAAAGCTTATATTGTACCAGCACATTCAGAAGTGTCCTATCCTGTTAGCTTTGGTCCCTGCACCATTTCTTAGTACAAAATTAACCCAAGTGCAATCCTGGAGTTCTTGCTATTTCAGCACTTACACTGATCTGTTTTCCCAGGCAATCATGTAGGAATCAGTTGTGCTCCACAATGGCAAGGAACAGTTTATTTGAAGTGTATGCTAAGTTCTTCATGCTTTAGAAGGATCTTTCAATGGCTAGCAACAGTAAGGATCTATTAAATATGTATATAGTGCTGTTACTTGGGGTTTGGTGTGCCTGCCCTGAGTCACAACAGAAGGATACAAAGTCAGTTTTATTATTCCTGTTAGGTATTAATAATATGATAGTCAGGAGAAAACATCTAAAGCAGTGCTACACTGCATGAGGTGCTTTAGTGCCAAGCAGTTAATCTGAGTTCTTGACAGAAGGAGATCACATCTTATACAAAAACTTACACCTAATATTTATCCCCTGTTTTGTTTTCCCCTTTTCCTGAAACAGACAAGGAATTTCTCCCTACATCTGCATAAATCCAAAGGGGTTACTTCTCCAGTATCTTTCTGTGCTGGGAATGTGATTTTGGGGCACCTGGATCTATTGGATCTATTTATTCCAATGCATTTTTTCTGTTTCTGCATTAATAACAAAACACTGAAAGATTTCAGAAATGTGCTGCAGTGTTCATATTATAAAAAAGAAAGAAGTATGAAGACTGAATCACCTCTAATCTCACTGGGCCACTCAATTCAAGAAGGACACTGAGACTCTTGAACGTGTCCAGAGAAGGGCAACAAGGCTGGGGAGAGGCTTCGAGCACAGCCCTGTGAGGAGAGGCTGAGGGAGTTGGGGCTGTTTAGCCTGGAGAAGAGGAGGCTCAGAGGAGACCTTATTGCTGTCTACAACTACCTGAAGGGAGGTTGTAGCCATGAGAGGGTTGGTCTCTTATCCCAGGGAATCCGCACCAGAACTAGAGGACACAGTCTCAAGCTGTGCCAGTGGAGGGTCAGGCTTGAGGTGAGGAGGAAGTTCTTCACAGAGAGAGTTGTTAAACTTTGGAATGTGCTGCCCAGGGAGGTGGTGGAGTCACCATCCCAGGAGGTGCTCAACAGGGGATTGGATGTGGCACTTGAAGCCATGGTTTAGTAGTCATGAGGTCTTGGGTGACAGGTTGGACTTGATGATCTTTGAGGTCTTTTCCAACCTTATTGATTCTATGATTCTAAGGACACACATCAAAAAGTCGAAATAACCTTTCTCACTGTTTAGGTGACTTCCAAGGGTTATCTTCAGATTACTGGCTCTGTGACTATTTAAGGAGAACAACATGTTCTGAGAACCTGACAGAGGCCCAAGCAAAACCACATTGGATTCACAGAATCACAAAATCATAGGGGTTGGTAGGAACCTCTCGTTGAATACAACTCTTCTGCCAGAGCATTCCCTTTCTTTCCAGATTAAAAAGTAGGGGCAGGGCCTCCAGCTTTGTCTTTCCCAAGGGAAAAAAATATTAGAAAAACCCCACCACAGTCTCAGGTCTCTGTATTGGAGCCAGAGAGCAGATGTTGTTAGTGAGCTCCTCAACTGCTGTGTGACAAAATGCTCTGCAGCACGATGCCAAATGCAGGTGTTGGATTCCACCCTAAGTCCATGCCATGAGTAGATCAACTAAACCACGGACACTAAATCAGTAGCCTCTCTGGAGCAATATATTGCAACAGGAGGTCAAAGTCTGCCTTGTGGTCCTTACAAGAAGTCCATCTCACTAAGTCTACGAAATTACTTTCTAAACAGCAGATCAAAATATCTTACTAATAATGCACAGGCTGTAAACCAGGAAAACAAAAAATTATTTCCAGGCAATTTATAAGAAGGTCAGGGTGTAAAAGAATGGGCTGCCTAGGGAGTGCATGAATCTTTAGCATTGGACATCTTCAAGAACAAGTTGGACAAGAATAACATAGATAAAGCTGGTCCCGCCTTGGGCAGTGAATGTATTGGCTGACCTTTGGAGGTCCTTTCCAATACTATGATGCTATGAATTTGAGAAATCAAATGACTTCTTTCAGTGATTCCTCCCAGGAGTTTAGGACAGACCTTAACACTCAATTTCCTTGCAGGAAATTGTAAGTCATATGTCTTCCTTTCACACTGCAGGCACACTAAAACTGCAGCACTTAATTCACACAGTGCCTGGTGTTAAGACCAGTACTGCTGAGGAACCCTATTCACCACCCTGACGCCATTCCTAATAACAATTCACCCTTTCTTTGTTCTCCTCAGGAATGTCACATTCCATAATCACGTCCAAACTGTTCTATTCTCATGTATTATCAGAGAAGCAGGAGTTTAGCTGCAAGAAGCATTTAGTTGTAACATTACCAAAAGAGAAAAAAAAAGAAAAAGAAAAAAGAATAATCAAGCAGAACCATGAAACAAATTAGAAAGGAGTGACAGATATCTGTTTCTTCTCATATAGTCCTTCTAACAGCCTCTTGGCTGACCACTGGTCCTGGTAAATGTAATTCTACCCAATAATAGTCCCCATACAATCCTGACAATATAGTTTTTCTCTTTGGTTTGTTTCTTTTAACTTTGCATTTTTTAATCACTTTCTCTTCTGTACCAAATCTTTTACCCTCTTTATTTGTCTTTCCATGTTCTTCAGGCTTTATCCTTGGCTTAACCATTGGGAGCTTTTCCCATATATATGTAATTTCTTCCTCCACTTAGCCCATTATCTTCCACTGCCCACACATTTTATTTCCAGACAAACATCTTCACCCCCATTCTAATGGCAGAAGCCAGAAGACACTGAGGTCCTGTCTCTGTCTCTGCACGTAAACAAAGATAGTTTTTCTTTCACAAACTGCAGGGAACATGAGGACATTTTGATGTCCAAAACTTCTGAGACATTTGTCAGCTCAGTGTTTGAACATGGTTCAGGCAATGAGAGTAGTAACACAAACCCAGGCTGCACACTATCTTCTTGGAGTGGTGACTTCTATGAAGACAACAATGATCAGAATAACCTTTTTCATGCAACAGGCTTAGAAGTCCTTGAATCAGAGTACCTTGAAACAGAAGGTTCCACTTCAAATAAAGCAGTGAATCAGAAACCTCAGTAGATAGTAGAACTGTTTCAAACACTACACTCAATTAGTGCATGTGGGTTGGAAGGATGCGAGTCTTATGCAGAAGAGCCAACTTTAGCATTTACCCACGTGAAGTTAAGTGAGCCACACGCAAAGGATCAAATCCTGCTCTCTTTAAAACACGCCAATCTATTGCAATATTGAAAAGAATATTGAAAACCAAGTTTAAAATATCACAATCATAGATCAGCAAGTTGGCCAAATGGCAAAGAACAGGGCTCAAACTGTACCAGACAGACAATATTTTAGTGGCTGAAACCCTGGATTGGTATGAGTGCTATCTGGCAGATTATGCCTACAGCTACTTAATTCCCTAACACACTGGATGCTCACAGCAGCTCCCCTGCTATTTTCCCTATTATTTTTCAGCTCTTTGCTAGTAAGTTACTGATGATATGGAATCATAGAATCTGGAATGGTTTGGGTCAGAAGGAACTGTTAATGATCATCTAACTCCAACTCTTCCACCATGGATAGGAACATCTTTCACTGGATCAGGGGCTCAATGCCCTGTCTGACCTGACCTTGAACACTTCAATGACAGGGCATTCAGAACTTCTGTGGCAACATATCCCATCATCTCACCACTGTCATAGTGAACAATTTCTGCCTTTCATCTAAGCTAAATCTACCCTCTTTTATTTTAAAATCATTACTTCTTGTCCTAACACTAAAAAGCCCTTGTAAGAAGCCTCTCTCTACCTTTCTTACAGGGACCCTTTAAATATGCAAAAGACACAATAAGGTCTCTCACCTAAAGCATGATCATGTTACCTTGAGAAAAGTTCTGCTGCAGGCAGGCTGGGAGGGCTGCAGGGCTGGGAACTGCCTCTGCAGAGAAATAAGAAGCTTGTATTTGCTTTTCTTCTCTCTGTGGTCCCCTGCTATTAATATTCTTTTTCTTTTAACATGCCACTCACAGAGAGGCCCCCAGCAGAATAAACAGCAATTAAAAAAATATATGCAAAAGGAAGGATTAAACTATCTAATCCCAAAGCAAAACCTGATCTTTATTTTTAGTCCAATTTCCAAAGTGATCTTGAATGTGTTATTTTTACCCCAGCAGTCTAAATTTTGTTTAGCATTGTATTGATTTGGCAGTATTTGATGAAAGGCGCTTGTGGGTTCCTTTGACATCTTTGTCATCAGTTCATGTTTCACTAAAAAGTCTGAAACATTCTCCTCATCTTTTATTCTCAGAAAACCATAAAAAGCTTCACATTAACCACTTCTCTTCCTCTGCAAAACAAAGAGTTACTGCTCTGATGTAGATAAACCATTTGCAACACAGTTGTTGATAGTGTAAACTAAGGCAAAAATGCATTTACTTACACAGGCAGAAACAGCTCTTTATGTTTATTTAGATAATTGTAAACTGTGGCTCAGGAGTTGTTTTCCTGTTGTTTAAGTCCACTTTCTAACATTCTTGACTGGACCTTCACCAGTGCTGCGTGTATTAATTTTCTGTATGTTTGCAGTAAGCCATTCTACAAAATCCAGGCTGAGCTTAAGAAAGATCAATATACTCCAAATGAAGAGAGGAAGGTCTTTCTCCAAGGAAAGGATTTTTCACCGGGAACAACACATTGTAGTGCCTGACTTCTAAATGCATTCTTAGGTAGTAAAGGTCCTAAATCTTTTTCATGTCTCAGTGGAGGAGTATGTATTCTAGAGCCAGAACCAGAGTTTGACAAAGCAGAAGACCCTCACTCAAAAGGGTCATTTATAAGCCTACCTGTGAGACCTGGTGCTTGGTGAACACAGATGCATAAACAAAATCACAGCAGCCTGGGACTGGACTTTTCACCAGTGCCTACAGCACAGAAGACTGGCTCTTCTGGGATGCATTTGCTACCCCCTACACACAAAGGTTCCACTTGGGCCAGACTTCCTGCTTTGGGAAGGGGACAGAGAAGATCACAGCTGGAAGTGGAAGGAGAGTCCTAGGAGCCAGATATACTGCTCACAACGGAGTTGGACAACACTTCTTCACTCCAGCAGTAGCTGCGATTCCTAACTTCTTCAGAAGCTATCACTAGGCTAAATGCCCAAAGCACTGGACCATGACCACCCTCCTACACTGATGTGTACCACAGTATCCTGGGTCAAGAAAACCTAGCTAGTGAGTGCTATGCCAAGAAAAGTGCCTTTAGCTTATCAAACCAAAGAGATGACTATGAAAGAAATGAAGACGTTTCAGAGACAGAGGGTGGAAGCCTGTTTAGCTGTTAACACTGCTGGCATTAACCTGTGCCACTGCTTAGCACCTGACAGCTGCTTCTGTTCACCTACAGGTGAAAGAAAGATCAACAGCCTCTCAAGCTCCCAGAAGATTGCTTATTCCAATTGCTTATTTTGTTTTGTTTTGTTTTGTTTTGTTTTGTTTTAGAAGAGGAAAAGACATTAAAATACACAGAGTTATGAAGTGAAGATGAAAATATTCTTTGTCAAGAATGAAGAGAGAATTCAAGTAGGAAAAATTTATACTTAGAATAGTAAACAATTAGTGATTCTAATTTTAGGTATGCAAGCACCAACCACCAGGCAAAGTGGGGAAAAAATGAATAAATCAGCTCTTATATATTTGGCCAATGTATGGTACAAGCCATGATGTGGTTTGGGTTGTTGCTAAACCAAGGCAGTGAGTTAGAGAATTGTCCTCCAAACACAAATGAGTTCAGCTCAAATCTTATAGAGAACAAGTAAAAATTAATTCATTTATGCTTTGTTGGGCAAACTCACCATTTAATTTCATGTACAAAGCTATAATTACCAGCCTCTGCTCTGGAGAAGATCAGTGGAGAAGCTGACAGGCTTGTGTGAGACATTTTCCATTTATTTAACTATTGCTATCTGAGCACGTTGCAATCTGTCTGTAATTGGTTTCTCTGCCCTTGCAGAGTTCCTGTGCAGCAGGGAAACATTCTTGCCTGTGTTTTCCAGCTGTGATCTGAGGGCTGGGTTCTAGCCCACTGATGAAGTGGGGCATTGCAGGGTCGAATGTCACTATAATCCCCTCTACAAGGGTGAAGTTCAGAGTCCTGCCAGCTGGAGCACTCATTCAAGAAGCATCCAGTTCCTCCTTGATGGTGCAAAAGTCCAGATCCATACTCCAATGTCCTGGAAGATGTGAGAGGCAAGGCTTGTGCCCAGGTTTCTGCTGTCAGGGTTCCCAAACCCAAAAGGCACATGTTCCTAAAAGCCCAAGACATAGGTCCTTTAATCTGGGCTTGGCCAGGAGAATTTGGAAGAAAACTCTTTTTCCTCCTGGACCTTCACATCACAAAGCAATGTGATGTGATATTAGAAGGCAATGACAGTGGCTGTGCTTAAATTAGCAGTGTTCCCTTAATTCTGGCTTTCCCTGGCTTCTGTGTATGTGATTTTGTAACCCTAGTGAAGGACCATTGCTCTTACCTGGTTTGACTCCAACCTTCTGCTGTAATGCAAGCCATAGAGGCCATGTATGTCATGGTTTCTATATGCATGCCCCAACTTCTAGCTAAGATTCTTCTTTCAGAAAGCCATCTTGTTGGTACTTTATATTTTTTGTACCTCTCCTGGGAATTAACTGCATTTGAAGCCTGAGTTTCCCAGACTCTGCCATAGGCAGACTGTTAGGCTCACGAGGTACTTCTCCTGTGTGGGAGATTTGTCAGTGGTGTGTTTCAAGATGCAGGCAGCTCATTTACTAGCTTGAAAATGTGGTGTACATTTTACTGCTTTGCAGAGGAAGACAGTACAATAAGCTTATTTGAAAATAAAAAAAGGGTGGTGGTGGGGAGCTGCAAAATGAACAACAAGAAGAAAACCTTGAAAAGATGGTCCTAATATGACTCAGAAAGAAAACACTCAGAAGATCACACATATCTCTGGCATATTGTGCTTCTCTGTCTAAAATATATCTTCTATAGGTTTACCTTAAGTTGTCTCTAAGCTGAAATTACATACAGCCAGCTCCTTCTTAAAATCTCGGTGCATGAGCTATAGAGCCAGGTACTTAAAAGTGGGGCTGTGTCCACCCTGTCCTGGCCCTTCATGCACTGCTTCCAACCTGAGAGATTTAGGAGCCCAAGTACCATTTCAAATGGTGACATCTAAGAACAACAAGACATAACAGTGACACTAAGTTGCCTAAGGGGTTTAGGTGTTTGCTTTTCATCTTTGGAAACCAGATGGTGACAAACATGTTGCCAGGTTCCCTCCTCTCTATTTACAGCAAATAGACTCTGCTATCTTCTTTTCTGCTCCCATCTTCCCTCCAGAGGCTGATTCCAAGGAAGGCTAATGATGATTTGCTGTGCAAACAGCAAAACAAGTGCTCACATTGTTAGCCCCCTTTCAGAAAACATAGACTGGGATGAGAGATTAAACTTTTAATTGCATGAAGTGTATTTATAATTAAAACCAATGTAGCAAATATGACTTTTTTCTTTTTTGCAAGTACTGATTCCAGAGTATTAGCACATTCTGTGTTCAAAAAAGTGTCAGAAGAGGAAAGCACATCAAGGGGAAAAAAAGTAGCTAGGAACCACACAGGCTGTTAGAGGGCATTTTCAAAAGAAACCCAGGGATTTAGTATCATAAATCCTACTGCAACAGAGGTACATGTTCCTAAACCCCTTAAGTCAGTGGTAAATCTCCTATTTGTCTCTTTATGTTAAAAGTAAAGATTGTTTTCTCTGCCTTTCAAAATCTTTTTCTGTTCTGAGCAATACCACAAATAAATATTTAGTGAGCCACTATGTTGCTAAATTATTCATGCTTTAAACTCATAAATGGGAAAGACAATCCTCCTGACTTTACATGCTCTCCTGAAGAAATCTGTTATTCATTGGTGATTTTATTTTCATATGCATCTTATTTGTCTGTCAGTGCAAAGCAGAGCTGGAACATAGGAGGAAATCTGACAAAACATTTTAGAGGTATTTAATTTCATCCTACTTCTTTTCATTATTCACACACAAAAACACCCCACATCACACCACACTTGTCAGATAGGCTTTCATGAAAATATTTTGGATTTCTATAATGCTCACAACATTGAGAGAGGTGATTAAACTGCAACAAAGCACCACCATTTTTTCTCATTATGTGACATCTAAGAGATCTGTGGCAAGGTGCACTCCTCCTGGGCTGGATGCTGTTCACACCCCAAATGGATGAGTTGAACCTGCCCAGAGAAGCTTGCATGTCAGAGAGACAGGGAAATGGGAAATCAAGGGACAGTCCCTTATAAGGGATGTTAAATAAATTAACGTGTAAAATATAATGACCTTTCCATGGTGGGCTCTGGAGGTCTGATGAGAGCTGCAGTTTGAGTGTCATAGCAATTAAATGGGATCAATAAGCATGAAAGTGACAGTGATCCCATGCCAGAAGGGCACTGAGATGTTATTTTTGAACTATTCCATTAACAATTAAGTTCTGTTTACAAGTAAAGGCTTCTTGTTTATCCTCTTTTAACAAATCACAGAATCACAGACTCACCAAGGTTGGAAGTCCAACCTGTCACCACTGACCTCATGACTAAACCATGGCACCAAGTGCCATGACTCCTATAATGACTCCTATAATCCAGCCTGAATAAGAAAGGCAAACTGGGAGCATCTTCTCAGAAGTATTGGCAACATATTCAATCTGTTAATGCTGTCAACAGGATAAGAAATGCCAAGAGTCAAACCGAGACTGGCAAAATAAATAAACTTGAGGTGGTCACAGGTGTCCAGCTATAAAAAGGAAGAAGTAAAAAGGAAGGGCTAGTGTGGATTGGGAGGGGTCTAAAGGTCTAGATAAAACATGAAATAAGCATTGTGTTTCTTGTTTTAATAAGGAGAATGAGTCAGGGTTGCTTGTAAAACTCAGGCAAGCCGCAGAGTGGAACACATGTAGAAGAGTGCTGTCATATCCCAGCTAAAATCCAAGGGCAGAGATCTTAGTGCACTCAGGGGACTAAAAAATCTCCAACACAGAATGCTGGGAAAAAAACAGCACATAAAATCCAACCCTGACAGCAGAAACTATAAAAAACTTGCCAGATTGGGAATAGTTGCACATGACTGAGAAATAGCATGGCTATTACTTTCAGCATGAAAATAATCATTGTGAAACAGGGACTTTTCAGAAGAGCTATGTCCAACAGGACAAGTATTTTTTCACAGGAATCAACATATTTCTGTCTTAAATAGCTCATTGCTCAACTCCAGTCCCCTGTTATCTAGAATTAGCATTGTTTGGAAGAGGTTCTTGAGATTTGTTGTGAAATTCTGTAAGGCTACAAGTCTGAACTTCTCCATTCTAAAGCCATTCTGCTTCGGTTTGACTTGCTTGGTTTAACGAATGGAAGAGAGGTGATCGTTCAGTATGATGTTGCGTATAAACCACAGAGGGAGGGCTATTAAAAGAAGTGCTGAAACAGGGACTTAGCTGTGCATTAGTTTGGGCTGGGATTCATATGGTAGTTTCTATTAGAAGAGTGAGGATTTTATGTGCTCCACTAGTAAAAGTAAAGGAGGAAAGGAAATCTAGATGATTTCCAAGCCAGAGCTTGGCCAGATTATCAGCAGGAGTAGTCACACTTTTGTCACTAATGGTGAAAAGGTGATTCTGTCCCAGGGCAGAATCAGCCACTCCTTTGTTCCTTTTTCATGTCCAAATCTACCAACTGCCTTGGTCATCCTTCAGGAATAGTGATGTCATCCAGATACTTTTGAAAGTTGTGTGGTCCCTGGGAAGTTTGCATGCACAGGAAGCAGCAATGGGAGTAGACTGAATGGATAACCTCAAGTCTAGATGACAGATGTCTTCACCCAGTTGAGAGATGTGGGCAGACTCCTGTATTTTCATATGATTGGGGTATGAAAGAAAACCCTAAAGATGCAAGCTTTTACCATGTAGGGACTGTAAATGCTTCAAATGAGAGTGTAGGTAATCACTCACAGAATTGATAGAACTCAGAGAGGTGACAGGTATTGACTATCTTCCAGCCTCTACCCACTTTTTACCACCTCTTCTCCTTTCTCATCCCCTTCCTTGGGGACTTTGAAAGAGCTATCTCCATGAAACCAGTGGTTAGAGCCAGCACAAAACCTGGCTGGCAGCGGAACATTTGCAGCTTTCAAAGAGAACAAAAACTTCTACCTGACTCTAGAAACACACATACACAAAAAAAGAGCAGATAAAAATAACCCTGAAGTTAAACATGGAAAGAGTAAGAGATATTACTGACTTGAAAGTGAATATTTAAGAATATTTGGGGCACAGTAAACGGATGCAGAATTTTAGAACGATGACTTGGGGAGAATAGGAAAGAATATGAAGTTTGATGGTTACCTCACTTTCTAAAAACTGCATGTCAGCTTCCAGTAATCAGTAAAACCCTGAAGGCATGTCATGGCCTGTTCATGGGCATGGCTCAGCAGAGCTTCCAACCCCAAGCTTAGCTGTTTGGATCGAGCACTGCAAATAGTCCCCTGAACCCAGCTCAGCATTGGCTGTGGCTGGGACAGAAGCTGTTGTATGTGGCATTACTAGCAGGAAAATCTATTCTCAGTTGCCATCGGAATCCTTCTCTAACTAGTTCTAGAGATAAGTCAAATATTGACTGCTAACAGACCTCGAGGGCAACTTACCATAGTCAGAGTCTGCCTGGGGAACTCAGTTTCCAGCAGAGATATGTCTCTGCCTCATGTTTTCAATAGTCTGAAGCATACTAAGATGACTTGGGGCAGGCACTCTTCCAAGAAGTTCAGATCTGCCATACTGGCTCCCAGGTGGGTCAATTTAAGCCTGTATATGGGAAAACACTACTAAAATGATGTTTTCCCACTGTCCTGAGAAATTCTTGCATTTATGAAATCTGAACAATCCCAAGCTCTTTGTCTCCTCAGATACGCAGCTGTACAGAAACACAACCTGTGAAATACTGGCCCCATGCCAGTGAAAAGCCATGTACTCCCAGTGGGAGCCAGGTGTAATAATAAAACCAGTAAGGGTGTCAGTCTTCCTGGCACAGAATCATAGAATTGTTTAAGTTGAAAGAGACCTTTAAGATCATTGAGTCCAACCATTAACCTGCCACCTTCAGGTCACCACTAAACCACGTACCTAAGCTCCATATCTACAAGTCTTAAATACCTCCAGGGATGGTGACTCAGTTACTTCCTTGGGCAGCCTGTTCCAAGGCTTGACAACTTGTTTGGTGAAGAAGTTTTTCCTAATGTCCAACCTAAACCTCCCTTGGTGAAATCTGGGGCCATTTCCTCTTGTCCTATAGCTTGTTACCTCTTTTTATGTAGTTGTAGAGAGTGATGAAGTCTCTCCTGAATCTTCTCTCCAGGCTAAAGCACCTCAGTTCCCTCAGCCTCTCAAAATCATTCCCCAGCTTTGCTGCCCTTTTCTGAGATGCACTGGCCTCTCCTTTGAGAGCTGCCACACATTCTGCATGTCTGTTAGTTACAGATAATGCTTTCAAGACTTACAATACATTGGACACTGTCTGTTTGTTCGGGTGGACTAGCTGAGTCAAAAAAGTGCTCCATGAGTATCTCGTATCACACAGTAGTGTGGGGATGGTTTCCTGAATAAAATCTCAACCCCCACATTTTTTGCCACAGCCAATAGATCAGTTCTGTGGTTTGCTAGAAGATTCTCAACATATCTGCAGAGTGGATGATTGAGTATGTAGATGGCCAGTGCACACAAACAAGAGGACAACAGTATCCAAACCAAGAAGCTGAAGTATTTTGCACTCCTCCCATTGCTTTCTGCTCGCTCACATAGCCCAACAGGGCTTTCCTTAAGGAGCCTATTGGAGATATTACTGTCTTGCTCAGAGCAATGCTCAGCAAAAGTCAAATACAATTGTAAAATGGTGTTTGTGTACAAGCTCTCTTCTTTGTTGAGCATCTGTAACAAAATCAACTGTTAACCTACAGTTAATACTTCATGATCTGTCAGTAAGCAGCCTGGTCACATTTCCAGTACAGTATTTGCCTACTAAACTCAAAAGTGATGTGAAAAGTTGAGTGTAGAATGGGGAAACCAATTTTTCCACTCTGCAGGAAGCTGAAACATTTGTGTTCCTGAGGAAGATAACAATTCAAAAAGCTGCAAAGTCATCAGGAAAAATATGCATATGTTCTTCAGCTAAATACAAGTGTTAGAACACTTTAGGGGAGGAGCAGAGTTGCCCAGGAGTCCCTGGCTTTGCAATCTATAATTTATCAATAATTTATTAAGAGATGAATAGTTTGCCAGACAGTATCTCATGCATACACCATGCACTTAGTGGGAATAAACACACTGCAGGCTGAGAGGACCCAGGCTGTGAGAGGATCCAGGCTGTATGCATGGCTGCTCAGGGGAGGAATTTGATTAAAGGCTATGGCATTGCCCTGGCTGAAGTGAAAGGAGAGCTTCTGAAGAGTGCTGTGGGCTAGGTGGGGAGTGTGTCACTCTGCATGAGCTACTCCTGGTAAAAGAGATTCTTTCTCTACTCTCCCTTTTATCTAGCTCATGGTTTAGACAACAGGGTGCAGCCTTAGAGGAGGTTTCTGCCCCACCATTTTCTTGAAAATGTGGGAAAACTGAGACTGAAATGGCCATGTTTTGTTTTGTGATTCATAGTCAGGGGCTGGAAGAGCTTCACTCCCTAATTCTTGGGCACATCACTGATTCTAAGCTCTTGACTGCTCCATACAGTGACTTTATGAAAGGCAGCAGTGTCATGTCCCTGTTAGAGGATGAAGGAGCCCCAGGCCTTTACAGTTGCAGACTTGGAGGATCTCTTGTATCCCTGTGTGACAGCCCTAACCTTTATCTCTGCTGTGAGAACATCAGCACATGAAGTCAGCAAAGAGTCAGTTCCACTCCCCTCAGTAGCAATCATGGGACCTGGCATTTTGCCTGTGCTCTGAGTAAAAAGAATGATTTAAAATGTCATTGTTTTAGTCTCTGAAAATGATGATTTTGCATTCTAGTGGAGGACTGATTTCCTGCTCTACCACAGACTTTCTGTGTGCCCTTGGGTAACTGCCCTATGCCATCAGGGACTTCCTTTAGTTAACATTCAATGTGAATGCCTGCTGGCAGAAAGGGAAAGGCAAGGCAAGATCTTATCTAGAGGTAAAAAAACACAGAGCCCACAAAATCAAAGAGGCAAAACCACCACCTGCCCCTAGCTTTGCACATGTAACAGTTATATCAGGGTGAAAAGCTGCTGGTGGCTACCAAGTCCAGCTGCTCCTGTGTGGTGCCACACATGGCTTTGTGCTGAATGTGGGGAAGTGGTATCACAATAAAAATTTATCAATTAATCAGCTCTAACGGCTGTTATCTATTCTACAACCTGCTATCACCTAGGAGAAGTGATTTCAATACTTTGACACGGGATGGGCAATGGAGCGTTAATGCTGTAGAGAGAGTGACATGCGAATCTGGAGAGGTTGGAGTGGCCAGCACGGGCCAAATATAAGAGTTTAAATTAGTAATGCGGGCTCCTAAATGAATGCCCGTGGGAGAGAAGGAGGAACATTACAAAGCGCTGAAATGGAATCAGTGCTGGGGGACAGGGAAGGGCAGAGGATCAGATTCCAGGAAAGAAACACAAAACCAGCAAAAAGTGAAGACTGCTGCCGCTGCTCAAGGGCAGCAGCAGCTAGTTTGGATCAGATCAGATCTATCATTTCAGGAAGACTCTGAAATTGGATCAGGTCATACAAAGCCACCTCCATCTTCCAAGCATGAAATGGAAATTCTGCATTTGCATTGCCATGAAATTTTCATTTAGCTTTATCTGCTTAGGAGGAAAGGTGCTCATTACCAAGCTTCAAATGTCATACCCCTTTGGAGATAAACACTGAATAACTTTGTGGGCACTGCAGCTCACGGCTTCCCTCTTTTGTATCAGAATCAAAGTAGCTGACCTGAGTAGGTGTTAAGACTCTCACTGTATTTGTCCTTTTCAACAGGAATTTGAAAGGTTTGGTGTTTCCTGGGATCTGGTCTGAAATCCAGCTTCGAGCAGAGAACCAGAAGATTGCAGAAATGTTTGATAGTGATTCAGAGGAGTTTATATCCCAGGGAATAAAAGAAATGTCACAGGCAGGAAGCAGCACTATGTTTCCATCCTCATTTTCCTCACTGCAGAAAGCTGTCCGCCTGTCATATAATTCAGATAGGTGATAATAAATTAACATATCGTTAATGTAAGACAGTGGTTATTTAAGTGCTATTATGTTTAAACATGGTGGCTATCTGGTGAGAGGAACAAGCATATCCCAGGTGAGATGGAGATCTCTGTCACCTTTTATTCTGACTCTAGCAGTGGGTTGGGTTATTTTAGAGATGCTCTAAGCGCTAGATACAAGATAAACCTTTGCTGTCTTTGCTTTGCTTGCAGTCCCCCTGCAGCTGAACCAAAAAGGAAGCAAAGGATGCAAAGACTAGCACAAATCAAATACCTCCACTAAGCTCACTAAAGAAGGCCACTGAAGCAAGTAATTTTCAGAGATATGGAAAGTCAGAGGGTAACCATGCTAATCCCTGATAACTGATCAGGAGATACGTGTTGTCTGAGCTCTATATGCTGCTGCTGCAAAGGTTTTTTTGCTTGAACACAGAAAGTGGACAAATTGATATTGTCATTAGTAAAATGGTGAGGAAAATGTGAGTGGCATCCGTGAAGAATCTGGGTCTCTGTCAGTCATCTTGAAATAAACTTCATTGCCATAATGGCAGCGTAACTGGGATGAACTTGGCCTTTCTCCCTGGACACCAAATTCGAGATTACATCAGCCTCATCCCATTGACCATTGATTTGAAAATCAATGGTAGGTAAACAGTTTGGACTTAAGCTATATTTTATTTATCCTTAAAGGTTATAGAAAACCTTCTTCTTTCTTTATTCACCCACTAAGCTCAAAAGGGAAGTCTAGTGGTCATTACAGCACAGACAAGAGAGAAAGGAAGGTGGCCAAAAAATGTTAGTAAGGCATAGCTGCATTTAAATGTAATCCTCCCTTGCTGTGAGCTGTCCTGTTTTATGGATGAAGGATGATCTGACCACATAGGATTTCATTACTTTTTCTTTGATATATCAGCACATTCCATGCTACAGCCCTCCCACCTGTCTTCTTTAGTTTATTGTCTACCATTACTTTACAGTGCTAAGCACAGCCTAAACTGAGCTCCCCGTGGCAGATACCTGCCATTTTAGAGGTCCATAAAGTGCTATGCTTAAGAGGTTGTCTGAGTAAACTGTAACAATGCAATAAAGATGAAGGGAGTGCAATTATAGTTGCTAACTCAGCTTTGAAAATGGCATCTTAAGCCAAGATTGTCCAACAAAGAGATAAAGGATAGGCTGCAACTGGGAAAGCTTTGACTTCTTTGCTAACCCTGACCTGGCTCTGTGACCCTGGTTACTCTTACCTCTCCAGGCAACCTTTTCCTGCACTACCTTTTGTTCCCTTGCATGTTGGATCTCTGGGGACAGAAGTAGATTTTTTCCTTCAGTTCTTTTTGGTGCCTGGTGCTTCTCACAACACAAGCAGCATACCAGCCCCCTCAACTTATGATTCTGTTTTAATTCTCCATCCCCTCTTGGAAGCTGGGCTATTCTCTCCTGGCACTGTCATGAGCAAACGCTGCAGTTGGGAGTATGAGCTTTCCTTTCGGTGCAGAGTGTGTGTACACACATGGGAGCAGGGCTGCAAAGGAGCCAAGTGGCTGTCTTCTTCACAAGCCAAAACTGGAACTTTTCTTAAAGTAAAACTGAGGGTTTTCCACTCTTTGAAGGGCTGTGCCACAAGATATAGCACTCATTTCTTTCTGCACCATGCCAGAATATTTACAGTAGAGTAGGTTTTTCTCACTTTCACAAGAAATAGGTATTTATATCTTCTTTCTAAATTACTTAAGACCCTTCTGCAAGCTACCAACATTCCCTGACTGCTGCTGCCCTCTGTCATGTTGTCTGTCCTTGCCAATGATTGTCAAAACATGCTGCACATGCTTCAGGTCTTGGGAAGATAGCTCTATACTGCAGTTTCCTACTCCATCCCCTAGCAGTCATTGGTGCCCTGTAAGATATTAGAAACTCCTTCACGAAGATATGACTAGAAATAAAGCTCAAATTACTTTTATTTTACTATACACAGAAGCAAGCAAATACTCAGCATGAGAGAAATTAGAGAAATAAGTAATCACTTCACACTGGCCTGATTTTTATTTAGTTACATGCAAAAGGCATTGTAGCATCAGCTCTGAAGGTGATACCCTAGGGATTTTAATTTTTATTTCCAGAAGCTTTCATATCTCTTTGATTAAAAGGGAAGTCAAGATGTTTTGACATGTGCCATCCTGCCTGCACCTGTGGTCTTAGCTCTGTAACAGCACATCTTCAAATCTGACACATATCTGAGTCATATCTGAGAAGGTAAGAGAGCCAATGATCTCCTACCTTGTCCTTGCAGAGAAACCCACCTCACCATACTCCATACATTCCTTAGAGAAGACATGTGAAGAGACAGATGACTAAGAAATATAGGAGCAGCCCATCCCAATGCATTGGGTCAGGTCTAGCTCAGCCAAAGTCCTCAAATGCACTGAACACTGAGAATCTCGACCCATTGCTGAATTATGTCAAATGGTCCCTATCTGCTTTGAGCAGGTCTGCCCAACGCAATAGCTCAGTCTTGGTGATAGCATGGCATTCTCACCATTGCTAAAGTACATTTTCAGATACAGCAGAGTGTGGGGATTGCATTTTCAAAGAAGAAAGCTTCCCTTCTTCTCAGTATTGCTTTTCAATAGATTACTGAGAACTCACTGGTGTTAAACTTCTGGGACTGATTTCTGCCATAGATGTGTGAGATACGCTTCCTCAAGACTCGTTAGCAAGGTTTGAACCCCTGACCTGTGGAGCTGAACACAGATCTACACCTCTCAAACTCAAAGCTGAACTTCACCAGTGGCATTAGACTCTTATCTTCTTAGACAACAGGGATGCATGACGTACACTTTGAAGCCACCTTCAGGTTCTCCTGAAGCCAACCATCTGAGGGCAAGGATTTGGCCTTTCTGTATTTTATGGATTCCCTCGCTCAGACCAGTCAATTAAAACACACTGACATTTGCCACAATATTCTCTTTACAGCTGTCTTTTAGGGTTTTTCAACAGGCTTTGGTGCCCAGCAGGAGCTATAACTGGAGCAAGTCTCTGACATTTTAAATTCAAGCAGCCGTGACACTTGCCGGCGCAACTCCTCTGAAGTCAGTCACGTAACAGCTCCCTCATCCACCGGGCTGAGCGGGTCTGACTTGAGTGAAAGTTTGTGCTGATAGAATAAGTTTTCTTTGGTATGTTTTAACTTATGCAATATTTAGTGATGAAGGCTGAAATGAAGACGAAGCCAGCATAAATCACTCTCGTATTCATAGACCAAAAGAGAGGGAAAATAGTCACTGAGAAGAGAGAGAGACACGCACTTTGTGACTTACATCAACTTCAATAGGAATATGACAGAGGACAAGGGTGTTTTGAATTCTGAACGCGTCAGAGTGGTCTGAGGAGTACCACTAGGCTATTGCTGGTTTCTGCCTGCTCAACAATGCCCACTTATGATTTTTTCAGTTCAGATTTCCAGAAGCATTAAAACTCTGAACTTGGAGGGTGAGTTGGAAGGTGGAAGAGAAGTGGAGACAGAAAAACGCTGCCATGTTTCTGTGCCTTCCCATCTGGGGTGATGGTCCCAGTCTAGGGGGACTCCCAGCAAATGCTCTCTCAACAGCAGAAAGTTGTCCATTTAATAGCACACTTACCAGATGGTCACCGTGGTCCTTTTCAGTGAATTTCAGTGCTCAGTTATCTATCAGTTGCTTTTGCCTTCTCTCATAGTTGATCAGACTAAACGTGATATTTTGCTGCCAAGAGAGTTTGCCCACTGGATGGAGACTCAAATCTGCAAACTGTGAAGCCAAGGGATGGATGGGGAAGGGAGAGGGAACTCTATCTTATCTTCCTTTCTTCCTGATGCTGACATAATGGTTGTCTTTTTTTCTCTTGTGTGTATAGCTGAGTATTTCACATAAGTGTTCATACAGCAACAGCGATGTAAACAAGCTCACTGGATCCAGCTCTGAAAGACTTAAAGGGTCTGCCCTCTGCCTGCCTGTGCTGTTGCTTTCTTGAGCCACTGAGTGCTCAAGAGCCATCCTGCTCTTACAAAGTGCTGCTGCTCATGGCTCAATCTCTTCTGACTGTGAAGCAAGAAGCAAAGCAGTATTCTTATCTTCCATAACACAGCAGTGGTATCACATCTAGCACAGAGTAGAAAAGTTAAGTGCTGAGCTGAACACAATAAAAAAGCAGAGCTGACTCATTGCAAGATGTTCAACAAGATACTCCTTGTTAAGAAGTGATGAATCAACAAAAGCCTTTACCTTTTGTTTGGTTGGTTTGGTTTGGTTGTTTGTTTCTTGATATGAGAAACCAAAATCCCCAATCAGTAGCTGAGTAGAGAAAGGAGACACAAGCCAGTATTCACTGTTCTAATACATGCTCATGCAGGGCTGTTAATGAATGTCAGACATGGAAGGGAGGTTGCAAAAGCCCCTTCCTTCCCAACAAGCACAGCATCCACAGGGCATGTGGGAGAGGGACATGATTACCAAGCTATTTGCTCTCCCAGGTCTCGTCTGTTCCTCAATTTCTGTCCCTCATTTCTCAGGAAAAATAAATGAGCAAACACAGACATTTTGATAGGTCTCCAATGTGCAAAGGTTTGGCACAGAGAACTCCTTGAAGCTTCAACATTTTTTTGCAAGACAGGAAAATGGATTTGCATTCACTTCTGGTGACAACAAACCATTTTCTGCTCTGAGCAGTTTGCATTCAAAACTACCCCTTAACATCCATTCTTCAGCCAGATCCTGAAATATGTGTCCCTTAAAATGTGATTCTGTTGAGTTTCTGATTAGCCCTCAAAAGGTAATCTACCTCATGAGACTTTAGTTGCTTAGGGTGTTGGTAAGGACAGACTATGCTGTGATAATGCAGAAATAAAGGGCATTTTATTCAACATGAAATGCTATTCTTATTATTCCTTTTAATCATTTATATGGGCCTAATGGTAAGAGGTAGATATATTCTCAAACTCCCAGGAATTATTAATATTGTTTGTTTTGCAGGGGAAATTGATAGATTCATGTAATATAAAACAAGAGCAAAGGGGGGAAAAAGTAATTTTACATGAATGTCTTATTTATTAAATGCAGGCTTCTATTCCACATGATTGAAGAGGACAAAGTGATCAGCAGAATGAAAAGAGTTTTTTTCAAAACCAAAGATTTGTTACAACATCCTCCTGTTTGTTTCCTTTCACACACAGAAACTGCTCACAACAGACAGCTCCGTGGCAATTTTAACGTTAAACGTCTGAAGAAGAGGAGGAAATACTCACCCACAGGGAAAGTTGGCAAGTAAAAAATAACAGTGAGCCAGAGAGATTTCACCCAGTTGAAGCTTTTCTTTGTAAGGCTACTGAATCTTTCCAAACAGTCATCTGCTGCTTTGAAACAGAGAAACACAACACTGCTGCAGGACCAGGGATGCTGCAGTGGGAGCAGGTGCATTGTCACAGTTCACAGACTCCAGCATATGGATGAACCTCCCTTTTGGGGCCAGCACTCCTGAAAAACTACTAGCATGAGTTCTATTAGAGCTAGTTCATATATGGAGGCTGCTATCTGGAACAATGAGGTCCTTCTAACACAAAATTTGTGCTGGTCTCATGTGCGTGGCTTAAACAAACACAGATGTCTCAGGCCAGAGCAGGTATCCCCTCAAGGTCAGCCATAAAGTAGAGAAGCCCCACCATTGCTGCAATGGACCCACACAGATATGGCAGGAATTAGTTATTGCCAGTTAGCATCTTTCCCTTACTGTACTTGTAGATACCATACAGGAAGGGAAGCCAGAAAGATCTAGAAAGATTTCCTGATGAATTTTCCATCAGCAAAGGCTCTTCAGCACTCTTGGAAAAGGGAAATATCCAAAAAAGGAGAGGAGAAAATATTTAACCATCAACTTGAACCAGCCGACATCACCAGCCCCATGGCATATGGATCTGCTCATTCTTCTGAGGTTGCATTGCTCTCCTTCAGTAGGATGAATTCCTACAAGTAGAAGTTAACAGCAAGGGTGACAGAGAGACCTGAGTTTTGCAGACCATCGCTATTAATTTCGCAGCTAAGCACTATGGCTTGTCTTACACCAGTCTAGAAGAAGCCAGAGTGAGCCAAAGAGGTCAAGCCAGTGACACACTCCTGCCCTACATGCAGTCTGACGACACTAAAGAGCCCTAATCTGGGATTCTCCAGTACCTCATGCTGTGATTTTCACCACTGTGAAGTACTCCCTTACTAACTGAAGAGTGTGCAAATAATTGTTAAGAGCAAAAGAGAATTAAGGCACTAGTTTCTCTCTTTCAAATGGTTCTAGGTCATCCAACCACACAGATATCCTTCAGCCTTGACCTTAGGAAACATTTTAAAGTGGACCAAGCAAATAAAAACTCTCAGTGTGCTCAGCACATATCTGTGGACTGCCTTCCCCTCACAGAGGAACCAGGGCCTACAAACAAGGTGGGACCAGTTACGACAAGAACTAAACAGCATAGGACAGTTGCACCAATTCTTGTAAACTCAGTGTTTGAAGTGAGAGGAAAAGGTTGCACAGATGATCAGTCCCAAAGTGCTATGAACATCTGAGGCCCCCAGTATAAATATTTAAATAGGGATTGAGCCTTGCAGAATGAGGCATGCAAGATGCAGCAACCAACGGGAGAAATATTTTCATCATGGGAAAGGATGACCCTTAGCTCTCCATCTGTCCATCTGCAGCATCTAATGAGTCCTTATTTTCTAGTTTCCAAAAAAAACCCCACCACAAACTTATACATGGATTAAACATTCATTTAAAGGAATTAATTTCTAGAGGATTTCAGAGTGTTAAATTCTGCTTGGTTGCCATTGCCCTTATTAATTCCATCATTATAGTTGCAGCATGAATTTTATTTGGTTTGGGTAGACAAAAGGCAAAAAGAGGCAGATAAATCTTCTAGTGATGCTCTGTAGCTAGCAGCCTTTTGCTTGGAAAGGCAGACAGATGCAGGTATGTTCACCCTTCTCCAAATATGACTGAGTAGCATTTGAAAATTATATCTTAGCTGTTTCTGTTTGTTCTAAATATTTAACTAAGCTGCAAGATAAACATATTTCAGCATTAAAAGTGTGCTGTATTTCTACTCAGTGGTATTAATATAAATTAATGTGTTTAAATTATCTTCAACATATTAATGGAGTTTGTAATATATTTTTAGGTAGATAGGCAACTGCAATATCGATCCTTGTTTGCTAGTTTAATTTCATCGAGCACTAAGATAAGAATTTCTGGCATAACATAACATAGGAAACTTAGTCATGATTTATGAAAGCCTCATTTAACATTAATAGAGCTATGGGGACTATTTGCCCCTGGTCAGTGCTGTATTCTTGAAGTGGAGCACAGAAATGTGCCTTGAAATATGCCTTGTGGTGCCATGAGAGTAAAGAGAGAGATTTCAGCTTTACTGCTCAACCTTAACTGCAAAATAGTTGTCGGAGTAACAGAACCAAAATGTGTTGAGCAGTCTTGGATATAAGAGTCCAACACCTGAGGAAACATGAATGAAATTCTGCTATTCCTGTCTCTGGGGTTTCCAGTTCACAGCACATACTCTTCTAGAGTATTAAAAGGGCTGTAAAAGCATTAAACAGAACCCACAGCCTCAAGAGGAAAGGTGCAGGAAAGCCCCCAGAGCACAGTGCAGGGGTGTGCTATCCTCATCCTCCCTAAATGAGTAACATCAAAACTCTTCCCAGATGCAGAGAGAAGGAAATAACATAACTATGCTGAGCTCAGAGGATAATTATTTCTCCCTCCATGTTTATTGCAAATGTGGGTTTGAGAGATTTGACAATTTTTTCCTTAAAATATCTAAAAACCACAATGATTTTCCTCCTTTATCTCCTCAATTTAGCCTCCATGCTTTCCACTGACATACTGGCAGCCAGAGGAAAAATGCCTTATTATATGTGATTTCCAAGGGGAAGGAATGAACAGAGCAGGATTAAATAGTCCACAGCAGATAACTTTTAACAGTCCCTGAGCCAACAGGGTTTTCAAATGAGCAAGGTCAGAAAAACCATGCCCAAAGACTGATCTCAGCATACTCAGGTACTCTCAGTGTAATGACCTCCTCGGTGTGCTGGGGCTTGGGTGCTGCAAAGGCAGAAAGGCAGGAGCACAAGGAGCACAGAATCACAGAATGATAATGGTTGGAAGGGACCCCTGGAGATCACCTAGTCCAACCCTACTGCCAGAGCAGGTTCACCTAGAGCAAGCTGCATGAACAGAACATTGAAGATCAGTAGGAAAAATCGTTGTATTTTCATCAACTTGTATCCATACTGGGGTGAGGAGATCTGGTGACATATCTTCCAGCCTTGAACCACTAGTGAAGTCATGCTCCCTTGCTGTTTCCTTGAGTACATGGATGGTCTACTGGCAGTAACCAGCGGCATTGTGATCACATGAGCATACAACTCTACACTTTTGCTGCTTGCCCAGGCTGCTCTAAGGAATGGAACTTGCCCTCTTCCCAAATGATGGTGCCCTCCGTCCAGTCAGGCCTATCCAGCAATGGATAGGTGGATGGTGCATTTACAGTAAAACATACTTAGTCCTAACTTCATCTCAGGATATTTAGCTATGAGTCTATCACCAAGTGGCTCAGTGAGAAGGCAACAACTGATGTTACTCCTCCTCCAAAAAAGCATAAAGGCCAGAAAATTCCTACAGCTCTGTCCCTTCTGCCAGTCAGGCAAATCACCCCTCCACAAGCCCAATGCTGGGGATGGGAAGGGGGGAAGGAAGTTGTGCAGATATTGTCCCTAAAAGGGATAAAAGAATTTTTTTTTAATTGCAACAAAATCCTCTTTACCTCTCTCTGAAGCTCCTGTAGTCATTGCTGCTCTAAATGCATTTTCCTTCTTACTCATTTGAGATCCAGTTTGCTGCCTTTGGTCCTGCTATTTAGTCTATGCACATCTGTGGAGCCAGCAATTACTGAGCTTTTCATATTTTGCATAGTTAAAGAGGTTAGGAGTGATAAGTCCTGTTGCAGTCCTTCCAGCTAGGCATTCCTTTTACTTCTGTCCAATGTGCTTTTTTAGCAAATGGAGGGTGACATTACAAAGTGTTCTGCTCCATCCCAATCCTCCAAGCTGCACACTGACTGACATCTCAATGCCTTCCCCTGTGTCCCACTCACACATTTGATAGCCCAAAGGCTGAACTTCAGACAGCAGTTCCTTTTGAAAGCAAGTTACCTTTTTAATGAATCCTTATCACTGGTAATTATTCTGCTCACAACTAGATGACAAGCTATTGGATCTAGGGCTGGCTAACAACATTCTGCCTCATTAAAACCTCACTCAAATGTTCTGACTTTGTGTCACAGGCACAACCATCATCTGTTTCTGGCACAAGCTGTAATTTCACTGTAATCACCAGGCTAAGTTACAAACTACAAAGTGTTACCTCCTAGCATTGGACAAAAGAAAATTGTCTAAACCAGTACATTTTCTTCAACAGCATTCATGGCCTTCTCACTTTCCTGGTGCAAACGATTCCAAGACAACTTTCTTCTGCAAGAACATAACTGGAAGGTCAAGCTAAGGGCTTGTGCAACACCCAATAAATATAGAAGCCGACCATTGCAACAATGGTCAAATACAGAAAGTAAATTCAGAATTAGCTTAACTGTTTTCAGCCAAGACTTTTAAAACTCTTTTTATAAGAATATAGAATTTAAACAGCTGTAAGAAAGATTATGTGATAGTCCTGCTGTAATAAAAGCAAATTCAACCCAAGAGCAGCAGCCTCGGAGATGTTTCATGAAAATAGGCTTCCAACAAAAGCATGTAAAGTACTAAAAGATGTAACATGAACACACACTTCATTAGACAATAGACAGCCAACCACAAGACATAACCTGGAGGAAAGCAGCCTGCATTAACTTTAGTGCTTACAGACCGAGGTACTTTTAAAAGAGACACCTGAACACCCCTGCTGCTCTTAGCATTAAGCACTTTGTTTCACAACAGGCTGGGGATGATAATTGCAGTCAGTGGTGTAAAAATCCTCCCCAAAACTGATGTAATATGTAACCTTTTCAAGTGTCGATTTCTGAGACCCAGACTTTTAAGTGCAATGCCTGGAATATGTGAAAATCAGTGGTTGTTGGCAGGCACTTTTCCTGGAACTTTCCAAATAATTTCCTTGCACAACTCCCATGTTGTCTTTGACATTTGGAAGCCCTTGAGATTTAAGTATTAATCCTGGCTCATCTGTTTCAGTGGGTTTCAACATCAGTATATTTAAAGTTTCATCATGCAGAGGACCTGTAATCTTCTCAGGAATTTGAAAGCACAACAGAAAATAAGGACGTTTAGGGAAAAAAAATAATGATGCTGACACAGAAAATATCAAACAGTTAAATAATGACCTCACTTCCACTAAACTGAGAAGGACAGTTAAAACATATTATCAATGTTCACTTTAAAGGGCACGTGCCAGTAAAGCAAACCAACAAGAAAGCATAGTCAGAAAGGGATGCGCCCCTGCCATCATGAGGTATCAAGACTGTAGCCATGGTTTGATGCTTTTGAAGCCACAAGTGATGAAATAGCAGTGCTAGTTTCTATTACCCTGATATAAAACAGCATTTTTCTCGAGGGTGATGTCACAGATGTTGATGAGGCCTTCTGAATCAGGCTAAAAAATACAAAACAAACAAAAAATCCACAAAATCAAACCAAAACAAACAAGCAAAAAAACCCAAACAGGATATTTTTTTACCCAGATCTGTTGCTTGATTCATCATATAACTTGTCAGGCATAGGTGAAGGAGGCGTGCTGCAGAGCAGGGATATGAGCAAGCCACCCGTCATCAGGGGGCTGAAAACTCCTCAAGTTAATATGATGCTTGTCCCCCTCCCTTTTCTGGGAGGTTTCTTCTGGGTTGATTGAAACACAAAACAAATCTCAGCCCTCATTCTAGGGTCAGATTGAGTCTTTCCAGATTGTTTTCACTGAGGATGTCTAACTTTCTGACAGGTGGTTTCACTGTTTCAAGGGCAAATATTTGTCCCCAGTGGGACGGTGGAGGAGCTTATCTGGTCCACATCCTTGTGCATCAGCAAAAGGTTTGCACTTCTGTACACATTCTGGCATGCCACCAGCCTTGTCTACCATAAACATTTAATGTGCCATTGCAGAAAACTTACAGGCTTCCATTAGGGTTAGATATTTCCATAATTGAAGCAAAGTACATTTTCCACTGAAACTTATTCTCCCAATCTTCTTTCATTTCAAAAGAAATGGGAAAATAAAATCACAATAAGGTTTTCATTTCATAATGCTGTTTGCTTAAAGCACGCTTTCAATCCTACTGGGGAGTCGATTTGCCACTTCCTCAAGAGGAAAAGACTGTACAAATATCATAAATTCAAACAAAGGTATCAAGTAACCATAGCTACTCTATCTGGAAAAGACAAATATGAAAATGAAATTTCAAAAGATTAATCACTAGACTAATCCCAAAGACATAATTATTTTCTCTCTTCTTGATCCAAGAAGCAACCCAAATGCTCTGTGATGCAGGGAAGCATCAGCTGGATATGTGCAGAAAACACTACACATGAGCAAGGTGTTTGGCAAAGCATTTGGCTTTGACACTGGAGGAAAAAGGTTTATTCATGCTGAGTGTGATTGCTTCATATGATTGCTTCACCTTACTGACTGCTAGACCAGAAAACCTTGACATGTCTGGGCCAGTTAGAGGTTATACAATGTTTTCAGAAATCATTAGGTTTATTATAGAACATCAGCAGGAGGATGATGCTGGCAATTATTTAAACAGGTGATTATGCAAAATACTATTACCAAACAATTTGTATCTCTTCAGAGAAACCTGGAAAACATTTTCCATTAGTGAGAATCTGATTCAGCTGCCATCCTTGGAGTTAAGTAATAAGTAGATCTCAGATAAATGTGTTAAGTCACTGTATAAAATCAGTATCACATCAATGAATTTTGTATTTATGTTCCCACATAATATCCCAAGTGTTACCTGCAAGAGTGTTTGTGATTTTAAAGGATAATCAGAGAGCAGTTTAGTGACATCATATCCATTTATCTTATCTAGTCATTCTAAATAAGGTCAATTATGAATCTTGTAGCCTTGTAATTGCTTCTATCTATTAATTTGTCTTTGGACATATTGGGGGAAACACGCAGCAGTGCTATCCTCAGAGCTGTTATGCTCTGGGTAGCAACCATGCACTGATGGCTGAAGGACAGTGTTGAAATAATGCAAATACCACAAATGTTACTAAGAGACAAGATAATGCACCTGCACAGTTTAGCAGATCTATATTTTCACTCTGATTTGTAAGCTAGACAATGCCATCTGACCCACAGCTGTTTAGGCAGGCTAAGTCCTTGAGCTGCCTTCCATCACTGTTGGTGCCCAAGCTGACCCTATTACTACTAAAACTCTTTGGTTCATAAATTACTGGAACTGTACCTCTCCTTCTTCCAACCAGAAACTCTTGGGTTTGGGAAGCTTCATCAAGGTTCACATATGATCAGAACAACAAGAAAGAAACTGACATTTGGAAAACAAAGAGTTGCATCAGACCATATCTCATAATCAACAAAGTGGCACTTCCAGAGTCAGAGTCATGGGACCAGTTTTAGATTTCGACTACAGGGTGAGATGGATTGCACCACAGATCCCAGTGAATTACACTGACTAAATATCTATTGATTTAGTCGTGGTATAGTCAATGGACATATTGACTAGCTCATGCAGATGCCTGCATTGTAGATATCTAGATTTATTCAGACAAACTTTTGTGTTTAGTTTCCCAAACGTAGATGCATTTCCTGCACAGACAAGATGCAAGAGCTACAGAAGACTTGCCTCCTATTGTGACACTCATTGGGTGAGAGACCAAATGGTCTCAGCTGGCACCAGGTATGTTTGCAGCTGAACTGACCCACAATGTATGCAGAAAATGAATGACATTTTCAGACAAGATAGAATCTCCACACTACCTTCCATGATGACAGTAGTATCAGCAACATCTTGGGGCTGCACAAGTGCCCAGAGAAACAAGTCTGGCCTTCTGTGTCCAGTAGTCTTCTCACGCTGCAGGCTGTCCCTTGTCAGGCAGAAAGTCCTTCCTGCTGCCAACTGCCAGCACTGCTTCAGAGCTCCCACCACAGTTAGCACATTATGCTGTTTAGCTTGCAAGCTTACTAAGCTCTGCTTCATGAGCTGACAAGTTGCTTTGCCCATATTAAGCTAACTGAATGGTAGTTTTGTTGGTTAGAGTAATCCACTCTAAATATATTCATGGATAATTTATAGTCATTTTGTGCTGCTCTAATTCGGACCTTTGACTGAAATTGTTCTTTCTCCTCACTTGTGCTTTCTTCTCTGATATACTCACAGGCCACAATTTCTTACAACATCCACATACAGCTTTTCTCCAAAGGACAAAAAGAGAGACGAAAGCATCTTGTTTTGCATCCTGGGGAAACGAACACATAATCTTCTCATTTGTAAAATTAAAGTGCTGCCTAACTAACCCTGTACATCTTTGTTCCACTCACAGCTGGGAAACAACCATTTTAAAGTGCAAAATATTTTTCTTCCACAACATTTGTTAGAGAGGATTAAGACTGGTCCTTCTCTTCTCCAGTTCAATATTGTAGGGATTTACATCTGGTAGTAGCCTAGAGAGACAGCTCTTCAATGGCACTGTCCTCCAATTCCAGAAGGTGCAGTTTATTCACACACAAGAAATGAGCAGGTTTCTCTTGGATTTTTATAAAAGGCTGCTCAGATGAGCCAGGAATTTCTACCTTCTGTCCAGGCTTTTCTCTAAACTCCCCTATAGTTTCAAACCCTAAAACATTGGTTTAGCTGCAAGTCATGCACATGAGGGACAAGCCATTACAGATTAGAATGAAGCACATGGACTGGAATATGAATAAATCCATACTGGAATATGAATAAATCCAGCATGGATTCAGGAAAGGAAGGTCCTGCCTCACGAACCTGATCTCCTTCTATGATCTATGATCTATGACTGCCTGGTGGGTGCAGGGAAGGCTGTGGATGTAGTCTGCCTGGACTTCAGCAAGGCCTTTAACGAGGCCTTTGTTGGGCCTAGTCGTATTCAATATCTTTATCGATGATCTGGATGAGGGCATTGAGTCCACCATTAGTAAGTTTGCAGATGACACCAAGTTGAGAGCAGATGTTGATCTGTTAGAGGGTAGAAGGGCTCTCCAGAGGGACCTTGACAGGCTGGGCAGATGGGCAGAGTCCAACGGGATGGCATTCAACAAATCCAAGTGCCGGGTGCTGCACTTTGGCCACAACAACCCCATGCAGAGCTACAGGCTGGGGTCGGAGTGGCTGGAGAGCGGCCAGGCAGAAAGGGACCTGGGGGTGCTGATTGACAGCAGCTGAACATGAGCCAGCAGTGTGCCCAGGTGGCCAAGAAGGCCAATGGCATCCTGGCCTGCATTAGGAATAGTGTGGCCAGCAGGAGCAGGGAGGTCATTGTGCCCCTGTACTCAGCACTGGTTAGGCCACACCTTGAGTCCTGTGTCCAGTTCTGGGCCCCTCAGTTTAAGAAGGACGTTGAGACTCTTGAACGTGTCCAGAGAAGGGCAACAAGGCTGGGGAGAGGCCTCAAGCACAAGCCCTGCAAGGAGAGGCTGAGGGAGCTGGGATTGCTTAGACTGGAGAAGATTAGGCTCAGAGGAGACGTTATTGCTCTCTACAACTACCTGAAGGGTAGCCAGGAGGGGGTTGGTCTCTTCTCCCAGGCAACCAGAACCAGAACAAGAGGACACAGTCTCAAGCTATGCCAGGGGAAGTTTAGGCTGGAAGTGAAGAGAAAGTTCTTCCCAGAAAGAGTAATTGGCCATGGGAATGTGCTGCCCAGGGAGGTGGTGGAATCACCATCCCTGGAGGCGTTCAAAAAAGGATTAGATGTGGCACTTGAAGCCATGGTTTAGTTAGTCATGAGGTGTTGGGTGATAGGTTGGACTTGATGATCTCCGAGGTCTTTTCCAACCTTATGATTCTATGATGTCAAATACTGGGAGAATAAATAGTTAAATGATGGTGAAGTGAAAATATATTCCTTTGAGAATCTAGGAAATAAACCAGCTTTCCAACAGCTGTGCTCCAGGAAGGATATGAGTTTAGTAGATCATCTTTTCCTGTGATCAGTTCTGGGATTTCAAAGGTTCTGAAGGACATGCTGTAGCTTATATGAAGATTTGAATTGGTCTACAGATTTTACACCTTAAAAATGGAAGAGACTTAATGTATCTATGCTCCTATTTATTCTGTACCTGTACTAAACACAGTTCTACACTGTCCCTGGAGTGAATTTGGCTGTGGGTAGATACTCATTGACTTTGGAATGCTATACAAAAGGAAATTTATGTCAAACACTTGTTGTTGATTGTCAACAAATAAGAGCCTATCTGCATTCACTTCCTGACATGGCGATGAGCATGACTTATTGGCACTATTGCAAATCATTTGTATTCTCAGCAGGATGCAACCTGCTGTGGGCTGAATAGAATATCATTACCTGCACAGGATTTTTAAGTATTCAGTACAAGTGTGAAAAACTGCCCAACGGTTGGACTGCTTTACTTGTTCCATAAAATGCATACACTCAGCATAACCTTTCATCTCTGTATGACAGCAAGTGAACTATGACCTTTAACAGGAAATCCACCAGAGGGCCATTAGCAGGGTGGGCTGAGCAGGAATCCCTGGGTTGGGAAGTTACATGTGAACTACAAGAACATAAAATACCTCCCAAAGGGATTTTAAGAGTCTAGAGACTATGAAGTATCTGGTTCTACTGAGCAAACTGTGTGGAAGTTTCTGAAGTTCCATGTGACTGCTCTCATGAGTTGTGATGGTTTGTGCTGTCAAACCTTCAGCACACATTCTCTGTAGGATATCTGTCTAAACAGTTAGATTTCAAAAGGTCATACAAAAATACCTGCTTTCCAAAAATCCCTAACTCTGTTGGTCCAGCCTAAATCCCAGTAGAATTAACATGGCACTGTCACTGGTTCCAGTGGTGTTTGGATCAGACTATTTATCCATTTGTATAGAAAGAAGGGCAACAGAGCTGGTGAAGGGTCTAGAGAACAAGTCTTACGAAGAGAAGCTGGGAGACCTGTGGTTGTTTAGTCTGGAGAAAATGAGGCTCAGGAGGACCTTACCACAACTGCCTGAAAGGAGATGGTAGAAAGGTGGGGGGTCAGGCTGCTCAGCCAAGTAACAAGTGGTAGAACAAGAGGAAATGGCCTCAAGCTGTGGCAAGGGAAATTTAGTTTGCATATTAGGAAGAATTTCTTCACTGAAAGGGGTTTTCAGGCATTGGAGTGGTTTGCCAAGGAGGTGGTGGAGTCCCCGTCCCTGGATGTATTTAAGAGTCACATAGATGTTTACAGATATGGTCTAGTCAAGCACTTAGCAGTGTTAGGCTAAGGGTTGAATTCAATGATCTTAAAGGTCTTTTCCAATCCAGGCAATTCTGTGCTTCTGTGAAAGCACCATGGAACTGTTCAGTTCAGGGTTCGATGAATGGACAAGTTACAGGTCACCATTGTATGCTGCATCAGTTACTTTGGCACTGGCATGCAAAGCAAAAACATTAATTCCATTGGCTGTCAGAACATGAGCTTGGCTCAAAAAAATGTTTGTCATATGCACGGAGATATGAATCCCTGGAGCTTCTGAGAAGAAATTGCTGATCTATCTGTGGTGCAAAAGAACCTCAGATGGTCATGAAATACACCCAAGTGCCAACGCCTTCACTCTGACACAAAAAAAATCACCAGGATCAGCTAATGTTATAGCAGTCCAATCTAAACACACTGTGTTCACAGCAGGCTCAAGAGTATTATTGATAATAAACTTTAAAATACACAGCTATGTCCTGTGTCTGGCAACATCTCCAGGAGACCTAGCAGCACATCTAGCAGCAGTGCTGCAAAATGTGTGAAGTTTTATGGCCAAGACTGGCACAAATGCTAATGTGCTCAGAGGGGAAAATCTAAATGGGTTTTAAAGATTAAAAATTCGAGCTTGAACTGAAAGGCTCAGCCAACTTTGGCTGGTTGAGCAGAATCACTCTCCAGACACACAGACTTGTGTGCCTTTGACTTTGGGCTGAAATCAAGGAACAGCCTGAGGTATAGTCTGTGTTTTATTGTGGGTTTTTTTATTGTATCAGACTATAAGTAGGCTTTTAAATTCATACATGACATGCAGGTATGTGGCCTGTTGGATTATCAGGGGTTCTTAAGTGCTTTCTGCTTCTACTGATTTTAATGGGCATTGTTTTTATACCATTACTAGGCCACTTTGACACTTCCTAGCATCCCATGAAAGAGAAAAAGCAGTACTTCTGGTACTTCTCACATGGACTCATTCCAAACATCAGGGCTAAGGTCGGGACTTCTCTGAAGATTTGCATATGATGGTGTAGGGGAGGGGGATGTATCAACACACAGAAAACAAAAGTGTTCTCTCACTGCAACTACCTAGGCGTCAATGATATTTGGAAACCTGTCCAGATTCACTTAAAATCAATACCAATTCATCCAGAGCTTTCAGTGGATATATCAAAAATTTCAAGTTTACAACGAAGCTATGAACATCTTTCTGCAGTTTTCATTTTCAGATTGCAAATTTCCTATCTCTGGCAAACGCCTTTTCAAGTGGTAGTTCTCCCTCTGAAAGCACAAAAGATGTTCACCTTTGAAAGAAAAAAATCCCCATCTTCTGTGTGAGATAGGTATCCTATGATCAATTTTTCATGCTGTCCTTTTTCTGTCTTCATGAAATTCTGGTTCTCAAATGATAACCTCCTGGAGCTGTTGCACCTTTTATTTTAGCTGAGCTATCATTAAAAATAACATCCTCATCACATCTCTCCCAGATAAATCATGCTATTTTATGCTGGATTTTTTTGGGTTAGTTTTCAGTGAAAGTAGTACCAAAACTTCATTCAGAGAGAACAACTGCAACATTTATCCTCAAAGAGATAATGTTCTGAGTAGAGCTTGCTCACCAGCAGTCAGGAATTGTGGGCAAATTGCAAAGCTGAGTGATTGTCAAGAGAAGTTGAACTTGAGACATTCAAGCTCAAACACGACCTCTGTCATTTCTGTTAATAAATCCATCAGGTATGTGCAGCCTGTGACTGGTAACAGTCAGTAGCTCAGATCAGACCCAAGAAGCTACAGACCTTAACCCAACTGATGAAATAAAAATAGAAACAAGAATATTATAAACTCTTGTGCTTCTTTTTTCCTTTTTCTTATAGCTCCTGGTTAGTCTCTAAATGAAAAAGTACTCTCAGAGAGATTGTTATCATGATGTACCAAATTTAGTCAGGCTTAAAGCTTGCAAAAAAAGTCTCAGAAAAGATCTATTTCTCTGAAATTTCTAGTGTGGTTCCTTGAGGAGAGGTCCTATAGAAGTTTCTTTTATGTAAAATTAGTTCTAAGTGCAAAATCCCACATTTGTTGATTTGAAGGGGTTTGCTTTGTTTTGTTTTGTTTTTCCCAAAAGGAAGCCTTAGAAAGGTAACCTTAGATAGGAGACTACATCTTCTTCATGATTACCCTCGTGCACACAAAAGAGGCAGTCCTGATCCAGTGATAAATTTTGCCAGAACAAAGAGCTCTGGGAATGTCCTCCCTAATGCGCTATTAGGATCTAGAACGTACACCTCCTGCCGTGGTTTTCCCATCAAGAAGAGCTCTGCTTATTCAAATAAGCATATGCTTAAGCTGTTAATAATTCATTTGTGGGCTGTGGTTATTGGTACCCCACGGAGTGGCTGCATACTGTTTGTTCAGGACTCCTATTTATATGAGACGCAGAGGAAAGCCTTGGGATGTTTTCTTCGTGTCTTGATAAGAATATACAGCCCTTGTGCAGGTACCATTCTTCAAAGCACAAGTCCTTTCTCTTTTTCTTTTTCACTCTTTTTTTATAGCTGATAGGGCCTCTTTGTGTGCAGAGTATACTTAAAATTAGGTACATTTATTATGAATTAATAATTCATCATGCACTCTGGTAACACCTTTAATCCTTCAAGAGGACTTCGCAGAGTGAATGAACAAAGCCTAGCAACCAGAGCTGCTCTAAGTATTTGCATAGAGCTTTGAATCTGTACAAGTCAGATCTACACTCGCAGAGCCCAGTGTAACACTCTCAAAACCATTTTCAGACCCAGAGCCAGGCTGTTTGCGTAACTCTACAAGGCAAATCCCACGTGGCTTCTTCTGCATAGAAGTTCAACGAACTTTTAAAGAGCCTGCAGCATTGGGCTGCACCATCAGACTCTGTGGAGTTTGCCCAGCTCTGCTCATAAGACCCCTCTATGATAGGTGAGCATTAGGGCTTCATTTTACAAACAAGCCCAGAGGCACAGTTGAAAACTATGATCAATGTACAGACAGAATAAAAGAAGAAAAAGAAAAAATCCAAACAAACAGGTCAAATAAATTATTTGTTACACATTATTCACTCAGCATCCCCTGGAAGGGAGTGAATTTGTAGAAAAGGCTGGAAACACTGTGCTGTTCCAAACTTGCTGTATTTTAGTGGCTTTCAGCTCTCTTTTTGTGTGTCTGGTTTGCAGACCTTCAGACATTTCCCACAGAGGCAGGAACCCTTCAGTAGTGAAGTTTGTCTCAGTATCTTTGTTTCCTAATTATTCCTTCAGGATCCCCAAGAAGTGAGCACAGACCTTCTTAGCCCCCTGCCCTCATCCTCCCTCCAGGAAACCACAGACCATAGACTGAAAATCAAACTGCATGGATTTTTTTTTTTTCTGTATCTCTCCATCCCAGACTGTTTGTAGCTCTCTATGCATATGATGCTCTTCCATTTTAAGAGTCTGTTCCAAATCCACTGAAAACCGGTAAAGAACAGAATAGGCTCTTAAAGTAACATATTGGGGCTCACAGAGTTCAAATACTGTACATCAAAATGAGAAAGGTTTCATTCATTAAGATTTGCTTTCAACATCAAACAGCTCAAAGTCGTTCCCTTCCTCTTTTTCTTTATTTCCTTTTGGAATTAGCAGGTGTCTGGACCAAGTTTTACTCTGAAGCCTGGCAAATACAAGTACCTTTAGGAATATACCAGCTTCTACTCACAGGTCTCTGCAGAAGGACTGTATTCTAATATCTTGCTCATATCCTGGTCAAAGCAACATGTCTCTCAAGCCACTGAAATCCAAATCACAGCCCAGAGAGACTGCTTGGTGCCTTAATCTGTCAACTCGTTTTGAGAAGAGGAAGGAAATTAATTATCAAAATCTCTAAAGTATATTTGTATGATCTTGTTAACTGGTCATGGACAAAAAAAAAATCTATTTGCTTTTATTGTTACCCACATTCTTTATCACATTCTCTACCAAGTCTCACTGAAAATGAGGGTCAGTCCAACAGATGTATAAGCAGTGGGACCTCCTTCCAGCTACTCTTCTGCACTTTCTAGAGTTGATGATGTTTCTGAAAGCCTTTTACCAACTTCATAACCTGAAACATAGTAAACCTCTTCAGAGAATCACATCAAATTCTTTCTCTCTGAAACGTAGCCCATCCTGAGTTCTGAAATAAGGAACAGCCAGGGACTGTTCCTGAAGTCTTTGGTCCCAGACTCCTGGTGCTGCTGCAAACCATGTATTTCTATGCCTTCTTTTCAGGGAAGCTTTTCCTGGTCAGGTAGAACAGAAAGGGGGCTATGAATTCAATAAGACATTGGCAGACTTGTAGGATTTCTATGGAACAAAACTGTTGCCTTGCAGAGCTTGAGGAGTTGCATGAACTTAGACTCCAGCTTGCATGACTTAACAATGACCGGTCTACTCTGTGTAACTGAAAGTACCACCTCCTTCCATCTCAGATGATTTTGTGTGTGCAAGGCTTGAGCTAAGAGCCCGAAATATTAAATTCATTCTGCAGAAAAAGCAAAAGCTTTTCAGCCATGACTACTCGCAGAAGCATTTTTTTCAGTGCCATCATTTTCAATGGCTTTGCACAGCCAGAGGTTCTTGGAGGCAGGAAAGAGACTAATAATACCTCACAAAGAACTGAATGCACAGTTCATTGCCTCTTTGCTGCGCAGTTGTCTTGGCTACAACAGTGTGTTTGTCACCAAAACCAGACAGCCTTCTTGAAATAAACATGGGAAGCCACAAATCTATGGATAAGAATGTGTCCTTTTCAAAAACCATTTTCTTCTCAGAAATGCATTCTAAACCACATTCTGGAGTGTTGTGCATTGCATTTTAATCTCTACAAAGTTTGTACATTATGCACTTTCATTTTTAATGTAAATACACAAATCTCCTGGCAAGGTACTGATGGTGGGCAGGAAGAGAATACAATCAGGATTTGGGGAGATGTTGCCAACTCACAGCTTCTACAAAATCTCTTAGAGGAACACATCACCCTGCCAACACCATAAATGTAGGATTATGTACATGCCGTGATTTCAGAAAGGATTTGATTATAGTATGAAGTCCAATAGCAAGAGATGTTCTTTAATTAATCTCCTTAGTGCATTTCAGTTACAGTTTATTCTTTACAGGTAGAGTAGTTTCATGGTAATGTGATCCAAATCTCACTTCATTTTGGTTTTGGACCAAAACAACCCAAAAAATCTCTTCCAGCAAGGATGTTATCAATATTTTGCTGAATATTATTGGGCTACCAAGATAGGATTTACCAGAGCTGTCATGATATGGGTATAAAATGCAAATGTTTCTAGCAAGATACCAAAGAACTCTGGTTGTTCAGCTAACTTGTATTTGAGTCAATATATCAGTAAGTTAATATGAACAAAGCTGATTACAATTCTCAATTAAGGATAAACATAAATACACATTTTTTACAAGGGGTGTTTCATGAATTGTACTCTATTTTTGGTTAGTATGTAGCATTCCCTCACCTATACTTAAACATAAAAAACACATTCCACATTCATTAGGTGTTCTCAGCCCAAGGGTCTGGTATTTATGAATGCTGTATTTCATGTTTATCTTGGTAGCATACGAGTATGTGTACTGCTCAAGGCTGATGAGATTCTCCAAAGCCCATAAGCCCCTGCCAAAGTTACTTTCCATCACATCTGCAGAGAAGCTCTGTGACAGAAATAATAATCTGCTGTGGGTCGATTCGATTCACACATAACTCTCCTGAATGGATCAATTAGGGTAACTGCTGCCAGTGAACCATCCTACACAAGTAGAATGGCTATCTCTTAATGACATTTTTCCCCTAAAAACCTGATAGCTGTGCTAATTTTCAATGCATGTGTTAAAGAAAACAAAAATAAACCAACAAAGGTATTCCTTGCTATTTCTCAGAGGTCAGATACATCTCCAGAAGCTGTTATAAAAGGCTGTCCACTCTCTCTTTGAAAGCTTTCTGTCTTAGCTCAGCTGAGGACATCTTTCTAGCTGTGGACTGGTTCCAATTTCCCAGACCCATGACCTTGAACATTAGCAATAACTACTGAATTTCTGTCAGGCTTTTATAAATGTCAAGTATCTTTTAACCTCTAAAGAACAATACAATACCCTGGGCTTGGGCATCACATACTACAAAAAAAAAAAAAAAAAATAAAAAAAAAGAGTGGTAATTCAACAAAGTTCATGTCAGATCTTCTCCTTAGATGTGGCCATTCCTTCTTCTTCCCTGTTAAGTCCACAGCCTAATTCCTAGATCCTAGAAGACCCCTTGCTCCCCTGTTCAGAGTAGAGCGAGATGTATGTAGGACAACGCATTTTCAAGTCTTGCAACTCTTTCCTAAGCAGGTGGTCAACAGCTACTAGAATGAAGCATTTGTGAGAGATGCCAAACCCTCTGATATTGACTGATCCATGGAGGCACATAAGTTTTCTTCAGAACATTTATTTGCTTAAGATTGATGAGACTGATGAGTATTGCACAGGGAAAGGAGTTGCACCCATTTAATTGCAGTGCTAAGCCATTGCCTGATATCCTGTAGAGTAGAAATCATTTAAAGACAAATCATTTGAAAGTAAACACTTTCCTCATGGCTTCCTTATGTCCCTACTATTGACAATGAAGCGTCATTACTAACTGTAACAAAGGAAGCAGAAAGTCTTCAGGTCTTACCCAAATCCCACTGAAGTCAATATCTCAACATCTCTGTGAACGTTACTATGGACAAAACTCTTACAACTGCAGCCACAAAAATGTTGTTGGTTAAAGTTAACCCCTTCAAAATATCTTCCTAGTTAACTACTATTCTTTACTACAGCCCCAAAAGTTGCTGAAGAAAGGCTACCTTTTTATATCTTAAGCCCTTCTGAATATTCAAGGTAAATAACTAAAGATGAGGAAATATAAAGCTCATAACGTGATGCTAACACTGCTCCAGTTATCAGCACGCTGACAACACTGGTACCTGTGTGGTCCTACTGAAGCATCCCAGAAGATGCTAAGTTGACCATATATGCACAGTATGAACTGCTCTTTGCCAAAGCCACAGTGAAATGTAGGTCTAGTAAAGTAAAGAGAGCTTTTCCCTACAAACACTCCTCACTGGCAATTAGTTGACAACACCACATTGTCTCTTTATGCCCTTGTTGAGCAGCAGTGACCAGCTGTTTCTCCAGCAGAACAGTAGCCATCTCATTTCACCTGGTTATTCTTGTGCTACATCCAGTAATTACTGTCTGGCTAAAGACAACCTTTCAGAATAGCATCCAATCTTGATTTGAAGGCTGCCACCAGCTCCCCTTAAGCTTCATAGCAAAACGAAACATTTATGAATGAGAAACAAGTATATACAGATGTGTGTGTGTGTGTGTGTGTGTGTGTGTGTGTGTGTGTGTGTGTGTGTTCTAAAGCAGCAGGGAAGGATGAGAGAAGCAAAGGTTAGCAGCAATAAGGAAAATGAAATAATTAATCATGCAGAGCCAGATTCTCAGCTGGCATAAATCATTGTTGCCCATTAAGGTCAAATACATCTAGACAACATTTATGTTTAATATAAGACCCTTTGCCTTCATCTGTGGTAGACCAATTGCATTTAAGCCTATGCCAATTATTTCCAAAACTGACAGTAGGTAGCAGATATGATACTCACTCCACAAAACTTCCTTAGTACACTCATTTTTTTATTACTAACCAGAAGACAGCATGAGGATAGAGATGAAGCCTTTCTTAAGCAGATCAAAAAAGTCTCCATGTCACAGATCCTGGATTTTGTAAACTCAACACATACAAGTCCATGGGACCAGATGGGTAGCATCTGAATGTGCCAAAAGAATTGGCCAATTTCATAATAAAATCCATTTTCTATTGTTGTTGTTGAAATGCCACTGAAATCATAGGAGGTCACCAGTGAATGCAGAGAAGCAAATGTTGAACTCATCTTCAAAGACAATCAAAAGAACAAGCAAGTCAGAATCACTCCAATCCTGGAAAAATTATGGAGCCATTTTACAGCTACTAGAGAAGATGATTTGAAACAATTACATGGACCAGAGTAATTCATGCCTGATCTGCCCAATTGCCTTCTATGATAAAACAAATGAATTTATGGACCAGAGGAGATCAACACTTGTTTTACCTCAACTTTGTCAAGGCTTGCACACCATCTCACACAACAGTCCTGTATCCAAGAAAGGATGTCACAGGATGATACCCTGTTCTTACATCTTTATTAATGTCTGGAAGAGGTCATGCAGTACTTGCTCAAAAATGTGCAGGTCATACCAAACTAGGATGACCAGATGACATACTTGAAGGTTATCCAGAGGACTATTTTTCTCCACGAGGACAGTCAAGGATTATCTTTAACCCTTACCCCTAACCCTATCTCCTCTTCTCCATTCACAGAAATACATTTTCACCTTTTTAATCTAAAGTTCAACACCTTGGTCCAGATTCAGCCTTGTGTTTAAGGTTTTTTTTTACAGACTCTGCAGCACAAAAGGGTTTTTAAATCACTTTAAGATTGCTTACTGGGCTGAATGGGATCAACAGGAACAGTCCTACCAAAAAGAGGAGATTTTGCTCATCCCCTTGCTCTCAAACAAGCATATTCATTTTTTAATGATCCTTTTACACTGTCATGTATAAGGAGACATCTGCTTTAATGGTATAAGATTGGGAGACACTCCCAGTCTCTATTAATATAGCTCAGTACTTTTACAGAGCTGTTCTTGGAAACAAAGCCTGATTTGCAAGAAACTTCACAGAACTGAGCCTGGTATTTGTTTTGTTGCATTTATGTCATGAGAGCCCTCTAACAGGAAAAGATGTATGTTTTAAGTATCTACATAATGGCCTCCCTCCAAAAGGGCCATTACAAGCTGTAAAATAAATCACACTCTTTTAATTCCTTTTGTAAATATACACAGTTCAGAGACAGCAATAACAAAGAGAAAGTAAATTAAGCCACAGAAAACCACTACCTCAAAATTAGCTTAAGAAACCAAGGGAGGGGAAAATAGATAATGGAAGAGTGAAGTATCCCCAGCTCAGGAAACTTTTTAAGCCTATGCTTAATGGAAGAAAGAATTTAACATGGCCCTATGTATCTTTGGAAATGAAGACTTCAGTTATGTACAGATATATAATACAACAAAAATAGGTCACAACAATCTAGCTGTGTGTGAGATGTTCAGATCTCACAACGCCGATTGGATAGTTTCCTATTTGATAATCTGAGGAATCCCTCAGGTCATCTGAGGAGACCCCAAACCAGGAGTCCACAATGAATCAGTGTTATTCACCACAGCCTGCCCTTCCAGGGCATCAGCTTCTCAAGCAGCAGTCTCCATCCAGCATCAATACCCTTGTTCTTTGTTGAATTTACGACTTTATATTTGCTGTTATAAAAAGCACATTGCCTGGCCAAGCTCAGTTTACCGATCGATTCAGATCATTCTATGACCATCATCCCTCCTATTATTATTTATGACTCCCCCAACATTACTGTCATCACCATGACTTTATCAGGATGGATTTTATGCTTTCATTCAAAGCATGGACAGAAGTGTTAAATAGCCTTAATAGTTAATAGTCTTAGCTAGCAGTTCACCTGCCCAGTAATGACCTCAAATTTACAGGAATGTTTTGAGTTCTTCCCATTAGCAGCTTTTAATCAATTTAATGCACCCATGTTGATTTTCTATTTTTCTGTGGGACTAAGGCAAATGTTTTAGGAAAGCCTAAGTCCATCAAACTGATATTATTCCCCCTAACACAGTTTGCAAAGCTATCAGGTGAAGTTAACCACTTTACTTTTACAAGATCTCTTGCCAATAATCTTAGGTAGATCAACATTAATTACATTACTGTCCGTTAATCCTTTATCAGTCAAATCCCAGACTGAATGTTGCCTTCTCTTTTCAGGGATCAATGTCATACTGAAAGAACTGTAATTACCCAAGTCTTTCTATTTATCCTTTAAAAACATTGGTTTATTTACTTTTCTGCAGCCTCATGACCTTGCTAACCATCAGTGTTAATGAATCTGAGAGTACCTCAGCCATTTCCTTTACAATTCTTGGATGCAAACTGTCCACCTCTGTTCTTTCACAGTCCTTTAACTTTTAGAGTTACCTTAGGAGCTGCAATGAGAGCATGCACTTGTGCTACAAGATGAACAGCATTACTCTAGTATCTACAGTAGGGAAGGGAGAGATCCCCTTCAAAGCGAGCAACTGCATACCAGCCATCTCAGTTCTCCATCACAGGCTCCAGAAGCAAGGCTGTCTTAGGGAAGTCCAGAGCTGCCACTAGAGCCAGGTTCTTCCAGTAGAGCCTTTCTCAGCATGGGACAAATCTGTGATCAGTTTGATACCTGGAGTAATCTATACCCTGCTTATGAGAAAGGCACCTTTCCCAGTTCTGGGGAAAATTCTGGCTGAAATGGAGCTGTCTGAGGACTCTGAAATCCAGGCTGTGCAATTCAGGGATTGTCGAAGGATCTGACTGATGAACTCCTTATAACCTTTAGGAGTGGTTGGGGAGCAAGTACATTGTGATCCCTGCAGTGCACAACTAAGGGAACTAGAACTAGCATGGAGAAGAGGAGACTGAGGGGTGACCTTATTGCTCTCTACAACTACCTGAAGGGAGGTTGTAGCTAAGCAGAGGTTGGTCTCTTCTCCCAGGCAGCCAGCATCAGAACAAGAGGACACAGTCTCAAGCTGCACCAGGGCAGGTTTATGCTGGACATTAGGAGAAAGTTCTATACAGAGAGAGTGATTGCCCATTGGAATGGGCTGCCTGGGGAGGTGGTGGGGTTACCGTCATTGGAGGTGTTCAGAGGAGACTCGATGGGGTGCTTGGTGACATGATCTAGTTGTTTGATGGGTTGGACACGATGATCTTGAAGGTCTCTTCCAACCTGGTTTATTGTATTGTATTGTATTATTTGTATCCCACAACTCTGGCAGTTTTGTTACTACACAGCAAATGAGGTGGGATCAGGCACTGGAGTTTCAGAATCTCTATGCTGAGAATAATTTCTTTGGTGCTTTTTTTTGTGTCAGCAGTAGAATATGATTCAAACAACTTTTAAACTATTCTCTTCTTTTTTTAACAGTGTTGTATAAAACAGAACAGTGAAGAAAGATTAATCCCTCATCTCCACTAAATCATGTCCTAGTGCTTCAAGAACACGTTTTCAAAAAGGACTGAAGACCAAACACTGCTAAACACTGGGTCAATATGATTTATGAGGTTTTAATTACATTACTACTGAATCAGTCACCTACTAAGTTTGTCTCAGTGAATTAACAGTAAGGTAGTGGGAAAACCACAGGACGCAAATTAAATACTAAGCATGACAGAATGAATTAGCAAAACATAAAGATTCGATTTACACTTTATAATAAAACCTTTTTACTCAACTTTTGAAGCAAATCTTTTTGTCAGTCCTTTAATTTCTGCTTTGTTATTTACTAAACACAGACTTGACAAATCATGAATTCTCTGAGCCTTGCTCGAATTGTGTTTGGTTGCATCCAACTAATTATTTCCTAAATTTGGAAAGAGGCTTACATTTGGCACCTAATTCAATCTAAGCAAAGAGGTACATACAAATAAACCAACCACACTGCCAGGGGATGTAGCCTCTTCATTTCTGCAGCACTCAGATGATAGATTTTTCCCTCAGAGCACCTGAAAGACAGTGACCTCTCATTTCCTTCACAGAACATGCAGTACAATATACTACAATACAGCTTCCATCTGTTCCCCAGGTTCTCAGTCACAGAATCACAGAATCATAGAATTGTTAGGTTTGGAAGGGACCTCAAGAATCACCCAGTTCCAACCCCCTGCCATGGGGGACACCTCATACTAGATCAGGTTGCTCAGAGACACATTCTGCCTGGCCTTAAAAACCTCCAGGGATGAGGCTTCTACCACCTCCTTGGGCAACCTGTTCCAGTGTCTCACCATCCTCATGGGGAAGAACTACTTCCATAGGAGGAGCATGAGAAGAACTTCCTCCTAATACCCAATCTGAATCTATCCATTTATATTTTCTTTCCATTCCCCCTAGTCCTATCATTACCTGACACCCTAAAAAGTCCCTCACCAGCTTTCTTGTAGGCTCCCTTAAGATACTGAAAGGCCACAATAAGTCTTGACACCCCTTCATTGTGAGATGCAGATAAGTGTCAATTTGCTATATGTCTACCCACAATGGCAAGTTCAAAGAACTAAATAATTAAAGGCACTTCTACCAGAGGCTGAAGAGTGAAGGATTGAATGACGGATCTCCAACAGAACCCTTTTTTTCCCTCAACTCCCCAAACTTTCTGCATTCCTCAGCACCCAAAGGAGAACAAATCAACTCAATGGACTTGTTGCCTCTAAGACAAAATGGGAAAACCAATTTCATGTAAAGGTTTCAGTGAAGTATGTGTTGCTTTGCTGCTGTTGTCATTTGCTTTTTTATTTGTTTTTAATACAAGTCTCAAAGGTTTAGGAAATTCTTAAACATGAGATGACATTACAGTGAAAAATGATGCAATCAGAAAATGCCAAAAGCAGAATGTTTTTCTGCCTTCAAACTTTGCTTCAGTTTGCAGGGGGTAACCATGTGTGATAGAGAGGGACAGAGTGGCTTAGAGTATTTTATTTGCTTTCACAAAAATGTTATTGAAGCTGATAAATTTCTGTTGATTCTTGCTTTCTACATATATTTGGGTAAAGGCACAGTTTTTCATGGAAAATCATAATAACAGGAAATTGCAATCAACTCTAGAAGTAGCCTCATCTCTCCTCTACTCTGATGCTGGCACCAAGGATCCCCAGGGCCAAATCCAGGTATTTTACTGCTTCATCATGGGATTTGCTTCTGCTGTGAGCCTAACCTTCATGCAGACTGAAGGATCTTCCTGCTGAAGAAGGATCTGCAACATATACTCAATCCTTTGCAATTGAAGTACATTCACACCCTTTGTGATGCAGCATTTTCTAACAATTACTGAAGTTGCCTCCTCCAGGAGCTCAAATGCCAAGAATCCTGCACAACTGCTACAACTCTGAGCACAGATCCCAGCCATGTGTGCAAACTCATTTCATTTCATTTCATTTCATTTCATTTCATTTCATTTCATAGAATAGAATAGAATAGAATAGAATAGAATAGAATAGAATAGAATAGACCAGGTTGGAAAAGACATTTGAGATCATCAAGTCCAGCCAACTAAACCATGGCACCAAGCACCCCATCCAGTCTCTTCTTAAACACCTCCAGTGATGGTGACTCCACTACCTCCCTGGGCAGCCCATTCCAATGGCAGTTTATGTGCAGCTTATGGACACACACACTAAGTTCCTGAGGCTTCTGAGTAACACTAAATATCTTGTTATTGTTAGCTCATGGCCTTGGATAAGAATTATTAAATGGGTGCTTGGCTTAACTGTAATGGAAAGCGGATATGAAAATAATAGGTAACAGCAATTTAAAGCAAATGATTCAAAGCATCTCCATTAAAGCACCACCATAAGCATCAGAGGAACAGTTATGAAACAAGAGCACAGCACTTTCCCTCTTAGCTCTTCCTTTGTGAGAAAGGAAATGGATCAGGTAAAAGACAGAAAATCTATATCCATTTTTTTCTAAACGGCCTCTTACCTCAGAGTAACACCTCCATATCATATAGCAATTTTATAGCTTAGCCTATTGGATTCACATGAATTAGACTTCTGGTTTTATTCACTGAACACAACTCATTGTAGGCACAGAGGGCCACACTGTACCTGGTGAATCTGTATGAGGATAGTTGTGCTACCTTGCTCTCCTTCACACTCACGCCCCCAGTGAAGATTTTCAACACACTGAGGTCTTTGATATTCACATCACATACCAGCGATTTTTGGTTCTATGTTCTCTCGGGATCCATTTGCTCAAGTATAGCACAGAGTGGCAAAAGCAGGGGATCAGTTATGGTCCCCTGGGCCTCTGCTGTGATGGAGACTGGATAAGCATTAGATACCCAACCTGCAGTCAACAGTGTAAGAGAGGGATAAGAAATTTGATTTAGGGACTCTGATGGAATGAGTCGTAGTGTCCATGCTGGGATGTGACAGCAGGAATTGTGTCTGGACATGGGGAGGAAATCTGTCCCATAGAAGTCCTTGGGCAGTGCATCACTCCCATGGCTCTCCAACAGCCACCACATGAAACGGAACAGATCTTGGAGAGCTCCAGCTGCAGAAACAAAAATATACTCAAATGATTGAGTTCAGATTTCAGAAAACAAGACCCAAACCTTCACAGCCCAGATTTATTAAGACTGGAGAGCAATTTGTGTAAGGAAACTGCAATCGGATCTCAGATACCCTCCCAGTGGCAGGACAAAGTCTGGATTTGGAGTGAATTAACAGCTGCGTGTGCCTCAAGTGGTATTAATAACCACTTTGGGCTCATTGATAGCAAAAGGACGAGTCTGGATAGTACACTGAAAGCTGTCTGTTAGCCTCACATATACAAACATCAACAGGTAGCATTAGTTACTTTTTCAGCTGCAACAGACTTAAAATAAATCCCATTTATAGGACTTTGCACATCATTGTGAAAGAGTTCAATGCAGAAAGGGAGGAGAAACAGGAATGTGGACTGCTCCAAAGTTATTCCTCATGCAGAAGTGATATCAGATTTGTAGCTGGAACATGGTGATATTTGAGTTCCCCACCCATTCCCACTGAAGAGACTTTCAAACCTTCACAGTGGGATTCTCATTCTGACCTAAGTACAAAATAATGTCAATTCCCCCTTTCTCAAGTAACAGAAGTAGTTCTGTCCTAGTGATCCTAGCAGATATGACACATCAGTACTGGCCTTAGGGAGACATCATGCAGAATTATATAAAACATTACTTTAAAATACACAGACACCCTCCTGCAAGCAAGCTGTGTCATACTGGAAACTGTTAACTCCATATCTCCCCATATTAATCCTGATATAGCCACCTTCCAAGACCTCCATGGAATAAAGGATCACAACTGCTTGTGTTCTCCAGTGAAGAAACAGAGCCACAGAATTAGGAAGAGTAAATATTAAAAGACATTGACATAAAGAGCCTTGGTCTCTTTCCGACACCTAAGTTGGACACCCAATGCACTTAGAGTTTTCTTATAAATATGATTCCCTGATGCACTTAGATGTTAAAATGGGATCCAAAATCACTTACATACTCAAGAAGTCTGTGAGAGAAAAACACATGTGTTATGCCCTGAGTACTCCAACAGATTCTAACTCCCCAGAGCAGCCTGTGGCCATCTTTCTATGAAATCTTGCACTGCAACCTCTTCTCCCATTCCTCATCTAGGTGCCTGGTTGCCTGCCTTCAAATTCTGCTCCCCTGTGATGCCACCGTTAATCTTGGATCAGACTTCTTTGAAATCAGCAAAACTTGAGAAAGATCTACAAGTATCCAAATTCCATCCACATCCCATGCCATCTCTCCCTTGCTCTCAGCATGGGTCCACTCTTGCCAATTCCTGACATCCAGATACCAAAGCTAACCGGTGCCAGTTACAAGCTTTACCTACAGCACCATTCATCTGTTGGATGCATAATAGTGAGAATAAAACCAGGTGTGTCTGCAAAGTGGAAGGTGGAAATGGACAGCTAGGACCAGGGAAATAGACAGTTTAGCAGGCTGTCCATGCCACAAAACCACATCCCAGACAAGTGCATGTCTCTGGCTGGGAACAAAGGTCACAAGAAGGTCCAGAAGAGTGCCTGATGGAAAGTGCTGTGCTTTACTAGAGCTTCAGTAAAATCCCTGATTGCTATAGAAACATCTGAAATTTGCTAAACAAAAACATTTGGAAGAGAAAAATGCTTTTCTGGTATTTTGTGATCCCATCTTCATAGTACCTGTTAGTCTACCTACTATCCCAATCTCCATGGACCCTTCAGAGTCCTGCCTCTCCATCTCAGGAGTTACCTCATTAAACCCAGAGACATCTCTCCGTTTCCTTGCACCTGAAGGTCATTCATTTCCACCTTCTGTCCAATTAACTTCATCACAACAATCTCCAGAGATACAATCCATTGATCTAGGAGATTACTTCTGATTTACTTGCCATCATTCTGGAATAGGTCTCACCTGCATACTTTTGCCTGGCATGTGCATGCTGATGATACACCGGTATTTACTGAAACTGCCTGCTCCTGAGGTGCCTTCAGGGGTGTATGGCTCTCTGTCAGATATTCACAGTTTGATGAGCAACAATTTTCCAGAGGTGAACATAGCAAAATGAAGCCACTGGTTCCAGGCAGATACATATGTTGACTTTTCAACCCAAAGTGAAAATCTAAGTGTATTAATTTTATTTTTCCAAGGAAGCTATGCTCTAGTGCTGCCTCCAAAATGCAGTATCTTTCACACAGTCCTGTTCCAATTTCTGCCAATTTCTTTGTGAGAAGGTGACGCCTTAGTACTGCTGGGTTTGTTGCTTGTATTGCTAGGCTGACAGCGCTCCATACTGCATTAACACTGCCCTTGAAATGGCAAAAACAAATGGAGTCAGAGCAGGAAGAAAAGGAGAGCTAAGGCAGAAAACATTCAGTGAGGTCTGTCTCATACTCACTTAGACATGATTCAACTTTTGTCTTCATGCCCAGTCAAGGGAATCTGTATTATGATTTATCTCAGCCTAAAACAGGTGTCTAAGCAATCACATACATCATCTCTAAATTGCTCCTTTCTGTTAATTGGCTGAAAAAGGAGATAGAGTAAGATAAAATGGTTCCTATCTCTGGGAAGAACACACATCCTCAGACTGTTCCCACTCTACCTGTCTAATTTAAACAAGTTTCAAGGCTTCCTTCATATTCAGACATGACATGTCCGTGGGCAGAATCAATTCTCCTTCAAAGATACCCACAGAGAGCCTAATCAGTCACTATACACTGGACACCTACTGGATATCTGACAAAGGTGACACACAACCTTCCATTAATTTTCCTGCCCCTCTTCCCTATCTCTGTGTAACAGGTGTGGGAGCACAAATCTCTGGTGGAGATGTTGGTGGAAAGTGTGATATGCAGATATATTATTACCTACAACAGAGTGCCACCAGCAGCTCCTGTGATCTGCATGAGAGGCAATCATGATTCCAAGGTTTCCCTGTTCTGTGTACAATCTTTCCAGCACATTTATATTCAAGTCTGATCCTTGTTATGGGCCCCAGGGGTGTATAAGCACCACTGTTCAGCAGGAATAAGTTTTCTAACTTATTAAAAGTGTTTGATCAAGCGTTAGGTCAATCTTTCACATGCCTGTCACTGTGTGCCTTGAAGTCCTTTAATCAGAATGGGTGCTTTTTTCCCTATTATCTACCAAGAATAAGCAAGTTTGCTTTTATCTTTTTAGCCTGGAGTTTGTTTGGTAGAAATCAAAATAGCCTGAAACACAAGGCGTATGCGAGACCTACCCTGTGTTTCTAAAGTTTCTTCACTGCCTCTGCTCAGGCAAGGGCTCAAGTTCACCATGTCTTGTGTCGTTAGCCAGCTCCAGCCACATGACACCTGAAATTGCTTTTCTTATGCTTAAATGTAGTTGGAAGGTGCTGTCATATCCCATCTCCCAAGCTGATTTTTTTCTTTGCCTACAAGCAGCTTCATATTCTTGGATGAAAAGCTGGAGGATTTCTTCAGAAGAAACTCTGATGTTTTTCTGCCTCAAAATAACTAGAAGACTCATAAATAAAGAACTGTACCCTGGGAATCGGATAGTGCTGCTCCATAAGTGATCACAGGAAACAAATGAAGGCCTCTCTGGCCTTTGAGACTGTCTCTGCTGTGTAGTTGAACTGTTTATGTGCAAATAAGGCTGAGAAGGCAACAAGGTCTCGATAAGTTTAAGTGATTCATCTGGCCTGTTCTGGGCACCTTCTCTACTACAAGGTGAAGTGTGTCTGGATCATTGGCACTATTCATCTCAAGCTAAATATGACACCTGAGATAGGTCAGCTGAGCCACTCCCTAAATACACCTATTTCTCTCCCTTGATTTACCAGGGTAACACCTAAAGTTCTGTGAAATCAGTCTTGGCACAGAGAAAGACCACAACACAAACTGAAGTTTGAGAGTGATGCAAAAGTTCATGGACTGAATGAGGAATAAAAAGCAGGTTCTGCTTCAGTCTTTTGTGATAGTTCTCTCCCACTGAACCTATTCTCAGAGCTCTTGAGCAAAACCAGGTATACAGAGCATGATATTTGTATTGAAAGGTCAGTGGCAGAATAGACAACAAAATTGCCTTTATGCATCACAAAGAAGCAATAAAGGGCACAGTTTTGTTTTTCTCGTTTCAGCTTTGCAATTTACCGTAACAAGGGAAAAGCTTCCAATAGTGTACATGGCATCCAGAGTTCACAAGAGCACTTGTTTTAATACCTGACAGAACAGCACCATCTTCTATAACAGTCTATGGCAACCAAAAAAAAGAAAGGGAAAAAGAAAATGAAAAGTCTTGTAACATTTTTGGGAGAAACAATCAAATCCCAATGAAATTACAAGAGGCTAAAAATAAGACTGCCAACAAAAGCCATGTTGTCCAAGTCCTGCGTACTCACCGGGAGTTGCATCGCAACTTCTTCCTTCTCAAGGCTTTGTTTCCAAATAAAGACCTCGGCAGTTGGCATGTGTGCTTTACTGATCTACAACAGGTTAAATATTTCTCATCTGACAGCCCAGGGAAAGCAGGAATCTCAATGTGTTTCACAGATCTCTGCACACCTTTATGCTCCATTCAGTGGCAAAGACTACAACAGAGGCTGTCACTACTGAGAGCTGGTCAGCAGGATAAATCATTAAGAATGCACAAGTCACTAGACAAACGCATTCAGAAATCATAATGTGTCATTAGGTATCTTCATGGGTCTCTGTTCACTTGAGTTCTGGCCAATAGTGTGACACGTTGCCAAACTGTATCCAAAGCCAGCATGAAAGTAACTCAGGGATGGGACTTCTGTTTGTCCAATCATAGTAAGAGGGAGAGGTAAATACTTATGATGCTTCACTTTCGCTGGTCCTCTTGGGGTTTGGATTTTAATTTTTTTTTTCTCTTTGTTTTGGAACAAAAACAATAGTAAGAGGAATGTTAGCAGTTAGCATCTCTTGCCTGCAAAGCTTCTTCTTGCTATGGAATTTTCCAAGTTGGCACTGCCGTGCCTTTACTCCTTGAGAAATTTTCATCTTATCTAAGAATATTCACAGTGCAAGAATATAGTGCCAGAGGTTCAGCAGGCATCTTACATTTACTTCAGCTGTATCTGGAGCCAGTTTTGTAGCAGTGTTTGATAGCACACAGTAAGAGCCATCACCTGTTATGGTTCACTCCCTTCATTCTTGATACAGGCACATGAACTTTTGAAATCTTATCAGAGACATCAGTGCATACAGAACAGGGAATACACATTTGGGAATGAAATTAGATTGTCACCTTTGTGCAGAATAAGATAAAATTCATGTCAGTAGGTAAATTTGATGTTAGTTAGTTCCTCACTCTAAAGCTTGACCACAGCAGGGGGGAAGCCAAAGTAAAATACATATTTGGGTTATACTGGCATATGTTGATGATTTCACAGGGCTGTACCTAAGAAGTGTGAAGTAACAGCAAGAAATGTGTTAGGTTGTCTGTGCAAAGTCTGCTCTGTCAGGTTTGCTTTTCCAAGCTGTGAAGTGCCATATGGTACAAACAGACCACCAAAGGCTGTGGCTGGCTTGCAGTTGGAGGGGATTTTCCTTCTGTGTCACTGTTAAGATCTCCTCCTCCCACCTTGCAGTCACCCTACAGGTGCAGGACGTCTGCATGAGACTGACAAATAGCCCAGTGGAAGTGAGTTAGGGAGCAGTGTTATCACTCCCAGCAAAGACCAAGTACTGACTGTTGATGAACAGAGATTGTTGGAAGGGGAAATTATGCTCCAAAATTCAAGAACAGCTTCCATTTCTCACATTATTCTCCACCCCAGTGATGAAGGCTGGCTGTAAATGGATAATCTCAGGAGTATGAGTTTGAGCTTCATATGCCTGCAGGTTCCCTGAGTGGATCCTCTAAAATTATGATTGCAATGACCTCCATGAAACAGGGATTTTCTTTTCAATGTATCAGAGATTTCAGTCATCTGCAATAGTTCATTGGAGCAGATGGTGAGATGAAAAGCAGCCCTTGCCTTGATCCTGAGCAATGGACTGGATCTTATTCAAACTTGCACAGCGGAAGCCCTACAGTTTGACAGTGACTAAAATGTACTTAGATCAAATACCCTTACAAAAGAAACAAAAATTCCAGTACAGTAGAGCTAAACTCCAACAGACACATTCAGTAAAAAAAGAAGTAGTTAAAACAGGCAACTAAGGGATTTAAAACCTTTTAGGCAATATGGAGACTACTAAAGTACACAAAGCTAGAAGCACAGCACCAGAGAATATTACTCATTAAGAAAGTCTTGGAGAAGGATAAAAGGAAACCTGTGTGATGACACAGCAAAGAAAGTGGGTTATTAGAACTAAGAAGGCATCATTCAATAGACTAAAACCACACCCAAAACAAATAATGATAGTAAGTTAATGGCAAGACATCATACATTAGTAAACACAAAATAAAATCCGGCAGGTTAAAAAAATATATATTTTAGTAGCATCAATGAAAAGATTAAAATAAGTAGTAACTGCTTCTTTCAATACACTAGGAGTAAAAAGCCTGCCCAGAGAGTTTGTAAGGCCAACTGATCATCCCAGTAGACAAGAAGCACTCGTGGAAGACAAAGACATTTCCAGGCAGCTAATAAATTCTTTGTACTAGTGTCTGCTGTAGAAGGATCTGGGAAGAGTCTTGTATACCCTTTGGTAGCCAGTAGCTATGTCTGAGACTGAAATAATGATAGGAGAGGTGATGGTACAAATAGGCAAAGTGAAAATGAGCAACTGACCAGGGCATCCAGCCCTCCTAAGGGAGCACAGCAATGAAATAGCTGAATTACCAATGGCAATATTTAGCCTTCCACTTCAAGCTTCCTTGGGAACTAAAGAACACGAAATAAAAGGACCATGGAGAACTCTGGATCACTGGCAGCCTGAAAGGTTCATAGTTGCACTAGGCAAGTTAGTGGAAAGTAATGTGCACTATAACATGGAAAACAAACAGTAATCTTAAAGTCAATGTGATTTGTTTCTGATTTGCCTCCCTTCATATCCAAGGGTGATCCAGGTGGTCAGTCAAGACACTGCTGCTGCTGTTGCCATTGCACTGGCACTGGTGGCCACAGACTACATAGCAGCAAAGGGTTGGAAAACACAGCACACTGTCTGAACCCTTCAAACCTAGCCATGATGCAAATTTTCAGAGCTAGTACCTCCAGTTCAGGGTGTTGCAAGAACTGGGCACAGGGACTTGGTGAATAGCAGCAGTATGCGCTGCTGGAATTAATGGATTTTTATCTCAATTAGTATGGCTGGTCTTACATCCTTAGTCTTGTAGCATCTTGTACTGGTTATTTACAAAGGTCCAAGTCTCATAAGAGCAAACCTGCTGTTTCTTCAAACTAATACTGGATATAAGCATTTCTGCAGGTAACACATCGAAGGAGGGATCTGAATTGTCAAAAAGACTGAAAGGCAGCTGAAGGTTTAGGAAGCACTTAGTACTAGCCTAATTCTGCTTCTTTTAAAAGCAAGCAAGATTCACTTCAGCCTTTTAGTTCTCAGATGGGTAGAGGAGTTTATCTGTGCTAAGAGCTTCAGCAGTACTACAGAGCAGCTCTGCTTGAGCATACAGATGTAGATAAATGACCTATCCACTCACCCCTGGTATGCAGCATAGCTCTGAAGTAATTTACTGTTTGGGCATATTTGATATCCAGGCCTGAACAGATTGCTTCTAGAGATATTGATTCATCAAATCACAAGATATGAGGTTACCATCTAAAAGTACAAACACAAAAGTCTTTTGTTTGCCTGCTGAAAAGACCAAACATCTCCTCCTGGATGTCCTCCTCAGACCTTCATGTCCTCCAGCTTCCTGGCTGTTTCTCATCCCGGCATTACAGATCTTTCACAGCATGAAGAGTCAAGTTGCAGGAAGGCAGGCAGTGATACCAGTCATGGAGTAGCCAAGTAAGTAATAAAGACTGCTGTTGTGCAGGGTTACAAACCTATCCACATAGCAGCAAACACAGCTGTCTGGGAGAAAAATGAATCCTTATGGTCCTATTTGTTCCCCTCGCTTAGAAGCCAATATGCTGGCTTGTGGAAATGTATTACTCAAAGCTGAGAAGCAGAAACCTCTAGAGCACTGGTTCTCTGCAATTTTACTTTTCCCCTTAAAAATCATGCTTGCCTCAGATCACCACTCTCAACAAAAATATGCAACAAAAATAGGCAAAGCCGGAATCACCTCCTTCATTTGGCTTTCCACGCAACATTTGGAGCTTCCAACAGTGACCCTACATCTCTTGGCTTTGGTAAATGAATGTGACCAGAAACAGTACATGGTATCCAGGCTTGTATATCAGATCATAGATATACCAAAGCAGAAAACTACATCAGAGATTTATCAGTTATTTCACACAGAAAGGGCTGTCTTTAATTCTCTCTTGAAGTCTCTTAGCCACATGGGTTTTGCAGTCTTGATAGTTAAATGAACGATAAAGAAGAGTCAGAAACTGTGATTGGCAGTGAATTTTGCATGGCGACAGTTAATGTGTCAGAACAGTGGGCAGCAGCACCAACTGCTGGGACTGATAGACTGACCTAAAGCAGCAGAAGGACATAGATTGTTCATTTGTTATTTGGAACTAACACACCTCTTCAATCTCCAGAGCACAGGAACTGAACAGCCCACCAGCCCTCTGTGGTCATTGGGATGCATGGAGCATCCACCTCGAAGAAAAATTCTTAGAAGAAACACTTTTCATGTCATTTCTGTAGTTTCCTCCAGAATGAAAATCACTTCCTGGGGTTTGTTATGAAAGAAAAATGGGCTTTTTTGTATAGGTCAGCAAGTGGAAGACTTGTGTTGGGTTTTTTTGTGTTTACAGATAGAATTGGTTTTTTCCTTTTTACAGATAGAATTGTTTTTTCTTCCTGGTCAGTCTCCACTTAGACAGAGGTTTAACAAACACATGAACTAATACATCTCTAAGGTATAAAATAAGGAAGCCAAGTTCTGATCCTGCTTTTCCCATAGCATACCTAAACTGACTTGATTGATTTCAGTAGTGTAATACCCCTTGCCACTCAGCTGTCATATCCTCTTGCAAGAAATGGTAATGCAGAAGATAGTAGAGGATTCTTCTGCTTTCTAAAATTGATGATCCAATGTGCTGCAACATTCTACAGAATATTTCTCTCTTTCATTAACTGCTTCTACTAAGTAAATTTGTTCCAATTCTGTTCTAAACCACTGTGACTTGTCTGATTTCAGTAGCTAAGGATTTGCCATTAGAACCACATAGATGCACCATAAATTCAAAGGGTCCAAGCTTCCATGTATAGATGTATATGAGAAATTGTTCACAGTTTGAGCATTTAGGGGAACTGGAGCCTTCCTGGTGAGGAATGTATGGTTCAGGAGATGGATCTGGGTTTCAAACACCAACCAGCCTTCAAGTACAATTAGGCAATGGATTGGTGTGACAAAGACAACTGGATGTGGTGGCTGGATTCTCTTTCCCTCTCTGCAAGTAGACAGAAGCATAATGGGAAACATAATATTCTCTTGTGACAGCAGGATCAGATCTGGAGCTGAAAAGCTTACATTATTTTTTAAAGCTATGTAGTAATTTAGGACAAAATCAGCCCATAAATATGATGCCTTCCTGGCATTTCCCTCCTCACATGTTCCAGTCCTCTGTACAGCCACCCACTTTGAATCCAGACTCCTTAACAATTAATCAATACTTAACCCTGAATCCACTTAACTATTCGTGTAAACAACAGCTGCACACTAGTGTCAATAAAAAGCCCCAGAAAAGACAGAGAAATAAAGAAAGCTGTTTGAAGTTCTCATAAACCATGGAGATGGAAAAATTCTAAGGAAAAAAAGATGGTTCACCCTAAAGATTACCTTGTAGATCAAAATCAGGACTCACAAACATGTATGTACACTACATTTTCACTTGTATAACTCCAGGGTCTGCAAATTCTTCACTGATCCCAGCTACACAAATACTACAGTCCAGCTGAAGCCTAATGGATTTGCACAGGGGCTAGTACTAGTACTGGTACTAGTGATGATGAATGAGAAGGAGTTTCCAACCCAACTTTCACATCCGAGTCTGAATTTGGACTTCATATTTGGCAGATATTAATAAAGGAATGTTTTACTTGCGTGACAAATTAATTCACTGAGAGGTCTGTGAAACAGTGACCCATACATTTCTATTTTGCAATCCACTTTCTTTAGCTCTACAGAGTGCTAATATGAATATGTTGTTATGGAAGCCTCCTGAAATTATAGCCCTGACTAGTAAAGCATAGTCATACCAAATGAAAAGCACACATACACAATTATATATGCACATCTTACTAGCCTGCCATTCTTAAAATTCTCTGAGCTGTGGCATTCATGTTGCAAAACCCCTTGGGACACCTGCTCTACAATAAGTACCACACTTACAGACACTGCAGGGCCTGCAGACAGCAGCTGCTTTCCCCAAAGTTGGAACAGAGTGACTCAATCCCTAAAGCTTAGTTCCTTCTTTCAGAGATTCAAAAGTCCTTCCTGCTTCTCTGAAGGGTGTTTCTCTCTCCACCCCTTAGATGATGACAAAGTTTATCTCTAGCATCACCAGTGCAGTTTGTGTTCATGAGAAAATGCTAGATTCCCACCTCTGGCTCCAAATTTTCCCTTCCAACATCTACAGCTCCTAACTGGCACTGATGGTAGGTGCAGCAGAAACACATCCCTCCTTTCAGCACTCCATCTGTATATCAGAACAGCTCATGGTTCCCACGTACCACTCTGTACAATGACACTGCTTTGTAGGGATCAGTCTCATCCACAGCTTTTTTGGTGTCACTTGATGTAAGCCCCTGATACAATTAGTGCCACATTGTAGATCACTACAATTAATGATACAACATTTAATTCCCTGTTTCACAGTAGACTGGATGAACCTATGCCCACCAGTGTCTTCCCATTCTTAAGCATTACTATCTGAAGTATGTAGTGAAAAAGCATTTGATAACTGTGAGCACCTCTTTAGCCTTGGGGCCCCCTATTAAGGCTATCTTAGGAAACAGAGGAAATAGTTCAGAGTTTTATTTTTAACTCTCAGCAAAAATATATTTATATTTATGAAATATATTTATACCTTTTCACTAAAGGAGACATTATTTTTGTGGGACAAGTTAAATTTGGACTGCTTTACAGGAGACAGAAAGACTGAACGCTCATTTGAAGTCAGGGAAAAATATCTTTGTTTTCTCCTTGTTTGCTTTTCTTTTTTTTTTTTTTTTTCTCCATAGTTTGCTTGGTTGCTGTTCAGGGTGTTGTTTTGTTTTTGTTTTTTAATATAAAAGGTTTTTCTTGAACCTTGTAAGGTTGGTGGGTTTTTTTTCTGGAAATATTTTTTACACTGTCTTTTGCGGAGCCTAGGAGGAAAAATCTGATTTAACACTGAGAGCTCCCTCTTAAAACAAGCCAGGAATATATTGTTTCAGTCACCATTCCCTGGAAGAATTTATTTTTTGAAAGATGACATCTCCAGCAGAAGTTCTGGAAACCAAAATCCAAATGTTATCATAGAATCAAAGAATCATAGAATCAGTCAGGGCTGGAAGGGACCACAAGGATCATCTAGTTCCAACCCCCTGCCATGGGCAGGGACACCCTACACTAGATCAGGCTGGCCACAGCCTCATCCAGCCTGGGCTTAAACACCTCCAGGGATGGGGCCTCAACCACCTCCCTGGATAAACCCATGCTATACCATAATGCGTCAGATTTGTTATTAGTCTCTCCAGCTAGAGATCTTCACCTTTTCTTCATCATATGTCTTTGTCAGATGTTCGACAGGAGGTCTGAACCCACAAAATGTAGATGTCATGCAGAGGATGTTTGTTAATATGCTTGAACAAAGATGAATCATGGCTAATTTCTTCTATTGGTTAAAAAATTATGGGATGGCCTTTACGCTTCTTATGTGAAACCTTTCTGCATTACCCTTCTCTGACTGCATTGGCTGTGCTCCGCTTTCTGCCTCTTCTACCCAAACCACGAGTGTCACATTTACCAGCCACAGACAACTCTGTTAGAGTCACTCTTTCGGTACCTCAGGCACTGCTGTGCAGCATCAGCAGTTACAGAGCACTACAAATGCCAGTTACTGTTTGCAAGTGACCCTTGAAAGCCCAGGTGCCCACAAGGCTTTAGTCTCAGAAGCACAAAGGTAGTTCAGTAAACAGTTGCACTAAAATCAGTGAGTGTTAGGTGTCTAATTCCACTCTGGACAATCTCATGCCTTTAAGGACGTGGGTCTTGGCCCACACCAGTGTCATCTGGAGTAAAGAATATTTCCCTTGATTAACTTTTTATACTGAGAAAAAAATTAAGGTTGTTTTACGATAGGAGTTAAACATTATTTGTCCCTTTACAAATCACTAGTGCAAAGAAATCTGGTAAGAAGCTGATTTCTTCTAAAGGCTGTGAGTTCCCAGGAGCAGAATAATTAAATTTTCCAAAATACTTATCATAATTACGTCTTGTTCAGGGATTAGTTGAGCTGTCCCCTTGGGATCAGTTGTGACTCATTCTCAAGCCAGAACTGAGAACGAATACCAGCTGCCCCACACAATAAAGTAGCTCTTTTCCCATATTTTAACATGCTAGTGAAGTTGTTAAAACATTGCTCTTGGTCACTCATCAGCATTTTGCACAAAGCACTGGAAGGTCGATGTGGTTGGCAATTAGGGAATGGGATACGCAAAGGAGCTCTCAAGAAGCAACAGGCCAGGTGCAGGAGTCTCTTTAATAAGAGCATGTGATTTGTGTAAGGCAAATTAATATTGCTCTGCATTTTCTTATGAAAACAAGCAGAAGGTTAGAATGTAAGAACAGAACAGCAGAAAATGATCAAAGGGCCCTGTTCTGATTATCTCATAATTTTCTACCTTCAGTAACTCCTGTGGAAGCAGCTTTCTCCTTCTCATGCAGAAAAAAAGGCAGAAATTGCTATTAATGTCACCAAGAGCAGGTTGTTTTGGAGGTCCTGATTCTCAAAATGTGTTTTCATTGACAACATAACCCCTCTTATTTATGACACAGTAAAATGAAGCATAGTGCTGCTATAGGTAGCAGCCTGATACCAGCACACTCTGCCACAAGCCATATTTAAGTCAAACAAAAGCTGTCTTTATGCACTCTGGGTGATGGACTCAGCCCATACCCCACTTACTCCACCCAAAGGGCTTGGAAAAGATTAACTAAGGGAAACAGATCAGTCCAAGGCCTTCACCCTCCAGTTGCATCTTGCAACAGTAATGCAGTTTGCAATCAGATATGAATTTGGATATCCTAAAGAAGTGGCATTACACAGGGTTATTTCACTGACAAGTTAAAAGCTTCATACCCTATAGCAACCTGTGTGTGTTGTCCACCATTCATCTTCACAACTGTCTTAATGAACTCAGTGATTTATTAAGTTTACAGGAGAAGAGTATTCTATGGAGAAGGGTATTTTCCATAGGAAATAGTCTATCCATCACCAGAGAAAGCAGATTCACTTCTCAGGAATTACCTCTCCCCACTGCAAAGATTACCTTTGCTTTTTATTCAGTGTGAAAGATGTCCTTTCTGAATCAGTTAAACATTCTGTTGCAAAGAAATAAAGACTCCAGTGGCCAATTTCTTTTGTGATACTTTGCACAACAGACAAATTTATTTACCAGCTTATATTGTGAACATCATCAGCCAATCAGTAATAAAAGGTAAATCTACTGCATGAACCAAACAGATCAATAAAAGATGGAGCAATTAATTTTACTCAATACACTTTACAGAATATCATTTACCTAACATGAAGCAAACACAATCACATCAATAACTTCTTAGGGTTAGCCAGGCCTGCTATAAGAAATAATTGCAAGCTATTATAAACCTCAGGTTTCCTAGTTTACAAATATTAAAGCACTGCAAAATGTGATCCCTCCTTTGAAGGGCTATTTCTTCAACAACTGAAGAGTATTGTAAACAGGAAGGAGGAAAAAAATACAATCTCCATTACCCCAAATTTAAGCCGGACAACTTGAGAGAGAGTGCTTGGAACCCACATGATGTGTTAATCTTACCATCAGCAGAAAAGCATCATTTAGTCTTTATTGAAAGCAAGTCTATTATCAAAGTAATTTCTATCCTCATTGAGCACAGGCTACCATGTTACAAATATTACCACCTGTCTGCAAGATGGTCCTGCTCAGCTTGGAAAATCTTTATGTCAGAGGATTTCCTCATGGGAAAAGACTCTGCTCACAATATCAGCAGCAAAATCAAGGTCTCTGTGGCGATAGATGTTCTTTTCACACCTCATGTCTGCTGTAGGCTTTTCTCTGAAGAACACCAATTGCTCTCAAACTCAAAGCTACACAGCTGCAGCAGCTACCTGACAGCATCCATATAAATTTAGTGAGTCTAATTTTTCAAGCAAAGCTACATGCTAAATTGACAGCCCCTTCCTCAGGGCAGCACCTGGTTATTTTGCCTCCTGTGGACTGCGCAAGCCCATAAGCATTGGACCAATTCATAAATCTACCTGCACATGATAGCATACAGTGGAGCTGGATACAAGCAGATCCCACTGAGTATAAAAATACAACATGAACTATTAAAGAAGGATAAATCAAGCTAAGAACATCATCATCGTGAGCCTCAGAAGTCCTTCACCTATTGGAGCCAAAGGTGAAATAGAGCAGCCTCTCCTCTTCAGTCTTTCCTTGACCAGCGCCACGTCTACAGAAACCTTTTGAGGCTTCCTCTGTCCAAAAAAGGACTAAAGGAGTGCTATAAAGCCCTGGGAAAGGGGTCAAGTTCAATAAAAGTAGCTGTACAGCTCAAGGAATGGAAAGCTTGAGAGTGTGACTGATAACCAGCTAAATACAGGACTAACAAGAAGGCTGCCTGTCATCCATCCGAGGACTAACAGAGATCTGCACAAGATACACGGTATTGTATGGAGGAGGATGAGCAGACTGGGAAAATGTTCAAATGCAGCATTTAAAGATACATGGCATGGACTGAATACTTGGTGTTGCCAAAGACTGAAGCTAGTTTGTTTGCTAGAAGTATGGATAAAGTAATTAAGCAATAAAAAGTAAAAGAACAGATGCTTAATGAGAACCATTGGGGTGATTCCCCCATTGCTAGATGATGTATAAACAGCTGGGCAAATACACATGAAGAACAACTTTATCCTTAATATTTTGAGCCTGGTGTTTGGAGACATGTACCCTCTCAGCAGGAGTAAAACTGTGTACCAGGAATCTGTGAATAATAGAAGTGCTAAATCTAGTGTGGCACTGAGCTGCATAACCAGGCAAAGCTATATGAGTTGATCTGAAAAAGAGATAGACACTAGCTCCTGCTGTCAGTACATGCTCAACATACTTTGGAAAACACAGTCAGACTCTGGGGATTTCCAAGACCCTAGGCAATGGTGTATGTCTTAGCTATAGCCCAACCTGTAGTCTTGGGACAAGGCCTGGGTTAGCAACATGCATTTGACCTGCCCCTTGGAAGGTAAAAACGCCTCCATGAAGAGCTGCAGACAAGATGTAGGGCATAGATGTGGGAAACAAAGAGGCAAGACCTGAGGGCACTCGATGGGATTCACCCCATACTCAGCTCAGATACCACTAGTGCTAAATACTGCTCATTGCAGAACTCCTGCAGAAATTAAATACTAGAAAAATAGAGGTCCATCTTGAAATTAGTCCAAAACAAACAAACAAAACCCAACAAACATAAGTGCAAGATTAATGTTTCCCCCAGAACCAAATCCGTCATAGAATACTAACATACAACACTGGCATGTGTGGAGGATCTCTTTCCTGAGGCCTTGCTCCTTGCTTACGCTGCTATTACACACAGTCCTCATGATGGAATCACTTCTGATCTGGGCCAGGCAGATGAGAAAAGCTGCTTGGGTGCAGAGCAACAGGTATTTCTAGGTCTGGCATTGCGGCTGAGGTAGCAGTAGTGGAACAGAAAGGAGAAACAAACAGGATAATAAAGAATAATAGCAGGGGGCTTTCATGTGCACTGGAGCATTCCCACCAGGATAAACAGGACTGATGTGTCTCCTAGTGTCTGTCAGTGACTTAGTTAATGGCTTCACAAACAAACAGAAAACTTGTCAGGAGACTGTCAGGGCAAGAGTGCTTACAGCTGACAGTGACATATCTAAAGAAAACATATAAAAGAAGAAAAAGCCCATTAAAGCAGCACAAGATGAGGAGAGAAATTAGCCAAGCACCAAAGAGCATCCCATTAGAGTGGAAGTTGGGGTATGCAGCTGCTAGTTATAGTCATCATCTTTGCCAAAGCCTGCTGTCCCTACTGAGCGCCACCATGTTTGATCTCCTTTTAATGGTCCGTGTGTTTCATTTGTAACAATCCAGTTAGGAATCGGGCTCCAATAGCTCTAATCATCATCTAATGTTAATATTGTTTCTAGTCTGTCAGGAGTTTCTCAGTTTGTTAAACTGCATTTTACGAAACAGAGATTTTCAAACTCAAAGACCTGCTCAATCTGGTAAGCTTCTGTGAGGGGAAAGAAACAGCAAATTCAAGAAAAATGTAGCTAGAGAAGCAGCAATGCCATTGAACTGGTGCAGTAATTCCTCCTTTTAGATCCACTTCTTAGCTACAAAGAGCATATTAGGCACACAGGATATATAGTACAAGGGCTGCAAGAGCCTGTGGGTTGATGATCAGCATTCAGAAGTATCCTGAAAGAGAGAGGCAGCATGTGTTGATTCATTTGCTAACACAGGAACACACATTGCTAGGTCATTGCAGCTTCTTTCATCCTGCAAGTCAACATGCAGCAAAAAACTGGAATCAGGGAAAAGTTACTACCCCACACACACACAGTGGACCCAAAAGTGCACAGCTCTGAATGGACCAAATTAAAATGATCAGGGTTGTTTTGCAAGCCCAGTGTTCCATCTTAGTTAATGTGCACTGCGTTGTGGGGAGTGTACTCTCATACCCCATGAGATGGGAGTGATAAGTTGCCCTGGAGGTCCTGCTTCTCCCTGGCTCGGGGACAAGTATAAGATGGACCTGGAGAGCAGAAATGTTTTCTTGAGGTTACTGTTTCTCCATTGTCTCACTTACCCTGCTTATATCAACATCACAAAAGTGGTTGAAGTGTGCTCTGTATTGTGGCATTTGTAGCTCTGATCTTTTTGAAGAGCGCTGCTCCATGCCACTTGGCTTAACACAATCCTCCATGAAGAGTGCATGAAAATGCCCAAATATACCAAGGAAATTTCAGTACTGCATATGACCAAGCACAAAAGTGAGAGGGGAAAATGTTGATTCATTCAAGAGGTAAGCCAGAAAGGCTATTTATTGTTTGCCAAAATTACCATCATATGAGCCAAACAAAAAACTCCAAATCTCAAACAGAAGAATCACAAACTGCAGAAACTCATAAACCCTTTACATAGTTGCAATCACTTAGGGGGTTCCCTCATGCAAAGGACAAAATTATAACATGATGATGATGTGGACTGACTGTCTACCCACTAACAATGCCCTTTGGGTGTACTTAGAGGTCTACAATAAACAAAAAATTAACAATTTCAGACCATCCCTCACATCACCTCATTATCTCCTTTGAATCTAGCCTAATATAGGGCAGCAGACTCTCCAACATACCTTTCAGTCCTTTTGTACATTTTGAGCATTGCTGTTTTCTTAGCAAATTGTATATGCACATAAATTAGCTATTGTATATCTCTATAGTACATGAACTCTATTTTTAGATTTCTCATACCCCTCAGTGTAAGGATAAATTGAGATCTCTTCAATGTCCAATTACAGATGCTGAAAGAACAGATCAGTCCAATTTCAGTTTTCTTTTGATCCTCCTTGTTGACTCATGTTCCTGGATTTTTCTACATAAATTGGTAATATATTTATATACTGTGTAGCAGTGGAGAGTAAGCAAACTGGGAAACAACAAATTCACTTTCTATTTATAAACAATAAACAATCCCTTTTTTTTTGCAGCAGGTTGTTATTTTTGCATAAACAGTGACAGAGGGTCACGTAGAAAGCTTTTGCAATTCAGAAACGCTGAGACTAGGTTAAACTCAGAAACAACCTGTACCCAAACAGAAACACAAAACAGAAGTTATCTCAAAACTGTCCTCCTTGACAGTACTCATTTATATATGTGATGTAAAAAAATAATTGATAGTCTAATACTTTATATATGTAATTAAAGCAACAAGGTGTAAATCCTCTACATATTATGTGCCATTCAGCCTGCCCTCACCGGCTCAGTGAAGGAAAGCAAAACCCACAGTGATTCCCATTGCGCACCTAACTTATTGCTACATAACACATGCTCAGGCCTCTACATTGACTTTCTAGGTTCAGTTGATCAAAATATGATTTATGGACCAATATTACAGTATGAAAAGCATTCTTATTTCCTGCAGCATGTACAATAATTGATGGTGATGCCAACTGACTAGAAGATGCAGGAGAGCATAGGGAAATTCAGAAAGCCTGGCCTCAGATCCCTGAAAGTTATTTCTACTCTTTGCAGAGGGTTTTGAATAAAGTCTCTCTGAGCCCTTCAAAGAACTCAAAGTTGTCAACACTGTGTTATTGCTAAGATACATTTTTATATTTAAAAAGTGAGTGGCTGATTTATGATAGCTTCCCCTTATTTACAGAAGCAGAATACTGGCCAGGTGATTTCTCTATTGGCAGTGACAAACTCCACAAGATTTTAGTTCTGTCAGTATTTCTATGAGTTTGATGGAGAAGAGAATTTGATCTCAGCAGTGTGCAGCCCACAGCCATATGCCATGTAATGTTCTCTCTGTTGCCTCTTATAAATACACAAACGTACGTTGATCTCCCCTAAAATAAATAATTGTGGCTGAAATAGCTAGTTTACTGAGAATGCTTGCTAGTTTACTGTCTATACTATAGATTTAAATTGATCTACTGCTGTAGCTGCACAACTGCAATTCCACTTACATGGACTCCTCAAGGCAATCAACCACGATTTGCAGGATAATATTTGCACCTGCTTTCCAACAGGGGTAATTTCCACCGGTGGAAATGGAAGTTTTGACTGTCATAATGAAGATTTCTAATTTCACCAGTGTGTGAAAATAAGGAAATCTGAGGTGTAGGCAGAACTGTGGCATGTACAGTTCCTTTTAGAGTCTAATTTAGTTGCTCATCAATGAATTGCCATGAGAATAACATGAAAATATACTGGACACATCAGGAAAGAAGACCATTAGAAAATCCCCAACTCTGCACAAAAATTTATCTTGAACACCAGAGGGGAGGACTGAGACTGCCTGTTAAACATAACAGTGCTTATGAAACCCATGGCTCAGAAATGTCCTAAACTGTTGACTAACAGAAGTTGAAGGGCACATACAGCAGGATAGGTCTCTATATAATTTTTTGTTGCTCTGAGTGTTTGCTGAATATCAGTGCCTACCGAATGCAGCCATAGGACAAATTCCCAGACAAACCTTTTATACACCGTAGTAAAATCAGACCTAACAGATTCAGGTTAAGTACTGAAGATATCTGCAAGTCTTTTTTTTTGCCATATAAAATAGTCCTAAAGCCCTGGTCTTGTCCTCAAAGCATGATCCTCTGGCAACAATTTGAAATAATTAAATGATCAAACCTTTGGGTCTCTTTCACAAAGTCCAGGATTAGAAAGGTAGGGAAGTATTCCATATTATTTGCGCAGCTTCAGAGTGCTGATTCACTGCAAATTAATTTTGGATTAGACCCACTCTACCTTCAGAGAACCAACCTTTTGTGACAGCTGTTGTAGTGTTTAAGACATTCACAGTAAAACCTAGTGCCTTGTAACACAGCAAATACAAACCAGGTCTCCGATGGAGCTGCTCAGGTAGGCTCATAGGTAGCTATTCAATTAGGTATGAATTAGATATTTAAGGCCTAGAACAGGAAAGATTTGGAACCTCCCAGGCAGAGAACCAGCAAGTAACCTCTCACAGGCTTAGGTGGTTCATGAGCCTCCTGCAAACTGACAGCAATCTTCCAAGTAAGTGTTTAATTTCACCGTAAGTGTCTAACGTGTGGCATATGGAGCTGACACTCCTCTCTATCGATTAAAGGATGAGCTTAGATGTGCTATCTAGGAAGAGACACCAGAAAATAAACCTCAAACAAATACATGCTGATTATAAAAAATATTGCCACAAGAGAATATTTATGAGAATTAGGATTGCCAAGTTATTTAGAGCAGTTGAAGGTAAACAACTCAACATAAAACTGTTTCAGTTTCCTCTCTTCAGAAAGGTTACTCATGAGAACTCCCACATCTTTTTTTCCCTTTTAGCTACAAATCTCTTTTATAGGTTTTACTCAAATTGCCCTTTACAACCCGTTGATTAAATTTGCACTGGATTCTTTCACCTTCAGATAGCATTCTGTTGTGTCCAAAAGAGTGTTTACATGGACTACAAATGTGTGTGTATATATAGATATATATACACACACAGATATACACATATACATTCATGTAAAGATCCCCTCTTCATATCCCTTATACTGTGTTTAATTCCAGCTGGTATGAACAGGCTCACACATTTAGATCATTATTCAGAGCCGATTAAAGTCAACAAAAAACTCACACTGACTTCAACAGACATTAGATCATGTTCACAGAGAGGGTAATAGACCTTTCAGCAGAGGAAATGAAAGTGTAATAATATGCTGGCTTAGTGCATAATCATGTCTTCATCTAATAATGAGCCCCAGTGTCTGTAATAATCTACTGGTCTCTTACAGATAAAAGGTTTACTTTTTTGGCTTAGGTCTAACTCTTTTCATATCAAAGGTCAGGGATTCAATTCCCACCAATAGCCACAAGATCTGAAGGGAGGTAGCTCTGTGATTGGAGGCAGCTGGGAATGAATTTTGGCTCTTAGAAGCATTTTTCTAAAAGGAATAATATCTAATAGAATGATTTAGATCTTGAATTCCTGAATCATGCATTCTTCCACTAATTCTCTGCCTCAGAGAATGTAAAACCTAGGGTTTTTTAGTGGCAGCATATCTAAGTGGCATATAGCAGTGATATCAAACTATATGTAACTCTGGTAACTGTAAAATAATGTAAAATGCCAGGTCACATTCCCAGACTCTGGAATGTTGCCCATCCTGGCACACTGTCAGCATGCTTCCAAGGGAAGATTTGGCCAAGGTTTCCCAGAGCATCACAAGATTCCAGGGCAGAGCTGATCATTCCCAGCAGATTACTTTGGAGGATAAGAGAAGCTGGCAACACGGACAGGGGCTGTTTGGTGCCACTTGAACACTGTACCACTCCCAGACAATTGTAATTTCTCAGTTGGAGGCAAAGGGTCTATGTCTGTCCCCAACATCTTCATCTAATAAGTCTCACATGACAAATCCTGTTGTAGAAGTCAGGTGCAAGTGGTTATTACTGCATTTAAGGAGCGGACAGGTACACTGGAGTGAAAAATACTCTAATTGCTGGTCTATATTCCTTGTGCTTAAAAAAAAAGTGGCTGCAATAATAATACAGGGGAATAAAAATACATAATCAACAGCATCTCTACCAAATGGACATGTTTTCAGCTGACAGGTATCATTGATCTGTAGGGCAGGTAGGATATGAAAGGAAAATCCAGTATGCTACTGATTCAGTTGTTGATAATGTCTTATCAGTGTTGTACAATGACTCAGAGCCACTGTGTACAACTTTTCCAGATCATAACTGAGTGACACATTATTGACTGTAAAAAGGAACTATCCAGAGAGAAAAAAAGCAAAGGACATTTTCACATCTGTGAAAAACCCTTCTCTAACAATGTCTGTCACTAGAAGAAACAGAAATAACAATGCCAAAAGACATAGTATTGATTTCAGGACTCTGATAAAAACTGTAGAGAGAAGGCTAATCAACTGTGGCAGTCTTTCATCTGCTATAATACACCACAATTATTCTCTTGCAGGTTCCTCACAGGAAAGATAAATGAGAGTTTAGACAAGAAATACTCTCTAATGATGGATTCTGACATGTACAGGTCACCAGGATCATGAGGAACATATTCCAAATCCATCATCTCCTTCACCTTGCCTTCGTCGAAGCTTCACTTGTAAGAGTTACCAAGGCTATTAAGTTGCTATTCTTTTTCTTACAGATTGCTATATTCTGCTCTTATTTCTATGTAGGCATTTGTAAGAATGCAGATGTTACCCAAATTTAGCAATAGCTTAATTTTCAGGATATCTTCTACAAAAATTGCCAAGAAAGATGATTGGGATGCCCATCTTTGGGTATTGTCTCTACTTCAGTCCGTTGTCTTACAGCAAGACAAGTAAATCATGAGCACTACAGGCCTATAATGGCAGAAAAAAAAACTTCCCTTCAAAGTACTATATCCATTTACTCTAGTGTGTAGCTAAAATGCAATAGGATGTAAAAAGGAGATGATGTTCAGCCACAGCTATTACCAAGCCAGAGCTTCTCCATTTCAGTTCTGGTACTTCATAAAAAGTATATGAAATACCTGAGATTCCCCAGACAGAACTTGGAGCACAAATTCATAAAGGCCCATTGTGAATTACAAATACTGTGTTTAAACCTGATCCATGAAGAAAGCACACGAACTTTTAAGTCAGTAACGACTTCAGTTCAGTCTGTTGGAGACAGCTTCTCCTCCTTTTTCTGACCTAGAAAACATATCACAGCATAAGCTTTCATAATCATGATATTACTATTGTAACTATGGTATAATACTATAGCTAATCACAGTATTGCCACTATAAATGAGCAAAAAGACTTGTAGTGTAATCATTATGTAGATTCAGCTGTTCCACAAACTTTAAACAGTAGCATCACTGGCTCGTACGATGAATGCAGCTTTACACCATAAGTTCTCCCAATGCCATATTACACAAAGTCATTCTGCTTTTGTCTTGTAAAATCCTTGTGGGAGGGGTTGCATCTCACTTTAAGCATCCATGGAAAAGATGTTAGCTGCCAAACTCAGCCTCTCTTTATGGTCAGCATGGAGAATTAGATACTTCAAGGATGTGATTCATTTAACATATTTTAAGATTAGAAGAGTAACACCCTTCAAGTCCTGTATTTCGACTCTGTCTTAAAGAAAGGCAAGGATTGACAAGTTCATAAGTAGACATCTATGCAAGTAAGCCCTGTGCACAGGATCTTGCTGTTTGAACTTTTCCAAAAGAATACTGACCTCACTCAGGATGTCAGACAAAATTTGAAACATGATTCAAAAGACTGAAAGTGTCCAGAAGGCTCAACAGTTAACTCCTTGTAACTTCTTAACAGCCATTTCCCTACCACTTAAACTTTTAAATAGCCCATGTGGTGCGGCCAGTAAAACTAATGGTACATGTTATCCTCCCTTCAGAAAACAATTTATTGGATGGCAGATCCTAGTGGATTCATTTTTGAAGAGTAGTATCAAAAGAGCTCATTAAAAAAAGAGCACTTGAATTTTGTAAGGTTTGTGATAACTGTGAAAATTCCTTGCAGTGTTCTGCAGGAATTGCTATTTAGGGACAGAAATAACTAACCAAGATAAATCTGGAAACACAAAGAAGAGGACTGACAAAAAAATACCTGAATCAAATTATTTTATCTCATTAGTGTAAGTACTGCAGCTTAGAGAAAAATCAGCACTTCCAGTCTCTGCTGTACCAGTTCCAGCAAGGAACCATTAAACTTTTCTGTCAGTGCTTCCAGAACTTGTGCCCACTCCTGAGACACGCCGAATGCCCTTGACTCCACCAAAGCCATAGCTATGGATGCTCACAGCATCATGAGACTAGCTTGTTGTTCAGCTAAGATACTCCAGAAATCTGATTCTCATAGCACCTTCTTTTCTTTTCTTCTCTGGATTTGTTGCTAACCATAAGCCTCATGCTTACCCTTTGAAAGGAAGCGTAAAAGCATTCTTTATTCTGCCAAATTCTGATTAACTTATTCATTAAATATTCTTGATTTATTATGGTTAGCCACTATAACCAACCATAAAGCACTCCAAAAATCTGGCTATTCTTGTTCTTAGCACAATGAGGTAAGAAAAGGAACAGAAACAGAAAGAACATTTTAAAATAACATTGATGGGAATCGGTTTTCAGCTACTTAGCCTGACTGTCACTGGATCCTTCTGGAATACACTTGGAAACCTCGTTTAGTGACACTAACTTAGGAGAGAGTACTGTAATAAAAGGAAAGCTAATAAACAGAAGAAATGGAACCCAGTGATTACTAAACAAGAATTTTTAATTAATACTGGCTGAATTATTTACAACAAAAGATTCAGTCACATAATTGCAAAGCCCTTCATGAGACCACAGGCAGTAAATTCATTTAGCTATACTACATTCTAGAAGTACTTCAGTATATACCCTTCTCATGTAGCAAATATAAGATCAAGCACAGGAAAATCAACAATGGCAGAACAAAAACAAGCTGAAGAATGAGATGTCTACTTTCAAAACAAAAAGAATAAATTTCTATTTAATTACTCAGTAAAATTATTTAAAACTACAAAGGCAATAGAACCACTATTAACATTTCCATTAGCAAGCAGCATGTCTTTGTTCCTATTAAGTTTATTACTGCTAGCAAGGGGTTGTCACTGTCTGCAAGCTACTCCATGCTTCATATGGCTCTAACAAAAACAACACCAGATCAGCCTCAGACAAATCTGAAGGAGAACTCAGTCTTTCTTTAAATCAACCAAGTGAAACAGGACTTGAAAGAAAAGAGGGGACATGGTCAACCAGGTGGCGTCAGGGAGCCCGGATATCTGCAGTGCTGTCTGCTCCAACAGGTTTCCAGGTATATCAGTCTTCTGTGTTGATCAGAGACTGTTTTTGTCTAATCCGGTCATGGACTAGTGCCCAGGCAAAATGCCCAGAGCAGTACTGGCTGTTGGCCCCTGCAACAGCTCCAGGATGCTGAATCCTCGTGGGTGGGCTAAAACAGCCTCTTTTGAACATTCAGCATCTGAGCATCCTCGTGACAGTACACACAGCGCAGCATGCAAGAGCCTTCTGGTCTCATCCCCAGGATGGCCAGGGACGAAGGACATTGACCAGACACGTACCAACAGCGACTCTCTCTGTGAAGGCTGTGGGGTTTTATAGCACCTGAAAACCAACACAGAAGTTTAAAGCAAGAATATTCTCTAATTATTAAATTTCCCTTAAATGTGTTTAAGGTGAAGGATGAGGTTTAGCTTGTGTAGTCTGAGAAAGGCTGAAAGGAATTAGAGATGCTCGGGATGTTTCCTCTTTGCTCCATGTTTGTTGAGACGAATGGTTTGGACACTACCATTCCAAAAGGAAAACAATAGCAGTTCAGAAGGAATTTTTTGAGCCTGGTTGTAAGTCATACAGAACAGATTTTCTGCAGGTCAGGGAAAATGTACTGGTGAGCCACCAGAAACACAATGAGTCTAGCAGACAATGGATAAACTGCTCAGAGCAGAACTGGGATCCCCCACTCAGTGTTTCTGATCATTGGTTCTGAGTTGCAGAAAATAGGTGCGGCCAATTGTTTATCACTTGTTTCTGTCTATTCTGCCACAAGCATCAGACATGCAATGGCATTTAAACAACCAGCTGTGGGCTCCAGAACAAGCACACAATTGTATACTCTCCAGTCACAAGGAAACCCTTGTCTTCCTTCACCACAAATTCGAAGCATCAGATGAAAATTAAATCGTGCTTGAACTGATGCAATCTGAACACAGATAAAATGCCAAACTCAGTAAAGGTTTTGGGAATAATGCCCAAGACAAGATGCCTACCCAAAAACCAGTCGTGATGGAGTTAGTTACACCAAGCACTATCAAAACCCCCATCTGCTGCAGTAGGGATGGGGGGCAGTTGATTTACTTTGTTATTTGATAGGAAGCACTGATTGGTTTTTAGGAAAGCATCTAAAACACAGTAATAATTCGACCTTTAATGCTTTCTCTTTTTTTCCCCCTTCTCTTTTCTGCTTTCCAACTTATCACTCGCAATCTCCTTATTCCGCAGCCATTAACCTGTAATCTTTGCAGCTCATCTGCCACCTTGTGGCCTCATTGCAGACTTCTCCGGGAGCTGAGAAGGAGGAATGGGTTCTTTAGCAAAACCTCTGCATCTGCGTCGCTCCTGCCAACTTGGCAGATACAGTGGCCTTTACTATTACCAGCCTGATTAGCTTTTCATTCCACAGCGTCGAAAATTAGAAATCCAAATGTGGAACTGCTCATCCATCAGGCCACATCTGTAAGCTATTAATGGAAGTTGGTCTGTGAGCCTTGTATACATGTGTATGTATGTGAGAATAGAAGCAGTTACATCTGTTAAATCACGTACATGAAGTTCAGAATATATGCATCATATGGCATGATCTACACATCTATATAAGGATAGAAAAAGAGGCTGAAGAAGACTTTGTGATCTCATCTAGTCAATCTTCTGCAAAGCTGGACTAAATCTGACAGATTATTCCTGGCAGGTATCTGAGCTTTTCATAAACCCCTCAAATAACAGAGATTGCCCAGCCTCCCAAAAAAACTATTCAAGCACTAACTGCCTTACCTCTAGAAGCTTCTTTTCATATTTAAGGTAAAACATTGAGTTTAATCCCATTACTTGGGTTTAATCCCATCACTTTCTGTCCAACAGAGACATGATGAAATTTATTACTTCCTTTCACAGACACATAAAACATTAAAGAATAGGTGTTAGTTTAAACTGTTTCTCTGATACTAACTGATTCTGGCACAGCTAAATGGTGGAGATTTTACATTAGCATTATCTGGGCCTGAATTATTCACAAGTACCTAGAGATTTTTGCATGTCCAGTTTATATCTCATTGAAGAGGCTTGATTTCTGAAGTGTCTCTCTGCTAAAATAGGTCTCTTTATAGAAGAAAAAAAGAAATCAGAAAACTGGAAACTAGGGCACCAGAAATAACTGGCTGTTTTCTAAATTCCAGACTGATATTGTGAAGAGTGAATCAACATCTTTATCTTAGAGTGATAAAAGTTTTAGCTAAAGAGGGTCCAGGTGCTTCATCTTGCTATCTTGAGAACTTTGAAAATGACTGCCAGTGGCACACTCCTCCTCCCCCACCCAGCCACCAAAAAGGAAAAAAAAAAAGAGAGCCTTTTTTTCCCCTCTGTATTTCAAAGACAACTGCTACTCCATCTGCTGCAGCAGAATGCACTTACAGAATTGAACTGCATGATCTACATGCTGATACCATTGTGTGAGCTGCACAGTTACTGCTCAAAGATAGATCATATCTACACATCAAAAGGATCCAACAGAATATTCCAATGTGAGGTGCACAGAAAGAGTAGTCACTCTTACAGCTAGTGCCATGCCTACTAAAGGCACTTGTGTGCATCACTGGTATTAATGACATCCCTTAACCTTATCTGGTTGTTTACTGAGATCTGTTTTTACATAAAATGTCACCTGGCATACAGTCTCTGTGGCCAAAAGGATGAAAGAAAAATGTACAGCAAAACAGACCAGGAAGATACAATAATTTAACACCCTTTTCAGTCTTTGCTTTGAATGGGCCCTCCCACCACCAGCTCTCTCAAGGGCAGAAATCAAATATGCTTTCTGCCTTATGTGGTGCTACCTACCAATCTTCTTCTCTAATACTTTGGTCCACATCATCTCTTACACACGGGAAGAAAGGCTATCAGCAGATTCTCAGCTACGAATAAAGCAATATTGACTTTGAAGACAGAGATTCTTCCTGGCCTGTAACATTTGCAGGCTGTACTGTAGGCACATTAGAAAATGTTAACCCCTCATTCACACCAGCCCGGTTAAACCTCATCCTGTGTCAGTACATGGCAATAGGTGTGAACCATGACCAGAGCAAGCTCCACACCTTTTCTCGTTAGAGAATTTTAGGCTTCAAAACTGACTGTGATAGGAAGTGGATTCTTCTAGTCCAGAACATCCCAAAAGATCAGAAAGCTTTGGCTGCCATTTATTGACAGGAGATGAAAAATTAAAACTCAGCTCACTACAGAGGACCATGTCTAATACTTCCCTTGGAAGGTCACTTGAATTTTTGCCCAGTGGGCTATGATGGCACTTGCTGAAGGTGCTCCTCCTGCTCTTTTGCTCATATATCAGTGTGTTTGCCAGGAGTCAAGAAATGTGGTAGAGTTTCAGACAATTTTGCCTGTCTACTATTGCCGGACATGAAGAGGGTTAAAAAATATACCTGCCACGCCTGTGTCAGGTGAATTTTATCTCTCCCAGCACGAGTCCAAGTGCAAATACACAGCTTTTTCTGCTGTTGAAGTACCACAAATCCCTCAGCTTGTCTCCATGGAGGTGCCTAATGCTCAGGGTTGAGCCTGCTCCCAGCTCTCCCCAGATTTGCTGGAGGGACCTCCCGGACAAGCCCCAGATTTTTCTACACGGAGCCACAAGTACACAGAAGCCATGGCAGTTTGCTAGCACTGGCCCTGATGCTTGTGATGAAGATGATAAATCTCAGATCCTTTCTCAGTACTATGTATGTGCTGGGAATGGAAAGGGAGATGTGCTTGATGATGAGTGTTAGGTAAGGGGGCTCAGCTGTTGCTGGCTCAAGGACAGCCACACAGAGGAAGCAGCAGACTGCAGTCATCATCATGCTTCAGTCTCTGCCAGCCCTGAAGCCCAATGCTGCCATTTCCACTGGCAGAAACCAATGCCACAAAGCTTCTCAGGCAGTATATTGCCCTCAGGCAGGAGGACAGCACTACAGACACGCTCTCTGTTTTCTGATCGTACATCATCTACCACAATGCAGGCCTCATCAACTAATGCACGTTTTCCATGAGCTAAGAGCTAAGGATTTACTATAAGTGGGCACCAAGTACAAACTGTATTTTGTTGCTTTCCACTTGAAGTGTTTGTGCTGCAAAATCAAATGCTGGTGATCCCTGCTTTAAAAATAACAGAGCACAACAGATCCAGCTGCCTCTAGGGTAGAAATATATGTCAATGCTGTTGAATTTCCACCCATGAAGTGTATTACAGTCATAGAATGGTCCCCACAACTACGTAGGTCACCACTGCTTTCTGAAAATGGAGAATATCCACCTACTACACCTATTTGATGGACAGGACTATTCACTGGGAGCAAACACAAGACAGTCAAGTTTGTTTAAACTTTTTGATGGTAGGACTGCATGGAAAAGCTTACAGGAAGAGCTTTTGTGTGAGAAGCAGTATCCACCATATTACAATGAAAATCTGTACACAGGCTCCCTCAAGATCAAGCAATAGAATGAATGTGTTGCCAAAACCTCAGAGCGCTCTCTGTCCTAAGTACTTCCCAAGCAGTCCAAAAAGCACTCTAATAAGGTATAGAGGTGGTGAGAGTAGGAAACAGGGAAGATAAGGATATCTAGGAAGGAAGAGGCAAGAGAAGATTGAATATGGTTGGTAGAGAAGAGGATAAAAGCAGGGCCTTTGGAATTGGGAAAGAAAGAAGATAACATTTACAAGCTAGGCAGAAACCCTGTAGAGCATCTGATAAGATCACAGCTGGGTCTCATGTGCTACTGTTTCTTCAAATTTCTCACTTACATATGCATATAAGACCATCTGCATACATTATTTTCTATTTCAGAACTAGTCCAAAGAGCTCCATTGAATAATACATTTTTCAGCTATACCAATATTTTAAAAATCAAGCAGTTCTGCATTATTTGTTCCAATATGTCTGCAGTTTAAATTATGCTGCAGCAGAATGTTTCAGCATGAGTTGCATTTGAAATATAAAATTGTTTATGCTGCCTTTTTCCCCACCCCCCTTTCCAATTGAAAACAATCCAGTGTACCAGATGTAATGGATTTTTAAACACATTTATCAAAGAATCTTTCCAAGCAAAAAAAGCCAGTAAGTGGAACACAAACGGACCTTCCTTACATTTCCCTACGGTATGGCTGTGTATTGTACCAAATACGATGCCAGAAGCTTACACCCTCTAATTACATTTTCTTTATGTTTGAGATGAATCAAATTTTCAGCTTAAAAAAAAAGGGAACTAATTCTTTAAGTACCATAATTAAGCAGAACATGCCTTTCTCTAGGCAGCCTTCCTCCCCGCCATTCATTATGTAGGAAAACCCAAACAAAACTCTTGAGACTGTGGAGCGCTCCTGCCAAAGGACTTGTCTTCTCTCATTAAAGAGCCCAAAGATAGTTATTTCTCAAATGAACAGACCCAGAAATAGGTAATTAGTTGCCTATCTACCTACCATGGGCACAGCCTTCTTCTGTTCTTACTGTGAGGGGCACTAAAAGACTGCTACACCCATATTTACAACCTTTCTGGATGCAAGAGTGTTGAAGAAAGGCCATACTGTTATTGTGGTGATATCTTTGAAAGGGACCTTGTTTTATGACTTAATTTGTCCAGGCAGAACAAATGGTGAATGGTTTTGTGGCTGTCCAGAGTGACAGTTTGATTTGCTTTTTCTGAACATCTCTGTGCACTATGAATGCTTTATATAAACTTTAATAAGAACTCAGATTAAGAAAATATCTGGATTCCATGCCACTGATATTTCTTTTAGGAGGAATTGATTTTCAAGGCTCCAAGATTTACCATTGTTTAGGGATAATAAAAAGCAAGTTGTTGACTTTCCCACTGGCTGCCTCAAAATAAAAGTTTGTTGAATCTGTGCTGCCACTAAACACCCAATCCATCAGCAAAAGAGAGCTATGTGAGTTTTCAGCTCTAAATTACTCAGCCAAGGACACTCTTTAAAATATTCATCAATAGAAGATAGAAGTTCATTTCGACTTAATCATTAGCAACAAAGTGTAAATTGCATACCATATCCTCACAAAAATTATGTAATAGATAAACAGCAACATCAGAGCTACTAGTTATAAGAAGGGGTTTGAGCAGGGTTTTAGCCATGCCTAGGCCGCAGCTGTAAATGCAGGGAACTGCAAAACTGAACATACTGTTTGACCCAGAGATGTAAGAATGGTTGGGCTTTTTTTCACACTGTTGCATCCCTTGTAGATTAATGTTGTATCAGTTTTATGGTCCAAAGGAGAGGAGTAATTTATCCAGCAAGTCCAGGCAGTAACCTCAACTTACAATCCTTGCCAATGTGACCTGAAAACAATTCGTGTGGTGATGTTCTGCACATCTTGCCCTACACGCATCACTTTCAGACTTTGTTCTGTGCAGAACACAGCAAAGGCCTAATTTTCCCCTTAGACAGGTTCATGCAGACCTCAAAGATTTCAGAGAGCCTTGTCTGGCCACATCTGAAAACATACTTCAGTTTAAATCTCCATCAGCACCCACTGTCTCATTGTATATTGTAGTCACATACCCACCCATGAGTCCTGCCATGATGCTGACTGTCAGCCCTGTTTCTGATTAGGGGAAATCTCAGGATGAAGGTCTGACAAGGTTTAAGGCTAGTGGATAGATGGGATGGGGAATACCCCAAAAAAACCACCAAAGCCAAGTTTTTTTAATAAAAACTACATGACTGGCATTTTGAGTATTCACTGCAACAGATACACCAAGAAGGAGGAATGTGTTTGACAGGTGTGAAGATGTTATCACTCCAGTCTACTCCACCAGGGATCAAAGAGAAATTCTGAATTCTTGCATATTTCCAACAGGCTTTGGGGTCTTTATGGATCTGGTATTTGTACTCAGACATGGCAATGTCTTACAAAAGGAGCTCAGTGACGTTCACATAGAAGGCACTGTAGTGAATGGTCAATAGGTTTGTCCTTACCCAGATCTTTTCTGAACAGAGACTCTCTTTCTTGAGCCATGTTGTCAGTGCTTATCCCTTTCTTTACACCCAGAATTTCATAGCTTACACGCAGTGTGACAGCAGAGAGTATTTCTCTGGTACATCATTCCCCACTTCCTCTCACTCCTTGAACACTACTCTGTGGATTTCTTTGTTGAAGAAATGTTTTACCATGAAATCATGGGGGTAAAAAGACTGGGAGGGACTTTCAAGCACAGAATTTGAGGGTCTTTGCCGTTCTTGACACAAGCTTGTCTGCTTTGTCATTTGTTCTTTTAGAAAACAGCACTGAAAATTCCTTAACCTCCCCAGAAGACAGCCAGACTTGGTCTGAGAGCATCCAGGGAAGATTCAATACTGAGAGAGAAAACAAGTCATTAAAAGATACCTGAAACTTGGGTAAGCAACCTTGCTTAAAAATAATAATGCTCTTTGGACATATGTGTTCTGATTTTAAAAGAGAATCATTAACTGAAATAAAACAAACCCCACAAAATATCTCTGCAGTTGTAACAAAACAAAGAAATGGAAATGAATGTGTTTACAACAAGGATGCAATTGGAAGAGGCAAGTTTCCTAAACCCTTTTTTGCTGCAGTCACAGCTGCATGGAATATGTAGGCAAGAGCCCAGTGTTTTTCCTCAGAAACCAATTTCTGTCTTGCTAGGACAGTAAATTATGCTCACTGCTACTTTTAAAAAGGGCTTTGAAGGAAAAGGGAAGACATCACATATTCTAGAGACCACAGCCTGTCAGTTCTAACTGCACCAGGTGCTGTGCTCATTGATGTCTCTACATCTTTAGTGTGCCATTAATACACATTGACTTAATATGGCAGGCAAAGCTTAACTTCTCCCTGAATTTGCTCTAAAATATCTTTGAGAGTAATGGTGCAAAATAATTCTCTCTTTCCCATGGATATACAGAGGTCTATGTATGCCTGCCAGGATGTGCATACATATATGGGTCACCTATGCACTCATCTGGTTTTACATTCTATTATATTATTGTCTTCCTTTAATATTAAGATTCTAAATATATTCACTGAAGCTTGCAATATATACTATAAATCAAGACTATTACTAAGGAACAGGTGGTCAAATATGGCTTGCTCATCTGGACTGAGATTGGACTCATTACTTCACTTATCTGAATGTCCACTCCTGGGCTCCTTGAATGCTTTGTGGGTAGCAGGGCACCTTGACAGAGCTCTTCAGCCCATCTTAAGGTAGATGTATGGAATTTCCTTTGTGAAGTCAACTGAGTTTTCTACAGGGAGTGTTTTCCAACATGAGTCATACTGTGATTATATAGAAAGCATGACAGGAATTCATTTCAGCTAATATTTAGCTTGACTAGTTGTCTATCCTTACACTGTAATCACAGGAAAAAGGAGGCACCCCTTGCTAATAATACATGCCCCTTGCTCAGACACTGCTGTTAAGACGGGACGAATTACCTTCTGGAGATGCTGCTCATTCCTTGCCAGCTTCAGTAGGACTATGATTTTGGCCAGAGCCTCCAGATATGAGTACAGCACATAAAAGTATTCTTGTGCTTTAATGTGGGGTACGAGCATAGCTGCCTCTTTTGCACTCCCAGTGGGTTTGGATCCTCTAGCATTTTGCTGAGAATACATAGTCCTTTTACAGAGAACCAGTGAACCATTCAAATGCTTAACTGGACCCTGAGTGCAGCTACCAAAAAACTTGCAAATCAAGTGGCTGAACCATTTTCTAGGTGTTGGAAAGGCAACCTTCTCCCCTTAAATCTAAATATACTTGAACAAGTACACAGATCCATACAGTTTTCAAGTACTCATTTCTCACATGCTGACAAATATGACTGTGTATTATTTTCTCAGGAGAAAAGGCTAAGTAACCATCTGATTGACAGACTTCCCAGCCAGTATACCAGAATAATATAGAACTATGATCAGATAATGTTTAGTAGTGTATTTTAAAGTCATGCCTAAAAATGTAGGCACAGAAGTGCACTTGAAAGACAGTGAGGTGAGTCAGACATCCAGCAATTACATTGTACTTACAATGAGTGAGAAGGTTGCTGCTGGGAGGTCATGAGAGATCACTTTGTGAAGCAGTGTTAAACAAAGCAGTTGCCTTGTGTCTTTCTTCAGAGCCGGTCTGTGAAACACAGCACCTAGTAATTTAAAGGTGACAGGAAGAATAAGGCAGAGAGTTTTCAGAAGAAAAGCCTGGTCATGTCCATTTACTTCCATTTGCAAAAGCATGGGCAAGAAAAGATGAAAGATGACTTCATATGTAAGTCACTGCACCTCTGCATGCTCCAGCTCTGCTGTAGGGTGAAGAGGAACTCTGACAGTCTTGTTCAGGATCTTTGCCCACCAGTGAAACTTGATTTCATGTGCTGAGTTTTAATTCTGACCTCCACTGACTGGCAGAGTAGCTTATATTATAGATATGATTGTATCTCCTGAGCAGCTCATTCCATATACAAGGACTGCTGTGGTGTTTCCATCTTCAAAAAATATTTCTTTTCCCCAGTGTTTTCATCTGAGCTCAATATTTTTCCTGTCTGTTTAGTTTGACCATGCCCAGCATGCAAAACAAAAGCAACTCCTAGGCACTTTCCTTTGTGCCCTGAATGAGATGATCATTTGAAGAAGTGCATGATCATAGCAATCTCCTACAACCTTGATATCAAGTACCAGCTGCTGGTCCTGTGGTGTGCTCCCTGTGTTCACCATCTATGGGTTTTCTGACCTTGTGTCCAATATTCTGGGCCTTCCAAAATTCTTTCTGTTCCCCAAGTGTCATCATCTGCATGTGCTGCAGTCAAATTTAATCTTAAAATCATAGAATCATTTTGTTGGAAAGGACCTTTAAGATCATAGAGTTCAACTGTTTGCCCAGCACTGCCAAGTCCACCACTAAATCATATCCCTAAGCACTACATCTACACATCTCTTGAATACCTCCAGGGATGGTGACTCAACCACTTCCCTGAGCAGCCTTCGTCAAACAGCAGCACACAAGGGCTTGGCACTACTTTCATTGGAAGAGCACATACACATAAAGTAGTTATGGCCATTGTCCTGAGAGGCAATCTGACTCTGAATGCTACTGACTGCTGTGAGAAAAACACACCCACTGTGAAAATTACACTCTGACACAGTTTAGCACACTTAAACATCAACAACTTTATGCTGAATACTCAGAGATTAAAGAGCCCCACAAATGCTGAGCTGACCCTCTAGTTTCTCCTTTGTGACTACAGTGGAAGTTCAGGAGAGCATTTGCCTTGTAATAGGATTTCAAAAGCCTTTAGAATGCTTTGATAATAATAAAACGAAATAAAGAAACAAATACAAGCAACAGAAAATAAAGCTGCACTTTCAATTAAGGAGGATAATTACTTCTAATTGTAAGGCTCATACATTTTTCAAAGAAGCTATATCATTCTGCCTTAATTGCTAGGTGTGTTGAATAGGCAATTAAAAAAGCATTAAATTTGGACCCACAGATAACAAGGAGCAAATTTCTGTCCTGAGCAGATTATAGTTGTGAATGTATCTGTTTTCACTCTAAAACCAATAAAGGGGCTTCCTGGGCATATTTCATGGTTCCTCTGCTATTATCAGTGCAGGTAAGATACCAGCATTTCCATTACAAACAGCTGATGTTCAGAGGGAGTCTACAAGCTATTCCTGCAGACAATGTCAGCCCAGGAGATCTGAATCTGTGTTGCTGTAAAAATACTTGGCTTCTTGGGCTCTCCTTGGGCCTGCAGTGGCTGCCCTCTGTGCTCTGGGGGATGAGCCCCAGGAACTAAACAGTGATGGGGACTCCAAGACCAAAAGATCTATCTGTCCATCGCTCCAGCCTGCCATGCTGTAGGAGTAGGAGAGGGATAGAAAAGTGCAATGCAGACCATGTTCATAACAAATGTTTAAATGTTCAAACCAGCATTCAGAACAGATGCTTGAAGATCTGCACTGCTGCCCCTGAACTTTCCTCAGCATTAAATCTAATATACATTAGAAAATTCTTTAGCTATTTTTATGTTCATACAGCCCAGTGAATTTTTGTCAAACTTAATGGAACATTACTATAGAAAAGACTTTCAAAGCAAAAACAATGCACTAATTGACTTTTTCCTGTTAGCTCCATGGTCAGGAAAGCATAAAGCATGTATTTAATTTATCATGATTAATCATGCATATAAACTTATTCCATCAAGCTATCTTTACTTGAACAGTTTGCACGCCTGGAGCTAAGACAGCAGGGAGCTGACTAGAAGTAAAGGTAAGCTTGTTGGGGTTTAACCCCAGCAGCAGTCAAGCACCACACACTCCCTTGCTTATTCCTCCCTGAGCAGGATGAAGGAGAGAAACATTGAGGCTGGGCTCCAGCTTCCCAACCACCGGTCCTAGGACTAGTGAGCACTGCCAAGCTGTGCAAAGGGAAGAAGGAAAGCAATAAATATGACTAACAACTAATATGAATGAGCTGTGTAAATGAGAAGAGGTGATTTTACTGTAAGGGCTCTCTGGGGCTTCAACACATTTGGGTTCTGCATCCATGATGTTTCTCATCATTTTGTGTGTAAATAGACAGATACAGCACAGATGGAGAAAGAGAATTTTCTGTCTAAAGGCTTCTGTCCTCTCAAGTTCATCAGAACAGAAACCATTTGAGGGTATCAGCTCACTGGACCCGAAACTGGACTTGAAGTAAAATATTTCTCTGCTATCAGAGAAAGGTCAAATGGTAAGCTTTCTTCTGCATTTTATGTGCATGTTCAAAAGCATTAGTACAAATGAGAATTTTAAAACACTGACTTCATGGGTACATCAAAAAAAAATCCTCCAATATTATGGTGATGAAAAAAATATTTGCCTGAATAAAAGTTGATTCGTACAATATTAGAATACTGCATGTATATCAAGCTGAGCAGACCAAGTGAATATTTCATAGTCAGGATGGGAGATGCATACATATGATGCATTGCATCAGGGAGTGCCAAGATGTATTTATAATTTGAAGGACTTGAGACTGAAACAGCTTCAGTGTGGAACATAAGATACCAATAAAAAGGGAAGTAATCTTGAAGAGAGCTGCGCTGTATTCCTAGGAAAGCAAAGCAGCAAAAGATAAACTGTGACCACAGGTGCATACTTAGTTGTCTGCCTTTATACATATGCATCAACTAAAACCAAGTGCAGTGCATCTAGTAAATCTGTCTCAATACACATGTAAAAAACTAATCAATATGGAGGATAACAGAGTATGGATACGTTAATAGAAGCCTGGGATGGTAATGAGTGTATGAATGTTTCTATAAATACACACACAGGCTGTTTGCACTAAACATTGTATTTACAGGCACTGCTGAAGCAGCAGTTTACCACTTTTCTTCCTGACTGGGTCGCAGCTAATCAATAGCCTTATAAATCAGTGCTTTTAGGCCACTCCCAGCCTGATTCCTTGTGTAAAGACTTGTCAGGTCCAATTAATGGCTAGCTAGGTCTGCTGCTCTCTTTCCCTTGTCTTGCTATTGCACTGAGCACAGGCTGCATTTCATGTAGCAGCTGTAGTTTTTCTCTTCTAGTAGTGATGAAGAAAGAAAAAAGCAAGCATCACAGCCTCCTTTATCAGTGAGATTTCAAGGCTTTCTGGACTGGCCTTAACTCCACTAGGCTTGCTTCTCAGTTCACTTCTACGTCATCATCAGGGAAGTTCTCCCTTTACAAAAAAACAACTCCAAACAAACAAAAAACAGGAGGAGTATGTGAATGTTGATGGGAATCAAGGTATGACCACAGTTACCAGTGTAAGCAGAGTGACCACAAGCATGGACAGACCAACCAATTGCTCTGTCTTCTTACAATAACACAAATTAGAAAAACAAGAGACAGAAAGAAGAATAAAGAACTTTGAGTGAAAGAAAGTTGCCCAGAAAGTCCCTCAAGGATCCATCCCGGAGTTTGTTCATCTCAGCATATTCATAAATGGTGTGGGAAAGGGAATAAATAACACAGAGTTATTCAGAATAGTCAAATCTGTACTCATTTCAAAGCCTCACAAAAGAATCACACAATGCTGAGTGCCAGAGTGGTAAGATTGCACTTGAATTTCAACACTGATGAATACAAAGTAACGCATTTGAAAGGGGAGAAAACATAACCACAAATACAAAATTACAGGTTGCAGGAATTATAGAGAGGAAAGAGAAGGATAGGAGAGGTCTGCATAGCTAAGAACTGTGCATACAAGGAAATCTGCAAATTATTATTCACAGTGCCCAAGAAATAGGTGGTCTGGAATAAAATTATAAGAAGGAATGGCTTGGGGGTGTTTTTTGTATGTGTTTTGTATGTTGTTGTTTTAATTATTTCTCATGCCCTTCATAATTAAATTGTGGCACTCATTGCCACAGCAAAACATAGAGAAGAAAAGCAAAATCTGGTTCTTAAAAGAGCTTAAAGTTACCAAGGGAGACTATGTCATTGCATATTAATGCTGGCTCAGAAATTCTTTGAACTGCTGTTTGCCAGGAGCTGGTAGGATCTACTAGATAAAGACAGCTTCGTACAGACCTGTTAATCCTCACCCATGTGAATCACTGATTACTAACAGAGACACGATGGAAGATGGGGGGGGGGGAATGAAGCCTTTAAACTGCTGTATGTTTGTATGAAAACTAGGGAAGGGGGAGGGGAATGGAATAAGTTACTTTAAAAAAATTGCCAGCCTATAGGAGAATTAATTATTTCCCTTGCTTTCCTACTTGTCACAATACTATCCGTATCTTAATCACCATCACTGCTCCTCCATCACTTTGACTTTGCCACAGACTTGATTCTTCAAAACTGTTATCTTGCAGGGCAGCATAGTGACCATCAGCCGTGAATAAAAAGTGTCCTGCTTGTCAGTAGACTCACAGCACAGCTTTAATCATATCAGAAACTCAATCCATGCCTAAAGTAAACAAGTTGTTTCATGAATGGTCAAGTTAAAAGAGATTATTTTCTTGCAGTTTTATGTCCTACATCCTATGAATCAAGTTCACTCCTTTCTTTCCCATCCACCTCAACCAGTACATTCAGCTCTCTGCAGTAGACCAATTTGGGTCATATGTGACATGGCAGATAGAGACTAGCTAGGTGGCTCCTACCCCTCAGAGTATATGAGATTACAAATGCCTCTTGCAGTGGGTCTCATTGAGTTCCTTCTTCAGAGTTCTTGACCTTTATTTACTCAAGTTTAAAAGATATCACTAAGATCTTTAATTGTCCATCAATTTTGAGCAAAAATGGACAACTGCATCAAAAGCTATAAGAGGGGAATTAACAGAACAAAATTTTGACTCCAAAGTAAGAGTGTCCTATAGCAGTGTCACATACCACTCTGGGTATTTGTCTGCAGAGCCTCTGAACCTTCTACCTCTGGGGATGCAGTCAGCAAAAGAGAATCCCAATGTATAAAGAAGGAAGTCCACCCATTTCCCTGATATCAGTAGCAAACACACACAACTAACAGGACAGTTTAGTTTATACAAATGTATTAGGGACTGAGTTCTGCAAGAGGTTCCTAAGCTTCTAAACATTTCAGTGTTTTCCTTTCACTATGAGGAAGGCAAACTCTCTTCCCTCAGCAGCACCTGAGAAAACAAGGGGAGACAAACACAACCACAGTTTGGACACAAATTGCAGGACTCTTCCAGTTACACAGTTCAGATTCTTACATCCTATAAACTGCAAGGCAGGCAATTCAGAATAAGAAGGGAAAGAAACCAACTCTTTGAAAAACATCATTTTGTGTGAAAACAAAACATTATAAGCCAACCATGAGCCTCAAGTTCAAACACTGTTGCTAAAAGCCTCTATTCATTTGCAGTGTATTGCATAGCATTAGGGCTGCCCACTCTGGTTATAGTCTTTTTTTAAGTGTTTGGAACAGTGAAATATAAGATAACTAATCATATGTTATATATATTCATTAGGTAAATATTGAGATGCCAAATCAAATAGAATGCTTTCCATAAGCATTTCTCACAAAGTGAGTGGGCATCGTATTTAATATATCACACGTGAGTGGAGAAGGATTGCCCTGCACACAAAAGCAATAGAAAATAAACACCTTCATAAGCAACAGTTTCACCACTTACCTCCAAAAGCTATTCATATATACAATCCATTTATAACAGCAAAGTGGATCTGGGTTTTGCAATTTTACAATTATTATTCTCTCAAGAGAGAGAGAATATGCAACTTCATGACAACTTTTCTTTTACCTAATACTGCACATAAACTGTTGTCAGGTCACAAGGAGCAGAATAAACCAAGTCCCCCTTTTTTTTGTTTCCACTCCTTTTTCCTTCTTTATTTTTATTCCTTCTCTTGAGGAAGACAATGCCTATCCCAAAATCCCTCACTATAAAACTACAGTTTAACATAGTTCATGTATTGACTCCTAAATAACATCTCCTTCCCCATAAGAATCCCTGCCTCCTCGTGTAAAACACAGCACAGAGGTCAGCATACAATGCCACCTGGAGCTGTCTAGCCTCTGGAATCTGTGGATATCATTGTTAGATGAAACTTTTGTACAAATACATTTCAAAGCAATAAGACAAATCAATGGAGAAAGGGATGGTAAACAAAGATCTACCGCCTCTGGTTAGGGAATTTGCTGAGCCACATAACATGATAGGCTAGAAAAATATGGTGGAAAATAGCACTTGAAATTGCTTGGTCTTACATTGCATCTGCTACTACCTACTCCCAGAGAACCCTCTCTGACCCCCAGCAATGTTAAGTTTCTTAACTTGGCAGATGCAAATCATGAGCAGCCAGTGTAACCAGCAGGATGGTGTGGGACACAGTGTCAAAGGTTTTAACTAATGCCAAATGTGATGTAGTTAAATACAAGGCAATGCCATTTGCTGAAAACAAGCAGATACCATCCTGAACATGCCAGTGCTTTTCACCATTTTCACCAGGCAAGTAAGTCTGCTTGAGGAGAAGAGAGAGATTTTTCCTTCCCTGATGCAAGCAGTCCCGTGACACTGCTCTGAGGATAGATAGCAAAGGCTTGTTCTTGTCAGAGCCTGCCATTAACCATTTTGAGAAGTCATAATGAAGCAGGAAAGTGTTCCTGTCATTGTTCAGCCCTGCTTGTCTTGGTCTCAGTGGAAATCAGCCTCTCAGAAGTATGCATTTAGCTTTAAAGGAAAAAAAAAAACCAATCTGCATTATGCATTTTAATTTAACATAGCATGTTTTTTATGTTAGGTGTAGGATGATATATCTTACACAACTTCACCAAGGCGTTCAAGAGGCTTGGGCTCTTAATTATTAACTTGTCCCATAATTAGTCTACAGTGTGTTTTTGCCTTAACTTATGAAGAAGGCTCTTGAACGTAACAGCCTCAAGTGTTTAGCTCTGCATTTCCATTTGTGTTACTACAGAATGGTCTGGGGTACCTAACAATTGGGGTTGGCAGCTCTGGCTAGAGCTATAAATCCAAGTTAATATTGAGTCAAGAGGATAATCAGTGCAGACTTTCATGTGCATCTCCATTAATTCAGACAGTTTCACTGTTCACAGCCTCATCACAGAGCAGATTCACAGCTAACAAGTCTCCAGAGGTACTATGATGATTACACTAGCTAGTCTGTAGTTTCTGAGTTTTGGACTTTTGCTTTCCAGGTAAGTGGGACTCTCTAAGTATAGAAGAAAAACTTGGAGGGAACAAAAAAAACCTGTATTGGAACACTTCTGTCAGAAAAGAAAACCCTCAGCCTCTCAGCATCCTCAAGGATGCATAGGCTGAACACCAAACTGCAGATTTTTGTTCAAAAGGAAATGAGCTCTAAGATTGATATTTTGCCCACACTGCTGGGATGTCTGTATTTTATTACTCTCTCAACAAACTCTTTCATCCTGTGCCATGTTATCATATTCTCCTTTCCTAAATCTAGCCACAAACATACAGTTTTCTGAAATGGCATCATCTATCTTACCAAAAGGATGAAAATCTACCATTTGACTTGAAATGAGGAAAAATAGCATGGATTCTATCTTATCAGGCACCATTACTGTTTTAATCCATCATGCTGGCTACAGTGGTAAAACACAGCCCAGAAGAGCTGGGAGATTGCTCGATTAGTTTTTAATTACCCATCACACTGATGCTGTGATAAGAGATGCAGTATGCTCTTGATTTCTACATGGCTCACATTAAGTCAGCTGCTTGGCCCTGATTAATATATATACCATAAGAGACTAATAAGAGTGTTATTGGAAGAGATTATGGTTATATCCTCCCCAACAGAAGCAAGAGCAAGGTATGTTTTTTAGATTAAAACACAGTTTTACTTCCTCCCTCTTAAACCTTCAGAGTCACAGTGCTAGGTAGTGCATTGCCTTATATGCTTTTACATCTATTTGCTTTTCTAGTGGCACTTCATATGCAATTTTCAGTGGAGAAGTGGCTGCATCACAACAAAGATGCTCAAGAGTCAACTCTAAAATGTGCATAACTCATTTGAGTAGTCTCTAACAGTATTTTTCTCCTTCTGCCTTAGGAAGCACGTCCTGCAGCATAATCTGTAAAATAGGAGTTCCAGAAATGGACAGCCATCCAAAAGCACACAGAAAAAAAGCAATGAAAGAAAACATAAACCTTGTCCCAGTCAAACCAAGTGTCAGTTATTAACTTGACCAATTACACCACAACGGTGGGAAATCTGTTGAGGAAGGCAGAAGCAGGCTTAGGAAAAGGAGCACTGCATTCCTCAGTCATACATATATGAACAAAAGCAAGCTGATACTGTCTTTTATTTCTTTCCCAGGTACTACATTTTTGGCCGCTCTGAGATTAACAACCTCACTCGCAAAATGTGAGGCCAGCCTTTGCACTCAAAAATAACACTTTATGACTTCATTCCTTGGTAGGTCTTGGTAAGGTTTGTGCAGAATTTCTGATGCAGAGCATTATTGTGCTGTGGTGATTTTGAGCAATCCGTTGCAAGATGGGCAGGAGGTGCTCATATAGGCTTGAAATCCCCTGCTTGGATTTGCAAATAGTTCCTGCAGGTAAGATTTATGTTATTGAGGTAGGAGGAAGTGAAGCAGAGTTCACAGAGATTTTAGAGATGTAATTCCAGCTTCTAAACAGTTTCTGTATTTTAAAGCACGTGTGTAAAAAAAAATGCACATAACATTTATATTCATTGTTCATAAATACCATATTACTAGGGGTTTCTCAGTGATTTGGGGAGAAAGCCAATCTTCCTACTTTTCCTAACACAGCTGTCAGGTTTCTCAGGCTACATACCACAACATATTTGAGTATCATTTTTAATTGGTGCCTGAGAGAGCACTGTAGTACTTCTAGCCAGCAGACAACATGGAGCACCCTATGAGCTCAGAGAATAGAGTCATATCTACTGAAACTACTAGCTCAGGGGAGATGCAGTACATGGTAGTGCAAAACCACAGCCACTGACAGCTGTGACACTGGCTTATAGAGCACCAACACTTGGCGCAGTCATTGAGCAGTCGTGCATTTCAATTAAGTTGTTTAGGATATTTCAATCACAAAAAGCAATCTGAACAAAACCAGTTCTATCATTATTGTTGTTATTATTATTGCAAATTGGTCTTCTTTTCTTATTCTCACAGAATTCGTGCTGTGGTAATAGCAAATACGAAAGGGCAAGTGTTGTTCATTGCAAAAAACAAGCAAGATCTAAACTATTTCCCTATATTCACTGAATCATAGACTGGTTTGGATTGGAAAGGACATTTGAAGGTCATCTAGTCCAACCCTGCTGCAGTGAGCAGGGACATCTTCAACTAGATCAGGGTGCCCAGAGCCCCACCCACCTGACTTTGAATGTTTCGAGGGCATCTACCACCTCTCTAGGTAACATGCTCCAATGTTTCAGCATCCTCAGCATAAATTATTTCTTCCTTAGATTTAGTCTAAAGCTCCTCTCCTTTGGTTTAAGAGCGTTACCTTGACACAACAGGCCCTGTCCCCATCTTTCTTAGAAGCCCCCCTGAAGTACTGAAAGGACACCATAAGGAGAGAGGCTCCAGCCCTTGGATGACTTTTGCAACCCTTCTCTGGACCCGGTCCAACAGGTTCATTTCTCTTTTTATGCTGAGGACTTCAGAGCTAAAACCAGCACTGCAGATGAGGTCTCACAAGAGGATGGAGTCTCACTAGAGCTCATATAAAGACAGCAGGAAATTCCTAAATGTCCTGGATGATGTGGCATATGAAAAGAAACCTGTAAACCAGCTCTGATCAAGAGCTGGTGGGAAACACTGGAGTCCTCCATCTCAGACAGAAGATACTAGAACATTAAATTCTGAATGTTTCTACAGATTCAAAAAAAACAACAACCCTAAACTCCACTGGAAAACCTGTTCCAATGAACTACATTTTCTTGCCCTTTTAGATCTGAATTTTACTGTTTCAAAATGGTTCCCTGACAGTATTTCATGCTCTCTGTGTGTGTATCTATATGCATACACACACACACACATTATAAATGCATGGGATGAAAGATGCTCAAAGTCCAGAAAAATACTATGCTTCCTCACAAATTTCTTGCAGATATAGGCACACTCTTCCTGGACACTAAACCAACCAGAAATGCAGAATATTCATAAACTAAGACTAGTACATTCTGCTTTTTAGTGTGAAGAAATGATAAAACTATCCCTTTGGAGAGAGTGGCCTATAAGGAACACGATGCAGAGCACAAGTAGAAACTCCACAGAATAACACGCTGCATAAAAACTAGGAAGCAGCTGGTTATGTAGCTCTTCCTTCCACAGAAAGGATTTGGATCACAAAGTAAACAGAAGTAAATGTCAAACTACTGTAAAAAAAAGAAAAGAGAAATAAAAGAAAACAACAGCTGGAAAAAACCCAACATAAAACACCTCTTGAAACACAAACAGAATTTCTTCTTTGCAACTCAAAGCTGACCAAATCCCTAAGAAAGCTTTATGTTTTGCTTTGAGCATCATGGTTCAAGGAATGCATGGATCAGAGAGGGTAGAGAGAAAAAGAAAAGAAAAAAAAAAACACAACCAAGAGCTCCAGAAAATGTGACCCATAGGAAAGACTTAAAGCATGGTGTCAGCTCAGTTTGGAAACAGGAGACAGCACAACAAACCATCTATTCAAACAAGATAGAAATGAACTGTTCGTGCTTGTTGTAGGTAGGAGAACTTCAAAGGCTTAAACTACACAAAAGGATATTTAGACCCTGGGGAGACTGTCTTACTGTACAGATATTTAAGAGCTAGAACAGACAGCAGGGAGGAGTTTAGACCTCATTAGAGGTTTATAAGAATATTGTAGCTAAACTCCAATCCTGCACCAGAAGAAGAAACTCGTTCCTGATGTTGGCATTCATAAACACATATCCATTTGTCTAGCAGATAGCCACCATCCTTCAGATCCAGTGCAAACAGGGCAAACCACTCTGACTTTGTCATGTTACATACAGGGTAGTCTGAAAATGCTAATTAACCTACATTTGTGTAATGCTTCAAGATGCTCTAAAAGTGCATTGAGAGCACGGAGGAAAACAGGACAAAAACCAATACCGTGATAGCATATGCCCAGAATAACCAAAACCAGACTTTGTATGATTCTGCTGTACTGGCACTTCCTAACCTTTTAAGATTTGCAACTTGAACAGCCTTAAAGGTACCTTCATTCTGTGAATTCTGCACAATTTAGAATAACGAAAAAATAAGTATATCCAGTAAGTATTTTAAAATGCCTGGGTATGAGTTTTATACTTCTGTGTAGTTTGAAGTATTGTGTTTCAGCATTTGGCAATGCTTCCACATCTCTGGATCAGGGTATGTTCTCTTCACAGCTTCCTTCTAAGCCAAGATGCTCTTATTTCCTGTGTTCCCACAAATAAGACCAACAGAAATGCTGAACCCTGCTCTGAACATAAGAAAGGAAGCTACTACTGGAACATGCTCTCTGAGAATGCTGCAAGCTTGTAATCCTCATCTTCTTTGCTTCTAAAGGAACTCAGATCTGTTGTTCTTGAGGGCACAGGAAAATCCTATTGGAGATGGTCTTTATGAGGCTTCAGAAGTCCAGGGGGTGTTTGCACATAACAGTTGAGATGATCTGAAGAAAATGCAGGAAGGAAAACTCTGGGTTTGCAGATATCTGTTTTATGTGTCTAAAAAGGTTTATACGGTTTTGCTAGTGCTCTTTATTGTCTTAATTTGATTGAATTTTAAAGTATGTGGCAGGGTGTCTAGAATCAGGAAAAGGTGCTCTGTAAGCGTGCATGCAGAAGTTGGGAATAAATACATGAATAAATTGCCACTTGGGGTGGACTATTATCATATCAAACTGCAATGCCTGACTTGTCTTACTGCTAAAATACCTGTTACAACTGCAAGTTTCCTCATTTCACACAAAATTAACCTTAAAAGGAGGGGGAGAAAAATTTTCTGTTTACTCCTAATTCTTTTGGAAGGTGTTACAAGATCCCTTCATCCTCAAAGGAGGCCACTTCTGCAGCACATTGCAGAAACGAAATCCCACTTCCACATGACAAAAAATAATGCAGTGGTAGCACAATTAGGCTCACACTTCAGTGTTTCCACTCTTGGCATTCATCCTTTGTAATTTTTGTCACATTATTGGAGGCTGTACTAGTTACTAATAGTCATGGATCCAACTAAGAGAGAGCAAAGAAAGCATTCACAAACAAGCAGATGAACTTTGTATTTGGAGAGGTTATGAAAGCTGAATCACTTATTAATCTTCCTGGTTAAGTCATGAAAGGGAAGTGTAGACTGATAAGCATGAAAGGTCTTGTAGTAAAGGTTGTAGCATAGATACAAAAGGGGATTAAAGGGGGAAATTTCTTTCACACTTTGTGCTGTTTCTCCTTTTTTAGCATTTATGCACGCTCTGCAAGGTGAGGAATCTGTCTCCATTTGAATCTGTGCAGCAATGCTGTTGACACAGAGGGCATAATTCTACAGATCACTGAAGCCATTGAAACGTACTGATAAAAATAATTCAGCCCAAGAGACCTTGAACATTTAAGCCAAAATTTTACTAAAATAATTTAATTTCCTGGTAACCTACTTTTAATCTATAAACAGCAACTGTGTTCCCTCTTTTGGGCAATTTTCATTTGTGTGCATTTCCGGCAGAACATTCTAAGAGCCTCGCTGGGAATTACCACATAATGAATAAATGCCAAAGCTGAGCTGAGAAGCTGGGATGCTTAGTTTATCTCCAAAGCTGTCTCATATGCTTTCCAGGGACATTGACACCATTCTGATTTTATCTGTGGCTCTAGAGGATGCCTTGAATAGAATTAATTTAGAGACAAGTGATTGTGCCTTGTGTGCTACCCAGGGACCTCAGGATTTTTATTGAGGTCACTAGGCAGTCATGAATACACATTGAATATGAACAGCTGTCTAAATGGCCTATGTGAACAGGAATAGCTGCTGTACTGGCACTTACATCTGTATTTTTCCTGGTGAAGATATGTTTTTGCCATTTTTTTATGTGGAACCCTGGATGGAAAGAAGTGCAGAGAAGAGCAGAAAAAGCTATAAGACTGAATTCTCCTTTGTTTCTCATTACAAACAGTCCATGCATGTCTTCTCTGGATACAGCTGGCTACAGGAATGAGTTCATGTAGCAACTCAATCATACAATGTAGGTTGAATCATGGAGACCATCATTATACCTCAGTTCAGAAGGTAAGGTAGGGCCATGGGATGATTGTTCCTACCATAGATGTCAATAATTCAACTGTCTAGAGACTTTTCTCTCCTCTTTTAGAGCACTGGGTGCTCAGGAAGAAGAGCTGCTCTTTTCAGCAGCAAATACCCATTTTCCAATCCAGTTTTTAAAATAAAGTACTAAGAGTCAAAACTACCCAAGGGTGCCCTTCACAGCCACCTTTTTTGAGGGGGTGAATGAACTGATAGCGAAATCTAAACATCGTTGACACATTTCAGAGCTGATATAGGCACTTAATTCTAGCTACACAAGCAGTCCCATGGAGTTCAAAATGCATTAGCACAGTTAGACGCTGTCTTGACTTAATCATATTGAAATACTGTTCCGCATCACAGTTTGAGCAATTGTTGTGAACTGCTGGATAACTGCAGGCAATTTCAACGGTACACACAAACTGACTCCACTCTTGCAAGCAAACATCTAGCCAGAACAGTAAGAAAGGTTTACTTACCAAACTTCTCAGTATTTCTTTTTTAAATGTTCAGATCTGAGCACCAGTGGCTTTCATAAAATAACAAAAGCTTGATTTTCAACAAATCTGTCTCAACAGGGGCTCTCTGCTGACTACCGAGGGACCTTATGTTCCTGCCTTAAATTTGGGTGTTTCCAACTGAGTGATCCTATAAGATCTGAGTAAGTATTTCAACCCCATCAGAAACAAGGGAATATTAAGGATCCAGACATTTTCCCTGCAGCGCTGTCTGAAGAAAGTCTTCTGGGGCTTCAGAACTAACAACTTCACAAGGAGTTAATTACCACTGGATTTGGTTTTGCTATCAACAAGAAGATAAGAGATTTGTAGTATAGCATGGTCTGCTTCCATAGCAGCTAGGAATAACCATGAATAAATCATGGAGCTGCTTAGGAGCATTCATATATTTGAATTACAACATGTTCCCAAGCTATTTAAGAAATATTCATCTGAATTACTTGGACTCTGGTACATATTCCATACTGTCAGCATTATACATACTTTCCCCCTGAACCTACACAGTATTGACAGACTAGTTTGCAGGCATATGTATTACACATTGTCTGCCTAGCAGGCCTTAAACATAAAAGTAGTAATTCCCTAGAGAGGTTCTCTGTATGGATTTGCATTTCTCCCAGATTATTAGATCTTCATGTCCAGTTCATAATATCTAATTACCCACTAGCCTGTGCTCAATTATTTAAAACCTAGCCGTTTCTTATTGAATTTTATAGTTTAATATTAATAGATCAGAGGTTAACATCCTCAGTATCACAAAAGGAGTCACTGGCTCCGTAATACAAAAGGAGTCAGGATTATGTCAAGATACCAAATATTAGTAATTGGGCTACAAAGAGAGAACAGAGAACAGCAAATGCCAGCCACAGCAGGGTACAAAGAAGAAAGCAAGTATTTATAGACATGAGCATCTGAATTATCATAGAATCAACAAGGTTAGAAGAGATCTCAAAGATCATCAAGTCCAACCTGTCACCCAAGAGCTCATGCCTACTAGATCATGGCTTCAGCTGCCACGTCCAATCCCCTCTTGAACACCTCCAGGGACAGCGACTCCACCACCTCCCTGGGCAGCACTTCCCAATGGCTAACAAGTCTCTCTGTGAAGAATTTTCTCCTCACCTCAATCCTAAACTTCCCCTGACACAGCCTGAGACTGCAACCTCTCATTCTGAGTGGATTCTACCACCTGTTGAATGGTTTCCACCTGAAGCTTGATAAAGTCAGAGAAAGCTTCAAGATTTCAGTGGATTAGATCAGGGCAGAGGAAGAGATATACAATTAAACCTGAATAGCACTCTTAGTGCTAAAATACACTAGATGACTGTCGTAGCTGAGGGAGCAGGGATTATATAGTGTTATCCTCAGACAGGAATGATAGAGAGTTAACTCTCCTTTTCACACATTTCCCCTTGTGTTTTCTACATGTTAAGATACGGCAGAGATTCTAAGGATACAAGCAAAGAAAAGCACATTGACCAAGATGACTTCATTTTTGTTACACTTGCTGATATAGTTTGAAAAAGAATAAAATCTTTTGATCATCTTATCTGTACCTATGGGGTAAATGGGCTGCTCACCATGGTATAAGAGGGGAAAACAAACCAGACAGCCAGCAGCTTTGATCTCCCAGATCCTTTATTTTTTGGGAGGGTTCAGATATAGTTAGGTTGCCAAGAAATGGTTTCCATGGGCCAGCTGAACCTTGCTAACCATCCACAGGCACTGCCGCCCACAGCAAGTACAGTGTAATATAAGTTATTTTCACCTCAGTGAAAGAAGCTCAGTCCTTATTATGGTATATTTACTAGGGCCTAGAGAGCTCCCAATACAGTTATTTCTGCTATTCTGACCTTTTCAGATGCACAGAGCAACACTTCACACCTCAGTTAGGAGCTCAAGTTTAGACTGGTTTCCAGCTGCATTTTCCCTCCGTTTCAGGAGGACATTTTTGACACTTTGGATTAATTTTCCACAAGAAATCACTTTTTACGTTAACTGTAAATTGCATCACCCTTCTCCCAACATGAGTCACTGAAGTAGTTTCTCCCAATTAAGCAAATAAAAGCTTTACAATTACTGAAATCAGGATTTGAGTTTGTGTTTCTCCTTTTCTTTACAAGCACAAGCTTCGCATAGCTGCCCTCTTCATAGAAATTGTTCTAGCGACCCAAATGGTGGGACTTTCATAAAACTTATCTAAAGACTAGGATTTGAGAAGTCAAATCTCTATGACTCAAATTATTAGGCTGATTATTCTAAAAGCCAAAACATACCTGACCCTGTTGTTCTCAGGACTTATTGTCTAGGGTAGGAGCTCACAACTGTAGAGTAAATTACATCATTCCCTGCCGAGGATGATCTCTTTGCAAAACTCCTTAGCTTTTAGGCTTTTAAAAATCACCATTCTCTAAGCCAAACAATTCCAGTTGTCTTATTTGAGATACTGTAATTGCTTGCTGGATCTTTTTAACATCCACACTGAACTCACCAGCTGGGGCACTCTAACAATAGCCTTTTACCTGCAGTTTACTTCTGAAGGCATGCAAACTTTCATGGGAAAGGTGAAGCACACAAAAGAATAGTTCTGAATTCATGGAAGAGCACTGAAGCAAACTGAATCATTTTAAGAATCTGAGTTCAGTGACACCCAGACTCAGTTATTTGCCAGGAGATGAACCTGAGCTTCCCCAGGTACAGAGTATTCCCACTTCCAAAACAATAAGACATTATCAGCCTATATAAAAGCTGACAGCAAAAACAGTTGCTGTGCAGCAGACACTAGGACTCAAAGCACTTTGTCCACCTCTTAAGGCTGGGAACTAACAGGGTCACACCAAGATCAGTGGTTGTAACAGCCAAGAGCAGAAGTGCAAAGAGAAGGATTTTGCTTGCAAGCAGGCAGCATATCCCACGTAAATATTCCTGACCCCGTGGAAACCTCATGACTTCATTGTGAACCTTGCCTTTGTGTGCAAGATTTTGTGCTGGTTTTCTCCAGATTTCCTTCCTTCCAGCAGAGGAGAAACAAAACAAAACACCCCCTTCACAGAGCTGTCATTGTCAGCTCCTCAGAAGAGACCTATACAGGAATTCTTTACTTAGAAAATGCCACCATGGAGAAGTGGCCCTTAGTCTCTGTAGGGCTCTGCCCTAGGGCTCCCCTGGCCCTGGTTTGGCCTCAAAATCCTGCAGGAGGTGACAGCTGGTACTGGAGACAGGTCATGACTTGCACCTACAATTTCCTCTGCCCCTAGCTGTATCCTTGGTGGTAATTGCAACCTATTATTCCCTTGTGATGTTGCAGGTAGAAACATCATTAAATGAGATGCACCTTTCATAATGATTGAAAACTGCAGTGGTCTGGGACCTGTCCAAACTGGTCCAGACAGTAAGAAATATAAGGATTTACCCCAAACCATAAGCCTACATGTGATATAGATGTATTTTTTCTTTTCAACCAAAGTAGAGTTCTGTCCAAAGTATAGCTCCATATATAGGGACACAGTCCATTGTATTTCCCTTTGTATGACGGGACGTGGTTCTTCTCAGATGTATGCCATCAGCAATGCCAAGTGATATCCTAGTTAGGAAAATATTGCCTTACTCCTCAAGAAATAGGTTTTCCTTTAACAGACCAGCACAGTTTTATGTAACCACTGACTAGTGTCAACAAGATTTCTACACTAATTATCCACTTTCCAGCTTCAATTTCTAAGTAGTCCACCAGCAGCTATTTCTTATCAGTTAATATATAATCACTGCAGGACTGATGGCATTTCCTTTACATCAGCAACATATAACTAATTAGTGATCTCATTATGTAAAACACTCCAGTGACCAGAACTTAACAAGATTTTGGGGAGCCAAAAAATGAAAGGACCATCATATCTCAATTCGACTTTACTGAACCCAATTTACTTTTATGAGATATTCACTCCTTTAAGGTACCATTTTTACACATGTATTTTCTCATTAATTTTTTTGAGTTAGGAAATAATTCACACTTAGAAACTGCTGCTTTTTTGCTGACATAAGTGAGGAGAATATTGCTGGAGATGCGCTTCTGGTCGTCTCCTGTAATGAGATGATTCTGTCATCAGCGAGTTTGGACAGACTTGGAGATGCTACTTCCAGGACTGACAAATTTGATGTGTTTTAATTCAGAAGAGGCAGCCAAGGTATTATCAGACACTTCCTACTCCTTGCACAGCACCAATGCCAGAACACAAGTGCTCCATGGTGCTTTGGGGGCAGCTGTGCTTCCATACTCCCTAAATCAAGCTGCATCAGCTCATTAGAGCTACTATAACTCCAGTACAGAAATAGAATGAAGGAAGCACAGAGACAAGTGTCCTAATGCTGTTATTCATAGACATGTTCACCAGTAAGTATCTATTTGACAACTTTTAATTATTAAACACATTTATTTGCATTCCAACATCAAGACAAGCAGTGAGAAAAGGCATAGAAATACAAAGAAGGTTTTACATTGGTGGGATGAATATGATTTCTGATGCCTGCCTGAACATTTTAGAGCCTGTGAGCAGATGACTCTTATGGCCATTTAGTCCTTCCCTAAGCTTAGAAGCAATGGTAACAAAAGATTAAGAGCAGGAGCCTTTGGGTAGATAGGGGCAGAGTCCATGAGATGGAGTTTTGTTTCATTCATATTGATAATGGCATTGGAAGGGAAGGTGCCTCCTTGAGTTACCTCCTACAGATGCTGCTAACTGCAGGAAATAGTATCTCATTTAAAATTGTTATTTTTCAGCTCATATTGAGCTCCTTATTTGGAGTTGCCCTGTGCTCATGATCAACATCAGCACTTTCTGGGAAGAAACAGGGTGTGAAGGTTGGATGGGATACGGCTCTACTCTTCCCTCACCGTCAGGCTCTTCACATCAAGCCCTGAACAGGTTAAATGAGTGATGCCTTTTGAAAGATGGGACCTCATGTTTTGAAGTTTGGGGTAATATAAAAGAGGAAGAAAAGTTGTTAGGCCCAATTCATATCTATCTACCTCTGGAGTACTACCAGTGACAGCAGAAGATTTAGGAAGAGGGATATTGTTTCCATCTCCTCAACACACCTAGACACACACTAGAAAAATTCTCCATGGTAGGGAAAGACAGCAGTATATAAGAGCCAAAGGGAATACAGATTCACTTTGCCCCGGGGAAGGCAAAGTATCATAGACAAAACAGCTTTGCCAGCTTCATACAACACAGTATGAAATATGGAGCAAGTCTGTTGTAGTGGCTCAGTGGAAAGTGTAATTGGAAGTACCAGCCTACTCTTAGTACTGGTCCGTGGCGCATTCGGCATTAAACTGGTACTTCTGACTCCCTCTCCATTGCTCTGCCATTTCAGTCATTCCCTCCCAAAAGAGTACACAACAGAAGGTTTTGCTATCCTGCTCTACTGCAGCTCTCTCTCACACATACCCACACATATATACGCACACCCTGTCTTCTCCAAAGAGTTAGAGAAATTCAGCCTAATCATCACAAGGAGCTTCACAATCTTCTACTAGGAAAAGCCTCATGTAGTCTGAACCATTCACTGTTCTTCCTCTGTGGACCTGCACAGGAATCAAGCACACATGTACCTCAGTGGGATAAGAAAAGGAGGAATATCTGGAAATAACAGTAAAATATGTAAGAACAATGCCTTGTCTATTAAGAGAATATCACACTGAATGCATACCAGGAAACATCCTTTATTCTAGAAGTTGTTCATTAATTCTCCTTTCCACATATTACTATTTTTGTACAGATCCCACAGAGTCTATAACAGCACGTGAGGAGACATGAATGTATGTAACCAGTGCAAGAAGAGGCACCAGATCAACTGGGTTAGACAACACAAAACCAGGAAATATCCCCTAAAACAAGAACCAGAGAAAGGAGGCAAGTTCCTGCATGAGGAGAAGTAGTGTAAATAGCTAAGTCCTCATCAAGGGAGAAAGCAGCCTGTGAAAGAAAGAAGAAAACATTACTTTTTCTAGAAGTAGGTAGAAATTCTACTCCACTGATGACTTAGAAATATGCTGAAGAACAGATACAAAGGCACAAAATGCAACACAGCACTGCATTCACCAGCAGGGAAATTAATAGCTGTTTCACATATGTCAAAATACAGGAAGATAGCTTAGTCCCTGAACAGGCTCCCAGACAGCAGAACACCATTCACAAGGATGGGTTTCAATAACAAGCTGTACAGAGATCCTCTGGATTTGAAACAAAGCAAGAAAAAAGAATTGTCTTTTTCCATCTGGATGAAGATGAACTATCTTTTCTCATTCTCCAGATTAAAATGGATGGAAGAGAACAAAAATCTTAATGTATAGCTTGAGAGGATAGAAATTCCTTTTCTAGGGGGGAAAAAAAAAAAAATTAAGTGCATGGGGAAGTCGTTGTGCAAACTGGAGATAAGAGTCTGAGGGGCACCTTCATAAAAATGCAAAAAAGACTAGAGCAGAGACATTCTGCAATGCTAATTTTAATCAGGTGGGCACAACAAACACACACAAACACTGCATAAAGAAAGTACAGCAAAAAAGCCTAACAAAAGCTAAAAGCATACTGTGTGTTATCAGCTGCAGAAGCACAGAGAACAGGAAACTGATACCACAGGGAAAGAGGTGGGAGTCATCCTTAAAGCAAACCAAGATCAGTCAGGACAGGTCTGAAGCATTGTGTCTTATTAATATTTACTTGAGGATGAGTGACTGGCAAGAGCAGGTGAAGTGAGATTGAATCGTTACAGGAACCTCCACAGAATCATTACTCAGCCGCACAAGACTGACAAGAAATTGTCAGAGTCCATTCAAAACATGGAGCCAAAAGGTAATTGTGATCTAAAACTTTGGCCAACAAAATAAGAAGTTACATCCTGACATTTTAAAATAAATAAATAAAACCAGAAAGTCACATCTCACCATTCTCTTTGAAGGAGGAAAAAAATAGGGTTACAATTTTCCTCTTGACCTGTCATTAAAATAACCAGGTCAATTACTAACACCAAGAAATAGAAAAATAACGGACAACAGTGGTCCATAAACATTTTGAAACATCAGATAACCTATGCATAGAAAACACAACCAGAGTTCACACCCTTACATGCTTCTTAGATCCAGAAAAGTCCCTCTTTAATCTGGAGAAAGTTGACTTCATGGAGAGAGAAAAGTATTAGTGAGTGCTGCTTTGAAAAATCAGGGTTTATGCTGGTGCCTTCATCATTTGTAACAAGGAGAACCTTTCCTGTTATTTAGAAAACCTTGCTAAGAGATTCTTCAGTATCTTTCACTTAGTACTTGGAAGACAGAAAATATATGGCTGCAGCCCAGCCTAAAGGAGGAAGGAGAAATCTCTCCATGCCTTTTACTGTTATTAAAGCTGCTAAGTTTAAAACATGGAATGGGCTGTTTCCTTTCAAGCAGCGCAGCTGAGAGCTGATGAAGGTTTCTGTTTCCCCACATATGCCCTAGACCACATTTGTCCCTAAGTAAGACATAATGCAATAACAGCTTGAAGAAAGAGATTAATAAATATGGCTAACAGTGTAAACATCAAAGGTGGATTGCTTCTAGGCACATATTTAACTCTGCTTGTAGTTTAGTCAATGATTTGAAAAGTCCTTCCCAAACCCAGGAAAAATACTTATGACATTTGGGAAGTAATCCAATTTCCATCGCAGTTCCTGTTATTTCAAGGAAAAGCAATTGGTTTCTCAGGGGAGGTGTAAAGCAGATGAATTAAAACTGTACAGACCAGTTCATACAGAGATATGAAGACAGATCTATGCAGTACCAGCTGCACCACTCAAACACCAGAGCAAATTCACCTCACTCCCAGCACATCAAAGTTTCTCTACATGCTCATGGGTTCAGCAAGAACAGAAGAGAACTCAGTGCCCAGTACATAGCTGCTTTCTTTTAACTTGAAAAAAAACACAGCACAACCAAACCATAAACACCACAAACAACAAAACCCAAGCTACACCAACAGGATTTAGAGCCCCCACATGGACTTCAGACCTGATCTGCAGGTTGATACAGAATAGATACTTGGCAGAGATACCAATGCTTGCACAAAAAGTTAGCAAGGGGCCATTGAAGTTTCAGTGGCAGAGCTGAATAAAGAGGAAAATAACTTCCCATTGAAGCATTAAGATCTTCTATCTCCCAGGCTCAGAGATGCAAAATAGCATTTTAAACAACACACAGTCAGAAGGAATTCCAGCTGCTGAGAGGACTTAAGACAAGCTTCCTGCACAAAGAACTGTTCCGAAGACATAATTGTTCAAAGCTTAAATGATACAACTCCTCTGACCTCTTAGCTTTCATGCATGAGCTGCACAGTAATTCCCACCCTTCGCCTGCTCCGGCTGAACTTTTGCAGTCTTTTTCTCCAACTCTCAATCAAATGCTTGCCCTCCAGAGCCTCTCAGAAATCAAAAGCAAGCTGTGGAGCAAAGCCATCATGTTTTGCTAAGGTTGTACAAATGACAGCTTGCAGTCTTCCCAAGAACAGAGGTGCAAAACTTTAAAGTACCTTACAAGTGTAGTTGGTTCATGTTTCTATGAAGCTTTGATCTTGCTGTTCCATGCTTCCAGGTGAGTGAGTGGCATGTACAGCAGGAAAGGGTGAAATATTGCTTCTAAACACGCTGAGAACTACAGTACAACATCACCCAGTGTTAAATCTTGGGGTGCTTTGCACCCTTCAGACCAGGTCTTGACTCTCCATCACTTTCTATATGACCCTTGGTTTCATTTTGCAGTCTGAGAAAGGGTTTAGAAACAGTAGGTGGGAGTCTTCACCAAGGCTATCTTCCTGTTAGGAAGGAAAAAGGTCAGGGGTAAAGCAGACAAGCAGGGGTCCTTGAAAATGTTCTTCTTGGCCCCTGCACTGGCTCGATAAAAATGAGGAAACAATCTCTTCCGTTCACCGTTTAACCAACATGAGACTGGAATAAAACTATTAATGTATTATAGGAATTACAGAGGGGCCAGTAGATAAAATTATTAGGATGCTCCTTTTTGGTTATTTCCTGCCTTAAATCCCAACCCACAGTGCTAGTTGAGCTGATCCATTGGTACACTCCTGGTACATACAGGGCAGAGAAATGAGATGGTTGTCAGACATATGAAAGGAAATGCTGGATCCTCAACAAGTGACTTACCTGCTGGCCACAGGGAGATCAAGCACATCCTTCAGTTAAAATGCACTTTTCTTAATTACCAAACAATGGCTTTGGGTTGAATGTACCTAACAGAAGGGAACAAATGGATAAGTGCAAGTGAAGTCTAAGTAGGACAGGTAAATACAGTCTAACAGACCCACAGGAATTTTACATAGAAGCTAGCCTCCTAAGAATGAATTTTAAGAAATCCGTCTAACTTGCAGGTGTCCTGCATGCCTGGACACCATCAAAAAAGGTGCCAGTGACACAGTTACAAGCAGGGGACACTTGTCTGGGTGCTTTCATAAGACAAAGCATATCAGATGCTTCACTGTGATTCCATATGGCTGCCCGATGAGGTAGCATCTTCAAAGTAGCAGTGGGGAAACTTCTAGGAAGAGTATAAATGTCTTAAAGCCTGTTAAAATGTATCTCTCTGTCAGAACAACTTGACCAGACAGCTACTTCCACCACTTCTAGGAGAAAGATGTAATCAGCACAAAGGGCACAGCCAAGGTTTTCTCCTTCGTGATTTAGACGAATGTCCTCCCCAGAGAAAGAACAACCATGTTCAAAGTGGCTCTTGTCCACAGGACAAATGGGCTGTATGCTTGCAGTCATTAGCCTCTAAAAATCAGAGGACGGAGTACTTGTAAGGATGCACTCTCAAGTACTTCTCCTGTAGATCAAGTTTGTTTTCCTTTTCTCTTCCTAGTTTGCAACAGCCTCTTAGGAGCTTGAAAGTACACATTGCTTCGTCGCCCTACCAAACGTGTCTTTTTCCATTTGTCAAACGCTAATTCCCTGCACCCCTTGTGTTACTAATTAAGCTTAAAATTAACATGCAAGTAAACAGCTAGAATCTCATTTGTGCATCTCCATCATCAGAGAAGACAGGAAAAGAAATGTCATGTCAAGTCCCCATCCTCACGGCACATCGCTTAAGAACACAATAATAGTAAACCCAGTGAAGTTTCAAGCCCTGCTATTCCACATGGGTAAGCATAAACAACTCTGGCTCTTCATGGCAACCATCACTGATTCTCAGAAGAAAAGAAAGAAAGATAGATGTTGGCTTTAAAAGGTCCATAAAAAGCTACCAAAAAATTTGATCTGGCATTTTGCTTCTCCTGAAAATTCTCTCCCTTCAGATTGATGTATAAGGAGAAAAATATTTGCTACAGGCCAATGGGCACAGCAGTTGACAGGCAACCAGCCAGGGAAGGTGCAACTTGTAGTATAGAAAAAGGAGGAGGGTTTAATGGTGTCAGAAAAAACAGTCCATTGACTCCTTTTGTGCAGCACAGCCTATATGTCTATACAATTTGAGGGATTTAACTTTCCTCTGCTCCACTTGTCAGTTTTCTACATGTTGAAAGATGAGAGCTGAGTGCATTTTAAAATAACAAAGTTTGCTCTCACTTTCTGCAGGGTTAAAAGAAATAGGCAAAACCCCAAACAGGAAAACCAAGCCCAGTGTCATACTGGTTTACTTACTTGTAAATTTCTTCTTAAAAACATAAATATAAAGCCCTGCCAATTCAGTGACTGGCTAGGTTTGAAGGGCGTGGGTGATGAAACCAGTCTCTCCAGAGAGGAGACAGAGAGAGGTAAGCTAGAGTCTGGGGTGAAATCAGCAGCCCAGCTAAAGGGCTTGTACACAAATGCACACAGTGTGGGTAACAAACAGGGGGAACTAGAAGCCTTGGTACATCAGGAAAACTATGATGTAGTTACCATTACAGAAAAGTGGTGGGATGATTCACACAACTGGATGGTTATAAGCTCTTTAGGCAAAACAGGTGAGGGAGAAGGGGTGGCCCTATATGTTAGTGAATCTCTTGATACCACAGAACTCAAGGTTAAGGATGAAAGGCTTGAGTGTCTATGGGTTAAAATCAGAGGGAAGGTTAACATAACAGACATGCTAGTTGGAGTCCATTATAGATCACCCAACCAGGATGAAAAGGTAGATGAAGTATTCTAGAAGCAGCTGGAGGTTGTCTCAAGATCACCAGTCCTTGTTCTTGTGGGTGAATTTAACCTGCCAGATATCTGCTGGGAACTCAACAGAGCAGAGCAGGGGCAGTCCAGAAGGATCCTAGAGTGTATGGAGGATAGCTTCTTGAGACAGATGTCTTGACCTGCTGTTCTCAAATAGAGAAAGGCTGGTGGGAGATGTGACCTGCATCAAAAATAGTGCAGCCATCAAGAGCAGGGAAGGTTAAGGGAGCTGGGATTGCTTAGCCTGCAGAAGAGGAGGCTCAGGGGAGACCTTCTTGCTCTCTACAACTACCTTAAAGGAGGTTGTAGACAGGGGGGAGGGGGCTCTTCTCCCAGGCAACCAGTGGCAGAACAAGAGGACACAGACTCAAGCTGCACCAGGGGAAGTTTAGGCTTGAGGTGAAGAGAAAGTTCTTCACAGAAAGAATAATTGGCCACTGGAATGCACTGCCCAGGGAGGTGGTGGAGTCACCATCCCTGGAGGCGTTCAAAAAAAGGATTAGATGTAGCACTTGAAGCCATGGTTTAGTTGTCACGGGGTGTTGGGTGATAGGTTGGACTTGATGATCTGAAGTCTTTTCCAACCTGGTTGATTCTGTATTGGGCATAGAGAAGATCCATTTGCAACAAACTCGGCAATCTTCTGAAAGCTACCTCTTTTTGAAAAGTAAATTACTTTTAATCAGTAAAGGAAGGATGCATTCCATCCCAAAGGAAGTGACAAGGTCAAGGCAGATGTTTAGATTTCCTCTGCTTATATAGAGAAAATGTGGGCATGTTGCTCTCCATCAACAAGACACCTATTTGTAGTCAAGTGAGGCTCGTGGGGGAGGATCCTGGGGCTTGTGTCACTCCTGGTGTCTGAACCACTAAACACTCAGATAGAAACCTGACCTTGAGGTCTCCTTTCTCCCTTTGATAATTATTTCCTCTCAGTAAGGCTAAGAGCAGCGGCAAGGGCTGTGATTACATGCATGAAGGAAGCATACTAACGCAATTCAAATGCTAATGGCTCTAGACAACTTGCAAGCAGGTATTTTCTGCCAGTGAGCCCTGAAAGAAAACACAGAGGAACTTTTCTGTCTCAGCCTACTCAAAGGCGAGTACATGAGCTGCTTCAACTCTTAGAGGCTGTTGTCCACACTGCATTAAATAAAGGTAGAAACGAAGAGGTCACACGGCACCCTTCCAACAGCAGTTTGGCTTCAGGAAGGCCAAACAAACCCACTGTTTATATTGCAGCATGCTATTTTTCATTGGATAACTGTATCTCACTGTATCTTCTGCTCCTTGTTACTTTTAACAGTGTTGCTCCCACCTTCTTTTCTAAAGTCTCTCCTAGTTCTATGGTTTTATACAGAGCCAGTAAAAATTAATCACCAGAGTACTGCAGAGCCATCCTCACCTTAGCTGCTACACATCCAGGCTCCTTCCTACATGCAGAGAGGGAGAGATACCGATAACCACTCCCACAACTCTTCTGCCTGCCTTCATTTTAACCTTGTACTTAATCTTCCATTCTCCCCCATTCCCTTCAAGTATTGTAATTTCATTTTTTTTCCCCTATTAAAAAAAAATGCCACCTGAAAAAAATTACCCAAGGAAAGGAAGAGCCAGACAACATCCTGCTGCTCACACTTTGCTGTGCTAATTCCCTGGGCTACAATCGCTGCTATAATCAGATTAAAGTGTTCAATAATGGATCACACCAAGACCAGGAATGATGAATGGTGGATCTAGCTTTCATTATCATAACAACAGATAAATAGAAGTGAAAATGAAAAACAAATTGAATTGAATATAAGCACTAAAAGCTCTTCCACAGGATTAGCTGAACACTTAACTATGATGCCAGGGAAAGTATCCGATTGTGGATGCTGAGTAATAGCTCTGTAATTATGCTCTTCCTACTACTTCTTAATTATTATTTACTTGCACTAAAAATAACCCTGAAGGTTGTAGTCAGGGCTGAGACACTCTTGTGCTTTCTGTTGCTTATGGAAGAGATTCCTCCAACAGTACATACCATGAAATCAAGCCTCAGGAAAGCAAATCATCTACAGAGTACAACCATATGCATGTCATAATTCAGAGCTGGGTCCTGGAATTGAACCTTTGGGATGTACAAAATGGAGAGAAGAGGAAAGAAATACAATATCATTGTTGTGGGTTATTGAGGGTACAGGCTGGAATATAAATAAGTGAAAATGAAGTAAAAAAAAAAAAATTCAAACCTGAAGCTGAGAATTTAAGTGAAAGGATGACAAAAGCAATGATGCTTTAAAATCCATTTACATTAAGATTTCTGGCAGATTTTGAAATGCAGCTTTCCTCCTGCTCTAGTCACAGAATACTGCAGACTAAACCTATGTAACAAAAAAAGAAAACACCTCTTTTGGCTGGTAAAACTCAGCAAGATGATAATAATTCCACCCAAAAAAACACCCCAGCACATCAGCACCCAGCACTAATTTTTGTACTGATTCAAAGCCATGTTTAAAATGATGCATAATTACCTTGAAATCTGTCCCTTTCTATCACACATTATACAGAGATGAACACTAGAAAACATGCTCCAGAGTCTTACCCTGGATGGGGAGGGTGACAGCACCCAGGGCAGAAGCTTTCTGCCACCTCCCACTTAAATCTCTCTTTTGCAGATCATTTGGCAAAGCTGAGCAGCAAGTTCGTCTCAGCTTGTGTTCATGTGCTTTGAACTACTTAACATCTTCAATAAACCCTATGGCTGGGAGCTCATCATTTTATGTACTGAGAGCTCCATTAGCAAAGGCTGTAAGTGACTCTTCACATTACCCAGTTGCTTGCAGGTGTAGTTTTTGCCAGAGGTTTTTCTTATTTGGAGAAGAGTTGTGCTAAGAGGCATTAATTACATTTCTCTTGTTTTTATATACACTGATTTACTTCCATTAGCTTTATACACTCAGAGACAAATCTTGTCTTTTTGCACATGTAAATTCATTTGCTATATTTATGCATACCAGGGCAGGAAATTACTAAAATTATTTGCCCAATTTTGATGCCTGCCCCCACATTAAGCAGATTTTATGAGTGGATTATTCTGCCTGGGTAGCAAACACGACTCATTGGGTTGACTGTAAATTCCTCCAAGAGCTGGATTTTGGTTGCCTCTTCAAAGCAGTCTTAGTTGCACACAGTGGTGATGTAACAAGAAACAGCATCCCGAGGTGTCTGCCACACAACTTCCTTCTGCTTCTGAAGGTCACTCACTCTCTCCCAGCTCACTTTCAAGGGGACTGTATTTGGTGTACATGACAGAAAGACTTTTTTGCTTGAGTGAAGACAGACATTTCAAACCACTGTGGTTTTACAGGCATTTGTTCTGAAACAAAGCATGCAAATAGTATCCTGCTCAGAAAAGCATGGCATGCATGTTATTGAACCTCTCCACCTCTTGCCACATTTCTCATGGAATTCATATCCTATTCCTTTATCCAGATTCAAGAATTGCAAGTTCATTTTAAAGAGGAGTTTCTGACCTTCCTTAGTATTTTATTTGAAATTATAAATTACTGATTTTTTTTTGGCATGTTTTTATTATTCATCATTACAACATTTGACTCAGTAACTAGAAAACAGGGGACTCTAGAAGACCTATAGGCTATGTCCCAGCTGAAGGTTTGTCATACCTTAATCATCCAAGCAGTGCTGAGATGACTGCTTGTCAGAGACCTCCAGCGATGGGTATTGTACACAGCTCTAAAGGTCTTCCAAGAAGACTTTTTCTTAACCTCAATGTCCCCTTCTGTATGTTAAGCTCGCTACTCCATGTCCAGCTTCCACAGTACTGCAAAAATCATACTCCCCGTTTTCAGCAAATCAGACACAGGTCACATTATCTAGGCCTCTCCCTCTGGAGTTCAATTTTCCAGAACCTCAGGGACAATTCAACATTTCCCTTAAGTGTCTTACCAATATGTGCATACAACACTGCAGCAGAGATCTAGCCAGGTGTCACCAAAATGGACAAGACCAAAAGATTTGACTTTTGTACTTGTCTGAAATGCTAGTGCCTGGAGAAGCTCTCCCTCTCAGATTTCACAAATTAGTTTCCTCTAAACATTATGATCTAGAAAAAAGTAATTACAGTATTTATTCTTTTCCTGTTAGGAATTTGTAAACAGTTTCTTTACTAGCTTGGTTTGTAAACACTGAAGAAAACATCCTCTTGTAGAAAGGTGTCTAGAGGCCACATCCTTCAGCACAATCTGCATCCCCCCACATAACTCCACACAGGATGAACACTTCTGCTGCAGTCACAAAACAGACACTGCTTTTCTCTTCCCACTCCATCTGCCAGTATTGTTAAACAGGACAAGTTCTCTGCTGGGATCAGGGTTGTCATCTTCATTTAGAGCTACACTGGAAATTGTTAGTGCACAGTATTTTGCTATCATAACTGGGTTAGTCAAGATCATGACATGAAGCCACATTTCTAAGTGGCCAAATTCAGGCTGGCACTAAAATCAGCCCTGTAACTATTTTAACACAGTGCTGACACCCCTCCCTGAGGGATCTGGCAACTCTCTACTACCATTGCATTCCTACATCTTGCTAGTGAGCAGTTTCTAAAGTTTAGTAAACCTCCGGTCCTGTTACTCGCAAAACACCAAGAGCTCTTGATTTAGCCCCTTCAGTGGCTGCTTAACTGTTTATTGCCAATCTCCTGTTTTTCTAGTAAGTTATGATGCATAAGAAATGCAATTAGGTGCAATTCGTGGTGCAGTTTTACCAAGCCACCTTAGTGATGAGAGAAGCACAAGAATGCAATTTGGGAAGAAAATGAAATATGAAATAAACTGAAAGCAATCAAAAAGGTAGGTCAGACCACAAAGGAAGGAAGTGGCAATATAATGCATTTGACAAGCAGAAATATCAAAGCTAATAAGGTGCAGCTGCACGAGACAAGCAGCTATGTTGGATTTTGAATCGTTTATAAGCTGCCATTCAATTGCCTGTCACCACATTAGCATATTTAAATAGTTTTAATCTGGTTTCATTACTGTGATTAAAATTGCTGACAAGGATAGAAAATAATGATGAACAGAACTGATCATAGCAAATAGTGGGACTGTAAATGGGCTTACGGAGTGTCTGGTTTGAGCTAGAACAGAACTGATTCTGTTCAGTGATTTTACTTTTCAGCACAGCCTCTTATAAGCAACTTCACTTCCTGAACTTAATGGTACATTTCTGCAGACAGCATCTGCTTCTATTAGTGATAAAGTTGATAGCTTCTACCAAGAACTGGTGTGCAGAAAGGCTCTTGCTTATTCTTGCTCCTATGGCAACCAAAGTCACTGCTAAATCTTGTGTACTGTGTTGGGGTGCAGAAAGATGTCACAGCTGTGAGAAGGAGCAGGCAGCATAAGTGACCCTAAACCGACCAACAAGGTGTTTCACGCCATGTGTGTTATATTCAGTACAAAGCTGAGTGATCACAAAGGTCAAACTTTTCAATGGCCAGTGTCCTAGAAAGGGTTTTGTTCATCCTGCTCCTGAACCCAGTTCCTCCCTCCCAGTGACACCAGTCTGGGACTTCTCCAGTGCCTGCCCACAGCATCAGTGGTGACAGTGACATAACTGCCATCAGGCATGTAGGGTCATTATTGGGTTTGTCACATCCTGGGATTCTGATTTGTGTACATTTTACTGTATCATTTTCATTAAAGCTGGTTTGGTTTTCTTCCACAAACCATGAGTCCCCCTCCTTTATTCCCTTTCAAGTAGGGAGAGGGATTAATAGCATCTGTCATTTACCCAGCAGCCAGCCCAGCCCTGGTCCTTGACACAGAGGCGTTAGGAACAGCAGCACATCTAATACAACAGCAAAACACAGGAGGCAAAACTACAATAGGTGTATTTCAAAATCTCCTTTCCTCTTCTGGTTTTAGTTCACTCTTTGTACTAGATTATAGCTGAAGTGGGTGTCAGAGCAAGTAGAAGATACCTGCATCCTTCAAAAGGTACAAGTGAAGAGGTATTAGTTCTCAAGCTATCTGCTCAGAGGCAGCAGTTCTGACATCCTATACTGAGATCTGTTGATGGGCAGAGTTAGCTGGCACATCACTGGTCCTGACAAAAAACAACTGATGAGACTGACAAGTCCTCAGAAGCACCAGGAGCTTGAAAATTCATTACACCTTTCCGACTGTGTCTTTTGCTGTAGTGTTTTCTGATCTTAACTTGGAAACTAGGGGAGCTTTTAAATAAGTAAGAAAAATTGCAAGCAAAGTTTTATGGAAAAGCAGTGATGGTCCCTGGAGAAATTGCAAGACCTAGAAAGTATCTCCTTCCTGCATGCCCAAAAGTAACTCAAGTGAAGACCAATTTCAGTTCTTAGAACGATAGTGGCAAACTCATTTCCCCAGTAAGAAACAACTGATGTGAGGCTGAAGAGCATTTACAGCTTAGAGGAAGCTTCTCTGTATTCCTCAATGTCTGCAAAGTCTATTTTGAGCTGCTGGGTTTCCGCAGTGCCCCTGCATCCCTTCCTGTTTCTGGAATGCAGGAATCAGACACTGGCTTTACTGCTTTCCTAAGACTCTCTTCCCTCCAGGATCCACTTACCTTGGGCCCTGCACATTCAGAGAGAAAGAATGTCTGTCCCAGAGTCTCCTCCACATATCCATCTCAAATTTTCATAATTTAAGCACCCCAGAATACTGCAGCATCCCCATACTGAAAGTGCACCAGACAATCTTCACATCTGGACCTTCAAAAGAACATTTAAAGCCTGCCCTCTAACACAACAGCAATACACAGACAGCACATTGTGGCATATATGGGAATTACACTAAATTTCAGGCTAGCATCCATGAGACCATTCTTCCTCTCCTCTGTAGGGTCTACAAGTCTTCAGAGGCTTGACAAAAGCAGCATCTTTGTTTGTTCCAAGAGGAGTTACAGGGCAATATCCCCAGGCTTGGATGATGTCCCAGAGTCAACAAATAGAAGCTGGGAGCACATGGACCACATGCATCTGCCTCTGCAGATTTTTGCTTTGTCTGTCTGAAGGGAAGTAGCTGTACTGCAGGAAAGCATGCTAGAACTCTGTGCAGGAGTAAAACAAGCAGAGAGAAAACAACTGATGTGTAATCAGCCACAAGAAATATATACAAATGAGATCTGCCCTACTCTTGCAGTTCTATCTCATTTCCTATCTTTTTCACCTAAGCTTTTTCCACGGAAAATGACAGGAGGCAATATTTCAGTGAGAACAGAGATGACAATTGCAAACTGTAGGTGTTTTCACTCGGAATTGCCAACACAAATTTTGATGTCTTTCTCCCATGGAGGCCTTCAGAAGAAAACAAACCAAAAAAAAAACCAAACCCAAAGATGATGCCTTGGAAGTTTTTCAAAAGCTAGGATATTGCAGTAAAATACAATGCTGTACAAGGCTACATAAAATTTATGGGGCATCTTTTACAAGAACATCCCAAGGGGCTTCATATAATAGCTACGAAGCAGTAAAAACAACATCAGGGCACAGATTTAATTTTTTTAAATGGCAGAACATACATTGATGATTTTCCATCATTACTCATCATTGGAGCCCTGAGAACACTAATAAAGTGGTTCTACCTAATGGTAGTTTAGGTGAAAAGCATTTAATGCCTAAATACAGTCCATGCTTTACTATGTTTAATTGGTTGATTAAACTAATATCCACCCAAATATGACCTGTCTCAGCCAGGGAGGTTTTCTGAATGGTTAGCCACTGTTCACCATTCCCACAGGTTACCCTGCTCCATCGCTCTCAAACTTGTAAAGGGACAAATAACAGAAAAGTAGCTGAACCAAACACCTTGCTCAAGCATTTGTACCATTTATCCTATTAGAATACCTCTGCCAAGGACAGTATGCAAAGAAGGGTTTTCGCAAGGAGCAGCAAGTGAGAAAAGCAAAGGAATATGCATCACACTGGAAGTGCCTTAGCCCCTTTTTGCACCTCTCCTCCGGCATTACTATAACTTACTTCACCTGCACCCCAGTCTCCCCCTGAACGATCCTGCATGTTAAAAGTTGACTCTAGTTGTGCAGTCCAGAGCTTTCCCTTCATTCCTATGGGGGTACAGACACTGTTTTCTGCTGAATCTAAGTCCACCTAAATGAGAACTAGCACCAGAGCTCTGGCAGCAAGATGAACTTGCAAAGCTGCAAATTCATTCTTTGAAGAAAGATAAGCCAAGCACAATGCAACAGATAATAGGCTGAACAACTTATGAACTGACCTCAGGGAATAAAAAGTAAAAGAATAGTGTCTGGTTTTCAGCTCTTTGATACAGAAAAGAGGCCAAAGATATGGGGTGGCAGAAATCTAAGACCAAAGTGGGAACATCAAATTAGATGTGACAGCAACAATTAAATGCATTAACAATTGTGAAAGCTCAGTAACTGTATTTATCCGCTTCTGTACACTTGACTTTAACACTAAAGTGACCACCAGACAATATAGTTAAAATAACATCTGAGGAATCTATAAGCATGTAGGGACTTCAAATATCAGTAAGCAGCCTGAACAGTCTGATTGCCAACAGAAGCAGGCCATCAGACTGTTCAGGAGCAGGCCATCTCTCTGTAAGAGAGTAGTTGAAGAAATGGAGTTTAGAACAAAACAAACCCTCTGAGGTCTTTCATTCTGCACTGGAAATAAGCTGAAGGATCACTGCAAGAAAGCATCTAGGAACCAAACTAAATTCTAGGCAGCCGTGTAGGGACAAGAAGAGTCATTTGTCTGTGGCAAAGACCATACATACATGAGATGCACTCAGTGGTGTTGGATAGCACACAAAGAGTCATCCTTGTAGGATGTTTTTTTTTTCCAGCTCAGGAGGACAATTCACTGTGATATTCTGACCTTATTCACACACTTCTGTGCTCAGAAAGGGCACAAACAGATGTTCTCTCAGTCCCCAGCCTCTGCATAACAGAAATGCTTTTATCTTGCCTGGAAACCACTGTAATAGTCAAGTGAGCACCTTGCTTCCTCCAAAGCACCCTATAGAAGAAAGGGGCAAATTAAGCCTGGTCTTGTGCCAAGGCAGATCAGAAGTACTTTAAGGTAGACACACAAAAAACCCACACAACATCAGGGCAGCCTCTGAACCATCTAAATACCTCCTTATCTCTGGGTTAAGCTCAAGAATGTCAAGCCCTTCCTATTAGTTAAACAAAAAAGTTTCTAATCTCAGAGTTTTCTGTGTATTTGCTAGCAGGGAGATCAGTCCTCACTGTCACCAGTGTCCATGCAGTTGCCACATGGGCTGAGTGCTCTGTATTTACAGAGAGCATACAGTGCTCAAGCCAACAGAAGAAAACCTAGTCTGTAATAGGACTTGTCAGCCATGATATCACCTATCAGGTTTAATAGCTCTGATCTAAAAAGCTGTAAACTAATAAAATCTGTATGTTTTACAATTATGGGTAAGTAATCAGAGCCCCACACTACTGAAATGATAAGCTCAAAGATACGACATAGGGGAAAGCTCCTTAGGGCTTAATCCTCAGCTCTCAAGCAAGCCAAGCGTAAAAATCCTTTAATCAGATCTAATAACCTGGGATAATCTTCAAAATAATGACTGCAAGGAATAACACATTCCTGCATTCATTAAATCCTGAGATTAAAAAAAAAAGGGGGATTTTCTTTAGCAGCAGTATTAAAGGTATTCTTACACATTGCATTATTGTACATAAATATAGTAATTGCTTATTGATAAGAGTCAAAGTTTTTCAGATCACACCTCCATTCCACCCAAATCATTCTGAATTATGGTCTGCATCGTAGTGTACATATAGGGATTCTTACCTCAGCATCCTCTCTATGGTAGAGTCAGACAAAAACACTGGGCACAGCCAAACTCAGAGACCTTTAGAGAGCCTCACTGGCAACACACATTTTCGACATGAAGAGTTTGTTTTGAAGGCATTAATCAGGCTACAGTCATTTCCTGTACACTGTAATTCCCTGGTGTCTATCCACATTCTATACCCCCCTGGATTCTTACTTATCTCTAAGCACTCCCAGAAGTAGTAAATAAATATGCAAAGCACAGCTAAAATTGCTTTGACAAAGACGGCTGTGTTCCTCTCCTGCCCTTGGCTGGCATTTCTCTCCTTTAGGCACTGGTATTAATAGCACTATCCACCTGATGGCAGGTAGGGATCAATAGAGAATGAAGCATTCATCACTTCAGGCTTCTCCAAATCTTCTGTCTATTAAGTGTCAACTTCTGGACTCCCCATAACTAATGCTCCTTGCTATTTCATCTCATTTTCTGTCTTGCCCTTTTTGATTAGGTCACTGAGAGATCTTGCTATGCTTTTATTCTCCTCCTTCGTAGTATGGCCTAGTTTCTACTTTCTGTTTCCTTTCACCTGTGTTTGAAGTCAGTGAAAGGCTCATAATTTAGCCACGCTGATCTCTCACTGACTTTTTGTCTCTCCTCCACAAGAAGAGAGCCTTATTAATATTCTTCAAGGAACTGCTAGCTTTCTTAAATTCTTTGTTCCATCAAGCTTGCTTCCCAGGCAACACCAACCAATTTTGTGACTGTTGAAGTCATCTTGAATTCCACTGTTACTCTTTTGCTACTTATGATTCAGAGGACTTGAAGAAAAATAAGTGTATCATCTCATCATTCTCACCTAACCTGGCCCCTCTCTAGCCACTGTCAAACAGCAGGTTTTCTCCTATTGGTCAATATCTAACCAAAGTTCACCCTATTGACTTAGAATAAACCAGGTTGGAAGAGACCTTTGAGATCATCACGTCCAATCTATCAACTAATCCAAGCCAACTAAGAGTCTTAAATAGAAGACTAAACCTTACTTTCAAGCCAGAGCCATATTATTCTCAGGTGCCAAAAAATTATGTCCCATGAAGCTATGACATGACTGGAAGATAAAATGGTTCAAAAATAAGAAGGATAAATGTAAGCTCTCTGCAAAGCTCAGAACCTGTGCTAGATTAGTGAACAGGCATTGATGTTACAGCATGAGAAGAGCCCAATAGAAAGGAGAAAAAAAAAAAACAGGAACTTTTTTGCATTAGAGGCAAACAACAACTTTTGACCTGCTGAAAGACCTCAAACTCTTCACTGAAGCAGCAGGGAGGGCTGGGAGAAGTACTGCTGCAGAATCATACAGCAGGTTGTTTATTTGCCTTTTACACCTCCCCAGGTTTGAGAGCTACTTGAAGATGTGTACACAAACTGAAATAGATGGTACATTTGCTATGTTGACCTAAGCAAGGACCTATGAATAACATTTCCAAGTTTCCTCTGGAGCTGCAGTTTCAAAGCAGAAATTAATCAATAAGCACTGCCTGCAAGACTCAAAAGAAAACCTCTAAGAGGTATCACCAAAGAGGATTTTGCAAACATGGAAGTACTTCTTCATGACTAAGGTTCAGCTTGGGTGCCATTAGTAATGGCATGAACATTTTCAAGAGAAGCTAGTGATCTGAAACCAGCAGTAAAGCTGCATGCAAACATGATAGAAAGCTTTGCATTGAATCCACAAGTCTGCAGGATGAACCAGAAGCAAATCACTCAAGAAGAAACATTTCAAATAGAAGAGAATCGGTCTCTGAGCATATTTCAACTATCAAAGTACTAACACTCTTGTCCGGGTTGGTTTTGGGGGCTGAACAAACCAACTCCTACAGCGACGGAAAGGAAAATATCAGAATGGATACCAGAGTCAGAAAATCCAACCAAAGCAAGATAGTTCTCATTTGGCCACAAAGAAACACTAATGTACAAAAAAAATGAGATGCTGAAAACCAAGCATTTAAAAAAAAAAAAAAGTGTTTGCACAGTTTGAAAAGAAAAGGCTAGAATTTGGCAAAATGGCCAGTGCTAAGCCAAGATGCCATGCTCCAGAAACAATCGTTTCAAGCACAGTCACTAATAAGAGATGACAACAAGACCTTCAGGGAATCAGGCTTTTCATAGAATCAGTAAGGTTGGAAAAGGCTTCAGAGGTCATCAAGTCCAACCTATCACCCAACACCTCATGACTAACTAAACCCTGGCTTCAGGGGTCACATCCAATCCTCTTTTGAACATCTCCAGGGACAGTGACTCCACCACCTCCCTGGGCAGCATGTTCCAATGGCTAACAACTCTCCCTGTGAAGAACTTTCTCCTCTCCTCAAGCCTAAACTTCCCTGGAACAGCCTGAGACTATGTCCTCTTTTGAAAGTTCACAGAATTTGACAGTAGCAAGTGAAAAGGGTAGGCACCTGCTAATCTTTCTGTAGATCACTCAGCAACATGCTGCCCCAGAAGACTGCAAAAACAGTGGCTTGGCAAGACTGTGCTCCCTTCTAAGACACTGACACATATTAAAGCTGTGTGAAGGTAAACTAAAGTGCTATCAGTTATTGGATTATTATTCATTAGACTTTACTAGTTTAATAACACTTTACTTTGAAAATAAAGGGGTCAAAAGTCAGAGCAGAAAAGAGTTCTCACAGAACAACAGCCTCTCTTTCCCCACAATTTCTATATCCTGTATTGTGTTTTCTGCAAGATTCATGTGTTCATGTAAAGCAAACCATCACTGATGCTAGCCAGAACATGTGGCCTGTGAACAGGGGTTTCGTGGCTTTGGAGTGTTGATTCAGAGTAGGTATTAGGAAGAAATTTATGATGTTTTTTTTTTTTTACAGTAACATTTAGTGAAACTCCAGCACAGGTTGCCCAGAGAGGCTGTAGGTGCCACATCCCTGAAAACAATCAAGGTCAGGTGGGATGGGGCTCTAAGCAACCTGATCTAATGGAAGGTGACCTTTAACAGCCCCTCCCAAGTATGATTCTATAATCCTTACAGAATGCCCTTCCTTTAAACAAAATAGTTGCCTTGGATGCTCAAAAGGCACAGCCAAGGCACACTTATTTTCTGTCACTCCAAGTGTTACATAAAAGCCATGCTTGCTAAACAGAATTCAAAAATTGTGAAGAAGGGTGATTAAAGACCTATTTCATAGCAATCCTCTGCACTTGCTGCACACTGTTCCTGTAGTCCTAGTCACTCTTTTTCATACTCTTTAACAAGAATGAGTTCAGTTTACATCATTCCTTATTACTGCTGCAATCATAGTCTCAAGACAAGATTCATACTGGCCATTTTCTGGCTCTTGTTGCACTATTTGTCAAGAAAATGAGGAACAGGAATTTCAGTGCCTAACATGCTCTGTGAGTTAAAGGTTTGTACCAGGATTATACTTCAGCTTTTCTGATAGCAGGTAGTTCTCTGTCCTACCTTTCTCTGCATACATCTGCTTGAGAACTGACTTACAACCGGCCCTTACTTCAGTTTTGTAAGGCAGCCCTTCACTTCTGGACCTGACCAAGCTGTGATGCCTCATAAGCAACCAAAAGAAAGGATAGTAAATCTATTACTAAAACATAGCTTAGCCACACATCCATTACCAATTTCACCCATATGGGGGAGCTTGCTTCTAGCTCTCGGTGAGAGACTTAGTATACATGCAGTCTGTTGGCTGGGTCACAGGGAGTGGTAGTAAGAGATTGAAAGTGCAGCTAAGGACCTGTTGCTCATGGTGTTACTCAGGGGTTGATACTAGGTCCAACAATGTTTAACATTTGTGTTAACAACTTCGGCATAAGCATGGACTCCAATTAGCAATTTTGCAGATGATACCAAATGGGAGAGAAGAGGTCAATGTGTGGAAGGGCTATTTAAGGGACAGATAGGAGAAATGAGCTGGTAGCAATTTCCCAGAGTTCAGCAAGTGTAAAGCTCTGTATGTGGGAAGGAATGGCCCACACAATGGCACAGGCTAGGGGCCAACTTGCTGGAAAGCAACTCCACAGGTAAGGACCCACAGGTCCTGGTGGACAAACTGAGCACAAGCAGGTAGTACACTTCTGCAGCAAACAAAAGCAACCAAATACAGAGCAAGAGCACAGACAGTAAGTTGAGGGAAGTGATTTTTCCCTCTCACTATTTGGCAATTTTTAGAAAGCATATGGAGTACTGCATCTCACTTGGGGCTCCCACATACAAGCGGGACACAGACATACTGGAGTGAGCAGAGCAGATGGCTACCACAACGCTCCAGGGCCTGGAGAGCATAAAGTACCATGAGAGGCTGAAAAAGCTGGGAGCTTGCAGCCTGGAAAAGAGCAAGGACCTAAAAGAGGATCTTAATACTACCTTACCCACCTAATGGAGGTGTTATGGAAATCAAAACTCCCCTCCAGAGGCTGGGGAATTTCCATCCTTGGAGATATTCAAAGTCCAATCATAAAAGGCCCTGGGCAACGTGATCCAACCCTGATGTTAGACTTGCTTCAAGCAAGGACTTGGACCAGACAGACCTCTTCCAACATACCTTGCTCAATTACTTTGTGATATAAGGGAAACCAAGTAACACCATCCTTTCTCTCCTCTGCCTTTTTCCTCAGCCTTACAAGGTTATTTGTGTTGCTGTCTCAAACACTCTTAAACATACCCTCCCCAGGGAACTTCCATCCATATCTTTAAACCTTTTGGAGTATTCTAATGCTGCCAGTAATTGCATTGGTGTTGTGTATGGAAAGTGGCACATTGTTGAATATGAAAAATAAAGTCACTCACAATGTACATTCTAACAACAGGGAAGCTTAAAGTGGAATTAATGACTGATGAAACTACAATGAATTGAGAAAAGCATAATGAGCTCCCTGTAGCCTCCACTGTACTGCCCACATTCCATTACCTGCTAAACTACCTTTCTTCAAAAAAAAAAATCTGGATTAAAATAATGTGAACTGAAACTAATGAAAACATCATCTTAATTAACACAACAGTGCAAAGCAGTTCAAAAGGGCCTTTGCACGCCAACTAACAGCAAGCCATAAACACAAGCAGATGTATGAATAACCCCAGCTCTCAGCCTGCCCTCACAGGAGAGGGCTTCCTGATCATTCTTGTGGCCACCCCTGGACCCTCTCCCACAGGTCCATGCCTCTCCTGTCCTAAGGACCCCAGGTGGACACAGAAATGCAAGTGAGATCCCACCAGAGCAGAAGGGCAGAATCCCCTCCTCAACTTGCTGGTGACACTGCTTTAGATACAGCCCAGGGTACAGTTGGCTTCCAGGCTTTGAGTGCACATACCACACAGAGGAGCTCAGCCTCAGTAAGGAAGCCCAGCCAGCACCCGTGGAGGATATTGGAGTAGTCATAAATTCTGGTCCTAACAACCGGGGGCCACCAGGCCCCCGGCCTTTGTTGTCGTCACCACCACCACCACCCAGTGTGCACCATGAGCACTCACCAGCGATGAGAGGAGGATCCTCCAGCCCAGATGGGCTCAGCTTGGGGCTTCTGCCTTTCCTGGGGGCATTAAAAAGGGGAGTGGGTGGGGAGGGAAAAGTGGCCACACCTGGGGTGGGAGGAGACTCCAACAGAGCCCAGGTGCTCTGGGATTTGAGGGGGAAACAGGGAGAAAATGGGGTGGGTGGGGTGGAAAAGGGGCAGGCTGCAGAACCAGTGTTGTTGAGAAGGAATGAGTATTAAAATAATATTCAGATAGGAATTATTGACTTTTAGTGATTGCTAGATGCTTAATATGGCTACTTTCAGGATGTCCCACTACTCTTGGATATTAGATAATTTATTGACAAACACAAACATGATTTTGATAGGCCAGTATTAAGTTCAATAAACAAACAAAAACCCCCACACCTGCTAAGGTATAGCATTACCATCTCGGCAAACTCTTTATTTCAGCCCAGAGGGGTTTTTTTTGGGGTTGTGTTCCCACCCATCTGTGTGTGTGGGAGGGGGCTTGCTTCTGAGAGCAGCTGGGCTGAAGAAGAACCAATGGGTTTATCTGACAGAGTTGAACTCCCTAAACAGGTACAGTCCATGCCATAACGAACCCTTTGGTCCCTCCTGTGTGAGTATGGAGACAATATGAGATGGAAACCTTTAGTTCTACAGGCACAAGTGCATTAGTTACAAAGAACAGTTGAGAGAAGAGAGAGTTCTTCCAGGAGAGCTGCACTAGTCTACCATGAATGGTTCCCTGGTCCTAGTAGATATATATATATATATATATATATATACACACATATGGGCAGCAGACCCAAATTTGAGTAGGGGAAGATCTGGATGAGGCATTTAGTGCCACGGTTTAGTTGATTAGATATTGTTGGGTGATAGGTTGGACTTGACGATCTCAAAGGTCTTTTCCAACCTTGGTTCTGTGATTCTAGAATAGAATAGAATAGAATAGAATAGAATAGAATAGAATAGAATAGAATAGAATAGAATAGAATAGAATAGAATAGAATAGAATAGAATAGAATAGAATAGAATAGAATTACCAAGGTTGGAAGAGACCTCGAAGATCATCGAGTCCAACCTGTAACCACAACCTCACAACCAGACCATGGCACCAAGTGCCACATCCAGTCCCCTCCTGAACGCCTCCAGGGATGGAGACTCAACCACCTCCCCGGGCAGCCCATTCCAATGACGAATCACTCTCTCGGTGAAGAACTTTCTCCTCACCTCCAGCCTAAACTTCCCCTGGTGCAGCTTGAGACTGTGTCCCCTTGTTCTGGTGCTGGTTGCTAGGGAGAAGAGGCCAACCCCTTCCTGGCTACAACCACCCTTCAGGTAGTTGTAGAGAGCAATGAGGTCGCCCCTGAGCCTCCTCTTCTCCAGGCTAAACAGCCCCAGCTCCCTCAGCCTCTCCTCATAGGGCTTGTGCTCAAGGCCTCTCACCAGCCTTGTTGAGAGGTTGGTGTGCAGAGACTTCTTTTCTCTAAGTAATTTCTTGCATGGGGATTGATTCAAAGGAAGTATTGTACCTCTTCCTTAGTCCAGATATAATTTAATATTTCAAAATAGATGTTCCAAAACATTCACATCAGAAAGATAATAAGCAGAGAAAGTTTTTGGTTTCATCACAAACTTGCAGCCCAAAATCCAGTGGAAACTGTACAAAGCTTTTGAATATATTTGTGCAACTTTATGGCTTTCAGTCAAATTCTCAAGTTCCTGCAGGCCTTCCAACATCTGCCTCCCACACAGACAATATCACAGTGGAGAATGAAAGATGGGAAAGCCTCTATCCTGCTCCAAGACACTTCTTGCATAATAACTTAACTCCCAAATGACATCACAGGGAAATTTTATAATAAGAAATATTGCCATCCTGTTTCACAGTCACCATTTTAGAAGCTGTCTCTGAAGCTCTGCTGGACTTGGGTTTAAACCATTGTCTGTGTTCTCAAGAGACATGCATTTACAGAAGAGGAGGTTGAATGTTACCAGGCTCTTGGAGTCTTTGATCAGAAGGAAAAAAAAAAAAAAGGTGGGTGGTTGTTTTTTTCACTTCATATTTTGCTGTTATATCTTGGCCTGATTTAGATTATTGCCCAGTTCCTGAGGCAGACTAAGTTGTGCACTAAAATAATTTCTCTCTGGACACAGATTTAAGGAATTTTTGTGAGAAACACTTTTTCCTCCTAACTCCAAAAAAGCAATCTGTAGTGGGTGGAAGCTGACAGGAGGAGGGACAGTCTGTGTTAGCTGCATTGCGCTTCTGACTTCAGGACATGAAGTGGCTCAGGGCACAGGCAGGGTCAGCTACAATTTGCTGGCACCTGTTCCTACAAAGGCAATAGTCAGATTGCTCCTTCAACAGTGGAACCACTGCCCCAGCACGCAGCCCTGGCACGGACATGCAGGTTTCCATGAGATAGCTGCTTCTCCCTCATGCCTTTCCTGAGCTGTGCTGGGAAAAACAGAGACGATATCTAGGCTAAATTGTGCGGAAATCACTGTCTAGCAGAGTTTTTGATACCTTGACCATTCACTTTAAAGCCTGCTGCCACAACTTCTGTCCAGGACCTGCTCCTGAGGGTACACTCAGGTTTAAGGACACTGATACTGCCTATCACCACAACACTGCAAGGCGCACAGCACTGTGGTCCTTGCTGCAATGCAGGGTCAAGCTTGGTATTCCTTCCCTTGTTTGAGAACTCAAAGCAATACCTGAGCTCATTCACCAGGCAACTGCTGTCAGCTGGATTATGAGGTGCAGCAAAATAAAAGAGCACAAATGACAAGGAAATGAGAAAAGATGGTTGGCAGGACTCCTTCAAATTCCCTTCACATTTACAACAAATTTCAGGTTTCTTTAGCCTTCAGCATGCTGCAGTAACCCCAAGAGGACAAAAATTGCTATTCTGACCCAACTTCATTTTTGCTGACTGGCTGGTACAGGCTCTATGGCAACAGAGAACAGGGGCAGCCTACTACAGCTGGAATTTCAGAGCAGCAAAACAAGGGAAAGGAAAACATGTGAAATAATAAGTGTACTTCCATGATATCTAGCTGTGCACTGTCTCATCAGTAGGTTAGTCCCGGGGTCTACGCACTCTGCTTCAAACTTCTTTCTTCCCTTGTTTGGATACCTGCCTCAAATGACCAAGATGTGCTAGATGTTGCCCATGACACACAAAAGTGGTCTACAAGGTAAAAATAGCCAGAGTAAACTGCCAGAAGCTTTTCTCATATCCCACACTATCCAGCTGAGCATTTACACAGCTCAATGGGACACTGGGCAGTGCAGGCTCAGCTGCTCACCTGGTCTGACCATATGCAAATTGTGCTGAGTCCTTGCACAGGGTAGGATTTGAGATAGCTATAATGCAGCCTCAGGGGCACTGTTTTAGCAGATATGCTAGCTGTTCTCTTGCTCCAAACACAAATCCAAGAAACTGTGAGTACCTGATGTATATCCCAGGTGTATAGCCTGCTCAAACACAGGACACATTCACATTAATATGGGTACATTGCTTTCAGATGCAGATCAAGAACAAAACAGGCTCATGACCATCCACAAGAGACTTAACATATCTGTATTCTGCTTCCTTTCACAAAGGTTAGATGTTTGCTTCATATTTTATCTAGCTCCCTGGAACAGACACTTTTAGGGTGTAACTCACCTGACCTATTGACTAAAAGGAGCATAGGCTGGCTGGGTTCATCTGTGAATTACTGGATTACAGACATCTAGAGCCAAACAAGATGAGGTCACCCATAATGACTGCACAGTAAACTGACCCTAGGAAGAATGATATCAACCCTGAATTAAGTTGTTCTGACATCGAACAGATGGAGCAGACCCTCCACTGGGGATATCCAAAGCAATTCTGCTGACTTCTGAGGAGCTGTAGCACAGAGCATCATTACTTGAATGAATTGAAGATCTGGCTCTGTGACATGGTTTCATTGTAAACAGTATTTCTAGAGTCCATTTTAAGCTGGAGTCAAACAAGTGTGACAAAGAACTCAGAATGAAAGATTATAATCCATTTTTTGCTGTTCTTTCTTTCCCCCTGACAAAACACTTGCAGATTTATGGTGAACAAGATAACAAAGTGCAATATGAGCTCTGGGTGGTAGGTCTTTGTACTGATGGGGTGTAGACTTCCTCGAAAAAATTATGTCTGTCACATACTACTGCTACTGTTGCACACATCAGCACATGAAATATGACCCAAATTCCATCTTCAAAGCTGTCACAAGAAATACTGTTTGCACTGAGGGTTCATAAAGTGCTCTAGCAAGTTATTACATTTTTAGTCTATTTTTTTCTTTCCTTAAGATATATCTTCAATTTGTACTCAAGAACCTGGGCCCAGAAAATCACATTTGGGCTAAAAATAAAAACCATAATCTCTTTCACTCCCTTGCAATTTGATGTTTGTCTTAGGACCCATCTTTGAGATACTTTCTCCAGAAATGCATAGTCACTACACAGGCACAGTCTCTTAAAGCAAAGAACCAATATTTTATGAATCATTACAGTAAAACAGAGTTTAGAATAGACTTTATTATTCCTATTTCTCACTTGTACTGTGGCAATCAAGCCATCTTCAGGAAACACCATCAAATCCCCTATCACCCTTAGTACTTGCTGGCCTTTTCTTATTGGTTACAGGTTAACATGCCAACAACAAAGCTCCATGAGAAAGTACATCTTCTTGTAGCCCAGACAGAGGAAGAAACTTTATAGCTCCCTGAATTCTGTTCCACTGTTATTGATTGAATTGTTTCTTGGAGTGAGTTGTAAAAAACTGAAAGACTTATTGGTTAAACTGTTATTGATTATTGATTAAATTGTTTCTTGGAGTGAGTTGTAAAAAACTGAAAGACTTATTAGACCAAACTCAGAAGTAAACCCCAGGTTGCTTCTCTCTGGAGAATCTTTTTTCACCATGGACAATGTGTCCCCAGCATAGCCTGAAGCAGCAGAGATACTGCTACAGAGCAAACATCATAAAGGCTTGTTGATAATCACAGACCACTGAGAAACAAATATCTTGCAGTCATTACAAGCTCATCTTTCTCATTTGATTTAATGTTAAATCCTTCCTTTCCTGTAGCCCTGAAGCTCACAATACCTTTTGGCAGGGATGCCTCTCTCTCATTAGTGATGATGATACAACCTGACAGCGTCAGGAATCATGAGCTGTAGAAACTTATTTTAAGGGTATTGATGCCTACTGAGCTGCTTTGACAACTCTGCAGAAGTCTTCTCCACAAGAAGACATGATGAGTACCCCCAGCAAGAATATGACTAGCAATTTTCTGAATTGAAGGTTTTAGCTGGATCATTGTGTTTAACAGTCGAAAGTGGAGCAATTCTGTGCAAAACCGCCCCATCCCACCTGGTTTTCACATTTTTCTGTTGCAACAAGTTCCATAGCTTAATCATATCTTTGGTGAGTGGAAAAATGTTTTAACCTTGCTGAGAATACCAGAATAAGCAACACACAATGAAGCCATGAGGAATATGGATTAGTTGCCTGCTAACTTTCTCTGAATCAACTGTTGCTGCTTCACCGACTCCTAGAACCTGGAAAAGATGTAATGGAGAGTGAAAATGAGGCCTTTGGGGAGAGTTTTCTATCCCTAAGCACGTGTGTCTCACTTTAAAAAGTTAATTTCTGTGAATTTTTCAAATACATGGGCAAGAGGAAAGAGTGACAAGAAAAATGCTATAGTTTACCTTAAAGTACCAGTGAAGCTTAAGAGGTAAAGCATTAAATTATTAAGCCAAGAAGAATATATATATATATATATATATATATATATACTTCTCATCTCTATAACTCAGGTGAGGTCTGTCTTGGATGGTTGTAGAACTGTAAAAGCTAAAATTAGAACAGGAAAAGGCCATGGAAACATCCTGACTGGAGATCACCCCGTTACATTTTTGTCGCCTTTATTCTCAGAGTGCAGAGGTCAGGAAGGGGTTCACAAAGGTTAAATAGTTCAAGGTCTGCAAAATCAGCTTTGCACCAAGAGATTTTAAAATGTTCCATTTGACTTAAGTCTGTAGACAGCTACTCACAGAGGTTTCTCTGAATTAACAGAATCTTAAGAAGAGCAGACAAAAGGCACACTGTGGTCCAGTGTCTGAAGTGAAACAAATTCCAGCAAGAAATAAAATCATATTTTAGGAGAAAATAATCAGTACAGAATGTTTACAAGTGACTAGAAGGCACTGGCCATACCTTGTAATTGAAAATAAACAAATAAATCAAATCTCAAAATACATGTTTGGGGAAAATAAAATTTATTCAAGGGGACTTAACACATTTGACTAAATCCCAATATCCTATTACAGGCACTCTTTTTCTCAGTGTTTTTGCAGAGGAAAATAACTCTGTGTTCAGAAAGCACTATAGAAATTGGTTTCCAAGTGGTTTTTCACATCAGGAACCGTGTCTTCTTTGTCTTTTTTTTTCACTTGGCATTCCTACAAGGCAGATAGGCATTATCTGTCAGCTGGGATTTCAACGCCGGAAGATGATGCCTGCTTCAAAAATGTTCGAGCCCAACACAGAGCGAGGCAGCACAGTGAATGGGCACATAATTAATTCTGTGCCATCACCTAGGCTCATCAGAGTGTGCAGACTGGGTGATGAAGGAACCAGTCCCTTCTGTTTTCTTAGCATTCTTAGATAGGCATCAGTATTTTATTTGCCGCCTGCACACAATAAGAACCCACTTCTTCCCACCCTCTACCAACACTCAAGCTCTGCCAAGCCTCTTTTGTGATTTATCCATTCAGAATAAGCACCTAAATCAAAGTAAGCAAGCCCCTCTTTGCTGCCCAATAACTATAAAAGCCAGATGTGTATGCTACCCACATAAGCAGAAGCTCCTTCAAAAGGCAAGCATACAAGTGCCCTCTGGCTGCTCAAATGTGTGGATTTCTCTCTAATAATTTCCAAAAAGCAAATTGCATCCTTGCTGTTCACATCATTATGCAAAAAAATTGTCCATGCTTTCTGATTCTATAGGGAATACAGTTCAAAATGAAAAGAAGTCTCTATGAGATGGTAGACATTTTAATATTGCCATGAAGTTCTATATCCCATTGTCTGCTCAGACTGAAACTGTCTCAAATGTGTATGTAAAACAAAAAACAAACCTCGTTCTCTGCATCTTTCGACAGGCCAAAATAGTTTTTATTGCATGCCCATGGATGATGGATACTGACAGTGTTTGTGATTCAGAGAGTATCTGTTGAGTGTTATTGCCACTTGACATTGAAAGACAAGCAGTGTGTGTTGTAGATAATTCTCCAGCCATTCCCAAAACTAGGAAATTGCCATCAATTTTTGAAAGAGTTGGATCATGAGTCCTGCTCCAACCCTTTTTCTATGGTTGGTTTGAGACAAAAAGGGGTTGGGCAATCACATTGCCTTTGCGTGTTCTCTTAACATCTGAACCACTCCGCTGGCGTCAGTGAAACTTTGGAGAGGAACTGAAGTATTAAATGCATTTAGTCTGTAAAAGTTTGGCGAAGAGAGATTTCAGTGCAGAGGACTGAAATTTAAATTAGTTCAGCATGAGTTCAATTATGGAGTTCGACCTCAGAGAATTCCCCTGCGTGCAGGCTGTTAGAAATTCAGGAAAAGTTTCACTCAGACTCCACACCTAATTTGATGGAGGATAATCCAACCACACAATATAAAGCCACAGGAAACCCAGATTTCAGTTCGCTTGGTCACAGAGCAAACCGTTGTATTTCTAAACCTGCCCACATCTCACTTCTGCAGCTCTTCTCAATGCTCTCAGGCTCAGCACCAGCAAGTTAACTCTTAGTCAGTCATGAGCCAACTTTATTAACATATAGTTTGCAGGCTAGAACACAAGGCTATTCACCAGCAAGATCTTGCAGTTTAGTGAATTAAGATATTAAATAAAAGCAGCTTAGACTTCTCCGGAGGCTGCCGATGCCAATGCAAGAAGCACCTGCTAGTTTCAAAAGTGTTTATTAGAGCCAATGGGATTTTTATTAGAGCCTTGGAAAATAGATGAGATTTAGAGAAGGATAAGGATCACAGTTAGCACACAAAGATAACAATCCAAAAAGTGTGGAGTACTGCATGAAAGGTAAGATGCCAGAAGCAAGACAGATAAAAAGAGAAAGCTGGGAGGTAGGAGGAGATGCTGGCAGGCTCAGAACAATGTGCAGTCTCTGAATAGCAAGCAAATTATGAAGAGCTACTAAAACGCATCAAGTCAAGAAAAAGAAGCAAACCAGACTGGCAAAGACACCAACCCCAGTAACGCCACATTAAGTATATGAAATGGTGCAAATCTATCTGAAAATTGTGCTTGATCTGGCAGACACACAACAGTCACCAGCTCTCTAGAAAGGATGCAGTGAGTCACAGGGAGCTCTTTTGCCTAAGTCCATTTGCATAATCATATGTACACGTATTTTGTGATGCTTTTTCACAACTTAAGTTTAAGTTTTCCTCTCCTCCAAGACATCAACTGTCTATTGATTTCTTCATTTCAGAATGCACTGCTCTCAAATGGAGTACAAAAGGCATTAAGGTGGCCATTGATTTAGCACAGTGGATTAAAGCCAGTGTTGACACACTCACAGCTACTCAGTGAGGAAACAGAACCAAAAATTTATACACCAAGCTCTTACTGGAAGCAAATATACTGAGCTGCAGTACAAATTGCCAGCCAGAGGAATGATCAGTCAGTCAAAAATGTAAGCTTCAGTAGAAAATAATAGTTTCCCTGGAATCAAAAGCTTCAGCAGAAACATTTCTGTTTTCTTAAAAAAACACTTAATTTCCCCTCCTTCCCTGGATATGAGTAAACTGAAATAAAGTAAGGACAGAACAATAGTATTAAACTCATCTTCTATAACTATATGTCTTGGTGTGCACTTAGCTTTTCAGTCAAACGCTTCGTTTATTCACTCAAACAAAGACCCAGTGACTGTTTACTTCAGCCCTTTACACCTCTTGCCTTCTTTAGGCAAGAGGCTGTTCTTTACTTGAGCCTGGAAATTCTGGCATCACTTCAGTAAAGTCACATGTTTCTGATCTGCTTTGCCTAAATGGTCCCAGTAGCTTTTGAGGACAGAAGTCAGGTTAGTCCTAAAGCCAAATAAAGACATTACAATGTTATTCCCTTAGAGCAATGTAGGTTCTGGTCAGCTCCCAGGAGAGAACCCAGCATGACAACCCAGTGCTTACTGTCCAAGCTAGCAGTAACTACTGCTTGGACAGAGGATGAGGAGTAGTAAAGGGGACTATACACCCCATTCTCCAACAGAAGATGATGTGAAGAATAAAAGAGAAGGATCCTTTTCTACATAATTCAGTTCTAATCTGTTCAATTCTACATTGAATTGACAAACTAAACTAAGGTTCTTAAAGAGGTTTAGCTGCCTCTTCAAGACTTCTGAAAATATTATTTACTCCCAGTAAATAGTCCTGCATGAAGTAAGCAAATGCCACTCAGCGGAAAGAAAACTCTGGCAGTCACCAATGAACCAGCCTTAGAAAAACTAGTTGTTGCTAGAACTTTCCACAGGCTGAGAATGCTTTTTGAATATATCTATGGCCCCAGACATAGTTAGGTATAATATCCTTCCCTGAAGGACAGCTCAGAAGCAGTATGGTAATCTAAACAGCAATAATCTTTAATCTTGTAATAAATTTAGTTTTGCACTTAGATCTTATTGCTCAAACAAGAGCTTTTTCTAATGCATACAAGGAACTAAAAAGATATATTCCTTTTTTTAAAGTGACATAACGAATCCAACCTTTTGTTCTGATAAAAGAACACCAGACATATTAAAAGGGGCTTGTAAGACAGTTACACTGCAATACTTCTCTTCTTCCTCCTCGTCACCATTGAAATTATCTAATATGCTCTTTTTCTTTTCAGCAACAGCCTTTTGATTGGTCCTATTTGTGTATCACTACATGACTAACACAACTGCATTCACTGATTTGTCAAAAATGGAGACAGTTGCTCTTCACAGTCTTCCAGACTACCATGACTAAGCTAAACAAACTTCACTGACATCAGCAGCATAGCTGTCATGCGCACTGCCATGTACCCTCTAGTAGAAGCCTGTCGAGATTGTGTGTTAATAGTCTGACCCATGTGGGGAATAGTGTGAAAAGTGTCACATTCATTCCTTTTTGGCAGAGGAGTGTTGGTAAAAGCATCCACTGACGATGACTTCTCAGAAGTTTTCTGTTTACCAGCTTTCTCTTTCCAGAAAAATCTACAATAGGTTCCACTTAGCCAAAGTCAGTCAGGAAAGGCAGTCAGGAAAAGGCAGTCAGGAAAAACAGTGTATTCCATGCAACAGTTTCAAAAGAGAATGTTAATTCATTGTCAATAAACCATATCCAAGTCTCTTACAACTTTTTATACACCAGGCAACGATTAGCACTGCTGAAGACAAGGCAGAGAGCCTAAGGCTGTCTGTTTCTCCATCTCTGACTGCTCCGTGTTTATCCACAGATCCAGGGCATGCACAAAACCACAGGAGCACAAGTCCTCAGGAGATGAGTGCATGAGTTCTTCCTTTCAGTGCCTTAAGACAGCCAGAATCAAGAGGAGCTCACAAGCACTATACACAATTTGCACACCACATCTAACCTTTTTTATCCCCATTTTTCTAGACAGAACATGGTAAGACTTGACATGATGAGACTACAGATTGCATTTTATAACTTGAAATAAATGTTTCTGTTTAATCCCATTTCATCTCACAGCATCTTTAATTGACATCTCCTTGCAAATGCTTAACACTACATTAATTCTATTACTTTCTGCATCTTCACAGAGTTCTAATGATCAGAAGCATCCCATTTGGCTGTTGTCTTCTTAAACACCATCCACTGTTTCAACCACACTTGCTCTACAGCAGTACAGACCTTTACCCAGCAAAGGGAATTACTTGGGGATATATGTGAGCATGCAGATTGTTCTTCCTTGCTCCTTGTCAGCTTTTGCAGTCTCTTCAGGTATCTGTAAAGCAGAAATCCAAAAACATTTCTCTAACAGCCTTCTGCAGATGCAGTGCTGTGATGCTGAGTTTTCACTCTTTACTTTATCCAGTATTAACAGCCAGATAAAAAAGTCAGAGTTATTCAGTTCAGTCTACAGTAGACACCTCCAACCACCCACATCTCCAGTCTGCCCATGTTGCCACCAAGCTGGAATAGCAAACACAAGAATAATGCTTTAAGGTCCCTTCCAACCCAATCCATTCTATGATTCTACAAAATTTCTATAGCTTTTAGAGTAAAACTTTGGAAACATTTTGTTGCCAAGAACCCTGAGGGAGATAGAAAATGCAAGGTCACAGAATGGACAAAAGTGTTCTTTAGCATTACCCACAATCACTCATCTGGATACCTTTGCAATTACTCCTGAGGTAAGTGTGAATCTTGCAAAAAAGGAATAGAACGGAACGGAACAGAACGGAACGGAACAGAACAGAACAGAACAGAACAGAATAGAATAGAACAGAACAGAACAGAATTAACCAGGTTGGAAGAGACCTCCACAATCATCAAGTCCAACCTATCATCCAACACTATCTAGTCAATTAAACCATGGCACCAAGCACCCCATACAGTCTCTTCCTAAACACCTCCAGTGATGGTGACTCCACCACCTTCCTGGGCAGCACATTCCAGTGGGCAATCATTCTTTCCGTGAAGAACTTCTTCCTAACATCCAGCCTAAACCTCCCCTGGTGCAGCCTGAGACTGTGTCCTCTTGTTCTGGTGCTGGCTGCCTGGGAGAAGAGACCAACCCCCTCATGGCTACAACCTCCCTTCCGGTAGTTGCAGAGAGCAAGAAGGTCTCCCTGAGCCTCCTCTTCTCCAGGCTAAGCAACCCCAGCTCCCTCAGCCTCTCCTCATAGGGCTTGTGCTCCAAACCCCTCACCAACTTTGTTGCCCTCCTCTGGACACGTTCCAGCATGGCAACATCTTTCCTAAACTGAGGGGCCCAGAACTGGACACAGTACTCAAGGTGTGGCCTAACCAGTGCTGAGTACAGGGGCAGAATGACCGCCCTGCTCCTGCTGGCCATACTGCTCCTGACACAATCCAGGATGCAAAAAACCCAAAGATAACAGGATGCATCTTAGTAGCTTTGTGCACAGCCAAAAATATATCAGCTTTTCCTCTGTGTATCTTGCACATCTTTTCTAACTGAAAAAAAAAAAGCCATAAATACATGAAATGGTTGAAAATAGCTTATTTTTTTCTCTGAAGCCACTAATACTTGAGACCAAAAAAAAAAAGTCTCCAAAACCTTGTTTCTTTTTGCTTCAAAAGGAAACAATCCATTCTCTGATGATCTGCCAGGCGGCAGTGAAACTTAATTTAGAAGAGCTGCCGATGTAAAAAGGTTACTGCAATCAAATAAACGGCTGGGGCTTTGAAAATGCAACCTCATTTGGAGCAGCTAATTTTAATTTCAATGTCTGCTATTCAAAGGAAAACAAGAATAAATATTTGCTTCCAGCCAAGTGCCTCGCTCCCATACTGTGTAACACAGCAGAGCATGATCAGAAAAATCATCCTTTTGATCTGGAAGTTTATGTAGCAGAAGTTTTTAGACACTTGTCATCTGCCAAGGGAATTTCAAAGTGATAGGAAATCCATTTGTCAGCCTTCGTCGCAGCAAAATGTTCACTTTTAAGGTTATTCCAAGCACTGATGAGTCAAACCTTAATAAAAGGTCAGATTTGAACCTGTGGTGTTAGAAATACAATACAATACAATACAATACAATACACCAGGTTGGAAGAGACCTTCAAGATCATCGCGTCCAACCCATCAAACAATCCAACCCACCCAACAACTAGACCATACAGCCAAGCACCCCATCAAGTCTTCTCCTGAACACCTCCTGTGAAGGTGACTCCACCACCTCCACGGGTAGCCGATTCCAATGGCCAATCACTCTCTCCGTGTAGAACTTCTTCCTAACATCCAGCCTAAACCTGCCCTGGCGCAGCCTGAGACTGTGTCCTCTTGTTCTGGTGCTGGATGCCTGGGAGAAGAGGCCAACCTCTGCCTGGCTACAACCTCCCTTCAGGTAGTTGTAGAGAGCAATAAGGTCACCCCTCAGTCTCCTCTTCTCCAGGCTAAGCAACCCCAGCTCCCTCAGCCTTTCCTCATAGGGCTTGTGTTCCAAACCCCTCACCAGCTTTGTTGCCCTTCTCTGGACACGTTCCAGCAAGTCAACATCCTTCCTAAACTGAGGGGCCCAGAACTGGACACAGTACTCAAGGTGTGGCCTAACCAGTGCAGTGTACAGGGGCACAATGACCTCCCTGCTCCTGCTGGCCACACTGTTCCTGATGCAAGCCAGGATGCCACTGGCCTTCCTGGCTGCCTGGGCACACTGCAGGCTCATGTTCAGCCTACAATCAACCAGCACCCCCAGGTCCCTCTCTGCCTGGCCACTCTCCAGCCACTCTGACCCCAGCCTGTAGCACTGCCTGGGGTTGTTGTGGCCAATGTGCAGAATCCGGCACTTGGATGTGTTAAATCTCATGCCATTGGACTCTGCCCATCTGTCCAGCCTGTCGAGGTCCCTCTGCAAAGCCTCTCTGCCCTCCAGCAAATCAACTGCTGCCCCCAGCTTGGTGTCATCTGCAAATTTACTGATGATGGACTCAATGCCCTCATCCAGATCATCAATAAAGATGTTGAAGAGCATGGGGCCCAGCACTGATCCCTGGGGCACACCACTAGTGACAGGCCGCCAGCTGGATGTGGTGCCATTCACCATTACTCTCTGGGCTCGGCCCTCCAGCCAGTTCCTAACCCAACGCAGTGTGCTCCTGTCCAAGCCACGGGCTGCCAGCTTGGCCAGGAGTTTGCTGTGGGGAACGGTGTCAAAGGCCTTGCTGAGGTCCAGGTAGACCACATCCACAGGCCTCCCCACATCCACCAGGCGGGTCACCTGATCATAGAAGGAGATCAGGTTGGTCAGGCAGGACCTGCCCCTCCTAAATCCATGCTGGCTAGGCCTGAGCCCCTGGCCATCCTGTAAGTGCTGTGTGATCGCACTCGAGATGACCCGTTCCATAATCTTGCCTGGCACTGAGGTCAGGCTGACAGGCCTATAATTCCCTGGCTCATCCAACCGGCCCTTCTTGTGGATGGGCACCACGTTAGCCAGCTTCCAGTCTTCTGGGACCTCTCCAGTGAGCCAGGACTGCTGAAAAATGATGGAAAGTGGCTTGGACAGCTCATCTGTCAGCAATCTCAGCACCCTAGGATGGATCCCATCCGGTCCCATGGCCTTGTGGGGGTCCAAGCGGCTCAGTAGATCTCTAACTTCCTCTTGGAGCAGTGGGAAACTATGCAGCTCTCTGGCTCCTTCTGCCAGCTCTGCAGGCCAGCTGTCTGGAAGACGTTCTGCCCTGCTAGTGAAGACTGAGGCAAAGAAGGTGTTAAGTACCTCTGCCTTTTCCTCATTCTTTGTTACAACGTTCCCCTCCGTGTCAACCAAGGAGTGGAGGTTGTCCTTGCCCTTCTTCTTGCTATTGATGTATTTATAGAAGGACTTTTTGTTGTCCTTCACAGCAGAGGCCAGTCTAAGTTCTAAATGGGCTTTTGCCTCCCTAATTTTCTTCCTGCACAACCTAGCAACATCCCTAAACATTCTGTAGGTTGCCTCCCCTTTCTTCCAAAGATGATACACCCTCTTTTTTTCCCTAAGTTCTATTAAAAGTTCATTGCCCATCCAGGCTGGCCGTCTGCCCCGGCGGCTCATCTTCCGGCACACCGGCACAGCCTGTTCTTGCACCTTCAATAGTTCTTCCTTGAAGTAGGTCCAGCTCTCCTGGACCCCTTTGTTTTTGAGGGCTGATTCCCAAGGAACCTTCTGAATTAGTTCCTTGAGTAGCCTGAAGTCTGCCCTCCGGAAGTCCAGAGTGGAGGTCTTCTTGCTCCCCCTCTTGGCTTGGCTGCATACTGAAAACTCTATTATGTCATGGTCACTGGTGCCTAAACACCCTCCGACCACCACATCACCCACCAGCCCTTCCCTGTTGGTGAAGAGGAGGTCAAGCATAGCCTTACCCCTGGTAGGCTCACGCAGCACCTGGGATAAGAAGCTGTCCTCCATGCACTCTAAGAACCTCCTAGACTGCCTCCTCTCTGCTGTGTTGAGATCCCAACAGATATCAGGCAGGTTGAAGTCACCCATGAGAATGAGGTCAGGTGATCTTGAGACAGCCTTAAGCTGCCTATAGAATGCCTCATCGACATCCTCGTCCTGGTTGGGTGGTCTATAACATAACATAGGTCTATACCCTACAATACAGTACAATACACCAGGTTGGAAGAGACCTTCAAGATCATCGCGTCCAACCTATCAACCAATCCAACCCACCCAAACAACTAGATCATGTCACCAAGCACCCCATCAAGTCTCCTCCTGAATACCTCCAATGATGGTGACTCCACCACCTCCCCAGGCAGCCCATTCCAATGGGCAATCACTCTCTCTGCATAGAACTTCCTCCTAACATCCAGTCTAAACCTCCCCTGGCGCAGCTTGAGACTGTGTCCTCTTGTTCTGGTGCTGGCTGCCTGGGAGAAGAGACCAACCTCTGCCTGGCTACAACCTCCTTTCAGGTAGTTGAACTTGTAGCTGGTGACTCAGTTCAGTGAGCACACAAACTTCCTCAACCTTCCACAAGGGTTTTTTTCTCAACGTCTTTAAAATGTGGAATTTATTATACCCTTTCCTATCTCTAATGCAGCAACTGAAAGAATATTTTCTTCTGCAAATGGATTTGGACAGATGCAGCAGCTTGCTGAATAGGGATTCTGCTAAGGCTGCACTTCTATTAGAATTTAGTGGAACAGGTAGGGATTTTTATGAGTAGGTTTACAAAAACAAAATGTACTGCAATCTATGGAAAGTGACAAATGCAGCATTTTCACCAATAAACTGAGGCTTATGATGACCATTTGAGATAAAACCCACATGATATACCTAGAGAAATTCTGTTTTCCTGGAAAATTGTCTAAAATAAAACCCTTTTCTGCACTTCTCCTGTTTCTGTTCCAGCTCTGACCTGTTCCATGTGGCTGTGATCTGGTGACAAAAAGCCAGTTAGCTCCAGAAGGTCACAGTCTACGTTTCAGAGCACACATCAGACCAGTCTCCATCCTCAGGTGCTGTAAACAGAGACCAAAGCAATTCCCAAAGCCTCTGCCTCTGACAACATGGCTTTGCTGAATGAGCAAAGAAAACCTTGTTTGTCAGCAAGGCTTTTCAGATTACACCAGCTACTGTTAGAAATCAAACCTACTTCTGCTTTTCAATGCAACATTTATGGTGTGCTTGATCCTTAATCAACTCTCTATGTAGCATTTCCTCTATTTTTTTCTTAATCTGCTCTTGAAAATGGGTAAAGTCTTGCAAAGTTTAGACACTCTGCAACTAGCTAAAGCAGCTCTCAAAGGCCCAGCTTGCAGATGACTAAAGAGACCCAAACTGTCTGATAATCTCAATTTTGTGGGTTTAATTTGATTTTCTTGCCAAAGCTAAAAGTGATGTGTGCAAAGCACTTGCAGCAGCAGCACTCACTTTGTTAACACCACTTTCAAACAAATCACATGTGCATTTTTGCCGTGCTATGGAAATTATATGCAGAAATAATCACAACTGTAGATTTGTTTTGTATATCATTGAAGCCAGGGAGATTGTTCAGTAAGAAATGTTTAGATAAAGTGAGCAAGAGGGAACTGAATCAACAGGCAACAGAGAAACTCCTCTGAAAAATGGTCTACAAATGAAACCTGTTTCAGTTGCATTCAAAATAGGTTGGTAAGCAATTCTCCTAGAGAGTTTTCAGGGCTTTGCATGTTTTTTAAAAGCTTCCTTTTTTATACCCTAGCTGGGCAGGGAGGAGGGAGTGGAACAGACTCAGTTTCCCAGGAGGAGGAGGGCAAAGCACTCAAAAACCTGCAGGGAGGGCAAAGCACTCACAAACCCTCCAGCCCCTGTTTTCAGGATGGGTATTGTGGTGGTGAGAGGTTCAGATCTCCCCCACACACAAAGAAGCCACAGCTAACTCAGCCAGAGGAGCAATAAATGGATAAGCTATATTTACAAGCAGGATGAGATGCAGTGAATATATACAGAAATATACAGCAAAGAATGCAACACAGAAATATACAGCAAAGAATGTAACACAGAAGACCTTTCCTTCCTCCAAAGAGGAGGGTCCCCCCAACTATACCCCCTTCTCTCCCCTCCTCCCTTTTTTCCCAAAAAGGCTTAGAGAGAGAGAAGGTAATTATTAAGGAGGAAATTCTGTTAGCTCAAAGCATATGCAAGAATTAGTTTCTTATCTGGTTAGCTCAGTTAGTTCCAGGTCAACTCCGTCCAGCACAGAGGAAAGACAGCAGCTGCTCATGCAGACTGGAACAGAGAGAACTGACTGAGATTCAAACTGAGCTAAAGCTAAAATTTAAAGTTGCATTCTACCAATGAAATTCGTTTAAAATATCTTTGTTTTCATTCCCCCACCGAAACATTCAGCCAGAGTGTTCCAGTAACTGTCCCTTTCTTAAAGGCATAGCCTAAAACTGTCACAGGCGTTAACCCATCACACAGATTCTTTAAAAGGCCTCAAATATCCATGGCAGAAACACCTCAGTATCAGCTCTGGATGCTGGCTTTATAGGCTTAGTGATTATCCTGCTCTTCATTATAAATAAACCTTCCTCTTTTTTTTTTCCTTTTAGTACAGCTCAGCATTTGTGCATTATCCACATTACTCGAAGACGTCATTTTGTCTTATGCTGAAAGGTAAACAGCAGTAAATTGTCCTGGAGGTTTTCAGTACAGCCTGGCAGACTCAGACACAAAGCGTGGCAGAAATGGAATTTCATTCCAGTAATGAAATTCCAATTTTATACTGTGATGAGATTAAGCAAGCCAGGTAACTTTACAGGCTAAATTATGGGCGTATAAACTGCGTGCACGCCGAACATTAAGTTACTGCTTTATTACTCAATTATGTATTAAGAAGGAATTAAAAGACATCACAGTGTGATTTTATTGCTACCCACATCTGTGTGCATTTTCTTTTTATAACCAACTACTGAGGCCTTTCAGAAGAAATTTCCCTTTTAAAGGCTGAATTACCATGCCAAGAGGAAATCTTTAAAAATTCAACAATCAACAGGGCTGATCAAAAAATGTTTAATAAGAGCCTCATACTGGAAAATTGTGCTGATTCAAAGCGTTCTCTTAGGATTGTTTCAAACTTTAAATGAAAAGCTAAAACCAAGGTGAATTAAAAGCGGGGTGGGGAGGGGGGGGATAGAGATAGGGAGATTACAAAATCTGCCCAAAATGTAGGTTCCATTGTGGTTCAGCAGTCTTGAGTACAGGTTTTGGTGCTATTTTTTATGTCCTAGTGCTTGGGCCAGACCCTTGGCTGGGTTGTCCTCCCATCTTGGGCTCCTTCTAATGAATCCCGTATAACTTTGGGCAGCTTCAAGCTATGTGTAAGGTGGAAATGCTCACTCCACATCACCAGGTTAAATTTGGTGTGAAATAAAATCCATCACAGCATGTAGCTAAGTATCTCCATGTACTGCTTATATTTAGTGTTAAAAGTGGTACATATACACTGGCATAAACAGCCCAAAGCACTGTAGAAATCAGCCTGTTTGCTCATTATCAGTGATAACCATCAGCCTGGGTATGAGACAGAATGTATTCACGGTAGAGGGGGAAGGCCAAAAGCAAACCAATCTGCTTTCTCATCTTAAGGGAAAAGAATGGCATCACTCCAGCCTTGTGCAGTTATTTATTTCTTTTTTCCCCTGGAAGAACCTTGTGAGACAAATACCTAATTTTCTTGGAGTTCCCAAGGAGGCCGCAGTCATGAAATCCATGTTTCAGCATCCTGCATGCAGCACAGCATCAAGCAGAACAGATGTCTCCATGCTCTTGCGTAGAAACTAGGAAGTAAACAAGTGGCCTGTGTCTTCCTGCGCCTGCCAGCTGAACAAGTGAGCGAGAGGCAGGCGTGGTTTGCAAACAAATCCACTTGCCAGCTTCTGCACGGCTCTTAGTAGCACAAACCATTGCAAAGCTGAGCCTGCACCTCGATGCTCTATCATCTTTGTAGCAATGTTTCTGCACATTAGTAGCTACAAAGAGAAACCCCAGGGAAAGAGTCGCAGCCTGAGCTGTGCAGTTACATCACCTTGTGGCTTTGACATCTGCTCTGGCACCCGGAATGACCATTTGTAGCTCACCCACACGCAGGAACACCCAGGGCCTCTCTCAAGAAACAAACCTCCTTTGTGAAAACACAGTGCAAAGACAATTGTTATGCCAAAGACAAGAAAGAAGAAAACAAAAGTAAAAAATAAAAAATTCAAAAAAGAGCACATAGGAAACCCAAGACATTTACCCAAGCCAGTAATGAATTATGACACAGCCTATGTGTAGGACAGCTGATGTGGTAGAAGCCAGGAACCCCAAGTTGTGACCAGGTAGTCAGGCTTTAAGTCTTGTGAAAGGAAGTTGCATGTTGTTTGCTGGCAGAATGTGTGTCTGGCAGCTAGCATGGGACCCATAAACAGGTAAAAATATTGAAGGAAAGCCAAGGAGATAACCAAGACACAGCCCTGGTGATAGGGTACAGGAGTCCTGTCAGAGCAGTGCACTGAGTGGAAGAGGAGTTGGCACATTACATGAGGATGCAAGAGTACAAGATGTAAATGAACCAGCTGTGGCCAGTCCCTGCTGTTTGCTTTTTGGAGTCAATGAAGGAAAGGAACAGTGGCAAGGAGACGATTTTTTTGTTAAGCTTTCCACAAAGAGTTCCTCTTCTGGAAAAACTGCTTCCCCACTATCAATGTCCTTGTGAGATAAACTCCACCGGGATCTGTTCCTGTCAGGAAAAACAAATTGCAACAGCCAAGAATGTGAAAAAAAATGCAATGTTGTAGCCTCCAGCATTAAAAATGAAGTCATGCCCTACGATATTTACCTTGAAGAGATACGCAACATTTCCCCCCCAGGCAGTAAACAATAAGAATTAATCAAGTTGTATATGAGGAGAGGGCATAGTGTCACCTCTGCTAGCTGTTCTCTTTCTGTACTTGACAGACCTTTTACCCTTTCAAATAAGGAGTGCGTTTTTAGGGCAGCTGAACTCTAAGGTAATAACAGTCACTCAACGAGCGATATTTATCTCTGCCAAGAAGCGACGTTTATCTCTGCGAGTGAATGGTAAACAGGGGGAAATGAGTATCTAAATTCAGTATTTGGCCAGGCACCAAACGTTGTATTAGGAAGTAATATTCTCTCGATGCTAAATTAGAAGTGAGAAAGGAAATGAATTATTGGGTACACCTCTTTGTCTTTAATTTACACTGAACCTCATGCTAAGGTCTCTGTAGCAGCCTGATAATGAAACCAGAACCGAGTGGTAGTTGATAGCACAGCTGAGCAAAGCAGAACATAAATGAGCTCTGCATTACCTCTCACCATTTGTCAACAAGCTGTTATCAGCCTGAAATCTGCTGAAAGAGCAATTCCCACCTCTGCTTTTCAGTAAGAGCAGCATGAAAGAGAAGATACTGCACAGGAGGCAGCAGACAAAGTCATCCAAGCTCAAAATCACGTCTCATAAGCAAGCATTGGGTTGCACCTTCTGCCTAGGTGTTTATTTCAGTGCCGGCTGGCCAGTTGAAGCCCTTCTTTCAAACTACATCAGGATGTATTGGCAGCTGAAAATTCAGGTGAAGATAAGGGGCGTTTATATCATCCACTGATTCAAGTCAATTTATGGCAAACAAAGCAGCTAGCTGGGATTCAGGAAAGAGAAGAGCCTGGGTGCCTGCTCTCTGGTACCTCTAGACGCATGCAGTTAAGACAGGGAATGAATCCCTTCAAGAGCACTCTCATGGTAAAGCTAGACAAAAGCATCCCAGAAGAGGGGAGTAGCATCTAGGTGCTTCAGGAGGGGAAATTTCAGTGAGAGACTACCAGGGACACCCAGCCAGAAGAGTTGCAAGGAATCTCTCACATGGACTGGCTACAACAGAGTAAATCCCTCTGACTGATGGCTTTGTGTGGTGAGGAGGATACAGAGACATCCATGTACTGCATCACACACCTTCATGTAGTTCATACTCTCTTGAGCAGCACTCACTCTTGGATGTTAAAACTCAACAGCAAAACATAGGAGACAGCACACAGCGAACAGCATCACCCAAAAGCTTTCCGTCATGCCACAGCTGCTAAGCCTGCTGGAACTTGCTGCAGCTGAGCTGTCAGCCCAAAATCTCTTCTCTTCCCATGAAAAGACCTTTAGAACACAATCTCTCTGCCCTGATGTAGCTATTTACTCTGCAACGCTGATTTGGTATCTACTGCTGAATACTGAACTTCTACCAACTATAAAGGGATCACAGGGGAACTCCAAAGTTTCATGCAAAGACACCTTACCTGAAATGGCTGTGTGCTACCTAAAGCTGCAGAAGGTACCAGTTCTGACAAGTGAGGACAAGATGAGATCACTGCCTGCATCAGTGCCTACTCCATTTGCCCTGCATAACTGATCAAGACAATGACAGCTCTGGGTTGTAGCTTTCACACTTTCCAAATCTCTTGAAATTATTGGGGTGTTTTCCCTCAGAGAAACCCCACTTGAAAATTACATCCCCATCCCTACCCTCAGCTTAAGAATTGCTTGACATTTGCTTAACTTCAGGGGACTGACAAAGATGCTTTGCTTTCTTTTATGTTGTTCTAACATCTGTTCCACATTGCTCAAGAAACAGCAAGTCCTGATTTAAGGTTATATGACATTTTAGTAAAATATATCTTCCCTTTGGACAAGACCACTCTTTTTATATTACAGCACTTGATAATTTGCTGGGAAACAGAATTAAATGAAAACATAAATTACTGTTCTGCTCCTGTTTTAAAGACTACTTTTCTTACTGCTCCCTGGAGTTTCCTAGAATAACATTTCTTTCCATTTTGCATGATATTTAGCACTCTCATGAAGAGGAACAGCCACTTAATGGTATTAAAATATTTATGCCAGCAGCATGTTCATAAACAAAGAAAAGCTATTTAACACTCTTTAATGTGACCAAGTACTACCAATGCACACACACACACACTGGAAGAATAGTGCCAGGGAGGCCAACAGAAAATTAATTTCCTCTAAAAACAAAAGCAATAATAAAGAAAAAGAGAAGAAAGCCATAAATTCAGTATCTTAAATGCTTGGAAATGTAATAAATATGGGAGAATGTGGCAAATTATTGGTTTTGGGCACAAGCTTTTCCCTTTAGCACAAGAGTCACAAGTAGAGCTGTGCCACCTCTCTACAGGTCTCTTGTCACTTCTCTCACACCAGGGGGCTGCTGGCAAGCTGAGCCAGTGCCTATATGGAGATATCCTCCAAACAGTCATGCACCCTTCTCCATATTTTCAGAATCTATGTTTGATTGCAAACAGACTTTGGCTACGTGGCACCCTGCATGGGAGCTTCAAAGTGAAAACCTAAGGCCAGGGTGACCTTTAAGCTGTATATGCACCGTTGAAGGTGGAGTAGGTCTGTGCTGCCCCTTCCCATTGCACAGCACAACACATGCAGCATCTGTGAGGATGCTACAGCCCTATTAGCTCAACAGGGACCATGTTCTCTACATCACTCCCCAGGAAATCTCAGATTCATCTGAGGCTGTATTCATGCCCTCAGAGGCATGAAGGAGCACCCAAGAATGCTTTTGTCCATAAATGGCCTGCAGGCAGATCTTGGGTTGTGACAGTGTAACATCACATCAAGCAGTGGCTTGTCTGGTCAGTTTTGCAGGAGATGCTATAAGTAAATCCTAGCAATACAATATATTCACTTTCAAGCAGATGTTTGGGGGTTTTGTCTTGATTTCCTTCCCCCAAAATAATGCTTTCTACAACCCCAAAAGCTCTCAACATCAATACCAACACAAAAGGTATGATTGGTGGTAAACATGGCCCCTTGCCACACAGGCATTAATATTGCACAGACTGATTTCCTGCACTACACAATGCAGCACAAGCTGAGCTCCAAAACCACACAGGAAAACTGAAGTGTACACATCAATGTCTTGCCAGTTACAAAGAAAAACACATTTCTCCCCAACACAAAACATCTTACAAGCCTTTGTCTAATCTTTCTTCAGCAAGGATCACACCAGTGCATAGAGCTTAGAGCTCTCCTGCAGAATGACTGAGAGAAGAGAGGCAGCAGCAGAGAAGTAACCCATGTCCATGCCTAGCAAAGATAAATCAGCAGTCACATCCAGGGTTCTGATTTGGAGAGCTGACCCCTGCAACCTTCACATCACAGCTTGCACTTTCCTCAACAGTCTTTTTCCTGCTTTTTTTCCACTTGGATTGGGTGTGAGCATTAATGGCTGCACACACTCTGATAGTAGGAGTTTGTCTTTTTCTCCCCATATTAAAAGAAAGGAAGAAAACAGCACGAGTTGGGTCTCAAGGAAAGGTGCTTACTAAATATGCACCTTTTGTGAGACTCTATAGCTGCTGTTAGTGTAGTTTTCAAATGACCCTGAAAATACAGAGCAGAGGGCTCAGAAATAGTTCAGTGTCTTTTACTACATCCAAGATTTACTGAATATCCTGCAGAGTAGGCACAGGAGTACTGTTTAAAACTGAAGACATTATAATCCCTCTAAATTATGCAGTGAATTTATCCTGTGCCACTGTTAGTTAGCATGACTCTGACTAATGCCTGAAAGTTTACTTTAGCACCTGGGGAAGCTCAGGATCTGCCAGCTGTGTAGGGTCTCCTTGGTTCCACTCAAGTAAGAAGCTATTTCAGTGGAAAAATACACCAAAGCTACTTTTTATCAGATCAGAAGTTGCAATCACTAATCCAGTCAGAGACTCAGAGATCCAAATGCCTTTCTGCTTTTCCCATGGGCTTTGATGAAGCTGGCATTATCATGCTAAATTACAGTTCAGGACCACTGTGCATGTACAGATTTATCAGAAGAAAGCTATTAGATGCCTTCAGTATAGTGCCAATTATGCAGTCCCTGACACATAATTAACTAAGGCCCCAAAGCATGTATTTTAATCAACCCCTGCTCAGCAAAGCACTTACGTGTGTGCACTGAACTTCAGCACATATCCAGCATGCACACAAGTCCTTTTGTGAATAGGAGAAAAAGCATGGAAGCTGTAAAAACTGTCCTGTCAATGCTACTGGGCCAACACTATCAGTTTAAGATACCATACTACTCATTTAATGGCTTCTATTTTCAAAAGTATCTATAGGAATCACATGCCAAGACCAGTTTTGATGCAGTTGTGGTGGTGCAAGTAAGGTAATTTAAGGGCAAAAATACATGAGTTTTGGAGGAAAATGGTATTCTTTGGTACATGCTATGTAGTAATGAAAACTTGCAGGCTTTAGGCAGCAGAAATCCTTCTTCAGCCCTGTAAAGCTAGAATTCATCCCATTTGACCTGAGCTCGTTAAAGGTAAGCTATACTGTCTAAGCAAATCTGTCAGGATTTCTCTGCATTCACTGAAGAGCATCTCCAGATACCAAATCATGACATCCAAAGATTTCCAAGAAAGGTAAGATGAATCCCTGTCTGATTCTGTGTTGTTGGAAGAGCCCACACAACTAGTTTAAGCACCTAGATTTCATCTAACCAAATGCACATGTCCATCCAATCTACAGCTAATGAAGTTGTCACATTGTAGACTAACATGCTATAGGGTAGACATCTAATCTGAGATGAAGTTTTCACATTGCAGACTAACATGCCACAGGGCAGACATCTAAACTGAGATGAATCATGCCCTCAACGTGCTTATTTCTCTCCAGCCTGGCCTACATTGTCTAGCTTAGCTGCAGAGAGAGGGCTAGTTTCAGTCTCATAATCATAGGAGCCTAACCCTGTTTTGGACACTGTGGCTTATCAAAGATGGCCACTAACTGCCATCTCAGAAGTGTGCAGATCTGGAGTTACTCCCTTAGTGCCACGTGTGTGACCAGCAAGACCACATGAACCCTACACAACCAACATGACCTAAGGTGAGCCCCTCCCTGCCTCCTGCCTTGATAATGAATCTCATTCTATTTGCCAGATAAATCTAGAAACACAAACAGGTAGTAAAGGCCAGGCTAATTACAAAGCTAATGGGTTTTCTAATGGGCAAGTTCCACTGCTCCCACATTCTGCTGAGCTCAGCTACGGATCATTTCAGAGCAAAGTGAATCTTCCCGAAAAGCAAAGGACCTATGAAAAATGTGTATTGACTCAGAAGCTGCTCTGCAGCCTGAACTACAGCGGTGTGAGCCTCTCTCTAATCCATTACAGCTGTGCAAAATGCAATAAAGCTACTACAAGGTGCTCTAATTCCATTTACTAATAATCATAAAAGTATTTGAGATGCGCCTGATGAACCGTTTAGAAGATAGCATTTTCCAAAGATGATTTGTAGCCCAAAGAAAAGCCTTTAATACCATATAAATTAGATTTTATGTACAACAATATTTAAAACCATCGCAAAGGAGGAGTTTTTGTTGTTTTATGGCTGCTGTTCAGTCCTCATTGAACAATTTGTTTGAAGAAAATGCTTGGCTTCTGAGTTCTTCCCAATGAATCACAGAAGAGGATTAATATCATCATTTGTCATTTTTTTATCTGCAGATGCCATTGTGTTCAGTGCAGCTCTACCCAGCTAATCTGCACGGCTTCTGATGAATCTCATTTAGTAAAATACACAAAATTATGTTGTGCTTAACCAACATCCTGAGCGGCTCTCAGGACGATTCAACTCCTACGTGCTGCAAGCACACAAATGCTTTGCTTTCTAGAAACAGAGGCCAGCTGTTCCAGAGAAATACTGGGATAAATAAATCAAAAATCAACTATTAATTGATCTGAGATGAACTAGTTTGCTAGGCTGAAAGCAACTGTCACACTATTGGTTTTGTCTTGTTGTGAGCTTTTGACATCACTGGGCACTCCCACAGCATCTAGGCGCACAAGGCTGGTTCTACTTTGAAGCTAGAAGTATGAGAGGAGTGTTGTACGTATTTGCTTTATGTCATCTTTTATCTGAGATCTCTACCTAAAGACCATCCTTAAAGGCACAATTTCCTCCAGAAGAGCAGAAGTTTCCACCTAGCTCCTGTGAACATTAGGTTGTTACATTGAACATTTCCATTATGCTGAAATATCAAAGATGTGTCCATTCATTTCACCTGTCACAGCCTTGCAGAGCCAAGCAAACACCACTCTTTTGCACCCATGCCAGGCTGACCCAAATCAGGCTTGCCTGATCCCCTCCAGCCCACACAGGCATCCAAGAGAGAAGCAACTTTTCTTCTCCTATAAGCAGAATTTTGTACCATCTTCCCATTTGCAAAGCTGGACTCAGGATAGTCCTCCCCCTCACAATGCCATATGATTTAAATATTAAGTCACCAAGAAGCTAAGCTTTTCATGTATCCACCTGAGCAAACACCATTTTGAAAATAATCCACAAGACACAGAGAAACAGAAAATCTGTCTCCAGGATTTCTGGTCATCCAGAAAGTTTTCAGCAAAACACTGTCTCACCATCAAAAGCCTCAAGGAAACAGTGCCAGCGACGTGTGGGGTATGCTAGAAGCAGCACAGACTCACACAAGATAGCTCTACCACCTCCATTCAACTTTCCTCACAGCTTGCTCTTTGGGGTGGGGGGAGGGAGGGGAGTAAGAAAAAAATCTGAACAGCACTGGACTGACATTTTCCCCTTTTTGTAAAGAAGTATATACCAGAAACTATGTTTTCATCAGCTTTTGTTCCTTTTTTTCCTTCATGGCACAAAGCACACACCTTATCTCCAAGCATCTTCATCATTCTTTCCAAGAGAGTCTCTGATGTCAGCTCTAACAGCAGCCAGAGAAGGAGAAAACCTCTGAAATCAAACACCTCTCAGTTCAGTGAATTCAGTGAGTTTAGACACTTCTTAGTTTCCAGCAAAGTGACTAGCATGTAAATGTGACTTTCCATTTTAGCTTGTTAAGAAGTTTGCCATCTGAAGATGCATCTCATGAGTTCATTGCAGATTACAGAAGACAGTAAGTCCACCACGAACCAACAGTGCTGGGGTGAAACACAGAAATGTTCACAACATTCCCATTCTACCCTTCTCCACCAAAGAAATGTATGGTAATGGAGTATTTTATATATATATATATATATATATATATATATATATATATATATATGTATGTATATGTATATATATTTGCATGTAGAAAAGAATCCTTCATTTACTTTCAAATTCACATTCAAGAAAAAGAAGACAAAGAAATCACCATTTTCCTCTACAGCTTGCACACAAAAAATGACTGTAGAAAAATCTCCTTTCCTGCTGTGGTATCCAACAAAGACATCACCAACTCCAACTTTCCAGCCTAAGGATTTGCCTCTGCAGTAAAGTTTGATCACTATAATGCACCATATAACTCTCAGTTACAGTTATATTCTCCATAGACACTCCTAGTCTAGCATAAAACGGCCATTTTTCCACCTTAGCCAGTCATTTCAACCAGTTTAAGCTGTGCTGGGAAAGAAAAAAAGATCACTGCAACAGAGGAGGATTTACAAGGGAGTTATGTCCTTGGAAATCAGTTCTGCTGGATACTGAACAACTACCATCGCAAGGAGACCTTGGATAATACACCTCTGAACACAGGGCAACTAGACAGAGCAGTAGTGTGGTAGACTCAGTGCCCACTTTCCTCCATCTCAGACACCAAATGAGCATTCACACCATTCACATCTCTGCCCATCGCTTTCCCTTCCCCTGTGTACACTGCCTGCTGTGCACTACCCACACGTTTCCACCTTCTCACCGAAGCAATGAAAAAACAAAGCAACAGCAACAACAAAAAACGCTCCAATGACAAAAACTAATAACAATGAAACAACCTAATAATAAAAACTAATAACAATGAAAAAAAAAAATCTTCAAAACCTCAGCAGTTCTCTGCAGTGCTAGCAGCTGGGAGCAGGTCAGCTGAGCAGATGGTGCTCTTGGGTTTTCTGGCCATTACTCACATACTCTTACATTTGGAGCAAGGCTTTAAATACAGCAAGTACAGCCACACAGCACAGTCACTCCTATTTCACTACAATGAGGGCAGCTGGTTTATGCCAGTCAAGTGGGACTTGGACCTCTAACCTGAGCAAGGCAAAGCCATATTCACAAAATCCCACTTGATCTCACTCTACAAAAACTCAAAGAGAAATTATTCATGGCTGCTGCTGGCATAGCAGACCAACAGCAACTACCAATCAAGACTTCAGTGAAAGTTTTGGCTGGTTTGGCCTCATGTCCTGTAAGCTATAAAAACAGGAAAAGGCAGCAGGGGAAATATTTCCATCTTCCCCCACTTCAGTGCTACCTCTGCTGCAGTCAGTACATCTCCTGTGCTTTGCACTTTCCAGGCAGCAAAAACATGAAAAGTACAGTACAGATTCACACCTAACACATGACTTACAACTAGAGCATGCATCTAAAATCTCCCAGCACAGACCACACTTTGCATTACAGTTTGGTGTGTGTAGCAAGATGCTTAAACTGAGAGATCAAAATCAGGGCCAGGAGGTAGGTGTGACTTATCTCAAAATCAGTGGAGAAGACTGAACAGCTGCAGGTGCTTTTGATTCCTATCAGGTGAAAAGGAAAGAACTGAGTGAGTTGATACAATCTGAGATGAAGTCTTGAAAGTTTGTATTTTCCCTAAGTTGTTCAGCCATTACAAATGCACCAGTTCAGTTTGACTTATTTCCACAGGAACAAGCATTAGTTTTTTCATCACTGGGCAAATGTTCCCAGGGTAAAACTTTTGGCAGCCAACAGGTGACAAAAGTTTAACTTCGAATCTTCAGAATGTTTTTGTGAAAACAGAGTACCTTGGGAAATCCCATGGGAAATTGCCCAGAAGGGAGATTATTTTCTTTTCCCTCCACTGTATTGTTCTTTGCACCATTTCTTTATTCATCAGCCCTGAAAATTTTAAATACCCTCTCAAAAGCACAGGCTACATTTTGCACTTCATGCCTTCAGTGAGGTACTAGCATAGGGTGGTGAAGGTCAGTGTATGGTGTGGCACAGGAAACACCATACCACTGTCCTGACAGACCCTTCACAGCCTGGGTTTACAATTTGAGCTGCCAGCACCCACATGCAGAATAAACTTTCCAGAGTAGTTTAATCCAGTCAGGGAAAATGCAAATAACATGTAACTGATATGGATAATCAAATAGCTGTCATACTGTGCATGTGTCAGTGGGAAATTCACTGATCATGTCCTCCTGTGTTATTGGTTGACATCTTTTCAAGAGACGCCCATACCCAAAAAAGATAGAACAAGGCAACCTCAGCTCTTATCAGAACGCAATTCTTGGCTTCTTTTTAACCCAGTTAGAATATCTGCTGTTTTGCCTAAGGAATATGGAAGAACAGAGGTGGCAAAGTTTTAAAGATGCTGTTTAATTTATTCACTTTTCTTAAGGCAGAACTGATTAATGTAACTCGAACATACACATCCTTCCCATCACAGGCAATGTGAACAAGGCAGCATCTCCAAAAGAAGCATGAGATTTTTGAGGCATGAAAAAGATGTCAGGTACTTCCCCAGAGAGATATCAGAAAACAGGCTGAACTCAGCAGCCAGACTCTCATAAAGGGAACTCACACCTGTGTCCATTCCAATGACTTTGGTCAAATCCCAGGCAGATGTAAACCCATACGGCACAGACTGCAGGTCCAAGATGCTGTTTACATGGAAAACCTGTCACTATGGAACAATTTTATCTGCAGCTGTCAGCTAAATCTCATTTGAGACAATATGTCCTGCCAACAAATGAGGGCTATGAGTTTGTGAAAGGCAGGGCTAGTACATTTTCAACACCACTCCGTGCTTTTTAATGTGAGTGCTAATGCTTCCAGCATATTACCTTCCAAATGTTGCAGCACGACATGCTTTATAGGAGTTAATGAATCACACAGTAAAAACTAATTGCAACTTACATACTGTTGTGAACTGAGTTTTGCAACATAAAAGCAATCAGCCAGCAATTAAAATGCTAATATGGGGCTGAACTTCATATAACACTTTGCCAAAATTTAGTGCAATATAGTGCTTCCTGGAGAATTTTGAACAGATGGAATTTAGTTATCAGTTATTAGGTAGTCATTTTATCAAGCTTATAAACCTTACCATGCTGAAGGATGGGCCCCACCATGAGGCATTACATGTTTCCAGTATTAGAAACTGTAGTAAAAACATACAGATTTACTTCTTTGGCTTTTTCTATTCACATGTAAATAATACACTCTTAGCAAGTCAGAAAGGAGTGGTACATAGCACACTCTTGTCAGACACAAATGTCTTTCATTTCTTTTTGTTGTAATATAGGTGGACTTCTAAGGTGGTGGTGGGCATCATCCAGCCTAGTTTTGGTTTAAATTATACAATCTCCTTTCCACGGATTCACTTATGCAAGATTGTGAATCGAATAAAACAATTACATTTTAATTGAGTTCACCTCCCCCACATCCACTTTTTCTTCATTACATTCCTAATATAAGACAATTGAAATACATTAATTAATTCAAGTGGGGAATTATTAATTTTCAACATCATCAGCCTTGGAGAAATTACCAGAGGTCCTGGAACAAAGCTCCCAGGAAGATGAGGAGCTGCAGGCTGTGCCCTGTATCCACTTCTAGCACCAGTCACATAAGTCTGTCTTTCCCTGAGGACAAGAAACGTCTCATCAAGGTATGATCCTGGGAAGTTAGTGAATTGTTCTTTAGCGAGCCTCATTCACTGCAGGTTAGCCTTTAAGTTTGTTCAATCATTATTGGCAGTGACACTGGGAAAGCATGAACAAGCTCCAAACAGAAATAGTAACTTCTTTGTACTAAGTCATCTGCAAACAGGAGACAGGGAAGTTTGCAGACTAAGTTGCCTGCAAACAGTAGACACTGGTAACTCAGCTACATGGTGATGCCACCCAAAGTCCTATGAGGTGAACACAGGACATGGAAAGTCAGAGAGAGACTCCAGAATGTGGCAAGTCTTGCCTGCTTGCTTCCTGTGGCTTCAGAGTAATGTGGTCATGGCTCCCATGTCCTTGCACCCCGCCGAGCTTGATCACTGCCTGGTCCCAAGACATAGTCAAGCACATATAATTGATACAGATATAAAAAATGGACAGGTTTATTCTCATTTGTCATTGATTTTTGCAGCTTCCTAAAGGTCTTCTGATTAAAAATAAAGCTATTTTTCTCACCTTGATTACTGTCTCTTTTCCTGTGCAGTGCTCTCCAGGAGAGACTCTGCATGGATAACCATGTTCCTTGCTTAATAATCACTTCCCTTCCTTACCATTTTATCCTTAGAATCTACAAATGCCCACTTTCTTCACCTCCTCTCCTCCCCAGCCTAAGCTCCAAAGTAATGTGCAGCTAATGCTCCCAGATGAAGCCCAGCAGTAAACCCCAATACTCAGTATCCCATGCATCCACCCTAAAAGGAAACAGGGCACAAAGTGCAGCAGCACTCTCAAGGCGCAACAGATCCTAAAATGCAGATGTCCCGAAAGGTAAGAAATACCCCTTCATCTACTCCAAAAGATGGCAGAGCTCCTAAATGAGAACAGATGGGCTGGGCTTTGCTGCCCTGTTTCACTGATGTAGCTCTACCAGCATGTCAGAAGAGAAGATGTCATTTTGAGCCTACTTCAAATTTATGAAGTAGTAAACCTATTGTCACCTATTGCTCAAAGTCGCAAAAGGTGAATCACCATTAAAGGAGTGACCTGGACTCTGGAAGAGGTCTGTCAACAGGGGCATTGGAAACTTAAAGCATGACTTCCCAAATTATCACTCCAAGATTGCTTTGGAAGAAAATTGCCAGGTGGGGAGAGTGGGGGTTGAAAGCACTTTATACGTAAAAGTGTCTTTCATGATAACAAGGCAGAGCTTCCACTATCTGGACTAGGAAGAAGCAGGTCTCACAAACACCTTAGTATTCATGGAAGCCATAGAGATTTGCCTTTACCTGTTTCCCCAGGGAACCCAAAAATTGGCAAGAGTGCTTGTGATTTGTTGTCAAAACAGAAGAGCTCAGTGTTCCCCTCCCAGGCAGTGCATCGCTACAGCCACAACCTGTCTTTCTCAATGAGTGTTTAAAAAAGCAAAGCTTTTTTTCCTTAAGGTTCTCTGTACACAGGAGAGGAACAGTGCCTTTATTCCATTGCAGTGAGCAGAGACTATGGCTAGGTGAAGGACGAGTCTCACAGTACTGTGGGTAAATCACACACTGCCATCATCATCACACCATTCTGCCTCACTTACAGCGTACCCATTAGGAAATGGGCAGTAAATGCCTCCTTCCAGACACCAAGCTCCCAAGCCCACACACTTAACACTTACCAATTTATACATCAACTGGGACCTGTAGCACCACCACTGTTTTTAAGTGGTTTATTCATCTTGTAGTAGGGGCAGACACTTCAGTCTGACCCCATTTCTTCACTTTTATTGGTAACTGCAGCCTCGACATCAATGCATTTTATAAAGTAATAGAAGTTGGCTGATGTTACAAACATGTTAATGAAATAACATTGATTTGTATCTGCTGATGACCCTCATAATGTGCTTCCACACCTATTTATGACAAGCTGTAAGCACTCAGATTATCTGTTTTTCACCAGGGAGAAACAGTGCACATTTGAGGCACAGATACACCAAATTTAAAGGTAAGTAAATTAAAGCCTTTGCTGAGACCCACGCTGGACATGATAAAAAATGCCACAGCAATATCTTACTGTTTTAAGCTCTGTTGTTCCCCTCTGATACCTTGGGATAAATATTGCAATAGGGTTGAAGATTTCATTTCACTGAGCCCTGTGAAGGGATTAGGTTCAGAACAACGGCTCTGGGAGCCTTAGAAAGACTCACTCAATGACCTCGTAACACTTTACTTTCACGCAAAGCTTTGGGATAAATGGGAATCTGAGCAAACCCGAAGCCCTGCTCTCATATTGTTGTACCTATGTGTACCACAAAACAACTCAATGAGCAGGGAAAGCAGAAAGCTCTTCTCTGGTTTTAAAAAATAACAGTATCCTACACAGAAATAGTGTTTTCAAGGAAGGCACAACAGCAACAAGGTAAGCAAAACAGCTCTGTCCTTTTGTTTATTCTCATGTATCTAATAGCACAACAGAGGGAAGGGAGGGAGGAGAAAAAGACTTCTGTGGTTAGAAAGAGGACTGCAATAGGAGCTTAATGCTCAGGAAAAATAAGAAAGAGACAAAAGAGTATACTGATGTCAAGGAGGAAAAGTACTGAAAGGCCCTTTTCTCTTCTAACATACGGTCAGAGCAAGTACCTGGCACACTACGTTACGCTCCTATGTGAATGAGAGATCCTGCAGTAGCTCTGCTCATTGCCTCTGGAGCAAGCCCCAAGAAGTAAAATAACTCAAGGAAAATCTTAGGGCCTGTTCTCTCACAGGCAAATATTCATCTGTGACTGCACTAGCACCTGAAGAATTCACATGTAATTTCAGGAGTCAACTTCCCAGGCTATTACTTCCCAGGTAATGGCTCTCACTGATAAGCTCAAAGTCATTATTAGAGACTTTCCCTGATGCAGGGATCAGATTCACATTGGACTCCATGATCTTAAAGGTCTTTTCCAACCAAAACAATTGTATGATTCTATAATTCTATGTATGGCATCATTCCCTGGCTCCTTGTGCAGGGCAAAAGAACCAGGCAAGTGGGGGTTGTGCACAACCCAATTCCTGTGGCATGCAGATGTCCTCATGGCCACTTCTCACCATCAGCACTGTAAGAAACCAGCACTGCTCTTTAGCCAAACCAGAGAAGTGGATCTCCTGGGACCAGCAATGAAGCCCAGCATGCAGCTGAGAAATAAGATGAAAAGGGGTCAGATCCTTGTGAGTAATCAAAAACCTGATTAATGAGTTCAGGACTCATGCAACCTAGAAAGGGAATTGCCCAGACCCTCCTCACCTCTGAGATGAAATTACAAAACCAGAAAGAAATTACACAAATTTCAACAAATAGATTTGCTTGTGCATCTGAGGGTTTATCACAGTTGGGTAGTGGGAGTGGGAGGGAGGGGATTACTCTTACTCTAAATTGTTGGTGTATAGGTAAAGTTTCCTGGAGCCAGGTCAAGGTGTGCTTGTTGAAGCCACTGTCTGAGTACCACTGGTCCACATGTCCTCAGCTGGACCTCACAATAGCTGGGAGAGGTGAAAGCAGATAAATGTAAAGCAAGCATGTCCTTTGTGCTTGCAAGTAGTCAAGAAAATGAAATGAGATGGGAAGAACTGAGGTCCCTATGGAGGCTTCTGACTTGGTACAAAAATAATGGGCAAAGTCAGAGAGGTGAGATTTGATGAGGACAAAGACATCAGGTCAGTGAGATGAAGGCTATAATTGAATACAGTGAGGTGGCAGCAGAGGTAATTAGGGCTCAGTAAGCTGCAAAGGGCACAAATTAAATGAGGATAAAACAGAAGTTAAAGCACAAAGACAGCCAACGTGCTGGGTTTCTTTGCCAACGGCAATCTGGCTGATGATGATCAATTAATTGAATTCAAAGAGCTGGGATGAGCCAGGCCTCCTGGGAAAACAGTCTGGGTTGTAAAGAGGAAGAATAGAGCTGGTGAGAGAACACCGGGTGGTACTAAACAAAAGTAATTCAGGCTCAAAAGAAGATAAGAAGGAGATGTTATGAGAGGAGAAAATGGGAGATGGTGCTGGCAGCGCAAGCAGGAAAACACTGAGAGAATTAAAGTTTGAGAAAAGGATCTGAGAGCAGGAAAATTGACAAGAGAAAGGAGAAAAGAGTGCTTCCAGAAGTGGTAACACTATTTTAAAATATTTTTTTAACTATTTTGCAGGCAAAGAGCAATGGAATGGATAAAGCATTATATTTCTTTAATGGCTGCAAAGTCTCCTCAGTAAGATCAGGTAAGATGGAAAACCAAAGGAGAACTGGGCTAAGAGCTGACCTGAGAAACCAAACCAGATGTTGCTGCTGCTCATTTGGCTGAAAGAGCATGCCCACTGTTATCATTTCTGATTCAGCAATTAAAGAGTGATAGTCACAACTGCCAGGGCTGCCACTGGAAAGTGAGAACCAGAGCCTGTCCATGAACACCCAGCACAGTCTTACCACCTATAGTCCAAACTTGACTCAATACTGGACAAGACTTTAGCAACCCTGGCTGGGTGGTTTTTTTTTTCCAATATACAGCAGAAATTCTATGCATTGTATCCTTTTTTTTTTTTTCTCCTTAAAAACTGTCCTGGGTTTCCAGTACTACTTTGATTAGACTAGTCCAAGTTATGCCATCAGTCCAACTTGTATTCCCAAAACAAAAGACAGACATGCTTCAACTGGAATCCATATTTTCTGTCTGATTGCTTTTGATTTCACACTTCTTTGTTTTAATTCTATTTAAGGATTAAATGTGGGGATTGTAGTTACTTGCACTCAATGGATATTGTATAGATTTAAGGGTCACAGAGAAAGCAACAGAAAAAGAGACAACTGATACCTCATGGTTGTCAATGTGCAGTCAAGTTCTGAATGGATTTTAATAGAAATCTGGATTGATTTGTGAGTAAAGGAAGAATTTGCTGAATGAATTCTTCAGCTCAAAAGTATTAGCTTTGTTGTTTGAGGTTTTTTAACATGTATTGAGCCCTAAAAAGCTAATTCTGCAAAGCATTCTTGACCTCACCAATTGCAACTAATTATAAGGTGAATGGCCTGGATTTAAAAATATCAGTGTGCTGCTGTGGCCAAATACAGCTTAGAGAGATCAACAAGGAGATGGTGAGAAGGAAGAGACATAGAGATACTGAATAATGTGAGTTAAATAAACTAGCCAAAACACTTACAAAATCCATGAGAATCTAAATCAAGAATACCAGCAGCTCTTCCTGTCCAAACCTTAGCCGACTCTGAAATCACCTCTCTGACAGTAAACACAGCAGCATTTTTCAAGAGCATGAACCTGCTTATAACTATCTGGATATTAGCCTGCTCATAACTGAGCAATAGCATCACTGACCATGAAGGGCAGCAGCCTATAATCATGAACCACCTCGAGGATGCTTACATGGTGAGGCACTCACTTTATTGTCTTGTCAGAGTACATCTCCTTTGAGGAGAGAGGAGTAGAGATTTCCAGCTGTGCCATTGCCCTTGTTGCACTGGAAGAGAATCCCAGGCCAGCCATGGTCTGCAGGCCATTAGCAGTTTGGAGTCAGCTAGGAGCTTAAGCTGGGAGAGGGCAAAAGCCAGGGCAGCTGCCCTAAGCTGGCTCACAGATATGTCCCAAACCATAAACATCACACAGAATAAAGCAGGAAATTTGCTGATTCTCCTCCTGCTCCTCCTCTTCCAACTAACTTCTTACAAAAGTGAGTTTAACAACTTCTGTAAAGGTAGGGGCTCTAGAGTAGCATAGTGGATTTTGGTATGTTCTTCAGTTCCTGTGCCAAAAATTTTGGATCCTCTGGAATGTAGGAGGTAGGGAAATCTGAAGTCCTTTGGAAAACCTCCTTGTGGCCAAGAAATTGGTGGCAGCAGTGCCATCCTCTTTGGTGGCACCAGGGCCATCCTCTGGCATGAGGGTCACAAGAGTCTACCAAGAGTTCTGGGAAAGGTGACTAGCATAAGGATTTGCTAGAAACCCCTGAGCAGTGCAAGAAATATGGTTTTCCAGGAGTGGGGAATAGAAGGATGAAAATCAATTTGAAACGGGCAGTCGGATCTCTGAGTTTAACGCCCCAAGGGTAAGGACAAAAGTGAAACACACATGTGCTGAGCTGCAGCCCTAAGAAAAAGAAGGGGTAGGAGTGGGAGGAGGTGGATTTGGTAACCCAGAATGAAGCTGGTCTCTCAGGAGACTTTGTTGGGGGATGTAATGAATCTAAACTGTGTGACTGCTTGAGCTGGATCACGAAGGAAAACTAACCAGAAACATCAGTACCTGAATTTCCAGTCTTCCTGGTAAAATTCTTTCCTGAAATGGGGGGCAGAAGGGCAGATGGCAGTGGCAAGAGGAAGTTTTCTCAAATAATGATGACAATATAAGCAATAATTTCTTCCTCAGCTGCAGAAAAGTAACTCCACAATGTGGGGAAAGAAACTGGCCAGCTATCCAGTGATACTCACCCATCTTTATTTCTTCTCTGTGCTCTTTTGTATTTTCTGAGTAGCAGCATACGAAATGTCTCATGTAAACAAAATGCAAGCACTTAACTGAAGTAACCTCCAAGTCCAGTTAGTGTCATCTGCAATGTGCAGCAGAGTTTGGCAGAAACTTGTATCATTAACAAAATTTAACCCCCTACCACAGAATGCCTTTGGGCTCTCTGCAGTCATCTCCATCTAATGCTGGCTGTCTGCCTGTCAATAATTAAAATGCAATCTAAGAAATAATGGGAAATTACTACTTGTGGATGCTTTCCTGATAGCTGAACCTTGTTCTGAGCTGTAGGAGCTTTCACACAGCTGCTATCCTCGAATGAAGAAGCAGTAACGTTTGGAGAAACAGCCACAGGCAGGGAGAAGAGTCACAGCTCCTGTGGACAGGTTTTGCTCTCTGCCTGATAGTTTCCAAAGCTTCCCCTGTGGTTTGGTCAGTTCGTGACCTGTTTCACCAGCTAAGTGGTTCCTCAGGGACAAGTGTACCCAGATGTTATTGTGCCACTGCCCCAGTGGGCAGTGTTTGATTAGAGTACTCAGGTAACTGCAGATAAAAACCTCAATAGCTACAATTCAAACATAACTGGAGCCACAGGCTATAGGAGAGCAGGAGTTGAATACAGCATAATGTTGACTAAGGGAATTTATACTGAGCCTCTGGAGAAATGGCAAGGGAGTTTTGCTGACTCCGAGGAGAGAGAGGGACTCCCTCTTCATCACATCTGGATATGATTGAGAGTGATTTCCCTCCAGGGAGGAGGGAAAGGGCAGAGGCTGAGGATTTGGCAGGGAGCAGATCTCAGAAGCAGCCAAGCATGCAGAAGGGGTTGAGTTTAGTCTTCATTAGCATGCAGACTTCCTTGAAGTAAGGACCCAGGAAAGCCCTTGCTCAAAGCATCCTTCTATTACGTTAAATGACACCTTGTCCTTTTCATCTGTATTTACACTGCTCTAATGTCAGGCTGTCACAGAGACAAACTGTGCACATTTGCCGATTAACTTTTCTTCATAAATCCTCCTGTACAGCTGTTGTTATTATCTGTGCTTCAATTCTAGCCAGTCCATCAGCGTGTCCCAGTTAGGATCGAGTCACACTAGCTCAGGAGCAGTGGGGCACAATGTCGTCTTGTCCTGTGGCTCCCTGCCACAACACCCATGCTCTCACTTCCATCCCTTCCTACTATTCCTTATGCACTTGATCCTTCCAATGCATATGGGTTGTGTGCCAGGTTTTTCTTCTCTAAACTGCCTCTTATTTCATTTTACTCTGTACCATTTTTCAATCTCCCCAATTTGATGCCTCAAAAGTTTTGTACAGAGCTGTAAAATGTCACTGCTCTCTGGGACAGATGCACAACTGTGTCCCACTCCCTCCATGGGAGAGCACAGCACTTACCTACCTTGTGGATCTCTGACACACAAATTTGGTGCTATCAGGAGCCATAAATGCCTTGGTTAATTTATTTTTGGGAAGGAGGAACACTGATTTGGCTTGTTTGGGCAGATCCTGCGGTAATACACCTTGTCCTGCTGCTGCTGCAGTGCCACATCCAGCGTGGTTTCGTTAGGACCAAGCATTTGAAAATTCTGTGCTAAACTCCTAGCACAGACTTACTTAACACATGATTAAGGAACTAAAAGGAAACTGCTGCAACAAGCATTTTTTCCCCACTAAAGCCTCTATATAGAAAAAATTGATAAAATGTCAAGTTCCTCCTTTAACCAATTTATCTTCCCTGCACAGTTAATAGTAAGATCATCTTGAATAACTAATCCACAGCCCTAAAGCAGAAGCTATCATTTATTTTAGCATTTGCATTTCCACAAAAAGATATTAAAATTCAGCAGGACATGATATGTAATCCAATATCCTACAGTAATGTAATTCTAGTCCATGCAGCAATCAGTCCCACAAATAATCTGACCATACGTGACCAGCACAATCTATAACAAGTTTTCTTGTATTTAACGCTACAATATGACTAAAGTCAGTCATGAAAAGAATAAATGCACTTGTCTTTAAACAACTGATTAGTGGAACCTCAAGCATTCACTGGGGCAAATATCATTTGCTACAGCACATCAGCTTTTTTATATCACCAAGGCTTCTAATTTTTTACTGAAACACCAATGTGTCTCTTTGATAGCTGTTGGAGGGAATTCACTACCAGAGTTTGTTTATTAGTGAAATACAATCCTTGGTAGGTCAAACACAGCTACTTTTACTCCTACAGAATGTCAAACCCATATCTCAGTTCCTAGAGAGCCAGTCAATCCTACCTAGTCTTTAATTGTATCTAAATCTCACCCCTGAAGACCTGGAGATCTGGAGTCTTCCTGCAGAAAGGGCTTTTTATCAATGTGGCAGGTCTCCCTAGACTTCACTTGCATTACTGCCCCCAGCCTGAGGAGAGCTCCAGACTTTTTGATATAAATCTAGAGTTTGGCTGCTGGCTTCAGCACCATGACCTGTGTTTGTGAAGGCAAAAGATTAAACCACAAAAAAATAGTTTTAAAAAATGCAGATATAAGGACACCACAGAGGCTATATTGTCTGCTTGCTCTTTTGTTCTACACTCTCATCTTCTTATGAATTGTTCATTCAGTAAAGAATAGCCAGCACAGTCTTCCTCATATTGCAGGGACAAAATAACAAACAATAGCAAACAAACAAAAAAAGGGTATAAATTGGATATTTTTTCCTCTTTTAGAAAGCTCTTCTGTATATAAAGCACCCATTTACACATGAACTGATGGAACTGTTGGGTAAGCTCTCCAAGAATCTTCATCCTAATACAGGGCAGCACGAAGTATGCAAGACATATAATCTTTAGGAGGTTTTCAAGTACCTTCCATACGATGCTTTTCATCAGAAGACTGCCACTGGCTAGGTGGATCAAGCATCAGTATACGTGATCTTCTGCATTAGCCACCAGAAGGGAAAGACATCAAACTCCTCTTTCCCTGGAAACACAAATCCTGCACACACAACCTCCATGTTGTTCAGCTCTTTGTAGAAACGGAGAAAATTAACACATCAGTTATATGCCAACAGCTGAAAGCAACTGGCCTTGGCTGCCTCAAGGGGAACCCAAATAATCCCGTTACTGTGTATCAGTGCCTGAGCCGGGCATGGCTGAGAGACAAGCTCAGGAAGACAAAGACCACCAATCCCATCCTCCTTGAACTGTCCATCCATACAAGTTTCTCTCTGACTAGTAAATGTTTGCAAAAGTTATGGCAATTTAATGTGAGTCTTGTAGCAGGACGTGCCGAGTAGCCTCAATGACAGGAATGTGACCTGTGAGTACTGCAGAAGCTGCTACCTACACTGAACCGACCATAGCTGCCTACTAGCTGAAAAAAATGTACAGACTGCCCACACCAGCTCAACAGGCCAGACTGCCTCAGCTGTAATGTCAACCTGTCAACATAACATGGCCTTTCTCCCTATGACTAATTTTTCAATTAATTGTCTCAATGTGGTAGGCTCCATGACAGCCCAGGGCAATACATTTCATGAGTTCAGTATTCATCAAATTCATTCAGCCTTCAGGTTCACATTTTCTACCTCTGAGTTTCTTGCTGTTCTCTGTTGTTGAATTATGGAGAGGGACCCACAATCATTTCATGAGCAGGCCAGGCTACTGATGGTCTCATTCTGTAGGATGGAGAAACCCCAGAGGTGTCTCAAGGTTACCCAGGGGAATAATGGCACTCAGATCTCTGCTGATATTAAAGGACTGTCAGACATCTTGCTCCTAAACCTTAACCTCTTCAAATAATAAACTACTTTCTTTCTGCTTTATTGGCTATTTCTTCTATCCTCAGATTCTTTACCTCTGGGCAATAATTCCTCATAAAACTTCTTGATGAAATTGCCTTTGTTCCTGTACTTTGCATTTTATTTCTTGTCTATCAAGCTCTCTTTTTCCTACCTGACTTGTTTGACTTGTGCTTTACGTCTGTAACTGTAATTAATCTGCACTGTAACAATTTTCCATCCCTGTTGCTTTGTTCTTTTTATTGGTTACACCTTTCAATTTCCCCACCTGATCTGTTATTTGCCTGTAAAAATGTCTGTCCAATTGGTGATGTGACAATATAACAGCCCTAATTTTCCAAGGAGCTGAGAACACAACTCCTCATTCAGTTCCTGGGGACAGCCTTGATTTAGTGAATCTGAAAAGGACCCAACAGTGCATCTACATTACAGCATGAAGAACAAAGCAGAAATGCCAGAGCAAACTATGACCACCCAGGCTCCAGAACAGCACAGACCTACCTCTGAGTACATTAGTTTGGATAGGAGGCAGATATTATGCACTTGAGTTTATCACTGTGCTAAGAGCAACTGATTGCTCTTAGGGTCTGAGCTAGTATCTCTGCATGACTCCACACCCCACATCATAAGTGTCTGCATCAGATAACTCCACATTAACCTGCTGAGTTTGCCCTGAAATCAGTTAAAAGGTGTAGATCTGAGCAAAGGTGGGATAAATCGAGCAATGATCTTCTAGTGTAGCTTTGCACTAGGGAAGGGTGCAGAGGGGTTAAGGAGGCATGGCCATTTTTGACAGCTCAGGCTAAAATGAAGCGCAGGAACCACCAGTTCTCTCCCTGGCTTACTGATTGCTACTTACCAGTGTAAGTGGAAGGGGCAGCTGTCACTCAGATGTACTCTGTAGAGGCATCCCAAACATGGCTTTCAGCTCTCAGACCTGGGGAGGTCAGGCTGCCTGGGCACAAAGTTTTTCTTGCATTGGAGAAAATCATAATGGATGCTTCACATGACAGAGTATACACCAGCAGCTTGGCTACCCAAGCTAGCTAACTGGTAAGCAAGTTTGCAGGTAATACAAAACTGGGATGATGCACCAGAGGGCTGTGCTGCCATCCAGAGGGACCCCAACAGACTGAAGGAAAGGGCCAACAGTAACCTCATGTGGCTCAACAAAGGCAAGAATGAAGTCCTGCACCTAGAGAGAAACATCTCCATGCACCTTCTGCTGGCAAACTGACTGGAAAGCAGCTTGGCAGAAAAGGCCCTGGGGGTCCTAGCCAACATGAGCCAGTTCAATAGCAGCATGCCCCTGTAGTTAAGAAGGTAAACGATACGTGGGCTGTATTTTGAGGAACACTGCCAGCAGGAGATGGCACAGTGCTAAACAGAGGACTGTAGAATTTCTGGTCTGAAATGTTCCCTGAACAGGGTAGAAACTTGCTGGCCCCATCAGCAGCTACCCAAATAACCTTCCTCCACTACACCCCCTGTGCCTCTATGTGCCCTTCCTCAAATCCTGGCGCAGAGCAAGTCAGGGAGTGTTTGAGGTGGATCTTTGCAGAAGCAAAGCTTCCCAGCACTGGCAGGAAAAGGTGTCTTTTTACAATGAATGTGTATTTACAATTCTTGTCACTGTGAACAAGCCAAAGGTCAGTTCTCACTGCTGCCCATCCAACCAGCATTACAGAGTGTGTCTCCCCAAGATATGACCCAGACAGCTTTCTCCACTTAATGCAGGAGCTGTACCACAGCTGCCCTTCAGGTGTGTATTTCTTTGGTTCACAGAGTTGTAATGCCAGAAGAGAACATTATGATCAGTGAGTGTGACAGCACCATAACACAGGGCATAACATTTCACCTGGTAATTCCTGCACAACTACTTCTTCAAGTAAGTAAAGCTTACCAAGAGAAACCCAGCAGTGATGGAGAATCCACAAAAACATTGGATGTAGTATTACCAGGGTTGCTATCCCATAAAAAGTTACTTCATGGCATTACCCTGAATAAGTTCAGCTTGGAGTTCCAGGCACAGGATGTCATTCTCTCTTTCCTTGTTCATTTCACCCAGTCCTCTGCCTTCAATAATTTTTTTCCCTACATAGGTGCTTCCAGTCTGTGAGATGCACCTTTATTTGTGATACATGCTACTTTCTCTTGCAAGTAAGATTTTTCCTAAATTCATATGATTTTCAAGAAATATTTGTAGTTATGCTAGTAGTAATTACTGTGTGTATTCAGGCCCCAGCATCATTTCTGACCACACCATTGCAGCAAACAGCAGTAATATCACTTCCTTCTACTCCATTTTCCCTGATTACATACTGAAGGATCCCATTAGCAATCTTATCCACGTCATTATAGTAGACAACATCATATGCTGTTTATTGACCATGACCTCCCATCTCCTCCCCAAGCCAAAGCCTTCCAGGAGGCAGCCCCACATCCTGTAAGCACTATGTACATCCCTACTTCCCAGAAGCATATGCTACCATTCAGTTACATTTAAAACACTTGTTATTCAAATCTTTCCAGCCTATAAACCAATGCTCCTTCCCTTACCATTATTTACCACTGCCAGGCATTGCTAGAAGCTGCAAACCTTGCTAGTAATGCACTGATTAGAGCATTAATAGATGCATTGCACTGAGCTACACCCTATGTAGAACTATTCACTGTGATCTTCTGCTCAGTCAGGTTCTTGAGCTATTTTTCACAGTTTAATATGCCCTTTATTGTGAGGCTTAATAAATGGGTTAATGGCCATTTAATATCACTGGATACAATTGCTATGACACTATCCCCGAAGTCATTGGCCCCATCAATTCACATTATCATCCAGGGCAATGATTATTTTGGCCAACAAGCATTTCAAGAGATGCATAACCCTCTCTTTTGTAAGGCCTGAGATATGATGTAAACTGCAATACAAATTTAATCTACAGCCAATCTTAAGAGCAACAGTACTTGTGTGTATTTGGACTGTGAACAGCCACAATACTTCAGCAGATGGGTACACGAAATCCTACTTTCCTGGGTAGGAATGGTCAGTACTGGGACAGGAGTAACTAAGGAGCCTTTAAAAATCTGTACTTTAAATGTGCAGTCAAATCTCCAGCCCCATCTGGTATGATTATACTGACAATGTATCACCATTTGTCATAACCCCCAAACTTTCAGAGTGTATCAGAGTCACAATCCATATCAAGGATACATTCATAAGTAGATTCTAAAAGGTCACTCATGTTACAGATGTGCCTATTCAATGCTATGATTTCCAATAACCCCTCTTTGGTTTTTGCAACTTCTTTCCAAAGTTAGAAAGCCAGAATAAGCCTTTGGCAAGATACAACTTCACTGACTGCAATATGGAGCTATGACCTCAGACCTCCACCTGAGACTGAACTTTATCTTCTGTGGTAACATCCTTCCTGGCAGGGTCAGGTGAAAATTTCAAAAGCCCATTGATGGCTCAACAGCATGAGGCCCAGTGAGCTACAAATTGAAATTCTGTGAACTTCAACAGGGGTTCTCCTCCTAAATAATTTTGATGCTTTGAAAAATCTGCTCTTTCCAGCTGCCTTTTCTTTAACAGTAGGATGCTCTGTTCCTGCAAAGGTTCTGTTTCTGTGGCTGCTCTTATGGTGCTAGCAAATATGGGAGGGAAGGGAGGGGGCAATAAATTGCTGATCTGTTTATTTTGATGACTCCACTCATTTTATATGGATAGAAAGATACAGAAAATTATTGTCTGATTATGCATCCTTTGGCATTAATCTCAGCAGCTGAAATGAAATGCTGGGCCATTATGAAGTGTGAATGAGCTTCTAATGTGATAAGGAAGGTTAACATTTGAACAGTGGCTTGGTTTTCTTCTTGTTCATCTTAAACACGCCAGATGGTATGTCACTGGGTTTTTATTGGTTCTTTATCAATTTTATTAGCCATATGATTTGATTGATCTTATTTTGCCTAAGGAAAATTAATTCAAAACACATAACTCACAAGAGCAGCTACCTACCTTAAAGAAAAAGAAGGGCCTAAGGAGCACAAAAAAAGCATCAAAGATCAGAGTGCTTAGAGGGGCTCCAGAAGACCAATGTACATGAACAGGCATGCCATCAGGAGATGAGGCCACCGGGAGAGAGAGAAAGAAGGATGTACAACATCCATCAAATTGCTGGATACTGTTCCTGGAAATGCAGCAGAGAACAGGCATCAAAGTACAACAATCTTGCAGGAACAGCAGAAGAGCATATGCATGGCTATGCACATGCATTGCTAGGGCAGGAGACAGTGCGCTCAACACAAAGCTCATGGTCTTTGGAACCAGCAACAAGGAAGAAAGAAGCATGTCCAGGCTTGGGTTCACCTTCACAGCATTTCTAGGAGGGTTGTCTTTCAGATGAGGAAATACAGGGTGTTGAGAAAGCAATTTTCGAGGTCCCTGCTATCTCTAGGGACAGATATCACAGTCACAGTCTGCAGCTAAGATGGTAGTTTCGGTATCCACCACCATCACCTTTGTGCACTACATCTCACTAGTGTCTACATGGAGATGTCTACATGTGAGTTCCTATTATATCTCATAGAGAGCCAGCCCGTACAGTTTGTGAAATCAAGAAAGCATTCATCTCATGTTACATTCATGCAGAGAAGAACAGCTCTCTGCATTCTGCTGGCTCCATCAAATAGATCTTCACAGATTAAAATGGGAGTTTGGGTGCCTGGCTCACAGGCAGCCACCTTGATCCCAGAGTTTAACTCTTCCTAAATTTAGGACAAACTGAATCCCACCAGCAGTTTTTGAAATCAGGACTAAAATACATCTCATTTTCCACAGATACACTGGAGTATAATTGAGGGAAACTTTTGAAACAGAGCCATCCTAAATCAGAGGTTATAAACACCACTCAGAGTGACAGCCATGGCTTTTCTGCAGTAGAGAGTGGGTACAAACAGGTAGCAACACCACTGTGCTGCAACAGAAGCACCAACCCTGAAGCCAACACAGGGATTTATAAACTGCTACACAAACCACACTCAGTGCCCGGAGCAGGCAAGCCTCAGCAAAATGGCTTTATGCCACACACCCTGCCAGAGCAGTGCCACTGAGCTGGAGGTTTAAGGTTGGAGTAGCCTCTTCCACACCCTAAGAGGCAGGATTTTGTCAATAGCACTTGTGAGAGAACATGTCCTACTCACAGCCATATGCTACTCCAGCATCCAGGCCTTTTGAAACACCACATAACAGCTTCCTGATAAGGAAGAGTGTTTCATAGTCAAGGTTAAAGCAGAAAATCAAAACCAAGGGCTGCCCCCCCCCCCCCCCAGGCCAAACAGAACAGGGAGAGACACAAATAAAAGCCCCAGTCAGGAGGCGGTAGGAAATGCTGATGAACAGAGAGTGTGAGTGAACATTATGAGTCCCATTACACTTCTATCTCGTGGTGCAGATTGCTGCGGGCAGGAATTTCTGACATACAGTCGAACTTGCTGTAAAGTCTTATCACATATAAAATGGCAGTAATCATAATGCCAAGGAATGAGACAAAGACAAATGAAAAAGCTTTCAGGAGTTAATGTTCACAACACACTGCCAGCAAAACACACAATCTATTTAATTACTAAAATGCCATGAGATACTGTTCAATTCCCCATTCAGAGAGACTGTGAATAAATATGCAAGAGTGTTGTAATACAATGAGAAGGCTGCATTAAAGATTGAAATATATGTGGCTGGTGAGATGCAGACGCTGCACATTAAAATGAACACATTGCACCATAAATTTAACACACTTGACATCATAATGGGCAATGAAAACTATGTCACCTATGAAACCAGCTGCACACCCTTTAGAACCAGTGGCATTAACTGCTGCAGACTTGGATCGACTTTCCCAATTTCTGGCCTTGCTATTCAGGTATTTTGAGGACACCAGAACAACCAGCGGTCTAAGCACCAATGGGTCTTTGTTTCCATGGAAGCAATCACTCACCCACTGTGTGGGGTCAATTCTCCACTCACAGACCATTTCTCCATTTTCTTGGCTCTTTGCTTTGCTCCATGCCTCACTTTACATAGAAAATTCCCCACTGAATCAGATAAAATCTCACCAGCTTCAGCCTTTCCTAAATGCTCTTCCACCTTCTTCCTCCCATGTTTGGGGACTAACACACACCTTGGTCTGATTCCAGTGGAAGTGTAACTCTGGTTGTAGTCTCCACTAGATACCACCTGCACCAGGTCCCTAATACTCCAAGCCAGGAATGGACAGATACTCCAAGCTCCCACTTCTTTGGCCACAGCCTCTTTCTGCATCCCCCAAGCCATCTCTATTGTTAAAAGTATTCTTAAAATAGGATTCCCACTTCACAGGACAACACAGCCTCAGCCATCATTAGCATCTCCAACCCACAATGATATCAATGGGCAACTTTCATTCTGGGTAAGCTCACCAGTACCAGCGTGGAAATCCCAACTGTCTCGTTTGTGCTGGGCCCAGCTGACTGTGGGGGGTTCACCACAGCACTGCTGAGTTTCCCTAGAAATGGAAGCAATAGGATAAGTGAGTGACGAAATGGTCCCGACAGCAGACTTCAATGCAGCAGCCACTGTTCTCCGTTTAGGTCCTTGTCCATATTTTAGATCTTTCTGTTGCATCTTTCACATGCAGCACAATATTTAATATTCATGGGACCCCATGTGGTCCTCAGGATGTCTACCCAGCAAACCATATATTCCACTCTATTAGCAGTAACTTTGATTTAACATTGCTAGTGCCTCTTCCTAAATCAGTTTTGATGTCTCCAATTCTGTACTTTCATATGTCTGTTTCAGCAAGTGATGCTATGATTCACAGTGAGCAATCTGGTTCATCAAATAACCTATTCCCTCACCTCAGTAATTATTTTTAATGGGTGATTTATGCTTCCATGAGTAAAGCAGATTAAAAGCACAGCAAAGCATATTTCAGTGTGTGGTACATAGCTACTACTTTTAGGATGTGGCTGCGAGTTAATATGTCTGTCTCGATTCCAGGATTGACTGACACATCACCAAATGTCACTTCATTAGGAGACAAACAGAAATAATCCAACCAGAACAATTTTTATTGATAAAGTGGAGCAGAGAAACATCAGGGTCGGTTATCATTTTGTATGTGGGGAACAGGCAATGAAATCTTTATCGGAAAATTCTCTCTGACAGGAATGCACTTAATCTTGTCAGAGATAACACAGCCACAGTAATATATGGCTTGATATTTCTAATAGCTACAGTAGATAGCCCTACCCAGACATGCTGCTTCAGCAGTTCACAAGGCTTAAACTACTTTGTCAAACGCCTTTGAAGATTTCTTTTCTCCCTGTTTTTCCACCAGGAAAATCCAGCAGCCAAGCTTTTCTTATGTGCCTATTGCAAATTCTCAGCCTTAAAATAGAGCTCAAATGGTGTGATGTGCTCTGGATGGCACAGATTTTGTGAGGACTCTTACAGCTGCAAAGGCTGCTTCTGCATGACACAATGGTCGACAGCTTCAAAATGGTGGATGGGATTCCTTTAACTGGCCAAACGCTAGCAGAAATGTTCATACCACTTCTCCTTAAGGCGTAACGTGACTTAACACTTTGCAAGTAGCTTAAGCCTTTGAAAACCAAATGGCCTTTGTATTGCTCCAGAAAGACTTGCCTCTTCTGGCCGTCACACCAGCGACTCATCAGGAAAAAGTAAGCATGATCAGTAACCTACACATGGGGATCATCCCAGTCTGATGACATTCCCAACTCCAGAAGGAGGAACTGCCTCTGTAAGGGAAGCCATGATTTGTTTAGTGTTTTATAAATTTTCAATTATGTTACAGTAGTGAAGTGACCTGATCTTTCAGTCACTGAACTTGAAGAAACCTAAACCAACCTTCTCTGAGGAATATTTTTCTATACCTGTTGACAAATACCTCAAACACTGACAGCTCTACATCTTTCTCAGTAAAACTGTTCAGTGTTTCATCACCTAGGTTTTTTTTGTGAATTCAATCTGAAATCTTTTTTCTTGCAACCAAAATTCATCTTTTCTCATCTTACCCTCCAGGGATTTGGAAAACATGCTATTCTTGGCAGCAGTCTTCTGTGTGTTTTGAAGCACTGCTCCTCTTCAGCCTTTTCCTATTCAGACTGAACAACCAGCTTGTTCTCCCCAGGTTACATTTTCTATTCATTTATAGTAATTTGGCTCCAGATAAATGAATCTATATGTGAATGACCACCTATAGCTCTATATATGGAACCCAGGTGTCAAAGATCCCAATGCACAATTAACAGAGTTCAGAGAATTATTCCAGTCAGTGTAAAGCAGATACCTCCACTGGCTATTTTGGCTACATCTTCATCAGCTATGAGAGCTTAGACATCTGCTTCACTTGCAGATGCTTACACTGCAGTCACAAATTCTTTGGTATATAAACCAGTTATCAAATGATCCAAATATAATTCCCATTGTTTTCTACTGAACCAGTGCAGTTAAGCCTTTGGGGCAGCCCCAAGACTTCCATCTTATATCACTTGGTTTATCTCTCTCTCATCAATTGCATTCAAAAAATTTTCTCCAGAATTAGTTATGCACCCCATATACCTATATAAGTTCTTTATAGCACAGACAAACAATTCAGAAGACTCCTTTCCTGGCCTGAAACCATTAACCTGGCAGGGATTTCTCAGCCAGGGACAGTTTAACAGCAGATGTCCCTGGCCTTGGAAATTTAAAGAGATTAAATCTGGGACTGTAGAGCAGTTTCACTGTTTCACCAGCCAGAAAGCAATTACAACAGCACCACTGATCTTTCCACATGGCCTGATGCATTGTGGTACAAGCAGCAGGACCACACAGCTGCATAGCTATTTCCTTATCAGCTGATGTGGGACTATGCTTCAGCATCTGGAGCAGATTAAGGTGGACTGTAACTTTCCTAGCCTGTCCACTGTAAATCTGTGCTCGTATGTACAATCTACAGATGCAGCTGTGATGAATGCTATCGAATCACAGAACATTTGGGGTTGGAAAGGATCTGAAAGATCATTTTGCAGGCAAACCAGACTTGACAGTAACAAACAAAAGAGAGTTTTTGCCAGGCCCAGGATGCTCAGCCTAGGATGAAATCAATAGGGGAAAAGTGTTCTTCCATCTCCCCACTCTCTCCTTGCTCCATACACATATCACCTTGCAGACTTGGTGGCCTGTATACTCCCCAGGAGCAGCTCCAGCTCCTGGCAGCTGCATCCACAATGGGGAGAGGTAAAAGCCAGAGCATGTTAACTGGCAGCTATTTCCGCAAGACTGGAAGTGACTTTGGCAACAGCTGCCAATCGAACTGCTTTGACTGCAGGTAAGGAAGAAAACTTTGTTTTTATCTGTGCTCTCCTACAGGCCAAACTGATTAATTGCTGTTCTTAAAGAGCAAACAGAAAGCAGATCCTGCAAAAGTCACCTGAAGGATAGGAAAGGGCAAACCACACCTTGCCTCTCCATGTTGTTCAAAAGAAATATTTCAAACTGTGATTTGGATTTTCACAACTGAGGTGCAGGCACTTTTCAAGGGCTCCAAAGCATTTTATGCTGCTGTTTTTAAATGATATGATTTTTTTTTCAGGTATTTAAATTTATTTTTCACCCTGAATATATTTATTTTTAAATGGAAGCATGGAGAGTATGGTTTTTTTTCCTACCCACAAGAAATTGTTCACTGAGAAAGAAGGCTCATGGCAATGGTGGAGTTACGCAGTCAGTTCTTCCTGACCCTCCACAAAATCAGGTACTTGACCTAATGCTTTGCCTGTGAAAGTCTTCCCAGCATCATTGGCTTCCTGCACAGACAAACCTGGTTGGGACATGACATGTGGCTGCTGGAGCTGAAAGTGTCATTGATTTCATGTGCACTGAAAATCTCCATGCTCCACTTGGTTTTAGTGCTGCTTTCATGCAGGAGTCTTTTAGACTTGATACCCATTATCCACACACACACAAAACCATACCCTGCAGCCCTGAATCACAAATGCCAATAGCCCTGTTTTAAGGCATGACACTTTTTGATCAAGTTACCAGCCTACTGTAAAAGGTGTACAGGTATGAATCCATCACACACAACTGAAACATCTCTCTCTTGCTCTAATTTAACAAACTGGATTTTGAGGTATGGGGCAGTCAGGCATTTTGTTCTGTCTCTGGCACATTGAATTTCATGGAGATGCTGATATTCAGAAATAAAACAGCAAAAGTTTTGACCAGAAAGGAAAAGGGCTGTACATTGTGCTATGGACACTTGTGCAAGCATCCAAAAGCCTGCAAGCACTGTAATACAACCCACACAGTAAAGGCAGGGAAATGGGGAGATGTAGGGGTGTAATGGATTCTGTGTCTTTCTGAACACTCCTGGCTCATGCTCTATCTCTGTTCTTCCACCTGAAAACTGGGAACAGCAGCATGGCTGTCTCCTGTGATGTTGTAGGGTTTATTTCACTAATAATTCCAAGATTATCTGAACACAGAAAAGTATTAATTCGAGGTTCAGGGAGCACCAAAACCTTTTACCAAATCCCTATGTGAGAGGAGAAAGAAAACTGATACAGAAAACTTCCTTTAAGAAGCCATAACTCCAGCAGGAAACAGCTGGAGTCAAACTGTTGAAGTCAGTGAGTGTCGTCCTATAGACAGAGCTTTGGATCTGGCTGTTAAGGAGTATGAAAGCACATCAGCATGATGTGCTTCTCACTGGAAAACCCCACTTATATATGGCTCTGCCAGCTTCAGGTGTTTAAAAGGAGAATCTTTTAAAACAGATATCGAGTTATTTGCCTTTCTACTGTAGCAGGAACTCATAAAAAGAAAAGCTAAAAAGTTCCCCTACTGGGGGGGTCCAAACATTTTCTGTACATCAGATAGGCAAACAAACTCAGCAAAACCTGGGTTCTCATGCAGAAAAACCATTCCAAATCTCTAAATGTCACTTTTAAATGAGTTTGGAAAAAACAACAGTTGTGACAGACTGGTGATATGAAAATCACCATTTAACGATGAGAAGATGCAGGGCTGAAATGGTCCTATCTTAGATCTATCTTAGACCCAGAGCTCCCTCTAGCTAATCAAGTAGTGTTCACTAGCACAAAACTATTTCCTTGCACCAAAGAGCAACACTGCACATACAGAGGTTGTATTTGACAGAAAATATTGCAGTATAATTTACATGCAGCATGAAAGCCTATTTTTTGTCACCCCACAGGCTAGAGAACAGCAATAAAAATGAACAAATAAGCCATTAAGTTCAGCTTCCTGAGATGTCACTTAAGAGGTTATTTGCTTAATGTTAAGTCCAATCTTGTTTAGATGATTTTTTTGCCTCTTCTTGGAACTCTCTCAGCATCTTCCTAAAACAAAATCACAGCCATCGGTATTGTTTTGTTACTCTGGCTGATGCAGCTGATAGTTTCTCTCCAGGTTCACCAGGTGGAGATGGCTGAGCATAATTGTTCAATTACCTCTGAAATGCAGCCATTTGAGAAGAATAGGGTAGGACCTCTTCAAATGCACCTGGTAGCACTGGTCTGGACCTCTATCAGAGATGGAGACAGCTGTGATAAAGACTGAGGGCTTTGTGTTAGGGGCAAACAGCCTCTTTCTTCTGTATTATGGAGCAGAGGCAGCACCATGATGGGTGATGTTTGGGTGTCTAGAACACCACAAATCTACACTTAGATAGGGCCAGGTACCTCAGTCTCTGCCAATTTTCACCAAATACTGACACCATTTCTCAGAAGTCATCTTTGTTGTTCTTAATTGATGAACCATAAAGGAAGAACTGATTTAAAAATAAAACTAAATGGAAGTAGAGTTTAGGCTAAAACCGTGTCTTGAGACATACTTGTGTCTGCCTCCTCCTAGCCTCTCACCAGACTCAATTCAGCATTTCTCTTTGTTAGGGCAGCATATCATAGTATCAGTCAGGGTTGGAAGGGACCACAAGCATCATCTAGTTCCAACCCCCCTGACATGGGCAGGGACACCCTACACTAGATCAGGCTGGCCAGAGCTTCGTCCAGCCTGGTCTTAAACACCTCCAGGGACGGGGCCTCAACCACCTCCCTGGACAACCCATTCCAGGGCTTCACCACTCTCATGGTAAAGAACCTCTTCCTCACATCCAGCCTGAATCTCCCTACCTCCAGCTTCATTCCATTCCCCCTAGTCCTATCACTACCTGATACCCTGAGAAGTCCCTCCCCAGCCTTCCTGTAGGCCCCCTTCAGATACTGGAAGGCCACAATGAGGTCACCTCGGAGCCTTCTCTTCTCCAGACTGAACAGCCCCAACTCCTTCAGTCTGTCCTCATAGGAGAGGTGCTCCAGCCCTCTGATCATCCTCGTGGCCCTTCTCTGGACACGTTCCAGCATGTCCACATCCCTCCTGTAATAGGGGCTCCAGAACTGGATGCAGTACTCCAGGTGGGGTCTCACCAGAGCTGAGTAGAGGGGAAGAATCACCTCCCTTGACCTGCTGGTCACACTTCTCCTGATGCAGCCCAGGATCTGATTGGCTTTCCGGGCTGCAAGGTGAAGAACTTCCTCCTCATGTCCAGCCTGAATCTCCCCACCTCCAGCTTCATTCCATTCCCCCTAGTCCTATCACTACCTGATAGCCTGAGAAGTCCCTCCCCAGCCTTCTTGTAGGCCCCCTTCAGATACTGGAAGGCCACATCTAACCAAGCAATTAAAATCACCATAAATTTAGCTTACAGCTTAATGTACCTTTTCCTGAGAAATAAGACCTGCCTAAAGAAAGCCAGGAAGGGAATAGTTAAACCTATTAATCATCTCAGGCTGTATCAGGACACTTGTTTTTAGTTAAAGCTCATCTTTTCTATGTGTACAGTGCACAGACTCAAGCTTGCATGTTCCTTGCCTCCAGACAAAATCCTGGTTAAATACTAGTCGTGGTCACAAAGAGCTTTATGTACAGAATAGCAGTTGGACTTCAGAGATTAACTGCAAAGAAGTTTCCTTCATCTAAACTTAATTAATGTGCATCCTTATCAGGTTTGAGAAAATTGCTGAGAAATCACAAGCAGTGTACACCAAGTTTCTAGAAGCATAAAGGTCTAGGATTGCCCTCCTGGTACAAAAAAAAAAAAAAAAAAGATAAAAATTTGTGTTCCTATACACTCTCTGATAGTCTAAGAAACTGCAACTAGCTGACTTTCTATTAAAGGCCAAAAGGCCAGCATTCAAATAGAACTGTCTTCTATCGCTGTGTTCTGTACATAAAGTAACGTATAGATGCAATAAGAAAGTTAATTGGTTTCACGTTGCTTGGAGTGCACACAGTAGAGAACTCAAAGAACCCAATTGCTATCTCTAATTGGAATTTCTGAGGAACAACATTGTAGAGATGGACTGCCAGCTTCCTCAGCTTTCCTACTCATGCCAGTCAAATTTATACACCCCTTTTCCAATTAGTACCACAATTCCCTTTCCATAGCTAACAAAGTAGTGCTGGCTGCTAGTTTGGTTTAGTTCAGTCACAGTGATGCTAACACCAGCCCCTGGCTGACTGGGTAAATCACTGTGTGGCAGTGATGTCCAAACACTGCTACATGGTGCTTTATGTTGTGAAATTATAGGCCTGTCAGCCTGACCTCAGTGCCAGGCAAGATTATGGAGCGGGTCATCTCGAGTGCGATCACACAGCACTTACAGGATGACCAGGGGCTCAGGCCTAGCCAGCATGGATTTAGGAGGGGCAGGTCCTGCCTGACCAACCTGATCTCCTTCTATGATCAGGTGACCCGCCTGGTGGATGTGGGGAGGCCTGTGGATGTGGTCTACCTGGACCTCAGCAAGGCCTTTGACACCATCCCCCACAGCAAACTCCTGGCCAAGCTGGCAGCCCATGGCTTGGACAGGAGCACACTGCGTTGGGTTAGGAACTGGCTGGAGGGCCGAGCCCAGAGAGTGGTGGTGAATGGTGCCACATCCAGCTGGCGGCCTGTCACTAGTGGTGTGCCCCAGGGATCAGTGCTGGGCCCCATGCTCTTCAACATCTTTATTGATGATCTGGATGAGGGCATTGAGTCCATCATCAGTAAATTTGCAGATGACACCAAGCTGGGGGCAGCAGTTGATCTGCTGGAGGGCAGAGAGGCTTTGCAGAGAGACCTCGATAGGCTGGACAGATGGGCAGAGTCCAATGGCATGAGATTTAACACATCCAAGTGCCGGGTTCTGCACATTGGCCACAACAACCCCAGGCAGTGCTACAGGCTGGGGTCAGAGTGGCTGGAGAGTGGCCAGGCTGAGAGGGACCTGGGGGTGCTGGTTGATGGGAAGCTGAACATGAGCCAGCAGTGTGCCCAGGCAGCCAAGAGGGCCAACCGCATCCTGGCCTGCATCAGGAATAGTATGGCCAGCAGGAGCAGGGAGGTCATTGTGCCCCTGTACTCTGCTTTGGTTAGGCTGCACCTTGAGTACTGTGTCCAGTTCTGGGCCCCTCAGTTTAAGAAGGACATTGAGACACTTGAACGTGTCCAGAGAAGGGCAACAAGGCTGGTGAGAGGCCTTGAGCACAAGCCCTATGAGGAGAGGCTGAGGGAGCTGGGGCTGTTTAGCCTGGAGAAGAGGAGGCTCAGGGGCGACCTCATTGCTCTCTACAACTACCTGAAAGGTGGTTGTAGCCAGGAAGGGGTTGGCCTCTTCTCCCTAGCAACCAGCACCAGAACAAGGGGACACAGTCTCAAGCTGCACCAGGGGAAGTTTAGGCTCGAGGTGAGGAGAAAGTTCTTCACCGAGAGAGTGATTCGTCATTGGAATGGGCTGCCCGGGAGGTGGTTGAGTCGCCGTTCCTGGAGGCGTTCAGGAGGGGACTGGATGTGGCACTTGGTGCCATGGTCTGGTTGTGAGGTTGTGGTTACAGGTTGGACTCGATGATCTTCAAGGTCTCTTCCAACCTTGGTAATTCTATTCTATTCTATTCTATTCTATAGAAATTCAACCTCTTATGGTCTCACCAAGGAGGACAGGGTACCTCTGGCTAAAGAAGATAATAAATAGGTAAAAGCAGAAATGTTTTGCAAATAATATGGCTGTTGCACAACATTCAAATACCTCTGCTTTACTTTTAGGATCACTTGGCAATTTGAGCTGGTCTTGGTTACCAAACAGAGTCCCCTTTTACTGCATTAAATCTAAACAGGAGGCTGTCAAGTCAAGCCCAGATTAAGCTGAGAAGTAGGGACATCTGAAGGATGGGGTAGGATGATATGAAATCTCACCCCTGCCAAGCTGTAGTTCACATATGCCTCCCTGCTTTGATATCAGTCCGATTAAAAAGTAAAGTTTCTTCATTATTCCATGATAAGAAGCTTCAACTGTTAAATTATCATCCAGCATCACTGCCAACTGTATCCTGGGCTATATCAAGAGAAGTCAGGGCTACCAGGACAAGGGAGGTGATTCCACTGTTCTACTGCACTCTGGTGAGACCTCACCTGCAGTGCTGTGTCTAGCTCTGGAGTCCTTAGCACAAGGCATGAGCCTACTGGAGAGTGCCGAACATCTCTCTGATGCAGAAAGGCTGAGAGTGTTTGGACGAAAGATTCCTCAGCCAGGGCACCTGGATGTTACAGAGGTGTTAGATGAATGTGGTTTGTGAGTTGACAAGAAGGACAGGACAAACATATGGACACAACAACAGAGTAAGAGGCTGTTAAACACAGCGGACAGCATGTTCTGCCTGTGGCACAGACTGACAGATTCTAAGACAGGTGTGAATATGAGCTGTTGATCCTACAGAGGCCAGCAGAGAACTGAGACTACTCTCTCCCAAATACTGGGTATTAAATCCTTCTATCTGACCATGACAAAAATAAAATATAAGGAATAAGCAGCCTTATGAGACCCAGTCTGACTCACTGCTGAATATTTTGATCTCTATATTTGATACCCAGTGGGACAGTGAGTACTGGATGGTGGTAGGTGGAATCATTACTGAGAGCAAGTAGATGAGGCTAAGACTGATGAGAGACATTTTGACTATATAAAGGGCACATTAAAATGGCAAAAATCCGTCCATCACGTTCCCTTACAGACACTGCCTGAAACCACTCCTCTGATGATTCCCACTCACTTCTGAAATGGAGGAAATAACCCAGGTCCAGGCTCTTGGGCTGCCTCCACAATTCCATCAAGCAGGGTGGTTAGAGTTCATCAGAGAACACTGAGGCAAATGGCAGGTAGTTTCATTTTAGCATCTTCAAAATCTTTGAGAAAGCATCCCTATTAATAAATGGCCATTTCAGGATGCTGAAAAGTGTAACTAAGGTATGTTTTCAAAAGACAGCTACAGAACACAGGGAGCTGTAATTCGGATCAGAAAAAGCTGTAGCAGAATTAAGCAGTACGATGCATTAAATAGAAATGACCTTGAAGAAGAGAAGTTGGCAATATGCCAGAAGTACTTTACCTACAGAAAATTCAGAGTAATGAAGGAATTGGCTGCCCAATAGCTGTGACTTTGCATCTTGCAGACTAACCACAGTGGTCCAATTTCACTTTGCTTATACAAATGTTACCTGAAGAGTAAAGGCTTTGCATCAAAGCTTGGTGTAACAGACTGGCCAGAAGCTTGGATTTTAGTTTATTTCGAAGATCAAGTGTAATCTTAACACTACAAGAACTATTTAAAACTGACTTGAAAGCAGAAGCTGAAAGGGAAACTGTTGAAGATGGTAGTTGGGAAATTTTTCATACAAACCTTTTTGATCAAAATTGAGAAAATTAGGTGTTTTCGAAGTCTTGTTCAAGCCAAGCCTAACAGCAAATAGGCAAAAGGCAAGCAGCTTTTTTTATTGTGTTTGCACTTTTAGCAACTTCCCCAGAAAAAAAGTTATAGAGCAATGAAAATACTTTCCCTACTCATCTCATGGAATAAATCAGTGCATCTTCTCCCCAGATCAGGATCCTGTTTAGGATTGTCAGAATTACTGTGGTAATCAGGAGCACAAAAATGTAATCCCACAGCAAACCCAGGAATCACCAAAATAAGATGGGGACAGAGCAAACAGCATCAGGTGCCCACAGGCTTTAGAAGGAAATGTCAGCAACTCTCCTCCCTGTCCCTCTGTGCCTCACAACTCTGTGTGTTCGAAAGTCAGCATGACCCAGAGCTAAGCAGCCACTTGAGTGAATTAACACTATTTTTGAGTCCCCAGGGAAGCTCTCACAGTTATGGCTGAAGTATTATAACATCTTGACTGACAGAATTGTTCTGTTCTCCCAAGCAAGAGGATAAACTGATGACACCTTCCCCAGTAGCAGAGAGTGACAGGAGATCCTGTTTGCTGCCACTGTTGCTGTGCCTGGAAAAAACAAGAATTGCTTGATCCTGGCTGCTACCTTCTCTCCACTACATCCTTTCTATATGTGACTCCTTCATAAGCACCCCAGAGCTCCAGCTTGCTGCCAGAAACATCTATTGTCAAGATCCTTCTCAGCCGAAGGAAGTAAAACACATTTGCTATATGCTTCCTGGTATCTCATAAACTGCTCTAAGGCTGCCAATAAATAACCAAATGAATTAACATTATTCCAGAACATTCACCCATGAAATATTGTTCTGCTACAACCACTGGCATCCCATAGCCATGGTGCACTTTCCTAAAACACTATTACAGCACACAGGAAATCCATGTGACAGATTTCCAGACATTCAGATGAAGAAAACAATGTTGTCCTGAAAAGCATCAATATAGACTACAGGGACCAACATTTGAGCTGCTTATGTCAGTCGTTCAGAAAGAGTGACCACAGACTGAGCTGCCCCACACTTTCTCTGGTGTATTCATAAGGAAAATATTCCTCCAAAGAACCTAAAAGCCTTGCAATGTGCTCTTCGCTCCTGATCAATGCAGCTGAAATACCTCCCTTACTGTAACACCTTACACTCTCAGGAAATCCAGTTTCATTAAGACACAATGTGGGCAGCCAGCAAATCACTCATCTGTAAACAACTCCATCAGAAGCTTACCACCAGAGTAATGTCCTAGTGCAAGGGCAGCCCACAGCATGAATAGTAACAACCCTGTGTGTAAGCAAGAGAAATGCTCCATTCTGGGCTTTGAGAGGAGCTGCTGGTACTTCAGTACAACCACAGATCCTTTGTACACTTCACAGCAAGTCTTTTACTGTATTTGGCCTTGGTTCCTTTATCTGTGAAGAAGACATAAAAATATTTAGCCATCTTGTACAACTCTTGACTTGCAAAAGGGAAGCCCACATGTAAGTGAGGGGTGTTATTGCTGTGACATGGAACATATTGTTCTCTGTTAGAAGCATGGTCTTATTATCTTCCAATTCATGGTATGGCTTGAAGAGCTGGTGTAACAGTACAAATAAGTGTAGGTAACACCATTTGCATTTTGCTTCTTTGAAGCCATTCTTAAGGAATTAACTTACCTTCACCATCTGAGTCATGTTGTGATGAGGCACTTGGGATGCACTTCAAATGCTTTGATGCCAACCACAATTGCTGAAGTTCGCTACAGAACACAAGTGGATTAGACAGGTAATGACCTTATGAGAAGCAAACATGGTTTAAAAACCAGCACACTTGGCAGCAATTTTCAGTGCAGGACAAGTGCCTGGATATTGTGCAGCTTGAATGACAGATGGCCACTGTAAAATGACAAACCACACGGCAGCTGAGAGCAGGGAATGGAAACACTGCATTCAGTTTTATACCAACAATGAAAACATGACTGAGCTATAGTTGTCCAGATGTTCTCAAAGCAAATGCTAAGCTAAACACAGGTGATGGATGCTGCAGACTGGTGACAAGTGAGTTTTGAACTGTTGGTCAGCCAATATGGCCATGAATTTATTTGTTTCAAATTTGTGTTAAGGGAATACTTGAGACTTCCAAGACCTTTACATCTACTCAAGCTGCACCAACAGCTAAAATTGCACAGGAATCAGAGCACAGCTTTTTACCAAGACCTTCATCATCTCATTGACTGCTTTGTGGAAGAACATGACAAGGACCACTGAGCTTGGTAATGTCATTCAAAGCTCTGTCAATACTATTCACATTCTTCATCAATACCACAGGCAATCAGATATGCCAAAAAGAGCAAGCAGCTGTTGAAAAGGCCACATGCTGCAAAGTCATGGCACTGCTGTCTCAGGTCTAATAACTCCCATTAAGACTAAAATAAAAACAAAAGATCAGGCTCAAGGTAACAATGCCAGTTTGACCCTCTGGCACCTTCCATATTAATATCCATTTAGCAAACCAATACAGACAAAACAGGCTCTGCTGGGAGCTGGCTGTCCATCTTCCCCCCACATTCAGGCTTTTAGTCCCTATTTCTCAGTATGCATGTCTTCAAACTCTAACACATTGCTCTTTTCTTTCTGTCTGTTTTTTCTCAGAAGCTCTGGTTTTTGTTTTGGAAAAGGTTAAAGCAATCCCAAATGGTACAAAATGAGTTCATAAAGCTATTTAGGAGTTTGGGGGTTGCCTTCAGAGTAAATAGATACAGACTCAGGAATGGGCATGGCAATCATTAATGAACTAACAACTCCCTTTAGGATAATAAGGCAGAATCCTGGAATCTGAATTCCCTATTATTGAACTACCAAGCCATAATAAATGCCTTAGTCGACATTCCTGGCACTTGATAAATCACAATATACTTAGTCATTGCAGCATTGCTCATTAGAGGGAAGAGATGTTGATAGCTCAGGGAAGGTAAGAAGAAAAATAACATTAAAAGCAGATTCATAAAACACAAACCAAGAAGGACTCACAAGCAGCTACAGAGCAGGAATAAGATGATTTCACAGACTTCAAAAGATCTTTAAGCATAAGCAGACCTGTCACAAACAGCAGCAATGTGAAATGAACCTTCTCAGCTCTGACACTGCACATCAACTCAAAGCTTTTGAAAACATGTAATGTTCAGGCTCACACAAATCACACCAGGCAGTTAAAATACACCATCACAAGGTACAACTGAATGATGCAGAAAGGATTCACAGAAAGAATAAACCCTCACAGTTTGTGATTGAGACCCTTACATGCACTTTAGTGCTACTGTGTGACCTGTGCTAGATTCTATAGTCCTGCTCTGGCAGAGAGGTTGGACTTGATGATCTTCAAAGATCCATTCCAACCCCTAACATCCTGTGATCCTATCAGCTGGTAATTGGTAAATGGATGTTCTGAATTGACTTAAATCCAGGACAACATGAAAACATTTCTAGAAATGTCATTAAGAAATGCAGGAGCCTTCCCTGCATCTGGGAGTAACTATGTTTTCTCAGTCTTTCAAAGGTTTTAGTCCTAACCTGATGCTTGCAGACTCAGAAAAAGTCCAGCGTTTCTGAAAAAAGGGTTAGCAAATAGAACAGAATTAACCAGGTTGTCCTTGTCTGAGACTAGATATACCACCAGAAAATTTGAGCACAAGCTTGTGACACAGATTTGAGTTTCTGTGAAGAAAAAAGTCTTCTCACCTAAGTTCAGCTGCATATCTTGATCTGACAGATCTGGAGAGTCACTCATCTGACCTATTTCAGACCTGTGTGAATTGCACTCACCTGCGCTTACTTCTTTCCTTGGATTATATAGGGAGCCACAACTGATGAGCTCAGATTTAGGTATCTTTGAGAATCATGAAGTGGAACAGATTAATTCTGTCCTTAAAAAAATAGCAGCTCCTCTCAGGATTATAACCTCATTTTCTCAGCATGCAGCAGTGAGTTACTTGACCACCCACTAAAGAATCAGAAACATCAAACATGAGGACTTTCTTTTTCCACATGAAAGCGGACACATTCTGAAGAAGGAATGGTTGTGAGGTAACAAGATTTTCATGATACATCTCCTTCCAGGTGGATTTGTTTGCATCTTTCTTCGTTCTGCTGCCCTGCACAGAGCTGCCCAGAATGCTCAAAAACTGTGACAGCATGGTTGATAAGACACACACAAAGAGGATCTAGAGCAAGAGATGCTAGTGGTGACCAGGCATGCATGGCGGCCGTGTTTGTCCTCCCAGGCAGCACTCACCGCTCCCATAATAATACTAGAGATCACCTAGAGGAAAATTTGTATCTGCTGCCAACTATTGCTGTGAAATTCCAGCAGCATGCAGAATGCACCTCTGACAGTAGGTAAAATTGGTCAAAATATTAAGTTTATTGAGTTTTGTCCACAAAACCAAAAAAAAAAGCACTTCAGCCCAACACTTTTGAGATGAGTTCTCTAATTAAATTAAAACCCATACTATTAAAAAAAAACCCCAAATTTACACAAAGGCAAGAAATCTAGGAGGCACTTGCCTCCAGTTCCAGGGCCAGTCTGGAGTGAAAGTGCAGTTTAACAATGGTGCCTGATTTAGAACACTAATATTAGCATCATTTAGAAAAGAACAGGTTTGGTTTGATGACTAAAATGCTTTATTTTTCACACACAGAAGACTCTTTTCATGAAAAAGTGCTTCATCAAAAATGGGGTTGGGACTAAACTGACTTGTCTAAGAAAAAATACCAAGCAACCCATCATGAATCCCTTTAAGGTTTCTTCACTGAACCAGTTCCACCAGGCAGCCAAAGCTAATGGGGGTCAGCTTAAGGACCAGCGATCTAATTCATCCCAGTTCTGCTGATCCAGAAATCATCCTGCTGTTGCTTGAATTGGTTATTGGAAATTTCAGCAAAGCTCTGAATAGGATGAAGGAGGAACATGGATTATGCTACTTCATTTTAAACTTGCCTCATTTATAGAAAGGTGAGTTTTACTTTGATGCTCACACTGCACATGTGCCCTTGCCTCTTCTGGTCAATCCTGAAAAAGGAACCCTGTGAGCATTGACCCCCAGGACACATTCAGAAGCTACCTGAATGATCGGTGGGCTTCTGATCTGCTTGGTGATTTCTGGTGGTGGCTGGAATAGATAAAAAGTAGCTGCAAAGAGGCAGATCTACTTCCATGTAATTCATAATTCAGGCGTAAAAGTTTAATGTACCTATTTGAACAACTAAAATGTGCTCTCTGGAGCATACTTGTCTTTTTGCTTCTGACGACACAATGGCTCATGAATCAGCAAGTGCTATGACCAGGACCCCAGCATGCACTGAATCACAAGTTGCTTGTTTCTCTGCACACACCCAGGAGGGAGAAATCATTTTAATAATAGATCCCATAAAAGAAAGGTTTTAAGAAAATTAGGAACCTCACACACAACTCCCTGGGCTTCTGGGAGAAATTTGCTCACAGCTGGAAGCTTAATGTGTTTAAGGGTGGCTGATCCCGCTCTAATACAATTTTTATAAGATTTCTGCAGTCCTGCTCTAAAAGCCTGTGGCACAAATTATGATTGGAACAAGCAGACCTTCCCTTGGGAAAGAACGGAGTTGGCTGTGCCGCAATTTACTTAGTATAATTTTTTGCCTATTTATATCTGTGCAGTCTAACTAATGATAGCACTGATCTGATGTCCGATTACATTGAGCCCCAGAAGAGAAAAGTGGAATTAATTTCAGTGTTACCTTCAGTTATTAAGACTTTGGATTATTCATGACCCAGTGTCTCTAACTCTCAGAACAGATTTAAATTACTATTTTGTGAAAGATTTCCTTTCTTTGGGTTTCGTGATGAATGCACAGCAGAGCCTATGGAAAAGAAAGCAATGCTTGGCTTTCAAAAAAAAAAAAAAAAAGGGAAAAAAGACCCCACTAAACTAGATATTAATTTATTTCTCAGAGCCTGTTCTGATGCTGTGCAAACCACAATGGCAACTGTATCTAGCAGTGCATTTCATTCTGCTTTATGATTTGATTAACTTCGACCCATCTGGGAACACACAGGTTCAGAAGACTGCATCTTGCCAAATACTGGCAACTGATTCCTTGTTCTGAAAAATTACTATGCACAGAAATTATTTCTAGCAGAGTTGTCCAAAAAGTCATCCCCCTTTGCACTGAAAAGTGCCATTTTGTCACAGCCAACCTTTTTGTTAATCATTTCACTGAACTATCCAGGCAAACTTCTTAGGTCCAAGACTGAAGAAAACTGGGGCAAAGAGGAAAAATGCCATACAGACATCATAGAAGAAAGAATGATTTTCAATTGCAAAGCAGCTTCTGCTTGAAGAGAAAGACATAGGAGCTTTAATGTTCATGCAATGCACATAGCAGGCTAGTTCCAGCTGCCAGACCTTATTTGTGGCAATACTCCAGAACAAATTGTTCGATTTATTGTTCTGTAAAGCCATCCAGTGAAACGTAAAAGTCAAGCTGGGTTCTTTTTCCTTCTTACATACTCCCATCAGGAGGAAAGATTCTCAAAGACAAATCAGATGCTAGATACATCTCTCTAATGAGAGTCTTATTGAGGTTACATGATGGTAACTCATGCAAAATTGTGAAAAGACAAAGGAAAAAACCCTGTTAAGCATAAAAAAACCTGCAAACTCCACCACCCCCCCAACAGAAATTTAAGAGTACATCTGACCTGTACTCTTGCATACATACAACTTATACATTTAAACATTATTCTGACATGAGGAACATTAAAAATATGACTTTTCTTTTTCTTCCCCAAACACTAACTGGAGTCTTTGTCATTGTTAACCTGACAGCCCAACATTCACGTTTGGTCAACAACTATGTTAGAGGCTTCCTAAAATATAAATCAGCTTTATGTGAAAAACAGCAAGACAAAGATCTGGAGCTTTAAGAAAATAAAATAGCCTGTTATTTGAAATATTTGGCATCACTCTGCCACTGAAAATACACCAGTTCAATTTATGCTGGTAAATGAAACAGTGCCAAGGAACACCCCCGGCACTGGAGTGCCATCAACTGTACTGTTAAATTTTAAGTGTGATCCATGGCACCATTTTTTGCTATGGCAAATTGTCACTGAGCCAACTGTGACAACATCCAGAGATCAGCCCATAAAGCAGTCCACATGTGGCCACTTTATTGACAAAGACAGGAGAGTTTAGTAAGAACAGGCTGTTTCATGCAAGCGGAGCTCCAAAAGTTTAGTTTGCCAGCATTGCTATAACCACTCACAACTGACATGTGAAGCAGGATGTGGCACTTCAAAGTTAATCATACATCTTATACTATCCTTAAAGAGAGTTATCCTGAAAGGGAGTTATTCAAGCTCAGAGAAAATTAAACAGCATTTAGTTTACTTGTAATTTGGCAGAAAGAAGCCTGTTTCCCATTTGGGGATTCAACTAACAGTTCAGCACTATTTTGCTACTTCCAAGATGATCCTTAGTTACATTCTCATCCACTTTAAACAGCATCAACGGTTGTTTATCTTCATTATGACTAAACAACTGCAGTTCTTTAGAGAAGCATTGATTGCAGAGGTTCTTAGTAACTCATTTTCAGATATGCAGAAGTAAAATGTTTAAATCCTAGAACTTGTGTAATATATTACAATATATCATATGGAGGCTGCCATCATTATTCTATGGAGACAGAGAATCCAAAGCATCTAGCTGAGATGATTCCGGTGCGAAGGAAGAGTGCAAAAGAGAAGCAAGTTTAATGCTGCAAGGCTGTCCACTGAAGCTTGTCTGGTTTCACTCCCATAATACTCCAATTTAAGGGTTGTCTGCTCAAGACGTGAACTACTGTGACTAGTCACTGCATTATATAGTCAGGGTGAGAGAGGGAAACAAACATAACACAAAACCATTCCACTGGACAGTACACTTCAATAACATTTCCCATGAGAAGTCACTAGTTCCTCAAAGCCAGTGAATTGTAAACTGCATTTCCATGAACTGCATGTTACAGGAGAGCAGTTTTGTAATCCCCCTATTAATCCTTGGCATCAGGGCACACGCAATGTAATTATTGACTGCAGCAGAATAATTTGAAAACTTTATTCCACAGGGCCATAATTATATCCTAGCTGTAATCCTTTAATTGCCAATATCATCTAATGCACTACAGACATACCATATGACTTAGATGAACAAATGCACCACAACATTCTGCAAGCAAGCCACAGTAAAACCGATAGCATGCCCAGAGATGCAGGCCATTAAACAGGAACTGCCATTAATAAGCATCAGAATACACAGCCCAGGAAACACCAGAGGTCCTGCTCTTACTTTGCATATTTGTTATACCAACAGTTGGCTTTCTATAGTAACCTACTGGATGCAGAAGTTAAAACTACTGAAAGAAATCTCTCATACATTGCCACTCAGCTGTCGAGCAAAGGGCAGAAATAGATCCTTTGGCAAGAAGTTAAAAGGACTTAAAGAGCAGCAGATGCTAACATGCCCTGCCATGCTAGTGAACTCTGAAGAGAGCAATGCAACGCTCCACTCACTTTCACCACCCAAAACACATCCTGTTTCTGCATCCGTGGTCTAGTTGATGAGTTAGGGTTAGGTGATCAGTTGGAATTGATGATCTTGGAGGTCTGTTCTAACCTGGTTGATTATGTGATTTTGATGCTCTGGAGGAAGGACAAAATCTAGGACACAGTCATGCCTTGAATTTACTAGGGGCTGGCACCCTAAGCCACTAGTCCAGATGAGGGCACCTTTATCCCCTGGCTGCCAATTCTGTACTTCTGTGTGAGCCATGTAGGTGTCTGTCACTTCAGCAGCATATCTTCTATTTTGTTTCGACTATGACCTCCAAAGCATCCTTCTCCTATACCAAACTACAGTTTACCAGTAGCACCAGAATTACAAGCAATATAGTTTTGCACTTAAAATATTTTCATATACAGCATCTGCCACCTGTCAAAGGCAGTGAACAATTTTCCCTTTGTAGAAGTGGCTGCACACAGTGTTCTAGAAAAACAACAGCACAGCAAACGGCTGAAAAATGTCATCAGCTGAAATGCTGCCTCCTAGTCAAACTACAGTGCTCTCTTCTTACTGGTGCACAACAGACATAATGGGGCAGCATTTCTTGAAGTGCAGATGCACATGATTGCACAGGTACCACAAGACACACATGGTGACAAACTCAGGATGCATGGTGGCCACCACCCTTATAAATACCCTCTGCTTTTTCAAATCTACATCCACTCCTTGTTTCCCAGGCAAAGAGTTAAACACCTCCCTTCACTGCTAGCTCGGTCAATTCCTTGTTCTAATTGCAGAGGAAGATTAACTGAAAGTGGGGCAATGATCCTTCATGATTTTCCAATGTTTGTTGGAAAATCTTTAGTTTCAGAACAGCTGATGTAACCAGGAAGATGTGACAGGCTCCTGATGCCAAAAGCAAAGCAGCACCAAACTTCAAACTAGACATAGGTAAGAGGTAATGACTAATAATAGAACCTATTTATGTTCATCAGATGAACTCAAAAGAACTTCAAGGGAAAAGGCACGAGAAAAGCAGGAGAGATGGCAGGTAGTCTAATTATTTACAAGTACTTATGAACCCCATGCCTCTGCCCATGTAATGTATTAGCAAAAGAAATTAAAGTCTCATTTAATTGCCTAAGGAATTACAAAGTTCTCCTCCTTCTACCCAATTATACCAGAGGGAAAGTTGAAAAATAATCCAAATGTCCTGATTTAGCTTGACCTCCACTTCAACAATGGCTGAAGGCTGCAGACATTCTGAGCCCAGCTCCAGGGCCTTTCATCTGCCTGGCAAGAGATGCCGCAAGACTGAAACTGCACTGCATATACAGTGGACAAAATTTCCTTCTTGAACAATGTGACAAGATGTAGTGCACAGGACAAAGGAACCACCTCATATTTCTCTGCTGAACATTAAGGACACAGCACAGCAGCTGCTTAGAGTTTCCTGAAGCACATCAAAACTGCTGTGCTGGCACACCCTTACCTCGCATGTGAATAAGCTGCAGTTCACAGGACTTCCTCACTAATCGGTCACAATACAATACAATACACCAGGTTGAAAGAGACCTTCAAGATCATCGAGTCCAACCCATCAACCAATCCAGCCCACCTAAACAACTAAACCATGCAACCAAGCACCCCATCAAGCCTCCTCCTGAACACCACCAATGAAGGTGACTCCACCACCTCCACGGGTAGCCGATTCCAATGGGCAATCTCTCTCTCTGTATAGAACTTCTTCCTAACATCCAGCCTAAACCTGAGACTGTGTCCTCTTGTTCTGGTGCTGGCTGCCTGGGAGAAGAGGCCAACAGGTAGGAAGTATTAACTAGCACACAACAGTTTGGCAGTGTTAGGATAAAGCTGTGAACACAGAAGCAGGACCACAGACATTGTTCATTAAAATAACATCAGGGTAACAAAATTCTGAAGCAGTTTGGAAGCTAAAGCAGCTGTTAACACTTCTCCTTCGCCACTTCTCAGGGGTGGAATGCAGTGAACTGTGTCAGCCCTCCTCAGTGAGCCTGCTCCCTCAACCACACTGCTTTGATGTGTACCATTGGTAGTGCCCAGAAACTGAAATTACAGCTGGACTTCTTGTCCTCTAACTTTGAGCCTTTCAGGATTAGATGCAACATCTGTGCTAGACACCATAGATTTTTATACTCAACTGAATGGTGAAAGCACTGCCCAAGGACGCATATCCTAGGGTGAGATGACTTGCCTTCAAAATATAAGGCTGCCCACATCAGACATCTGCACCTGAGGACTTGGCATTTGTGTCAGAGCAGACAAATGCTAAGGTATTGTCCCTAGGAAAAGATCAGGAAAAAGTATAGAGAAATGAAGCGATTTGCCCAAATTGATGCAGCATGGTGAGGACTGACACAGTGGGTGACAGCAAGAAATGGAATCTAGAACACTGCAGGATCAATAATGCCAAAGAGAAGTCTTTTTCCACTGCCTAAGTGTTTACAGGAAAATCCTCAGATGTGAAACAGCAAGGACAAAAGCAGCCACAGAAGCGAGATGTGCACACATACTGATCTGTCTCTTTCTTCTATCACGTACATTCACCTTGCAGGAAAGAAACCCAAGAAGTTGAAAGAAGGCCACTCCCCTTCACTACTTGGTGTTTGTCTTTACCTTTTGCAAAAATGCTCTTGCTAAAGACCAGTGTATGAGAACAAGGCACCTGGCTATTCCTTTGCCATAGTTTTACCTGAGCTTTCACTCACTGGAACTATCTGCCAGCCAGCACACAGCACTTGGATATTATGCAATGCACTTTAATTTAAACAGGAGGGTGTGTATCTCTGCTCAGGATCCCTGGTGCTTTGAAATGAGCTTTTCACTTGTTCCATCTCCAACACCTGTTTGGCACAATAGTTATTTTTCCAGATGAGAGAGAAGCCAGTGAACATAAGGAATTAATTATTTACAGAAAAATCAGTACTCCAGTTCACATCAAGACATCCCTAATTGTAGTTAATTGAAAGTACCACACTGAACATATGCACAATGCTCTTCAGGTTCATAAAAGCCCTAAGTGCTCCTAAATACCACTGAAAAAAAAAAAAAAGGCTCAGAGATCAGTAGCAGGAAACACCTTCTGCTTTTAGAGCACTGACTCAAATGAAGTCAAAGTTAAACAAGGCTAAAACACATCATTTGCTAATTAGTTGATAGGGACAGGTAATCCCCTTCTCTAATAGGCAAATGGTATGGTAAGTCCCCAGTCAGCCACCTCAGTTATAACTATGGATATCAGACTGAACTTCTTGCTGCAGTTTAGCTTACCTATGCTGTCTTCATGCAGTCCCACCACTGAGGCAATGCTGTTGACCTAGAACTTTTCAGTGCTCTTCAATTAATTTTAACATTTTACACATGCCCCAAGAAAGCCCAGGCAAAGCAGACCAGGGGAACTGACTCCACAAGACTCATTAAGCAACTAGCAGCGAAGCTCAAGACTACCTTAGGTCATTGGTCTATGCAGCAAATTTGCAGTTTCACCAAACATTGTGGACCAATCTGAGAGACTACTGCATTCAAGAAATGGGAGTAGGGGGGGGAGTTTACTGCAAGGTTCACATGTCAAATCATCTCAAGAAGTGCCCTGCAATGACTAGAGCCTGCTCCAGCAACAAAGCAGGACCATAACCCCTTCAACAACAGCTATTAAAACACCACTTACCTGCACCAGGCTCCAAAAACCTGCTCTGATGCATTAGGTATAGAGAGAACACTCCTTAAGACATCACAGAAGTACACTAGTAGCTGCTGATGTATCTCAGGGTAGACTACGTACCTGCTGGCCCTTCTGGCTTGAACTTGTGAATTCAATTCCTTCCCCCAACCAAGAGGATTCAAACCCAATACGTGTGCTCCTTCCCAGGTGAGCACCCAAACCAGCAAATTAAGGAGTGAATTTTCAGCTTGCTGTTCAAAGAACCTTGTGGCTATTCATTAACTATTTGCAAGGCATCTATAAAACATAACTGAGAAAGCAAGCTTCTTTGCAAACAAGCTTAAATTAGCCCAACAGGACTCAGCAAGACAGAAGGGGATAACAACACATTTGCTTTTGTCTTCTGATGCATCTCATCTTAAACTTTTTTGCTCAATGCGTGTTTTAAACTCATGTGATCTGTGGTGTGGTAGGTAGGTCAGCCTTACAAAAAAGCTGAAGAACAGGGACACAGCTTCAGGACATTTGAACATCCTACATTAGTGCTCTTGCTATCAATGTGGGGGTTTTATCAAGAGTGAACACATTTCCTCATTTGTTTTCAACACAAGTCAGTCTTTGAAAGAAAATTTTTCCCCCCCAAACAAATATGAGTGTCCATGTCTTCTTAGAAGTGTTTAGCAAAAATATCACCTCCTGCTAACTCTATCTCAGTGTTTCACTAAAGCTGATTGCAGACCACATGTAACTATGCCACATCCCCAGGATTCCCTACTTTGCAGCACCAAGTGAGATTGCCAGTGCTTCAGCCCACGCTCATTCAGTGTACTAAATGTTCAGGGTTCTGCTACACAGGTCAAAAACCTAAGCAGAGAGCAGTGCAGTGACAAGCTTGAAACAAAGATAGACAAGCTGACATTAACACTGGAACAAGCTCAAAGAGTACATTTCACATTAGTTTAGAACAGAATACCCATTTCTTTCTTAGTGAGAGGACTAAGAGTCCAATTCAATGTGTTCCTTCTGAGAGTTGAGTTTCAAGTTCAAAAGCATTCAGAATCAGGCTTGAGCCACGAAGTCCCATTCTGTTAAATTTCTAGTTTATGCTGAACAAGTAATTGCTTGGTCTCAATACCTCTATGCAAGTTGAAATCAAACTGATGTGTCTCAAAATACTTAATGGGTTACACTATTACAAAGCCTCTGCTGACAAGGATCAGATAAAGACCAGCACAGTCAGCATTACTATGATTCCCATGTACCTTGATGTATAAAATGGGAAGCTAACCTTGTGACAAAGTGGGAGGAGCATGTAAATCAGGACTACCACAAACATTCATAAAGATGTTAACAGCTTTTATTTCACTGGTGCAAGGCCCATGTGTCATCCACCACTCACCAACATCACAACAAAACATCATCTTTTGTAAAGCAGTTTCAGAAAACTCCAAACAAAGTAACAGTGGCTATAATAAACTTCAAACAATACTGCAAATCACTTAGTTTGTGTCATCCAAACAAAGACAAATCAGTTTCTAGCATACATGGCTTTTTTTTTCCCCCCAAAAAAAATACCAGCACAACTCCAATACATGCCTCACACCTGGAAATTCGTAACATCACCCCATGACATTGATAGCTGTTCGTGCTTAGAACTAGTCATCAACTCACCCTATCAATATCTTAAAATACAAAATGATGTGAAAAATCTACATTTACAAAGTAGAGTCCCAATCCTGCAATCAAATCCTTTTGGGCAGGTACCTGCATCCATCCCAGCTCCCCTGAAGGCAATGTGGTATTTAGTGCTTCATTGCTAAAGATTTGATTGCAGAATGAGGGCACAAGTGGGAAAGGTTTAAATCTTTCCACAAGCAGTGAAACACTGCCTTAATTCTTCTACATTCAGTTTCAGTAGTATTTGCACAACCTCCTAAACCGAGACTTACCTATTTTCAATTACCTCACATTTAGGAAGAAAGAAGGATAGGCTTTAAAGTAGTCAGCAGAGAAATGGCTTTTACTGAAATGACCTGGGGCTGCAAGTTGTGCCTTGGTGCACACTGGTGATCCAAATGCTTCCAAGAGACAACCACATCTTGCTTCAGTATTTACATATCTGCTGCCTTCCTCTGCTTTACATGAGTTTCTTCACCAGCAAGATATCAGAGATCTTGTTTCCATCAGACAAGCATTATGACATGACTCCAAAAACAGGATTATGACGACAAATACTAGGGCCATACTCTTCATAGTCTTTCTTGGTGTGACATACTTGGAAAAACTCTGGCTATGAAAATATAAAACAGATCCCCTCAAAAACAGAAGAATATATCAAGCAGAAAAAAAAAAAATACAACCAATGCCTTAGTATTTGTACATTGCAGCTTTATGAAGTGGTATTACATTTCTGGAATAGAATAAAGCTAGAAATACTAGGATACAGTTCACCAAGGACAGAAGACTGCTTTTAACCCTATCAATAAGAAATCCCACTCTGGAAATAGGAATTGCTTCCATTTTCCCCATATTTGCTTCTCTCTTGGATTTAAGACAATTGATTTGGATCTGATATTCCTGAATTCCTAACTGCAGGAATGAAGGTACTACATTGCAGCTATCATATAAAAGCCACCTCAGAATCATGGCAAATCATGATATCCTTACTCAAGTAAAGCTCCCACTTGCCCTGTACAAATTTAACTGAGATAAAAGTTGGGGAAGGATTCTAGAATGTGACATCGTTTAGGCTGCCACAATGAAAAGGTTTGAAACTTTGTATTCAGGTCAAATGTAGACAGAAACAACATGGGGGGGGGGAAGAAAAAGAAGGGGGAAAAAGCACAACACAAATAACCCCCACAAGATCAGAACAATTTTGATCAAGACTTACTGTTGAAGCCAGCATGGAACCACCAAACCAAACTGCGTAACGCTGCATGTGATGTGTTATCACTTGAACTTCAACTGGTTTGGGCTAAGAAAAAGGGAAAAGAAAGCTCTTATTTAGTTAATTTACATTTCCCAGCAAGATCCCCACAAACTGAAAATTCTCAGACCAGCTATCTTCACCTCTCCATTCACATCACTGTCTCACACTTATAACTCAAGTTTGCCATGTTCCCTAGGAGATCAAGTCATAAACTCTTCATTATTAGTATGCTGAAGGACATGACAGTTAAATCCCCTTGCCTACTGCTAAGATCACAGAGCTCTAGGAAGGGAAACCAGAACTGCCCTTAGTGACTGCGCACAGTAACTTTAAGATTCCTGTCATATGTTGCAAGGCTACCAACATGGTTAATAACACACACACAGAGTACGCATTTCACCACACTGCATTTTCACTAGTGAGGTGAAAACCCTGTACTTCACTTTTTTCACTACTCACGTAACTAATGCTCTTGAAATGCTCACTTACTTTTATCCGACCACCACTGAGCTCCTCACTCAGTCGCAACCTCGCATCCACTACTCTCTTCAAATCCCTTTGCAGTCGTCGTCCAAAGTCCCTGAACATTGTGGATCCTCCTGACAGGACCACATTCTGTACAGAAAATAAAGACACATTCTTTAAAGCCACCTTCAGCCAAGTTCCCCAAAATCCAGCATTGCAGAGGTGACTGTTTGGATCTTAACATTGTTAGCAAGCAGACAGGCTACACAGAACACCATAAAAGCATTGCTTAGTTTCCATAGGAGGTCCATGGTCCCCTACTTTTCTTTTTTTCAACTTACAAACAAAGAAAACCTTGTTTGTAACTCAAAGTGAGAAGAAAGATGTTTGTTCATGAAAAAAGAATCTCCCCATGTAAAAGCTATTACAGGAGGAAAAACTCATTCCTTCACAGCTTCAAATTACCTACAGTATAAAAGAGTGCATTACAAGGCAGGTGTACTTAGAAGAAAAGCACCCATCTCCACAACATTACTGAAAGATCTCCCAGAAAAAGAGGACAGAGAGGAAGGAAGGAGCCATACTTATAAGCAGGAGCCAGAAAGCACAGATGGTCTTAAAGCAGGAGAGAGATTCCCTGCTTCCCTCATACACAAGAGCATTTCTTCCCCTGCCTAAAAGCGATCATGTTCTCCACATGGGAAAACAAAATTGCTAATGGGGGCTTGGGGGTGGAAGACAACCACCAAAGCGATGAAACAGCAATTAAAAAGATGCCATCAGAAAATATTACCTAGAGGTAATGAAGCTGGCAAAGACAGTGAAAGCAGTAATTCCATTCAGAGCAAATTAAAACTTCAAGTATATGCCATAAAGTGGACAACAATACCACTAAAAATAGATTTCAGAATACACCTGAGAATAAAGGTTTGAGTACATCCAATGCCAACTTGTGCAACTACAGAATTAGCAGTAACTTTGGGAGGATTGTTTCTCATTCCAGTGCTGGAAGCTAAGAGGTTACACCTTCCTCAGGTTAGGATTATTCAAGTACTTCTACACTGAAAGAAGTTTAACACTGTTAACGGTCAAAGACAACAGAAGCAGTAAGGTGTCCTTGTTGAAGAGATGAGTCATTTCATTACCACATATGTGGACAAGCCAGGCCAAGCAAAATTTTGGATGTAACTAAGTGGCATCCAATAGGATAGTTATACATGTAACGTGGTATAAGTGCACTCTCAGCTGGACGCTTCAGACTTTGCAGCACCAAACAGAGAAGCATCCACTGCTTTCCAACACCACACCCCAATTTCCCTTCCTTCCAAATTAGGAGCTGTTTACATGACACAGGCACACCAGAGACATGTAATGAGAACAATATATGTCTGTTAATAAAAATTATTATGAGTAAAAACTAGGTTCATAAGCTGTGGCCAAGCACTTTCTAAGCAAGTGAACCAATTAAGCTACAAGTCTGTTAATTTAAACAAGGCAGTATTTGTCAGCATTATATGAAAAGCACAAGAAGAAATGCTACCCATATCAAACTACAAATATATTACTAATAAGTGAAACATATTGGGAGAAACACTGGGTTTTAATGATGAAGTAACAATTTGTTTCTTTAAAATCATGATTTTCAACATTCATTTCCCTGTTTGAGTAATAGCAAAAGATTTCAGCATCACTTACAGCCATGCTGTTCCACAGAACTGCACTCTATCACAAAAGTAACCACAAAACACCGCAGAAGTATTGAGCTACTGTGAAACTAGCTAGGCCAGGTAATGCTGTAAGTTTAATTACAGCTGCCATAGGAATAAACAGGGCTGCTCCGCAGTACCCCTGTGCTACACTGATAGTGTTAATCACTTGAGACAGCTGGAACACTTTTCTTTCCCACGCTTTATTATCAGTGCCAATGATATAGATCTAATGGCCTGACAGTCTCTCCAGCCTTACCTCACCCACAAAGCCTCCCTGCTTGGCACTTTGTAATTAATAGCTGTGGCTGTCATTTTGCTGAAGCACAGATAAGCAAAAGTCAGCTGAACCCTTTCCAGTCTTCTGCTCGAGGACACCTACCATTTCAGAGAGAAAGGGCAGGAATAGAGCAGATACAGTGAATAAGCTGGGCACTGTCACAGGCTGTATTCCTGCCTGAAGCACACCTGTCCAGCCAGGCGCTGCAGAGCAGCCTGATGCCACACAGCAGTCTGCCAGCGCCACCTACACATCACACAGAGTATTGAAGCTCTTCTCAGAGTATCTACCAGCAATTCAAGTTAGAACTCACCTTGGTAGAATGCTTACCACCCCTTTAGCCTCCTGCACCCCAAATCTCTCCAGGCTTTGAGGATGGCTCATTACAAGCTGGGCAGTCAACAGTTTAACCTTCCAAGAGAACTCTGATACAAGTGTAGTCCAAATCTTACTGGCATCAGTAAGGTCAAGCTCACTATCACCCACAACAACTACACACCCAGCTAAAAAGTCATCTTCTCTAAGGAGAAAAGCCACTATCATTAAAAGGCCATCTCCACACACCTGCACTTCCACTGAAAACCTGGAAGGTTTATCTACAATAAAGCACCCTACTTGTCAGTACACTACAGTGCCCACCTGATGCGATGTTTTCAGCACGAGGAGCTGGCTAAAAAGTTTGACGTCAATGATGCTACATCTTGATCTGTCATGACTTGAGTCATGCGTATTTAAACATGCTTGGCTAGCTTCTTTCAAAGATATTTGACAAAATCTGGTTTCAGGTATCACTTATCTTAAATTCTTTCATCCATGTATTTGTGCAAACGCATCAGAGAAAAGTTGAAAGACATCACTTGTTGGAAAGCCAATGACCCTGCACTTACAGCCTTTCTACTGGGAGAAGGCAGAGACCTCAGAGCTGTCAAAATACTGTTCTCATCTCCTGTTATCATCTAAACTCTGCAAGTATCTGGGGAAAGACTCTGGATGGGGAAAAGTTAAGCAGTGTGTGGAATAAGAGTGACACTTTCTGAACCCCTTACCAACATTTCTTAGAATATCAAGCAGTGTTTTAAACTTCTGAAAGCCTTTTGACTGCCTTCAAAGTTATTGTAACTATATTCACCAGGGAACTGCTGAATTCAGCTACTCTTTTTTGACATGAGATGCCAAAATTCATGCCCTAGCTGACAAATGTTGGGTCAAATTTCAGAGCATTTTCAGGTCGAAAAGAAATACTTGGACAGCAACTAGTCTTGCATCTAACACTAGCATCTGTTGTGGCTGTTCCACAAAGAGGATGTTTCCCAATGATACAAGCAAGGTATGCATTAGCATTCTACTAAACATGTAACTGATAGTAACCTGAAAGGTGGGAGAAGGGACCCTGTTTTTCTGCACATAATAAATCCTATCATGCTACTGCTGTCTCAATTTCTCTGCATTTCCATGCTATCAGCTACGCTATGTATTTACATAAACATGAGATCAGTATACGGACATGTTGTGGAACAATATTTAAAAAGGGAGCTAAGGAATTAGCCAAACAAACAGCTAAGGAATTAGCCAAATACAATATTCTTCCCAAAGAATGCCCAGGGGTGATGCAATTCCTCACTGATCTCCACAAAAGCATGATGGCATCTCCAGCTGCATGGAGGATGGATTTTTTTCCAGTGGAATCAACACACAGGAGTGACCAATATAGCAAGGATGCCTCAGTTCAACCATTTGGCAAGATCCAAAATTCTTCTGTCATTTCACTTGAGCACTCACACTAAATTTAACTCTGCTTTCTGAAAATTTGTGTTTATTAAAAACAAAAGAAAAAAATAATAATAATCCACTTTATTGCCTTACATTTTAATGTATCCCTCCAGGTTCCAAACCCTGCAGTCTACCTATCTTCTATTTTGAAAGAGCAGCTCAACCCCAGCAATCCAGAACTCTCAAGTCTGTGTCAGAGACTGAGACAGAATAGGAATATAAATCAATTCTTCCAAGCAATCACATTAAGATGGTGCAATCATGAGAATTAGAAGAGTACATTGCTGGCAACCAATATACAATTTAAAAGGCTCCACTGTGGGAAAGAATGTTTGTGCTTGGTATGGAAGAGATACAGTCTACAGAATCTGCCTGAAATCAGTCTTACGCAGGTCCTGCTAGTCCATACATCAACATAAGGTCAGATAACTGGCCTCATATGAGAGATGTTGACCTGATTGGAAAACAGGGGTACTGGCAATAAAATTAAAAGAGAATTACCATAGAACATCAGCAGATGGGTTGTGAAACAATGCCTCAAAGGCTACATACCACAAATGTATTTGAAACTACTGCCTAACAAAGCATGGGCCAGAGGAGACGGACAAGACCATCACGTAACCCTTAAAATGTGCAAAAGTCAAAGAGCTTCATGCACAAGAATTTGTATCACAAGTGTCAGATGCAAACAATACCCTTCTGCCTCAGTTCCTCAAGGATAACACTTACTTGTATATCAAGCTACTGTCACAGAAAACCTTCCTTTCAAAAATGAAGGGCAGCAAATATCAGGTATTCTTCATTAAGAAATGGCACTTTGTTTAACCTGAACTTTTTATCTATTCAGAGTTCACATTTCTCATAGTGGAGAAAGGGATAGCTACATACATGCTATATGATGCTGCTGATGTTTAGCCTTCAAATAAATTAAGTTAGTCTTACCAGAAAGACCATACCTTATATAACGGACGCCGGACATCAATGGGACAGTTCTGTATAACTTCATCAACTACATCCGAAATGGATTCCATAAAATCAGGATTAGCAAACTAAAATGAAACAGAAAAAGTATTAGAGTGTTGTTTGAAGAATGGAGAAACAAATGGGCAGAAGTGAGACTATGAAGAGATTTTGTAATAGCACTTTTCAAGGGAGCAGGCAGGAAATACAGACAGTATTACTCCTGCTCACTGCTTGTTCTACGTTCTAACTAACCAACTTCTGTACACGGGAAAGGAGAATTCCTTTTTCTGCAGAGAAATTCAGATTCTCTTCCTTGGTCATAAATTCACTGTTTATAGACTATGGACCTGCTATTGCACTATGGACTACTATGGGCCTACTATTTTGTGTGACATGAGTTTGATGACCTCTGCTAAATAAAACATACTGTTCCTTTGCACCATGGTCCTGTCTTTTCCTTTAATAAACCTTTTCCTTTCCTAAACCAAAAATACCAATATGCAAATCAGAAAAAAATTTCAAGCCTACTAAAATACATGTAAAATTCCCACCAAAAAGTATTCTTTTTTTCCCAAGTGCACAAAATCTCTAATATTCAAAAAGGTCTAATATTCAAACCTCTTTATAATCAAAAAGGTTAACTCTCTATTTGAGTGTGGAGTGGAAATTCCCATCAGTGAAAACACCAATACAGTTCTGATGTACATTTCTGCATTTATAAATACTAGAGTCAGAGCTGCTAGTGCTAGAAACCATTTTTAGACTAGTAGCAATATTCCACTTAAATTTTAACATGAGCTGTAAAAAAAAAAGAAGAAAGAACAGTTGATACCATAGGTTTTGCCCTTTCAGAGATTAAATTTGGAGAAATTAAATATATTATTATATACATTACTATATATATATTATTATAGATACATTATTATATAACTTTAAAACTTTCCTAAAGGTGTAAAAACCATTTGGGATTTACATTCTAAACAAGAGGAAGCATTTAACCAGATGAATTAAACAGCCAAAACAAGACATGCATACATTGAACAGAAATAGAAATTAGCAGAAGAGGTTAGCCTGGAGATCAGGAGCCATAAGAATGATGTGGGAAAATCCCCAAGAATTCAAGCTAATTTCCATAGTAAGAGTTAATCATGCAAGAAGCTACATGAAGCCACATGAATTAGAAGAAAGAAGCGGCATTGCTTCACATGGACAGTTCTCATCTGAATGAGCCACAGCCTGACAAATTCTCCCAAGCTCTCCATAAAGACACTGATAAAACAGCAAGGCAAAAGGAACAAGTAGAAATGAGAGCTATGGTGTCCAAAGCAGAGTATAAGGTGCTCCCAGAAGAGGGATAAGAGAATTGACATGTGAAATTGCAGTCTGCTAGCAAACATCGTATGGTTGGAGAACAGCAAATAAAATACCTCATTTAAAAAGTGGAGAAATAAACTGGATAACTGCAAACCCCAAAACCTAACCTTCAAGAGTGTTAAAAGACTTCAGAAGAAATTTTGTAAACTGAAACCAGGAAAAGATTACAAGACAGCTTTATCAAAGGCAGCTTCTACCTAGCTAACTTGTACCCTCTGAAGTGAGGAGTTACTGAAGTCCAGCGAGAAACTCTTTGGGGGCAGTGCATATCATCTAGTCTGTCTGTCTTGTCTAGGAAGTCAGGTCAGGGCTTGCCCTACCCCCCCTTTTTTTCCCTCAATAGAGAGCCAAGAAACTAGCAAGAAATGAAGAAAATGGAAATTAGTCCTTTATCCTGTTCCTAACAGTCTTTGAAGGAACTATGGAAAGAGGAACTATGGGTAAACAGCAGGGAGGACACTATTTAGCCTAGATGTTTAACACTGGCACAAGATCAGGTAACTACAAACTGGCCACAATGAGATTACAGATGGAATTTAGACAAGAAGTGAAAGAATTAAGGTTCTTTAATATTATTCCCACAGAGAAAGGGCAGACAAAGGAAAATTTCAGAATTATGTGGATCTTGGTTAAATTTTTTACTATTACAGGTTTTGGATGCCTGCATTGAGCTCCATAGAGTGTGCAAGAATGGAGAGGACCTTCTCGGCTATGCTGTGATATATCAAAAGCTGAGTCTTTCTTCTCAATACCACAACATCCTGAAGCTCACTTAACTATCAAAAAACAGATAAACTAGGTATTGTAATGCTTCACAGAATTGTACATGTTACTTATGACTACTCCAACTGAGCTATCAACAGATTTCCCTCAGGGACAAATTTAGAATCTATGCTTTATAAACTAACTCAGTATCAAAAGTCATTATCCCAGAGTTCAATTACCATAAATGCAATGCAACCATGCAGCTACCAAAGGGATGGCAAACAATCAAACACACAGTATAGAATTGTATCACTTTAAACCAATGCTGGGGGAAAAAAGGGAAAACACTACATAAATATCTGGAAGTTCAAACAATTTTTTCCTCAATTTCAGATTGTTTTTAAGGAAACAGAATGAGATGGCTTACACGGAGGGAAAGCATCTGCTGTGCTGACATTGCTCTGTGCTGAGTTACCCGCGACTGCACACGGGTTGCAGTCTGGAGTCCTGCTCAAATGGTACATCCACGTGGTGGCGCACTGGCACCAAAAATGAGAGTGTCTCCCTTCCCCCTTCTTTTCACCCACACAGAAAAAGTTTCTCTAACTTAATATTGCTAGTCCCTGTTCTTACCTCAGGATGAAAGAAAATTTCAGGTCCAAGGAACCTTTCATAACCCACATCTATAACAAACTTAGTTTTGTTAATTGCATTGATGCCAGTGTACTGCTTGATCCATTTCCGAGGATCTCCATCATACTTGGCAAATTCTTTCACTATGTCAGGGCAAATGTAACAGTATTTCTCCTGGTAAAAAATAACATGCATTAAAAACTGCAAAAAAGTATTTAATCCATCATTGAATTAAAATATAACACAACCAGAAAACAAAAATACCTGAACATTCTTACAGACAGGGCTGCTTAAGGGATATTCTCACAAAAATGACTACCTGCAGACACAGCCCTGCAGAACACTTTCCATGGCCCATATGTTTCAGTAAGACTGCATGCTGTCTCATCTGGATTAGCTTCTCTCAAAATGAAAACATCACAAAACCATTAGGCCTGTGACAATAAAGAAGTTCAACGGCAAGCTTCCATTGCCAGACCAGACACAATCACCCTACTGACACTACACACATTCTTTTATTAAATTAAAAAGCAAATTTTAAACAAATCTAAAGCTTGAAACGTTGATTTAATCTGCAGAGCACTCCAAGCAGGCTAGCATGAAGATTTTCTTCCTCCTTCTGCTTCCCCCGCACTCGATAGGATAAACCACCAGAAGCTTGAGTAATTACAATACATTGCCTACATTAGCGTTTTGAAGACAGCCACTGGCAACTTGTCAAAGCCAAAAAATTAGCTCAAAGAGCTTTATTTATTTATTAAGAGATAGAGAAGGGTGTACCTTTATGGCTTTTGCTGTCTCCAGAGATTGTTCAGGAGGAATTCCCACCTCCCTTTCCCTCAGGAGCTGTTGAATAAAGTAAGTAATATCTCTACCTGCAATAGGAATATGTTTGATGCAACTTCCAATGACATAGCCTTCTGCCTGTGTAGGAGGAGAGTTAAAAAGAATAAATTCAGGGGGGGGAAAACCCTACTGTGTATTAATTAACAGCAAAACTAACATTCCTTTTTATTACACTCTGATTTGATTTTAAAGTAGAATCTTGAAAGTGCTATTAAAGTGTGCAACTCACTGTGATGTGACATTATGTTTATTTAAAATACCTTGATTACCACATAGATATCAAGTATCAAATAGATACACAAGTGAAAGGCAAAAAGATTTGCACACATTAGAAGCCAGTCTGATGACGTAGCTCATTTCAGGCACGCTCTGAAAAGCAAACTTAATACAGAATCATAAAATGGTTTTGGTTGGAAGGTACCCAAACCACTCATGTCTTGTCTGAGAATGAAAAAAAGTAGTAGGAGAAAGCATAAAATTTGCTAAAATTCTGAAGAAAAAATAATCACATGGAGTAGCACAATAAAAACAAAGAAACCTATTAGCTGATTTTTTATTTTTTTTTCAGGATGCATGTACTGAAAAAGAGGTTAATGACAAAATGTAGGATGAATTTAAAGGGAATCCAATTTTCATTTCTGAAATAATAGATCATTCAGATGCTTCACAAACGCTGGGAGTGGCATGAACAGATGTCGGGATGCACAGATGATTCTGTATTTTTAACATCCTAACATAATTAAGATGTATGTGATCGACTATGTATATCATAGAATGTACATGAACACCCATTTATACAAGCTTGTAGTTGGTTACACACAAGCAGAGTTCACTAACTTCTAAAGTACAATAAAATCATGTAGAAAGCACACGTTATCAGCTGTATTAGAAAATCCAAATGCAGGACATCAAAAAAGTTAGGCCAGTTCTTCATCACAAAAGTTTCTTCATCAAAAGTTAGGATATTTCTTGTCAGATGTTAGCGGTGCGCAGGAGATCGAAAACCATGTCAGGCATTAATGCTAGACAGAACTGAGGCAACACAGTAATGGAAGATAAGGTGCCACACAGGAACTGCCTTTAGAAGAAGGCCTAATGATGCCTTACTGCGACCTTCCTATAGTCTGAGAGCTAAATTAGTTGTGTAAGTTCACACAGTAAAACACACACTCTTCAAAACATTCATAAGGGAAGAAAAGAAAAATCCCAATCAAGCAACACTACAAATTTCAAAATTAAGCCTCTTTTGACACTTCTTATTTAAAGTTGTAATTAAACAAACCCTGTACTTATCCAAACCACAGATAATTTCAAATTGCACCCTGCTACATACCACAGGAATTACATGGGTCACTCCATCACCACTATCAATGACAATTCCAGTCAAGGTGCGTTCCCCAACTTGCCGTGACGTCCAAGAAGCAGCTAAGGCTAACACTGCCTATATGAGAAAGAGATTATATTTAGAAGCAGGCAGAGTGTGCTCATTCACAACCTCAGAAAACACTGTTTCAAACATAATTAGATGTGTGCATGCAGAAGACTCTACATACTGGAGCTATACTGTACTTTAGAAGTATGTTCACCTGAACAGCAATGTAAAGTCCTGGTATGTTAAAGGATTCAAACATGATTTCTGCAAGATACTCTCTGTTCTCTGGTGTGTTCAATGGAGGCTCTGTCTGAAAAAAAAAAAAAGAAAAAAGAAATTTGAAAAAGCACCTCAATAGAATCCTAACAGTTCATGCACTGATTACTTGGAATAGCAATCATTTAAAACTCTTACTGTGCTCAAAATAGAAAATTTCAAACACAATTTCATTTAAACAAAGCAATTGAAGCTTTTCAAAACCAAAATCCATTCCACAGTAGCTTTCATTGCAAAATGAAGAGAATTTAGTTAGAATGCAGCTTTACTAATTACTTTCCTCCTCCCACCTTAGTTGCTGAAAAAATAAAAGATACATAGAAACAAAAACCCTCCAACAGTGCTACTCCTGATTAGAACATTGTTCAGTTTTTTTGCTTATAAAATACTCATTAACTCACCATTAAAAAATAGTGATCCTCAGGTTCAGCACGTAGGTATTTAAAAATGACCTGCTCCATGAATCTCTCCATGAGGTCCCAGTCTTCAACAATACCATGTCGTATAGGCCACTGAAACAAGAAAACTTGTCAATGCTCTAGGCCAAAGAAATGATAAACAAATCCAGAAATAGGAACAAGCCTAGGTCCTCAAACTCTTACGTCTTCTGCAAGAATGAAAATGCCTCATCTCATGCTTATCTTACCAAATCCACTATCCTACTTTTAATTTAGAGGCACTATTTCCAGTCATTTCCCACTCCCAAGTACTTCAAATTGTCACTCTGTCTTTTCGGACTAGAAGGCAGAAACTGGATTCTATTCCCGAAAGTATTATTGCTCTGTTGCAGCACTGTGCTTTAATCTCTCTTCTGTGTAAGTTGTATCATTTATAAAGTTGAGAATCATACTTGGCTTCAACATGGCTTTCAATCTAGAAAAAGAAATAAAGACCCTACAAGCTACGCATTTTTCAACGAAAATTCTGGCAGGGATGTGTTTACATTTTGTTCGGTGTTAAGAGTACAGCTGACATTTAAGTAACACAGTAGGATATATAAAAACGCTTTTTTCCACGTAATTCATAAGCTGGCAACATTTTTGCAAGTACAAGAAGTCCTCTACTAGGGTATGGAAAATATGATTCACAAAAACGCAGTGTCAAAGACAGCCCTCCACAAAACAATCGTGACATTCCCTGAAGCAACAGTATCTCAGACATCCCCCAGTTCATAAGCAACGTTAAGAGGGTAGAGTTTTAGCAAGAATTTAAATATTCAGTGCTTATGGCAATTTTACCAGCTAATAATTTTCAAAGCTGAACAGCAACACTGTGTTAATGGATATTTAGATAAGGGTTTAAGCACCAATCACACAGGGCAACACTGGTAAAACAGACACTTAAGGTAAAGCCATTAACAAAATCATGAAGTTTTTAAAGGTAACAAAAATACTTCAAAGAGCAAATGTGTTTTATTAAATACTACCAAAAAGGCCCACAACAGTATATAATGCAAATGTGAAACTTCTGGAAGTTTAACATATATTTCATGCTTACCTTTGTAGCATAGGTAGGTTTATCTATGGCTTCATCTCCTATGAAAAAATCCAGATCATCAACACCTTTCATCACCCTCCTCTGAGCCTGGTCACCTACTTTGGCTGATTCTCGGATGGCAATACCTTAACGTAAAGACCAGAGATATCAAAACAAAATTAAAACTGCTAAATACCAAGTAATTAATATTTGTTTGCTTCAGGATTCCACAGCAGTCACTAAACCTGTGCAAGTGCAGCAGTCCATTGGAGATACTCTTTAAGCCAGGGGCAACGTGATTTTTCTGAGTTTCAACTCCAGAATTCAGAGAGTGAGCACAGGCAAAGACAATAAACTAAGTATTTCAGAAGAAAGTACTGGAGTCATTATCCCAGTTGGTGAGAAGGAGGAAGGGGGAATCAATTTGCAGTACTACAGAGAAATCTTTGGAGACGCTCACACTTGCCATTAGCAGGCGCAACTATCACTAAGATTATTAAATGATGGCTGCTACAGGCAAGAAGATGAGACAGCAAAAAAACCCCACATTTAGGGCAAGCTATAAATAAAAATAGAATTAAAGTACTCTTAAAATGTAACCTTATTTATACACAGTTTTCTTTTAATAGGTCAGAATCAGGATCTGAATAACACAGTAGAAAACAGAGTAGACAGACATCACCCATAAAGGCACCAATACTACCAGCACCAAAAATCATTGACAAGTAAACACTTAATTTGGAAACAATCTAACCCCCAACGAGTCTATGATATTATGAACCAGGATTTATAAGAAATTCACAGGAAACTCCTGCTATCCTACTTCTTCCATGGAACACAAACCTTCATCAATGCCATTACAGGCATAAATATGTAGTCAGTGCCACTATTTAGAAATATACATAGAGGGCATTTGAGCGAAAGTCTTAGGACAACAATAGCAACAGGAACACCAGAAAGGTATAACATTTTAAACAAGTTTATTGCACACACAAAAAAAGAGTAAATCTGCTCAATAAAAGCATGTTGAATAGGTAAAACCATTTTAATTGGTAAACACACACCCAAAAAGAACATTTTCTAATAGGAACAACTTTTTGAATATTAAACTGTCTACAGTCCCAGACAATGTAAATAAGGCAGAAACCATCTGCACTTTACTTAGTACTTAATTTGATTGGAAGCCCTGCCCAGATTATCCAGGTAGTAACCATGGCGTCAGGTAGACAGGAGGTAAATTGCCTTCTGCCTACTCAAGACTCCTGGCATAAAAATAATGGAGATAAAAAGGAAATTGGACTGGAGCTCTCTTCATCTTTGTCATGGCAACCAAGAGCTGATTTAATGAGCAACAGTCCTAGCTAACTGCAAACAAGGAGTTCTGTTTAGCTACACTCTTGACAAAGATGATATCGTAACGAATATCACTTTCCAGATGGACAAGAGACTATGAAGGCTGAGCTGAGAGTTTGGAAGCACATCATTTACTCAGGGAAGTGCTCAGTGATAGCAGTGCATATTAGAATTTGGAGGGACAAAAAATTACTCACATGATGGGATAATGAACTGAGGTTCTGTATTTCCTGCATAGCCAAGTTTTGTATACCTAGGAAAAAAAAGAGATAAAAAATGCTTTCAATTCACATTTTTTAATGTGGAAGCCAAAAATTCACATACCACATCTACATTTTTTGGGTTATGCTTTCGGGTGCCAACCTGCTGAGAGGAAAACTCAGAAGCAGCAAATATTTTAGGTGTTATTTATTTTCTGGACACATTCGGCTTACAAATTTTGTTTGTGGCGGGTTTTGTTTTGTTTGTTCATTTGGGTTTGTTGTTGCTGGTTTGGGGTTTTGGTGGTGGTTGTTGTTTTGTTTTTTTCAAACTATCAAATCTGAAAACTCAGCTCTTACTTTCTGTTCTTGGTCTTTGACAAATACATGTTCTTGATATTTGCAAGCAGTATTATGCCATCACTAAAGAAGAGGGCTGCTTCTTCATGAACAACTTAAACAGTAAGTTCCCCCTTTATGGACTACTTGGCATTAAAAGTCACTACACCCATTAAAAGTCAGTCAAAACTGAATTAGCAATGACCTTGAAAATTAAATATTATATTTTCAATATCTCTTCAAAGCCATAGCTTCAATAGGTTTCAAATAATAGTTTTTAAACAGGCTGTTTTCCCCAAGGCTAAAAGACAAGGACTACGGTTGGGGTGCCAGAGTTTATTGTATTTTTCATCATCGCTATATGGGCATAAGCTTTCAGTCCAATCCAGGGTGTTTATAGCAAACTTCCTGTAGCTCTCATAAAATATAATCAAGACATTCGACTGATTTGCAAAGAAGGTCATTACTAGTAAGAATTCTTTTTATGATGATTACTTCATAGCTTCTTCACGTTTTAGAGTAAGGCCACGGGAAACATTGTTGGATTCAAAAGACCAAATTCTAAAACTTAGAAATGGCAACCCAGCAGAAACCCCAGGAAAACAGCCCTCCAAGCCCCAGCAACAAAACTGGAAGTATGTAAAGTATGTATGTAAATCTGTACGTATACTTTCTATACAATATTTATATGTGTGTGCATATATAAAAATTAAAGGTTCCTGCAGTATAACCAAAGCTCATTTCTTAAACTAGACTCTGGACAAGAGTCGAGTTCAATTTGCCATCTCCTCCTGCCCTGCACACATGCTAAACTTACACTCACTCACTGTACTACAGCCTTTCCAAAAGTCATCTTGGGCTATCAACTTTACCTTTCTTTTCAAATGCTCCTATCCGAATAGCTTATAGAGTTACCAAAAGCCCAGGCTCAATACTCTACCAATATATATTTTCACTAGCTTAATTAACCCCACTCAAAACTACACAATAAGCTTATTTCTCAGCATCAGTGAAAAAGAGTTCTCTTCAAAGAACACATCTCACAGAAGGTTTCTTTTGCATACTATTAACCCATGAAGGAGGAATACCATAACTCTGAGAATAAATTCACTACTCAACGTTGATGTAAAGAAGTGGGGAAAAACTGCTCTTAACAAAATATAAATGTACTGAGGATCAAAAAAGAGACAGACTTGAATAAGTGGCTGCATTTCTGGTGTTTTGACAATACCAAATGGAAGAGGACATCAAACTACTCTCAAAATCACTGAGAAAGAGAAGGAAAAGAGATGATGCAGTTGTGCTGCCCTTTCTTATCCAGTGGTCTATTCGTTCACATGACAGACCTGGTCCCAGATTTTTCATCTGCCCAGCAGGACCTGAACACATTCCACCTTTCTGAGCCATACTCAAGAGTACATTAAAGTGTTTGGGTGACCCACTTCCAGAACCTCCTACAGAGATTGTTCCCTTTTATACAAGGTATTTAAATATTTATTGACCTGAAAGGCTCTGAACTTAAACAGTTAGAGAGGTTACCTGGTCTTCAGTCCCTTCTTCAATGAATATTTAAGCATATAAAACATGTTTTTCTTTCTCCTGGGTTACAGCCTAGCAGACTAATGGTAATGCAATGTCTTATGATCTGTAAATTACAGAGACAGCTGTAGGGAATGTGTAGATCACCAGAATTCCAACTTAATTTCATTAAAAATAGCAGATTTGTTGCTAGTGAGACAGGAACCCACTGGAAACTCCAAAATACAAAATACTGGAGGCTGAATTAAAGATTAGTAGAAGACTCATCCAATAGACTAAGGCTACTGCACGCAAGGTGATTTGGGGGGACTATTCATTTTTTAAAGAGCACTGGAAATTATATATTATTGAAACAAGTAGTTGCTAAAAATAGTGTCTCCTACACACTCTTTTTCATAGGTGATTAGTTAGTGCATTAATCAGTTTCACTCTTCTCCTGCATGAGGAATGGTCCTCCTAACCTTGATCCCTTCTGATGTCCTACAGAAGAACTTACATAGAAACATGACTGGAAGATGCAAATGGACGAAGCTGGGAAGCAGATGCCACTTTACAAAGCAGAGATGTATTTTGGAAAACTCTTACTAGACCATCAGAGCAACACAATTTAGGCGTGCAAAATCACACACTCAGGCAGTTGCTTTATCCATCTGAAAACACAGGACATCAATTTTTAGTCTGGACGAAAGACTGAAGTCCAATAGTGAAGACTGTAGCATTTCCCCACTCTCTATCAGTTTTTGGTTCAGATCCTCAAAATAATGTGTCACATCCAAGAGAAAAAATAAAAGCAAAAACATTTTAAAAGCTCTTAAAAGAAAGATATGAAGTGACTGAAAACAGTAAAATACTTTAACAAAGTCTTAAACAAAAGAGAAAAAAATATCTGTCAAGAGAATGCTGACAGGTGAGAGACTCAATAACTAGCAGTCATTACTGCCAGAACACCTGTGATGCTCTGCTGCCATAAACAGACTCTACCATCATTATTACAAATGTGCCTGAGAAAACTCTCCACACAAGGTCTTCATAAAGACATGGAAAGGCATTTTTTAAATGAAGGAGCCTGTGATGAACAAATGGGAATGAAGAAAGAAGGGATCAAGGAGGAAATACCAAACAGAAAAAAAAATCTATTATGTCTGCACAAGTTACCCAAAAACACCAACATCCACTATAGGAGTAAAACAAATATTGGACCCATTACTTTTTTTGAGTCTAGCACTTTACAGGACTGAAGGCTGTGATTATAAACAACAGTTAATTAATCCAGGCTCCTTAGACCCAGAAGAGCAATTACAGTAATGTCTGCTAGGAGTCTCACGTGTACAGAGCAGAGGTAGTACTTGGCTAAAGCAACTAATTTTGCATCAGAAATACAGTAAGAGGGAGGGAATTTAACATGCTCTGAGGTTCCAGTTCAGCAACAATAGCTCTGAAAGAATAAACACCACCCTAAGCTTCAGGCTTTAAGGTAAGTCCATCTTACTTCTCCCAAAAATCAAGCACACCTCTTAGCTCGTCAGGAAGACTTCGAAGTAATTTTTCTTCACTAAAAGAAATTTTAGAGGAAAATGTCTTCATTACTGAAAGAAATTTTATTTTACTAAAAGAATTTTTCTTTACTAAAAGAAACTTTATTTCAATAAAATACACCCAAAATAGAAGTACTCCTCAGCACCTGCAAATATACACACTGAAAGAGAAGTATTTTAAGACATCTTTGTTTCACACACCCACCTACCAGCATTCCGATGTCCCATGGCTAAATGCCTGTTAACAGAACTAGTTATGAAGTTTAAAGCTACATAAAATGGCAACACCAGAAAGACCTGGTAGCCCTTAGAAACTAAAAATAGCACACCCTTCTCCGCAAAAAGACTCATAGCAATGTGCGAACTGGTCACTTGGAAAATCTCATGCACAGAAAATGAAGATGTAATGCATCAAAATGGAAGTAGGGCAAGAAATTCCCAATACCTAGGTGAAAAATGAAAGTAATTATGGCTTTCTGTAGAATTTGTTTATGACAGAGAAAGTTCAAGCCATCTATCCAGTGGAGAAAGGGAGCATTATCCTGTCCTGCTATCACGATATGCTCCTCTCTTGAAGGTCTGTACTTATTTTCTATGCACCTGTTGTTGCCCTTTTTTGAGACATTCCTGTATTTTACAGAGCTGAGGCCCACGGCTGCAAACAACAGTAAACTAAACTAGGCTCCTTACAACAGCAACAACAGGCTGTTCACAAACTTCCTAAATCTTCTCACACAAAATGAAGAGGGATTAGTGCCTGGATAAAGCACTTCATTCAGAATCCAAAAATGTACGTAGAATAGTGTGTTTTATATACATAATGCTGCACAGTGCATGCCTGCATATAGCTTTTCCTTCCTGCTATGCTCTTCCAAGTTTTTCCATCTGAAAGCCCTTGAATGAATAATTTGAATTGTTTGAAGCATGTAATCCAAAGTAGTTTCATCCTAACAATAAGCAGGTTTTCAGCCCACACAGAGGAAGATTCCAGAGACTGCATATCAATGAGTCAAGCTACTTCTGGCAGTTTTGATTCAGACTTATTTCTTCTGGACTTCTGCAAGGTAACTTATTTTGTATTCCATAATCTCAGTGTTGAAAAGTTCCTACATCTAAGTTCCTGGCAGCTAAGTCGACGAGAAGTCTCATCAGCAGAGATAACACGTTGTCTTATATGAATTAAGGTCATTTGGAGGTATGGAAATGCAAAATTCACATCTTCCAAGATTATTTGAACTCTTCCTGAAATGAACTCACATACACACACACACACCCTCAACTCCATCAGTTTTACCCATGCAAGAACTAGACTTTAAAATTCTACTTTGATCGTTATTTCTCTGAAATGACACCACCAGCCTTTCTCTATTTTTATTTATTGTGTACAATTGTTGGTCAGGAAGTCCTACTGCTAGTGCAACACTAGAATCACTCCACGAACAGAGCAAAGGAAGTCTCCTGCAGAAGACAGACATCACATTTAAGGCATTTTCTAAATGTTGTAATTTATTCTGTAGCCTTTTAAAAGGATCCACCCAGAGCTCCCATTTCTTTCCTTGAAAAACTCTTCTATACCCCTGCAATACCAACAATTCTGAGCAGAACAGATATTTAAAGTATCTTCAGCAAATACATAGAAGGAACCTGGGAAAATACCAAGGAGTATCTAATGCACAAGCAGAATTACACACAAGATGGAACTCAAGCCTCTATTCTAGTCCCAAAGTTTCAAGCTGTGGATTCCAGTATTCCCCACCCAGGGGACAGAGCTGATTTCTGGTAATATAAAGTATAAACACAAATAAAATAAGGGACTTCTGAAGGTTTTGTGAATTTAATACAGATGTATTTCAAAATATGAAACACTCTTTCAGAAGGCCAGCGTAACACCACACCATTGGGAAGGGCTTCCTCTGGTTACATAGGGGTGGGGGTTTCTTGGTGGAGAGGTTTGATTTGATTTTGCTTGGGTTTTTTAAGATGGCTCAGTTTGGGAAGTTTTGAAGGTAACTTCTCAAGCATTAAAGTAACTAAAATACTGCTGCACATTCCTCGCAGAGCAAAGCTCTATCATTGCAATAAATCTGCACAACTACTGACACAAAAGCAGAGCCTGACAAGAAGTTACTAGCTGAATAGTTTACTCCAAGGACCAGTTGTCTCCTCTCCTCTGAGCTGTCCATAACTAGTGGGCCAAAGGCAAGACATCAGCAAAAGCACGCCACATACTCAATATCACCTTCATTACAATTTCTTCTGACACTTCCTACTCCTGAGGCACAGCAGAATTGGTCTACAGGATGATCTCTAGCCACAGACATGTAGAAAAGCCCTTTTCCTGAAATGTCTTCTGAACAAAGCATCTGCCATTTAGATTCATTTTAGTCTGCAAAGATCTGAGTTCCAAAACTCGTGGTTTGGCTAAACACCGAATAAGCCCCACACTGATTTGACAAAGGTGAAGAATGGATGATCTAACGAGTAAGAAATGCTGATAGTGTGAGACAGTTAGCTCCTACCCCATTGCTGGCCGAAGGTGATAGCTGGAAAAGTTCAAGCAGATGCACATGCTGTCCAGAGTGACAGCCAGGTGCAATCCAGCAAGGCCTCTGTGCATGCAAGGAGACACCAGCAGGCACACCTCACCTGCTTCTGGACCACTATCAGTGCCCGTTTGTAGCTCCCAGCAAGAGCACATGTGTCACCTCTCTCCTGCCAATCATTTGAAATAAGTCATCCCCAATTTTAGCATTTTAATCATGCAATAGTTTAAACCCGGAGAACATGAACCAAAAAAAGGACCCAAGAAGAGAAAGATATACGCAGAAATAACATCCCCAAAGACACAGGACCTGCCCGGGGCACACAGCCGGGACGCGGCAGGACTGCCCTGCTCCGAGCTCCTAGCAGGGAGCAAGGGCAAGAGGAGACTGAGGAGGGCAGCGGACAGTGGGCAGCAGCAGCCGCCTCAGTGGCGGAGAGACCCAGAGGGTCTCGAGAGAGACTCTCTGTCCCAGGGGTGACAGGCCGAGAGCGGGCCGAGCCACACAACAGGGGCACAGACCAGTGACAGAAAGAACTCCCCGTCGGCCCCCTGCCAGCAGCTGTGGGGCGCCAGCACGACGGAGACACCCCCTCGGCTCCCGAGAACGAGGACTGGCAGCACCGGTCCCTCCCCTGCCCGCACTCACCCGGTGCCTCCGTCTATCACGCAGGGGGCAGGTAGCTCGCCATGCTGGGGAGCCGGCAACGGGGGCCCTACGCCAGCATCCAGGCCGCCGCCGGCTCCCCGGCACGGCCCGGCACGGCCTCAGCGCATCGGCAGCGAAGCGGCGGCCGGCACCATGCAGCCGCCTGTCAGCGCCGCCCATAGGGCGCACGCGCCGCACGCCGCCGCCACGTGACGCGACCTCTGCCGCTACCCGCCCCGGCGGGCGCCATCTTGGGTCGGATGGTGGTTTGACTCTGCGGCGAGCTTGTGAGAGGCCATGCACATCAGCGGGGTAATGCCCTTGTTCTGGGCTTCGTGGTGTATTCACCTTTTTGCTCTCTGAAGGGACGACTTTAATCCAGGCCATGACCTCAGCTTGTCATCTAGGGCTGGCTCCAGCAAGGACACACTGGCCAAGAAGTGTTTCATCAGCTTAAAAACTTCTTTCAAGGCCTGTGTGACCACAAAGGATGCAGTGCCTGCGAGGGGGCTCATCACACCCTCAGAAAACGCTGCAGATGGTGCTGCCCGTCAGAGCAACTGTGCCTCATAGTTCACGTTCCAGTGAAGGTGGGGTTTGCCTCAGGAAGAAACACCCAACAGTGAATCAGTCAGTTGTGGAACACACAAAGCTGTGTTTCTCTGGGTGCAGGTGGCCATGCTACAGCCCATAAATCATCTGTGTTAGCCATACACAGGCCCAGAATACAACTTAGTGTAAAAGACATTTGAAAAATAAAAACTGGTTGCCAGACACTTCTCCTGCAAAGCTGTTGATACCTCATTTACAAACATGATAATGGTGTCTCATGTGTGACTCAGCCCTGGTCATACGGCAAGTGTGTAGTAATGCCACAAATAGACCCTTCAGATGCCTGTGCCCAAGTATGAACCACAAGAACAACTGTGTTTCCTGTGAGGGCGTAGTTGTAGGCTGAGGGCCTGTATAAGCAAATTAGTGAGCTGTATCTTTTGGTCCTCGTGCCCAGCGTTGGTCTGATGGCTATAGGCTGTGCATGTGCCCTGGGGGGATTGTTCAGCCATTTACCACAAACTGAGCACACTCACTCGACATATTTGTTCACTCTGTTCCCCTCAGAGATTTTGGAAGATACAGAACATGGTGGAAGGCAGCCCAATTTGTTTGTTGGAAGCACTTCCTTATCGGTGAGTTGAAACTGCTAACACTCAGACTCCAGTAAGCAGGCTCCAGAACTGGGGATTAAAGCTTGGTAAAAATTGCCCCTGCTTCAGACTAGTCAAATCAAAACAGCACATGAAAGGCACTGCTTTAGCATCCAACAGATAAAAGAAAGAATATGCTTGGACTTTCCTGGCCAAAATTTCCACTCTCCCATGCTGTTGCACAATATGCTGTGCTGGGCTCAGAGAGTATCTGCTCATATGCTATGCAGACACGTCACTGTAAACTTTCTTACAATTCTCAACTTTCAACTTTCCTTTTCTTAAAATATTTTCCTTTGTTTTTGTTTCGGGTTTGGGGTTTTTCTTTTAAAAATTTTTAAGAAGCCTATAGCTGTTACAGCTGAGAACACCTCATCTGTAACCAGAGGTATCGCCATAGCTCACATATAGCCTACAGGCTCTGTGCAGACATACGAGTTGCAAACAGCTGCAGAGATTTGAAACCTTTGTGCCCTGCCCTTCTCAAGCAGTTTACCAGGGTCTCTCGGGCATTGATTACTACCCGGGTAGCTCTCCCAGCTCTTTGTGTGAATGCTCTCTAACCCACTTCAAGCAGAATCAGCTGAGAGAGTTCAAACAGTTTAAATAGGAGCTCTGCACAAACTCAGTTGATTGTTGCTGAGGTGGGTTGGGGAGCAGTCAAACAAGTTAGTTTGTTAGCAGAAGTGAGGCAAGGGTAAAGCACAGTAACATCTTAAGCTGTTTCAGTTGGATCCAGAAGACTAGGGGCATCTGTCTGTAGTCTTAAGTAACAGAGACAAGGCCATGGAGAATCTGGAACAAAAATTGTGCCATGGATCTAGGATAACATACATCTGCTGATGGTCTTAAAGCAATGAGAAATGTGAAAACATTCATCCTGATGATACATTAGAAATCAAGTATTGAATATTTCAATGACAGTCATGATAAGTAGTTCCTCAAGTAGAAAAGGAAGGGGAAGACACTTGATCTATACAGTTTAGCAGATGATAGATTCTTATGAAACTATCATTATGTGGCATTTGGAGGATATCGTGGTCATTCCTTCAGAACACGCCCATTGTTACTGTTGTTCTGTGCTTTAAGCCTGCAGGAATCATGTCCTTCCACTCTCTGCACCATGGAGGTCACAACAGTTAGCTGAGTTTAAGCTATACTTAGATGGGAATGGACACCCACGATGTGAACACGGTCGCAGTTTGACTGTGTGCAGAGCCTGCCATAAGTTAGACAACTGAAGCTAGGCTGGGTTTTGTTGGTTTATTTACACCCCTTTTTACCACAGCACCCAAATGCCTTCCAGGAATGTGTTAAGTGATGTGGCTAATCCCTCTCATTCTTTCATTTCAGTCTCAAAGGGAGAACTTTGTGGGCAGGAGAAGATTAGGTTTTTACTTTTTATTTTAGGGGGTTTATCTTAAACTGTTGATGCTACTATATGTTTACAATAAAGAAACCAATCCAAAGAAGTAGAAGGTGGTATAGTTTTGATAACTCTTTACTTTTATGAGCATATATTCAACAGTAACAGAGCAGCTGGAAACTCAGATAGCTTTGAAAAAGTGAGCCTGCAGTTAGATATGAGAAACCAGCATGCTTCTGATGCATTTATGCCAGCTGTGTTACTAATATGAACTGTGTGTTGTGTTCTAGATCATGCATCTTCAAATCTAATAGTGTTATACCCAGATGTATCATGTTGCTATTTCAGAGAAGGGGTAATGGAAACCCAAGTTTGGTTACATATGTAATCTGCCAGGAGGAGGCAGGGCATCCTAAACAAAATGTACACACAGGCTTAGTGACAGCTCAGAGTCCAGCAACATTGCCAGATTAATTAGCAAGTGAACCAATTGTGTTTGCCTACCCCTAAAGAAATGAGACTACAAAAAGGTTTTCTTTGTTTACATAACCTCTCCCCTGCTTGAGATCAGCTACAGTCAGCTCATTGCTGTTCTGTTAGAGCACTAAGCGACCTTAGTGCTACTGATAAGACCTAAGATCTGTTGAAGAACTGTGCTGCTGGCACTTAAATTCTTATTACCCAAACTACTTACCTGCAGGCCACATGTTCACAGTGAACTCTGGTTGAAGGGACAGTTGTAAGGGTATGTTCTTCCATCACTCCTCATTTAGTGGACACTATCATAGAGGCCTCAAGAACATTCTCTTGTATCTTTGCCTTCTCACAGAAAGCTCATAATTATCTTGAATAAGGTAAGAATGAGGGAGCACTACCACAAATCCCCTGAAATTTATGTTCTGTCCAGTTGTCATGTTCCATCCATAATAATTTCAGCTATTATTTTAAGAATACAAAAGACAGGTCTTTAATCCCTTGATCATCTCCAACATAAGGATGGTTTAAGGGCAGCTTTTAACACAGTTGTCATCATACAATCATTAGCAAAGGTCACCAAGTACTGGTGTTCACACACTAACAATCACAGAGTATTAATCACTGGAAAGTAAATTGCTGGAGAAGCTAAGCTTTCCCCTTGGCTGCAGACAAAACAAAGCCAAAAAAAAAAAAAAAAAAAAAAAAAAAAGGCAAAAAAAGAGCAGCCACACAGTGTAAACTAATCATACAAAGACATATCTGCAGAGCACACATTAACCTCTTGTATATTCTTTATGTGTACATGGACCTGTACATGGCTTCTTCTACGGCCATTCTTCAGCAGAATACTTCAGTCTACCTGCAGTTCAAAGCACATGAATACTCAGAAAACAACAGAATTATCCATGCCCCTGAAGTTATCTGTCCTTTAAGTCTGCAAATTAGGGTCTATACAAGCTTTAATTCCTCCTGAACAGTTGGTCTTAATATGTTGTGGCAGAAAGCTACAAGCTGCTTATGCAAACAGACTAAAAAGTACTCGCTGTTTTTAGATCATTTTGGGGTCCTATGTTACAAATTAAAGAGGGTTTGTTTAATAGGGGACAGGGATGTATGTCTTTTGCAGAATAGGTGACTTACTTTTGACCATCTTTCCTATGTATTCCACTGTAGTGGCATCTTTTATTTCCTTCATAGATGCACAGGGGAATGTTGCCATTTCTAGCACCTGCTTGGTCAAAAGAGGCTTTTATCTCCCAGGTAAAAATTCTTATGTGCTTCTCAAGTGCCTGAAACATCTCCCATGTCTGTTTTTCAGTGCAAGAGTTGAACAGAATCAGAATCTGATACCCCTGTTGATACTGTATTGCCAGCCATGATATTACCAACTGCTTCCTACCTTCCTCTTTCTATAAACCACTCCATATTTACTATTAGTGTGTATTTTCTTAAATTTTGCACAGTGGCTTCCTACCTCTTTTTCCTGAATGGACACTGTTAATTTAGTTCTACTCAGAAACATTTTGGATTCTGTCTAATCTCTTTTCTATTTATACCACATTCATCACCATGGTAGCTGAATGCTTTACAAAGTCTCTGTGAGGTGGAGACTCTGCAAAGGCTTATTTTAAGGCACGCTGATTCTTTGTCTTTAAAATTGAATTCTAAAAACTTCATCTTCCCCCAGATGAGAAATTACCCTTTTGCACTTTGCAAATAACAGTCTGAAATTTGAAGCCAGACCAGCATGACTTGGGACCCAGTTTTAGCTACGAATATCAACTACAGTAACTCTACACTTTTATTTTGATAGTCCTCTTACTCTAAGAGAAATGTTATGCTATAGAATGTTCATAATTAATGAAAACAGCAGTTCCTCAGACTCAAGCAAAGCTAGCAGACTGGCAGTAAACTCTCATGCTCACTTTCCCTATGTTAACATGCCTGTCTACCTTGCAGTCTGGTTATTCTTAACTGTACTATTATTAAACCTCTATATGTGTATTTATATATGCAATTAGACAACTGCATTGCATGGGTTTGAAACAGAACACAAATTTTTGTTGCATATACTCAGTTCTGTGTACTTTGTGGTGCTGCACCGTGGAATTTGCCAACTATTAGACCTCTCATTTTAAAAATAAATCATCAGAAGCTATGCTTTTCTATCAGGAGATTTTACTGCACTTATATGAAACCTGGAAAACAACAGAAGCTCTAGCTAGTACCTAGGGAAGGTCTGAACTACTCCATTCATCCCTATCTTCAAAAGCAATACCAGTGATACTACTATGAATTCTAGATTTAAAGGAAAAAGCCTGCCCATACTGAACATGGGAATAGCATGAAATCAGCTGTATTTGTCAAGTTTTAATATTAATCTTGTTAATTGCTTTCAAGTTCCATATTTGGAGTTTGAGTTTGGCATTCTTAGGATAAAAGCTTATATTATCTGACAGTTTCTTCCCTCTCTCCATACTGAACTCACTGGCAACTTCAACAAAGCTTGAGTCAAGGGTAGAAGCCCCAAAGATAGAAATGTTTCCAGTAGTTGTGTAAAGAAAATATCCAGGAAGCTTACAAAGAAAGGTCAATATTGCCCTCATGCAGAGACTGCAGCATCAGCACAGCTATATTGTACGGCAGTAACAAATTAATATGGTAGGGGCAACTTCCCAGGTGTCACTATCTAAAGGACTGTAAAGGGCTTAATTTGCCCAAAATGGCTACAAAATCCAGCAGAACAGCACAGGATGCAGCAACAGTGATGAATTGGACATCACTGGAGCACATATGGTCACTCAAATTGTTATCTGGAAACAGATGTATTACAGCCAGTTCCAAAAATGTCATTTCAAGATGTTTAGACACCCCAAAAATGAGAGAGGTTCAAGTTCCTCCAGGGGTACTCCAGGATGCAAACTATAACCCTGCTCCACACTACACAGTACCACTCCTGCTATGAGAAGTGTGTCATTCAAAAGCAACTGCACACAGAGGTATGGCCTGCAGACTGAACTAAACACTCTGTCAGTCTAGCTTGGACATTGCACATTTTGCCTCCTGTGGACTGAATGGAATCTTTTCTCCTATTACAGTCCAAATCATTAAAATACCATTTGAATAACTTTTTTTTTGCAGTTTTTGTCAATATCAAACACACCCAGGTTTCACAGTGTGGTGAGCATCCCATAACATTCAAAAACCCATGAATGAACGATGCCATCTGAAAACTCACCTGAGGCCCAGAAGAGCTGATGGTAATATAGAACTGATTTCTTCCCACAGACCATGAAGCAAACAAGAGATCACAATAATCTGATGAGAGATGATTGTGATATCCTCTAGCACAGCCTACCTCAGCAAATATGTCAGCTAGACCAGTTTGGACAAGCAACTCAGTTTGTTTGTTTTCTTTTAAAAGACATCAAATGAGTCAACACATCAACAAAGCAGCAACATATTTTTCAAGTTACTAACTGCAGTTGATAATCAGCCAAACCAGAGACATCAAAAAACCTCTTTGTGTAGATGAGGTCTTTGGTTCTTCGAGTTACCACAAGCACTGTCACACACAACACAAACATCGTTTTCATCTAATCAGGCTTTAAGAAAACATTTATTGTAGCTGAATACAGCTGCCCAAAATCACGGACATCCAAACTGCATGTGACAGGATCAACCCCAGAGGCACATGAAGGGGTCTGACCAAGCCTTGCTGCAGGAATAGGGCACTAGCAGATCTGAGGCACCATTAAAAGCGACATGCCATTTCTTATCTCCTAATCCTCTGCTATTTATAGCAAATAGCTTTCCAAGACTGTGTTTGACTTTCTTAAGCAGCAGAACTGCTTCTTAAAAAGGCTTTTGACGAAAATCTTGTGAATTTTTCAGGTTGCAACAAGTCACACACCAAAAGGGTTCTAATCTGGGTACTGGAACACAGTACTTGGAGATGGAAACCCAGCCTCCTTCCGCAGAGGCCAGGGGCTAATTCTCTTCAGTAAGGAGAAAACCCTGGCATGTTTTTTCTGCCAGCACTGGAATGGGCAGGATTGGAACGGGTGTCCTCCTCCAGGGCTATCCCACAAAACCTGGAGCTACACCTTACTTCAGAATTTGTAAAAACTTTCAAGTTTGTGGACACCTAGTTTCACACAATACCTTCACACACACCACAAAGCAACAGGTCTGTTCTGCAACTGGAGAAAAAAACTGAAAACAATTGGAGCACCTGTAAACATCTGCAGACAGTTCCTAATCTGCTATGGGTACCACTGAAAACGCAACAGCATGGAGTGGGCTGTGGACAATTAACCAAGTGGGTGGCTCTTCCATTGATCTCCTCACCCTGTTTGTTGCCCAAGCAAAGCAGATGAAAGATAAATCAAAAGCATTTACCCACGCTACAAGCAGACCCCTAGCTGAGGCAGACAGGCATGGTCACTCCATTCTCTACTACCTGCATAGCAAATTTCCTCTTGCCTATACTCCCACTCTGAGACATGTTAAGGTTTGTGGCAACTCTTTAGAGCAGCTAAGGAAGAAGTGTTTCTGTGGTACTTGTGTGGGTGCCATGCCTATCCTCAGCTGGTTTTGTTTTGTTGTTTGTGGGGGCTTTTTTGCATTAAGTCAGCTCTCATTACAGTAGCTGAGACTATCACATCATGAGGTTGAAAGTAAAAAATACTATCCGTGGATGCAAGCAATGGGTGAAGATTCAGTACAGATAATCTCAAAGCCTGACAGCAAGAAAGTGGATATCACACACTGACAAAATAAGCAGATGCAATCAAGCAGCTGCATGCTTTACAACAGAGTAAGTTTTTCATCTTATCTATTTATTGCAGATCCACTATTACTTTTCCACTTAACCAGGCACTCCTGCTCCCTCAGGGAAGGTATGGAATTGGCATGAAAAAAATGGGAAAGAAAAATGTTTCTTACTGTTTGAAAAATGTATCTGGTTCACAGCTTTATGGATGAAATATGTGATTCTAATATAATTCAGGAGCTCAGAGTTACACAGAGTGAGGCAATAGTTTAAAGATTATCCAGCAGTCACAGTCTGCCTGGCACACTGCAGGAGCACAGCCACTCCATCAGCACTTTGTAAACCCTTACTTACTTCCTACTGACAAAAGTCATAGTTCATCTCTATGCACCAAACCCCTGCCCTCAGCCCCGCCTGTTGGAATGAGGAAAGAGTGAAACTGAAGGGACTTGTTCTGTGTTGTATTTCTCTAACACAGATATGTTCTCAAAAAAACCCCAAGCCTGTCTGATTTAATAGCCAGAAGGGCGGATCCTCCCCTCCTACATCACCAGTAAATTGGCAAGTCTGGGGAAACTTACTCTTGGATAGTGATTCTGACCACTTACACGGTACCAAAGAGCTCCCAGAGGAACTAAATGTATACATATGTGTCTGTCTCTGTGTGTGTGTGTATATATATATATATATATATATACACACATATATATGTATGTATGTCTCAACTGTTGTCATCACTTTGGAATACAGACTTACCTGAGGTCTGAAAAAAGAAACATGCTAAAGGCTGCCCCAGAATTGCTGTGAAGCTTTTGAGTTTCCTCCAATACTCTTGGGGGGGAAATCTTAGTATGTCCAAGTAAGCAAAACACAGGTGGAGATGATGGCCTTCTGCAGCACAAGTCTGTCTGCAGCATACTCTTGAGATGTTAAAGACCCAACCTCCTCTTTCCCACAGCTTCCACTTCCATAGCAAGATCTTCCAGTCATCAGAATATAACCATGCATCTCCTACTGCAGCTGGTGTATTCAGGTGTGAAAAAGACAACACTCAACGGGCCAATGAGAAAGGAAGCATGAATCTGACTCCTGACTGACTAACATCTCAGAAAGGAAGGAATCTGGTTCTCACTCAAGGACTGCTTGTATGTTTCCATTTAAGGGTCCACTTATGATTACCTACCTTCCTAGAGCTCAGTATTCTTGATCTATAAGGGACAGAGACACCCCTTAGGCAGTCCCAAGTCAACACCTGGTCCCAGACACATCTTCATCATTTCTCATCATCCAGCACAAGGGCTTCTTCCTCAGCCCACAAGCTTCATCATTCCCTAGGTTCATTACACACAGAAGGGGAAGTACTGCTTGAGGCATGCTGACATGCCCTCTGAGCTGTCTGTCTTCACTTACTCCATGGAAACCCACAGCAACTGAGTCAGCTATTTAGGTTCACTGTCAGATGGCCAGAACTTAATTTTGAAGCATTATTTCGCTTGAACCCAGTGCTCAAACTACACTGCATATTTGAGTCCTGGCTCATGTTTTCTAAAGCACTTATGTGACCTCAGATCCCCTGAGTAACTTTCAAACTGACTCATTGAAAACGTTGTCTTCAACCATTGGTTAGCTCTTCAGGCCAAGAGGTAACTAGGATTGAAACATAAGAAGGAAGGAGAGATGTGTATGTGCACATAAACGTGATGATGATATGCAACAGCAAGTTAAAAAAGCATAGAAAGGTAGTTTACAAGTTACACAAAGAATTCTGAGTACAAATGAGATATTCCTGAATATAAACCAAGAATACATTTCCACTGGTTTCTCTTATCAGTGCTTTGAACTACATGGCAGTTCCTCTCTTTGCAGGTTTAAACCATGAAGAGCTTCATTAGTTAAAAACTGTTATTTTAAACTGAACTATATGCCAAACAAGAATATAAAAGATCTTGACAGTTTCTTCTACATTCCCCTTCATTGTATAGTTGGGAGTCCAGCACTTGTGAGCAGGTTATTTCCTCCCCATCCTCAGCAAGCAAACAGTAATGGGGCTGTCTTGTCTCCTTGCTGGTGGCAGGAGGAAGTCCTCACAAAAAGGATGTCTTGTCAGCCTGATGAGCATTATTTTCAGCAGCACTGTTAGCTTAAAGTGTCCCTTCTCTGACATCATTCCTCTTTGTACCTCCTAGGTTGCTGCAAATAAATGAGAACAAGGAGCTGGGCTGGTTAACTCCCGACCCATTCTTGTTCAGCCAGGATTTTTTCAGCCAGATTAGCTCTCCCTTTGCACTTTACCACATGCCCCAGTGCTTGTGCCAGCAAAGCAGAAGGAGGAGTAAGGGAGTGTGAAGGAGTGGTTGGAAGTAGGAGGAGATGAGGCAGCAGAAATCACTGCTTCACCAGGTCTAAGGTCCCACAGCCTAAAATAATAACTGCCTCTCTGGAATCAGCTACTCCTAGGGTGGCCTGTGGGGATGGATGAGGTCTCTCCCAGAAACGCTTCACCTGATGAGCTGTTTTGTGTTAGTGAGTTGTCCAAACAGACATATACCACTGAATTATTTTCCAGCAAGGACATCACCCACTAACAGACAGAGAGTTTCAGGCAAACACTGCCAACATCTCCTTCATCGTGTTAGCCTTTGGGCCTTTCTGTGTCTCTAACTTTGTCTTAGGGCACTAAACAGATTCTCACCTAAAGCAGCACTGCGAGCGGGCGTACTGTTGCCTGCAGATTTCACACAGCCTACAGTGCAGTCACACAACCTGCAAGTGGCTTGGCTATATTTAGAATCCCACATTGTCATTACTTTCATCCTGCAAAAGTGGGGGGCGGGGGATAAAGAATAGAGGCAGATAATAAATGCACAGCTGGAGACTGTCAGCAGGCATCTCAGCACTGGTGAGGCCTAGTTCACCTCTTGTTTAACTGAAAGGCAGTGGATGACCCCAAGAGAAAGAAAATCAACATTTATTTCTCTTGCCATGGTCAACACCTGGCTGCCCCTCTGAAGACAGTGTTATGATAATCCTCCAACCTTTGTTTTCTGTGCCAAGTCACTGCTGCCACTGAGAGCTGAACATGCTGGTGGGAAAGGACACAAGCCAAGGAACTGCATGTGAAGAGAGGAGCACATGGCTGCTACCCAACTTGAGATATCCCACAGGCAAAGCACAGCAGAACACCATGCCATAGTGATGAAAGATACTGATCATAAAAGGTGATAAAATGATAGAAGAAATCAGAACTAATGGTACAGGATGATGTTCCAAAGACATGACAGGGCTATTTTATGCCACCCTACCCCTGTGTAATGTTAGATGGCTATTTTCTTTAACAAACACTAGGAAGAGATGTTCTTCAAAGCTCATGGTCCAGGCAGTTTTCGGCTGATCAGTCTGTTCATCCAGAGCTATACTTCCTAGGAGTCGAGGCCAGAATGCTATTGTGTCAAAAAACATCGCTGCGCTCGCCTTTTAGCTAGTCATTTCACCATGAAAAGCAACCAGGTTGGTCAAGCATGATTTACCATTGGTAAATAAGTCCAGTCACTGCAGTAAAACATACCCCAGTTCCTTCTATAAGATTTATTTCACAGACTACTACATGGTAGGTATCTCCAGGGTGAGTGTGCTGTTGAGCCCCAGTTTCAAGGCAATAGTCAAAACCAAAGCATTCCCTGAGTAAGGTCTGGAGTGTCATTTCTGAGGTGAAAGTCTGGTCTAGCTTGAACAGAAGTTTATAGCCTTCTATAAAAACATACCTTCTTCTATTACTACTGGTAGCAGATCTGACAGCTGTTATCTCTCTACTTATATTTTATGCTTCCTAATTCTAACATAAGATGGCACTTCACTTCCCAATATCCAATTGACATTCTTTTGATGTATCTTTTGGGCTAATGCCTCAGCACATTTGCAGATAGTTTAGTGCTCAATTTAAGGCTGAATATATTCCCAGAATTCCTTCGGCAATCAATTATTTATTACTTACAAGTGTTAAGATCAAAAAGAAAAGCAATGGATGTATATTCCACACTGACAGGAGGTCCACGGGGATTACAGAAAACAGAAACTTTAATGCTAAATTTGTGTAAAAAGGGTAAAATGGGGATTCCCTAGTCAGTTGGGGGGGGGGGGGGGAAAGGCCTGGATTATAGAGTTATTCTTCTTGGGCTTTATCTCATGGTTTAGAAATGCACACTTGAACTGTACCATTAATTCTGTGTACCACGGGGGCAAACTGTGGTTTGATTTCATCAAGGAACAGCAGTCAGCTTAAGCTCAGTGCCAACTACCTGGATGCATCTTTTATCAGTGTACCCAGAGTGGCATCCAGAGCTAATTAATGAAAATACTGATTCATTCCTAGGGGTTCTGTGAATGTTTCAGCAAGGCCATGCTGCCTGCATGGCTTCTTTGTAAAACCTGGGGCTTGTAAGGGCATCAATGTTCAAACAAAGGGGAACTTGCAAGAATAAAATTCAGAAAGATCCTTCATACTTCATTGAACAGCTCTGTAGAAGGTGGAGTACACTTCCACAAGCACATCAGACTGGGAGAAATTTTGCATTGTTCCTGTCAGTGGGGTACAAGGTTCATGAAGTCAAACACAAGAGCTCTCCCTACACAGGCTGCAGGCGAGAGCTCAAGTACTCAAAACTTCATCTATAATCACTGTTGGCTCTGATTGTGTGCACAAATCATGTGCTCTTCTCTCTAAGCCTTTACTTATTTATTGATAACCTTAAACTGTGCCCCAAAGAAAATCAAGGAAACACCCCTGGCCAGGTCACCAATACAAAACCAGTCCTTATCTGTGTGACTAACATCTGAGTAAGGAGTATCTGGCACCTTCACAATCAACCAGTGGAGAATTATTCAGACAGGATGGAAGCAAGAGAAGAAAAATAACAACCTGGTACAAACAAGCAAGCAGTAATTCCATCTCAGGAATACAAACTGATAAAAGACAACCCTCTGAAATAAGAAGTTTAGGCATAAATACAGGTGAATGGCAACACAGGGCAAATTTATTCCTGATGTAAATCTACAGGCTGAAATGTAAAGCAGAATATCCAACAGCCAGCTATGAAACTCTGTCACAGATGCCAGAACTTAATAATTTTCAAGGCTAGCAGTCCATCTACCAGCAGATTAAATTCCTCTGTCTTTGTGGTTTGTTCCATGTTATGCAGCAAATCTTTTCTGTGGTCAGTGAAATTATAACACCTTTGTAATACAAATTACTTACTTCTCAAGCAAACAGATAAATTTGACTGCCATAGGAACCAAAATGTATCTAAGGAAAGTGGCAGCTCTCCAGGTAAAAAGAATCAGCCATCTGCTCTAAAAAAAAGAGTAATAAACCCCAGTGACAGATCACTTCAGTCACTGAGAGAAACTTGGAACAGAGGGGCCAAAATCAGCAATGTGCAAATGGAGCAGTCACACCACAGAGAGGATGCAAATACTCCAACAGGCATTTCATCATTTGATTTGCCACATGCAGGTTCAACATCTACCTACTATTATTATTATTATTATTATTATTATTAATTAATTATTATAATGCTGAAGCCTACTTACAACTTTGGGATGGTCTTTAGCTAGTAAACCTTTTATGTTGTGAGTACTACTACACAAAGGAGTAGATAATACAGAGCTGGAGAATGAAACCCTTCTATTTTATTTCTTGGGGTGATTCTTGTGTTTAACAACTTTTCCAGTAGTCAGTTTGTCACATTTTGAGCAAAGGTATTTAGGAATCTAGAGGTTAATTGGAAAAACAACAGCTGACTTTACTGAAAGAGTTTAATTCAACTATACGAGCAGAGACAAACTGTTTTCAACCTAGGAGATCTGTTTGAAGCTGCTTTGTGCTGGAATGTCACCCACACAAATCTTGAGAGGGAACATTAAGTGACAATACGCTCAAAATGATGAAGCTTCTGTTGCACCAGAATCTCTATGCCTGAAAAAACCTGCTTAAAGAAGGAAACATTCACATTCCAGTTCTAATTTATCTATTAGTTAATTAAATGTAAAAATGTGATGTTATTTTTTTTTGCAAACATATTCACACAATCTAGATTTCTTGTCACTTCATTGATTTTCTTCATGCTTTTCCCTTTTGTTTAAGCTCTTACCTCAGGCCTTGTTCCAGGATAGGGTGTTAATTCTTTAGGCTAGCTCTGTGTTGTAGACCAACTGGCAACTTAAAGCTAGGATTTTGCTTCTTAAATTAAATGTTTCTTTAAAGAGTAGACTCAGTTCTCTACAGCCTCAGGACATGTGGGCTAGACCTTCCTTCCCCAGAACCCAGCCCAGTTTCATTCTGTGGCTGAAATTAGCAATGACGAACATATGAATGAGCAAATGCACACACACCCCCCAAAAATCATCTTGCTCAGAGCTGCAACTCCACTTAAAATACCTTTCACTCCTGCACTGTCATTTTCTTTCCCTACAATGAAGGTCTTAAACATGTGCTGTGGAAAACACAGCATTTCAGATGCTCAAAATCCAGACTGGGAAAGAGGGATTTTCTCCACAATACACATTTCATAAAGAGAGAGAGATGCACACCCCTGGAGTCTGATCTTCCTGACAGTAGAGAAGTCATCGCTCTTACCACTGAATTGCTACATAAACAGTGTCTGTGGCTTGAGGGGCACCCTGAGGCCCCCCACATGCCAAACAAAGGAAGACTAATTTTCTGCCTGTAGAAACAGGAGTGCTGGGGCATGGAGTCCCTGGATACTATGAGCTACTGATAGCTGTAAGGCATTCAGGAGGATTCTGCATCAAGGAGGTTTCTGCTATTTAGGAAGGCAAGAATAAGGAGTGGGTATGATCCTGTACTCCTGGATTACACACTATCACTCAGAAATGCCACAGAGAAATATGAAAGTATGTGATGCTGATGGATGAAGTGCAGAGGGCAGGGGTTGACAAAGAAAGATCCACATAAGGCTGGTTTGGGGTTAAGTTTGAAGAGTACGTTGTTGCCAAAATCCAACTTTTGATCTGCAAAGAAATTACAGTGCTGAGAAATAAATGAAAAAAGGTACAATGTGAGTCTTTATTAAGGCCAAATGGTATCAAAGGAAGTATCAATTTTAACACTTACTAATGGCAACCACATCGTATGAAGCAAATGAATGCAAAGGTAACACATGTGAGGTGGTCACAGCAATCTGCGGTCAAGGCAGCCAGCGTATTTGCTTTACACATTTGTGTTACCTACTAAATATGTCAAGCAATTAAATATCCACTTCTTTTACTGCTCAGGTGAATTCAGTGTGTTCACCCTCTCTCTCTTGAATCTTTCTTGCTTGATCTCCACTGAACAGTGATGCTTCACCTTCTATAGATTGTAATACCAAAAATCAGTTCATCCATGCAGTAGAAGAGCTCCTATAGGGTCCTACTGGGCTACAGGCAGTGGTAAATGATGAGGTAGGAGTGGGTTTCAGTCAACTGGCATTTATCTGTGCTGTATATTTTAGGTCTCCAAATTCAAGCAGCAATCACTTTTTAAAAATGAGTGCAATGACTTTAATTAGAGGCGAGCAGCAACAAAGAGCCTGTAATTGTTTTTACAAAAATAAATCGTGTAGTTGATGTACTAAGTAGTGTCTTTGTCATAAGTCACAGCAAGTCCACTCTACTCTTGGGTTAGGTTCAGTCATCAGTCAGCTTCAAGGGCAATCACTTCTAATTAGCAAGTCTTTTGAACTCTCCCAGGAAACGTGGCCCAGACCTCTAAGGTACTGTAACAATAGTCAGACACGCAAGTCTTAAGGTTGCCTGTGCCTTACGTAGACTTCTTTCAAACTGCATGGCAGAAACTTCCTTTATTAGAATTAAATCAATAGGCTGCATCAAAAGCAGTCAGGCCAGCAGGTTAAAGGAGGTGATTCTCACCATTATCTCTTGTGAGACCCCACCTGGAGTACTACATTAAACTTTGGAGTCCCCAGCATAAGAACAATATGGAGATGCTGGAGCAGTTCCAGAGAAGGGCCACAAAGATGATCAAGGGGCTGGAGCACCTCCCCCTCTATGATGACAGAGTGAGTGATTTGTGGTTGTTAGCCTAGAGAAGGGAAAGCTCCAGGGAGACCCTGTAGCAGCCTGAAAGAGAGGAGATATAGATTAGATATGAAGAAGAAATTCTTGTGAGGATGGTGAGGCGCTGGAACAGGTGCCCAGAGAAGTTGTACATCTCCAATTCCTAGAAGTGTTCAAGGCCAGGTTGGATGGGCCTTTGAGCAACTTGACCCAGTGAAAGGTGTCCCTGCCCATGGCAGGGGCTTGGAACTAGATCATCTGTAAAGTCCTTTCCAATCCAAACATTTCTATGATATTATTGCAGATGCAATTTTGTGCCATTTGTTGTCATTCCCCCCACCCCCTTGCAGCCATCCCTGTCTTTTTCACTAGAGAAACACCTTCCGTGCTCTTAATAATTTTGCATGCAATTTCATACACAGAAAAGAAAAAAGGCTGCTAGGGCTGTGCAAAGAGAACACTTCTTCCTGTACTTTAATGATTAGCTTTAGGACTTGATAGTAGCACTGTTTTGAGTTGGGTTAAATCTGGCTGACCTTATAGAAGTAGATGGCATCAATCTAAAGCCTCAGGTTAGAGTCAGGTGGCCACAGCAGGGTGTTTTGAACACAAGGAGCAGTGTATTTTGGGCTGAAAGATGTTTGAAAGAGCAAAGGCATCGCCTTGCATCTGAGGTTAGATTTTCCTGATGTGTGGTGTATTCAGAATCAAGTTATCAGAAACTCTTTTTATACAGATAAGTATGATTTCTTTGAGGAAACAAAGAACTCCAGCACCAGCTTCTCCCCCTAAATGTAAGAATGTGCAGTGTCGCCGATAACCTTGCTAAACCCAGAGGAATGGTATCATTACTGCTCTTTGATATGCAGATAATGGGGAGTTGCTATTCTTACCCTACTGTTTTTTCATTTAGCCTATGGAAAACACAAACAGGTTCTCCATGTTCTTTCTCCTTGTGCTCATCCCCCTCGCTGGCTCAGTATGCACAACCACAGCACATGGCATCTGGTCCTCATGAGGCACAGGTCCCACTCCTGGCCATGGGTGCACAGCCACTCACACAAGGGACTCACTAGCTGTCAACTCCTGCCCTGGAGAATCACATGCCACTTGAGGCACGTTTGTTCACTCTATGTATGTCAAGTGTTCCAGACCCCTTTTAATTTAACCCATAATTGATAGCTGGCTTTTGCAAAGAGCAATTTTATAGGTATCAGGTGTTTAACTGTGGCCGCACAGATACCCATCGCTTGAGTCATGTCAGCCTCTATGCCACTGATGCCCATCCCTTGAGTCATGTCAGCCTCTATGCCACTGATGCCCATCCCTTGAGTCATGTCAGCCTCTGTGTCACTGATGCCCATCCCTTCAATCAGGTCAACCTCCATGCCACAGGAGAGCATCCCTCGAATCACGTCATCCCAGCCACCTGCCCCCATTTCATTAGAAGCAGGGAAAACAGCCCAAGCCACCAATCTATGAAAGGCAAGCCCTTTAAAATAAATACCCGCCGCCCTACAGTGACCGCCCCCTTGGGAACCCCAAGCAGAGCTAGGCTAGGCTGAGGCGGCACGACCAGGAAGCCGGACGCGAACCCAGCGACTCAGCCGCACCCACCGGGGGGCGCACTGCGCATGCGTAGTACCGCCGGCCTGCCGAGCAGGCACCGCTCGGGGGCGCAGGCACCGAGGCGGGGACAGCCCTGGCCGCGCGCTGGCGCAGCCGCTGCTGGCAGCTGGAGCGGGAGCGCGCCCCTCCCCCAGCCGCGCCATGGGTGACGCGTTCCGGAGGGCGGAGTCGGGCACTCAGGTGAGGTACTCCCCTCCCCACCGCCGCCCCCGGGTTCCCTCTAGCCGCGGGGCGCTGGGCACGGCCTGCCTGTGGCGGTTGGGGAGGGCGAGGCGAGGCGAGGCCAGGCCGCAGCTCGGGGAAGGGGAAACGCCTGGCGCTCCCTTCCGCCTGCCCCGAGGAGCTTAGCGCCGTTCCCCACCCCCTCGGGGCGGGTGCAGGGAAGCGCCCGGCAACCGCGGAGCCTCCCGAGGGGGCGGTGTGTGAGGGAAGGAGGGGGAAGCCGCGCCGCAGAGCCGCACCCTCCCGTCTCCGCCGCCCTTCCCCCTCCGGGCTGCCGCTGCCGCCTCCCTCCCCTGTGCGAGGGAGGAGGGGGCCCCCTGCGCCGGCGGTGCGGGAAGGCGGCCTCGGGCGTGTGGCTGTCGCTGGATAGGAACGGCAGGAGGTGCCCCAGCGGTGCAGTACTCACGAAACACTTGGAGTTTGAGGGTCTTTTGGCCTCTGGCAGAGGCTTCAGCCAGAGTAAGATAGCTGTGCCTCTGCCCTGTCTTTGTGTCCCCGGCTGCTGCCCTGGGACTCGGGTTGAACGCCTGCCATGGCGCTTCCGTGCAGCGCAGGAGAGGTTACTCAGGTGTTCCAGCAGGTCTTTTGTAAAGGTGCCTGCGCGATCCCACTCACAAACGTGGGGAGGGGGGTGCGGCAAGGAAGAAGAGCTACGAGGAAGGTTTGGTTTAAATAAACAGTATGGAAGGTGGGATTGCTTTCCTGCTCTTATGAGGAAAGAGTTTGTGAATTTTGTTGGGTTTTTTTTTTCTTCTGCCTTACTTGTTAGTGACTTTCTATTTGGCGCTTAGCAAGTTAATTACTTGGACCTGCCCGGTGGGTTGGACTGGATGATGTCCAGAGGTCACTTCCGACCCCCCACTGTTCTGTGACTCTGAGATTTGTTTGTTACTGTATCAGAACCCGGTGAGTAGTGCGGAGAAGCTTGTGATACTGAGTATTTACGTCTTGATCAAGCTCCATGTGTTTTCAGTGGGACCTCGGATGTTAAGGCCGTTTTGCACTTGAAGAAAATAAATACAGTAGCAGCTCTCCACTATCAACAAATACACACAAATTAAGGACATGAGTTGTGCCCTGTGTCTGAGCAGGTAAATGCATCTACTTGTCCACGTGAGCAATGATGCCAACAGCAAATGCACATGGCAGCAGCTGCCCATGATGGAATGGATAACCACGAACAGCCAATGGGCTGACCCGAGTACATCATCCAGAAAAAAATGGTAAAAGCCCTCGAATCAGGAAATACTTAAAACAATACTTCCTCAAATAGCCTGATCAGATTTTACTGACAGTTGCAATGAGACCACAGTCTTGTACTCATTATTGAATATAATTAATATGACAAATTAGAGCCTCTTGCAAAACAGCTTTGGTATATCACTATAAAATAAATTATAAATTACTCGCGCACGTCTTCATGCTCAAAGTTTACAAAAGCTCAGAGTGGTTATAGTGGTTGAGAATTACACTTTGTCTCATACTTGAGATAGGCTTGTATGTGTAAATAGCCCCTAGGTTAGCTCACAGCCTCTGACAGAGCTGGAGTATTTAATTTGAATTTCTTTAACATTTTAATGAAGTAATACCTCATGCCTGACAGGACCTACATGTATACTTACACTTATGCATAGCTTCATTGAAACCACTATAGTATAAGCATGTAATGTGGGACTGTCCATATGCATATTTCTTCACTAAAAATATGATAAATTATAAAAGGCATAGTTGAAATATTTGAGGCTTATCAGCCTTGCCATTAGTGAAGTTTAACCCAGCTGTTGCCTGACTCTCGCCATATAGCTTGTTTTCTACATTGCTAGCATTACATTTTTCGAAGAACACCTAACAGCAAAGACCTACCACTAGTAGTTGGTCAGTAGAAGCTGGTGTTTTGTGTGAAAGAAGATACAGGAAACATTTTGAAGGAAGAAACAAGCATCTGCAATTAAATTTTAGAATCTGAAGTCTTTAATATGTGATGTGAAATTTTTTGTTTCCCAAGCTTTTCCCACTCAAAAGGAGTCCCTGTCCCTGGCAGGGAGGTTGGAACAGATGATCTCTGTAGTCCCTTCCAAGATAAGTCATTCTGTGATTCAACAGTACTGTGTACTGTGTTCTGTATGCTGTCAGTGACAAAGCTTGGGACACCTGATGCCCACTATCCAGACCACCCTATAAAAAAATGTCCATTTCCACACACCCCCTAGCCCCTCATCTTACAGAATAAAATGCGAAAAGGCAGAATGGAAATGCCTCCCCTGGAACAGAGCCAAGGTGACTTCCCAATTCAGAAATACCTGTGTTGTCCCCATCCGTAATATCAGCTGAGGTGAGAGATCCCTTTCTAGTGTCTCATCGCAGCTTTGATTCCATCACTTCTGCTGCAGTGTGGACAAACCTTTGTTAGATTTGAAGGGAAATTGTTAGCTGTTTCTGCCAGGAACCCCATTGCTCCCAGCATGACACTAATGAGGCAAGTGCCTTTGGAGATCCTGCTTCAGAACTCGGAAGTAAATACAAGTTTGATACAAACACAGGTGTGCTCTCATCAGAGTATTATCATAAACTACCTACGTGAGCAGTGCTCAGAGTAAGCACCTGTAGTTAGTTAAAACAAATAGATAAACTTGTCATTTAAATAACCACAGATCATATTTAGGTGATAGTGATCAATCTACTGTGCATTTCAAAGTTCCAGCAATAAGCTTAAGAAGGGGATAGTCTTGGAAGAGACAGGGGCCGATTGTTTCCAGAAGAAATAAACTGCAGGGGATATATTCATTAGTGTACAAATAAATTGGGAAACTGAAGGCCACAGAAATGTCTTTAGACCAGCAAGAGATGCGGTTCCCAGCCCCAGCAGTGCCAATAATCAAGCCCCCACGATGGCTGAGTGGCAGAGTGGTGCTTCCTTTGCTAAGAAATGAAAAGCATCAGACAGCAGCAGCCTGTGGTGGTTTTCCTGTTTCTTTCAACTCCCACTGTGGAGGAGGGGGTGAGAGATTCCTGGCCCTTCTCTGTGGTGGGTGCAGCCTCTCCATGCTGGGGGTCAGGGCCAGGTGCAGGCAGCTGCTAGCATGAGAGGGGGCTGCAATGGCCCCCTTGGTGGTTGCAAGCTCTTGCTTTATGTGCACCAAGATACATTCCTCTATGATTGTGGATCATCTGGATTTTTGCTTTGTTGAGGTCACAAAACCCTACTGGTTCTCAAAATACTCAAGAGCTCACTGAGTGTTTTCTGCACTGCACAAATGTGTGAAACATAACGGGAGTATCCTCAGATCCAGAGCAAGGTCAATTCAAGTGCTTTTATGGCCCTTCAGTGGACATGTCAGAAAACTCTCCTGAATGTGTGTGAACAGGCAAACAAAGGCAAAAACATTGACATTTTGTTAATGGAAGGAAATGCTAAAATGTCAATGAAAATGTCGCACTTAGATTCCCATCGTGACCACTTGAAGTAAATTCAGGGCCATTTAATGGAGTTTTATTCCACTGTAAAGGCAAACACACACAAACACAACTGTTCAAACAACTTTTAAGCAGAGCAAATGCTGCTCATCGATGTGGCAGGGAGGAAAGCAAGATAAGGCAGCATGTGTTTAAAGGTGTGTGCTCACTGCTCATTTGGTGACTGGCTGGAAGGAGGACAGGATAAAAATGAACAGGATTTGGGTTGTTTCAGTCTTTAAATGACAGCTGGGCGTCCTGGAGAATGAGATATCTGGCACTAGGGTACACGCTCTGGCAATGCTCTGAGCATCCCGACAGTGGCCTTTCCCATCTACATTAATGCATGTAGGGAGTAACAGCTTCAGTTCTGGCTGAAGTGTTCATTCTTGGTTTATGAATGGATGCCAGAACTGCAAATAACACAAGTTATGTGAATACCTGTCTACTTGCTACACAAACTACTTGTCAGTTTAAGAAACCGTGCATGACCTTTGGATTAATTTGTTTTACAATGGACATGCTTTACAAGGGGCTTTGGAGGAACGTGCTTACACATCCAAGTTTGCTTTAGAAAGGTTTTTGCAGAGCCACTGGTGGCCTAATAATTTTGACTGTTCCTAATCCCTACCCTGTTTGCACAAGTAACTGTGATACAGTAGGATTGTAGTCCAGAAGAGTCCTGCATAACTTTTCAGATGAAATGTACATGGTTTTACTTACAAATGCTCAGAGGGACTGACTCAGGAGACTAATGATGGGTAATGTTTCACCTCTCAACCAGTAGTTTCATGTGGAGGTGCTGGGTATTACAAATGATCTTCTTTCCCTTTGTTCTGTCAGACAGCAGCACTGCTGTATGCCAGAGGCAATCCCTCTTCCTAGTCTACCTTTTCTTGCAGCTTTTTCTTTTTAGGCTTTGTTTCTCCTAATGAATATCTGCTCCTCATTGCAATTGAATCTGTGCTAATTGCTTGTCAGGATGGAACCCTCTGTAGTCCAGACTATAGGTTTCCAGTATGTATTCATGAAAACATTTTTAAAATCAACCTAATCTTTTGAGAGGGCTGGCATGGAGAGCTCCCAGTTCCCAGAATCTTTTGAATTGGACTCCCAAGGTCCATGATTTTGAGTTAACAACACATCTCTTGTCTTTTCTTGAAAAGCTGCTTGCACGACTTGAGGGCAGAAGTTCTCTGAAGAATCTTGAACCTTACCTGTTCACTGAGGAGGGATCTCCTGTTCATGGTAAAAATGCATCTTTATCCCATTTGTGGAAAAATGTTGCTGTAAAAGTATTCTCGGGGCAGTGTGACAGAGAGAAGCATACAAATAGATCTAGATTCAGAATTATAATTGTTGATGTAGTTTTGTGTAAACTAGATAAAATGAAATAATGCAGTGTCACCATTTCAAATGTTGTTAAACAGACTTTAAAGTAGCTGGTTTATAGGTATGAAAACACAGGTGTGGATGAGTAAGTAAGAGGCACCTTGGTCTGTTTCTAGTAGTTCTGCAGAAATTTGTTCTGGATTCTGTCATTTAACCTTTTTTTAATCAGTGGCCTGAAAAACCACCACAAAGTCACAACTGCAGAAATTTGCAAAGAACTCAAGGTACAGTAAACAGCAGAATTCAGTGACATGGAATGGGTCTGGATCCCTTTGGAAAAGGGACATGAGCAAGTCATATTTTTCATCATAGCCATTCGGTCTTGGCCTGGAAAGTCCTAATATCACTTAGGTGGAACTTTGGAAACAGTTCAACTATGAACATAGGTACTAATCAGCTGAGTGAGTTCTTGGACAATGTTAGGCTCAAAATGGCTTATACAGACCTTCAGTGATTAAATAAGAATTAAAATTGGAGAAATTTGGCTACTTCCCAGTGATGCCAGTACAAGAAGTTTCAGGTACATTCTTCCAGGAAGAAGTTTTAAGATCAAGACTGGATGTTTTAATGAAAGAAATTAGTGAGTTAAGGAGAAATTAGCACACTTAGTAATTCCTTGATTATTCAAGGAGTTAGACTGGCTTTCCATATTGTGTGAAATTCCATGGATTTCACAGTGGAACTGACTGATTACACAAAACTAGAAATAGGTATTAACAAAGGCATCTGAATGCCAAATAGTAAGGACCATGCTATGAGGTACTCCAGTTGTTAAATGTATGTATGAATGGATGGGTTTCATATGAAAAGTGTGTGGCTGCAGTGGTTATCAGCATACTTATCTGCAATTTGAATTCCCACAAATTAGAGAAGGTTCAGAAGAAATAGCAGAAAGAGCAATAAAAGGAATTGAGATAATTGGCTGAGAGATGATGCTTAGTCTACAAATGGAGTCACTGTGAGGCTACCCATGTATTATTTTGCAGCACATGAGAATACATTAGAGGCTTAGTAATACATGATTTCTGCCCCAGAAAGTTTCAGGTATGAGATAACAAAGATAAAGGGCGGAGAAGTACTGGTAAGCCAATGCAAATGGAACAGAGCAGGCTATTTAAATGCCCTCAATTCTGAACTGCTCTGTTACCCAGAAGAGTTAAGAACCAGTAATCAACTTGCTGTATGTTTCACAAGGCTCCTGAGTCCTTAAAAGATATTTTTGTTTTGAAAAATAAATGCAGTAAGGAAATGCTGATCTTTCAGTCTGTTGTTTTCTTTTTAAGTAATTTTACACACAAACCCCAAATGTTTGAGACTAAATTGGCCACGTTCTGGTAGAACAGACCATAAGAAGTTTTTCTGGGAGTCAGTCATTGCCTTTGCCATCCCAATCAACAGCTTTACATAATTACATCATCAAATTATTATCAATAAATTATTATTTATCTTAAAGCTATGCAGTTTTTTCATGTCTGTCCAAAGACTGTTCCAGAACTTCAGTTCTAAGATGGCTGGAAGCCTTCTAAATTCCTCACTGGTTTCTGTCTGCCAGCACAGTCATTTGGCTTCTGAAGTGCTTCTATTTTTCCTCTGCTTTTAACAAATGGCATCAATTATTACTCATTTTGATCATGCTTTTTAGCTGACATTAATGAAGCTGCCTAACATACTAGCACAGATCTGTAGCTTTACATACATAAATGGATTTCACCTCATATTACAGTTTTGCTTTGTCTTTTAATACCACAGTATTTATGTGAGTCCATGTGTTATTTTGATGTGTGTTCTCATTATTCAGCCTTAAATCCCTGTTGAAGACCTACCTCCATTTGTCATGAACCTGACTTTTAGTAGGTCACTGTGGAATACTGTAATACATTGCCCATGAAGTCTGTACTGAACAGCTCTTAATCTAAAGTGCTATGATTAAAGCAGTGCAAAGACCTAAATTATTCTTTTTCCTGGTGGCATTTGAAACAAACATACATATATGAAGATTCAATAAACTATCCAAAGGTTACGTCAACATGTATGCCAGAGTGCTATAAAATAGGAACAGCTAATAGAGGTACTGCTGTGATAGTCTAGTCACTGCTTCTAATTATGATGGACTTGCCTATTTAAGAACACATAAGTACATTAATTACATACCATTTAGGCTCTTCTGGAACGGAGCAAAACTGACACGAGCTTTAAATAATCTTCTACCATTGCCACTCATATTTCTCCTATGCCACTGGTGGAGGTGTGGATGTCTGTATAAGGCTGTGATGTTCAGCAGTAGTATGGCACCCAGTATTGGCTTGGAATAAATATTAGGCCGTTCTACTTCATTTATAAATGGTACAAATATTAGCAACAGCTTCTGCACAATATTGTAAATTACTAGTCCGGTAACGTCAAGGTATCTGATGATGTGGAACCTGCAGAGTTAGTGCTGAGTGCATTAGTGTTACCTAAATATTTGTTTTGGTGCAACAAAACAGCTTGTCCTGTGTGCCACTGCATAGCAGTGGACTGTTGTAGTCTTTAATCTGCTCATAGTGGGCCAGTTCAGGCTGCTGTGAGCCAAGCAATGCATTGGGTGACTCCTTAAAATGTGCTTGAATTTGTCCATGCTGAATGTCACACGAAATCATTCTGTCTGTCCAGCTTGATGTTACATCTTCACAATCTCAAACCTTTATTAACCCAATTAGTTTGTTTTCTACACATTTTATCAAGTCGATGGAACATTCATCTACTGTTAAACACTGGCCAACACCAATTCTGATAGGAACATTTCCCATTAACTTTCTTCCATGTTAGAGTGTCTGTTCCTCCTCAGCCTCTCAGCCTGTTTTCATTCTGTGACAGCATCTTTTTACTAATGCTCCTTTCAAAGCTATTTTGACATTGATGGATGATGCTAGTACTGATCACTAAGTTTCTTCCATGACCTATTGTGAGGTTGTCAAAGGCTTCTTGAAAACATTGCTGGCCACACTTCCTCCTCTGCTGTGTCATGGTCTGTCCTCTCTGATCCAGAAGGATGTACTTACCCTCTTATCTTACTGTAACAGCCTGGTTGCTAATTTAATGAAGCCCTACATTTATAGATGGTGCTATAAATGGCTTCTGGTTTGCACCCATTCTTCTTGTGGGCAGCCTCTTTGATAATCATGAAGGCACAGAAATCCCTGGCTCTCGTGAGGTTCTGCACAGTCCAAGCTTTTAGTCTTTCCAGGGTAACGTAAGTGTTTGGATCAGTCTTGTTCAGCAGTGCTGAACGAGCTTTGAAAGGTCCTTAGCTGTCTTCACATGGATAAAGTCAAGCTTTTATTTCACAGAATAACTTTTTTGAAGTGTTACCAAATAGTAGCTCCAGATTGCTTCTGAGTGGCCACAGAAAATTGCTGGGTTTGCTGACTTTGAGTAAGTCATATTTTATTGTAAAGGTGGGTGAAACAATCTGTGTGCCATATTGGCCCAGTTCAGTTATTGGTCTAGTTTCAGAAACACCAGTCAGAATGGCAGACAGAAGATACACTCTGTTCCTTAGCAAGAGATATCCTACACAATTGTTCTAAAATATTTCAATGGACGAAATATGAGGGAATGAGCTACCCAGCATGTTTAGGAGGAGTTCTTCCAAGCTGATATCTTATCCTAATAGGGTGTGGTTATGCCCTTGGCGCAGTCTGTGACAGCAGAGCAGCTGCTGGGTGCAAGTGGCAGCCTTGAACTTTATGACCTCTGAACAGGAAGAGAAAACACAGCTGTATGTCATAGGAGGTGTGGTCCTCCTTCATCTGAATAGTGGCGAAAGCCATTCAGAACAGCTGAGGGAAGGTCTGGAAGACAAGCTTTTTAATAATCTCAAAAGTATCAGAAATTCATAAAAATGGAATTACAGTTGTGGAGCAGCAGGAATTTAATTATGGAGAGACAAGCAGTCTGAACGTCACTGAAATGACTAAAATTGTCACATCAGGCATAAATCGCTTTCTGTGCTTGTGATGGGTGAAACCAGAGCTTAGTTTCTCCCCAGCCACACTCTGCCCCTCATCCCAGGCTGCATCTTGACATTAGATGCATGTATGAACAAGGACATCCTCTGGAAGTGGACTAATGACTTGAAAAACCCTTTTAACTCAGGCAGGCACAGACATGTTTAAGGAAAGTTGCAATTAATTCCTTAGTTCTGCATCCCCCCCTGTGAAAAGCCGCTATGCCATTTGTGCTTGCCAAGGCCATAGAAATCTCTCACCTTCCTGCATGTCTTTGCCATACTGCCTAAAATCCAACATGTCTTAAATAAATAATCCAGTTTCCAAAAGTAGACATTTGTAAAGAGCAACTAGTACATTAACTTTTTCTTTTTTAGTGTCTTGCCCTCATACAGGCATCATAAGGCTTTGGAAAAGACTTTTAGAGTATCATGCATTCACATCCAGGAACAGAACTGGTTTCCCAGTAAAGTATAATGCCCTTTTTAATCAACATTTTCAGTTTATCTGATCTGCATTTTATTGACCCACATGGATCAAGCAGTTAGGCTGAGTCCATTTATGAGCAGAGGACCTTTGCTTCAGGCAGCAGAGTCGTTGCCTGGAGTTGAAGGAATCTGTGAGTTCCCCTGGTGAAAAGAAGCAGTTTCATGTCTCCGTGCTACGATAGAAGAAATCCAGTTGCCAGCCTTTTACTGCTATCAGTGTCCTGCATGCTGTCGGCAGGGAGGTTTTTTCAAACTTTGTTCCCAGCTGATTTTCTTCACCTTAGAGGCCTTTCTTGAAAATTAAAATTTCTCTTGGTAGATATTAACCAGGATTTAAACTATTCTGTGGATATCAAACTTTTACAAAAAGCATTTTCCACTGAGTGGAATAGTGAGCACTGGCTCACCACAAACTGGCCCTGAGGCACAGATGCTCTTACCTGACAACTTGCCGCTTTGTCTTTGAACAGGAGATGTCATTGAATTCCACGGTTCAGAAGGAACAGGAAAAACAGAAATGCTTTATCACCTAGTAGCCCGCTGCATCACTCCAAAATCAGGAGGAGGACTGGAGGTGGAGGTCATGTTCATCGACACAGATTACCATTTCGATATGCTTCGTCTGGTCACCATTCTTGAGCACAGGTTGGCTCAACCGACGGAAGAAATGATAAAGCGATGCCTGGGGAGGCTTTTTCTTGTCAACTGCAATAGCAGCACTCAGTTACTCCTCACTCTCTACTCTTTAGAAAACATGTTTTGCTCTCACCCCTCTCTCTGCCTTTTGATTTTAGATAGCATATCAGCTTTTTACTGGATAGACAGAAGCAATGGAGGGGAGAGTCTTAACTTGCAGGAGATGAATCTGAAGAAATGTGCCAACTTTCTTGGAAAGCTTGTGAGAGAACATCACTTATCCCTCTTTGCAACAACACAGACACTTATGCAGAAATCTACAAACCCTGCAGAAAGCTTTTTTCCTTTAAAACTTCAGCACGAAACTGATACTGACTATAGACCTTATCTTTGTAAATCATGGCAACAAATGGTGACCCACCGGATATTTTTCTCTAAGCAATGTAATTCTGGCAACAGCAGAGCTTTTACAGTCATTTCTTGCCACCTCAAAAGAAACCACATAGTAAAACGTTCATTTAGTGTTGCAGAATGTGGAGTTCAGTTTTAACTTCAATTTGTTTTTAAAATGTGTGGCAAATCCTGATGCTTAAGGCCTGGTTAGCTCGAAGTAGTTTTTAGTACCTTTTAAACCCTTCGGTTGTTGTTGGCTGATTAAGAATTTTTGTTATTCTTTTTGTTAAAGTTTAGTGAAAGGCAGAAAATGGTAGAAGCTTTTAGATTGCTGTAGATGTTCAGTCCAAACTAGCATGGAATGTTGAAATTACTTGCTTGTGCTAATGCATAAAGAGATTAAATCAATAAAATTTTAACCAAAGGCATTTCAAACTCCTGGTACCCTTCAGTAATCTAACCAGTGCGATACGCAGCCAAATGCACTGAATTAATTTCTGGGTCTTACTCCTTTACACACCTCCTCTTCCAAGCTACAGAAATAGGAGCCTCATTGTCTGGAGGGGAGACTGCAAAAAGGTGAGTGTTTGCTCCTTATAAATATTGGTCCTGGTTTACTCCCAGTAGTCCAAGGCATATGAAATACATCTTCAGACTGAGCCTGAAGAAAAGGATTCAGATTTATAGCCTGTTAAATAGTGGTAATCCAGACCGTGCTTCTGCAAGCTTGCAGCCTTGCTGTTTATGTTAGCACGTGCCTGGAGAAGCGAAGTCTGCAGGTGTTTTGACCCTTACAGACATCTGGGTTTGAAGAATCTACAGTTATTGCAGAAATGGAGGCCTGATTTCCATAACTGAAGGAAAGACCCGGTCTAGATACCTGTGAGTTTGTGCTGCATGCAGCAAAGGGTTCAGTCCTGGAAAATAGTGTGGGTTATAGGTTGTTTTGGGTGTGGGGGAGTTGTTTATTGTTGGGTTTTTTTTAGATGTATGCACAGACTTTTTGTTTTTTTGTCTCTACCCTCCCTCATTATTCCCTCCTACTTCTTTCCCTTCCCCCACTCTCTAAGAAATCCAGGAATGCCATGCCTCTGGTCTTTACCAATATGTATTTGCCACATGCAGAACATTTGTGTGCAGGATTTGGCATGCAACATGTTGCAATTTTGGCAAAGAGGATTCAAAACTTATGGGAAATGCCCTACAGTTCTGGCAAAGAATACCATATTATTTATTAACCTAGAGTGCCCTTTGAAAGCTTCAAAGTGCTTTACAAGAAAGAAAATTGCACACAGTACATTATTTAATACAAAAACTTACATTAGCTTACAAATTCAAATTACTCAAACAAGGGGAAAGTATTTCTCACAGCAATATTCGTTCAGTCATGTTGTGCAGCACGTTTTAGATTGAGCAGATTATTAACAAAAATGCATATTAAGAAGTCTCCAGCACAGTATCTTTTTGAGGAAGAGGCCTAAAAACTCTGCTAGGAGACGCCTCGTGATTTCTTGAGTTCTGAAGCCAGCTTTTTCAAGCTGAGCGTGTCTCTGGAGTGCCAGCCCTGCATGCTCGGAGTGCATACCCAGGCTTCCCTGTGCTGAGCCGGGAACGCGAGCCTGCACTGTGCTCTGGGCAGTTTGGCATCCCTCTGATTGGGCTGAACTTTCGCAAAGACCACGAGTGTCCTACCCTCAACAGCAGCCACTACCAAAGGTTTTGGGAGGACTCATAACCCATTTTCACTATAACAGTCCTCCAGCCTCCCCCAGCATGGGGCTTGGGGATCTCCAGACCAGAATCTGTGGTCAGACCAGTGTTGGATGCCCACTGATCAGACCTATCCTGCATGAGTTCAACCACTTTTAACTTTTTTACCCTCTTGGCTTCCACTGTGTCTTTTCACAGTGAGTTCAGTTGAGTTATTCTTTCAGGGGGAAAAAACTTCCTTTTTTTCCCTTCTCATTTTAAAATTTCCATCTGATCCCATCTTCATGCCATCCTTTCTTCTACTATGATACATGAGCAAACTTTGCCTTTTTAGCATCTCTGCAGAGATGATGATTTTACAGGCTGCCATTTCATTTGTGCTTTGCATCAACACCAATATTTATTTTCTTTCAGAACTCGCCTAAGTACACGAATACATGAAAAACATACAACTTAACCATTCAGCCTAGGCTGGACCCAAGTTAGATAGTACCTCCTCAGTAGACATTTCCACTGGGAATTATTGTCAAGAGCATGCTGAATATTTTATATGAAAAAAGAAAGAACAAACAAAAAAAAAAAAAAAAACCCAACCTGGGAAGCTTCGAGTAGAACCAGAGAACTTTGAAATGTGAAAATTACAGGGCTGTATAATTTCTACAACAAACCCCAACATTCTGTTGGAGAATGGAGCTCCACTGAAGATTAACTGCTTCATAAAATCATACTAAGAAATATGTTTGAGAAAAAAAACAATGGAAGTGTTCCGGCATTCCCGGCTGGAAAAAAAAGAAGCTTTTATGTTACTCACAATGTAGTTTATATTTTGCATTGTGCTACAAAAGCAGTGCCTCAATTGAAATGAAGCCAAAGTTCTAATTGATCAAAAAGAGCACCTCAGGAAATTTTGAAATTTCCCAGTTTTTATTTTTACTTTGAAGGCAGACAGATTTTTTTAATTCTCCGGTAATTGTAATATTCATGCTCTGCACATTTGTTTTAGATGAAGAGCAAGCCTGGCTTCCAGAGCTGCTCAGCATTTGCATATCCCTGCAAGTTTGCAGGAGGTATAGGCTGTATGCAGTCTGGGAGTGTATGGACCTTATTCTCTGCCAAAATTATGCCATTTGGAAAAATGAACCTTTAGGATACAAGTCTAAGAAAGATGGAGCGATAAAGAACCTGGGAAGCAGCAATTTTGTTTGCACCTTAATGAGCTGTGGGTACTAAAAATGGGGTTTCCCTTTTTTTTTTTTTTTTTTTAATTGCATATCATTCAGGGGACAGGATGCACATATTCCTAAACTGTAGTTTATTCAGGTGTTCCTTAGAAATGAAAATCCTTCCATGTCAGTGTCATTCTGGGCCACTCAGTTTAGGAAGGATGTTGACTCGCTGGAACGTGTCCAGAGAAGGGCAACAAAGTTGGTGAGGAGTTTGGAACACAAGCCCTATGAGGAGAGACTGAGGGAGCTGGGGTTGCTTAGCCTGGAGAAGAGGAGGCTTAGGGGAGACCTTCTTGCTCTCTACAACTACCTGAAGGAAGGTTGTACACAGGCAGGGGATGGTCTCTTCTCCCAGGCAACTAGCAACAGAACAAGAGAACACAGTCTCAAGCTGCGCCAGGGGAGGTTTAGGCTGGAGGTTAGGAGCAAGTTCTATACAGAGAGAGTGATTGCCCATTGGAATGGTCTGCCCAGGGAGGTGGTGGAGTCACCATCATTGGAAGTGTTCAGGAGGAGACTTGATAGGGTGCTTGGTGCCATGGTTTAGTTGATTAGGTGGTGTGGGATAATAGGTTGAACACGATGATCTTGAAGGGCTCTTCCAACCTGGTTTATTCTGTTCTATTCCATTGTTCTTCAGCTCAGTGTGGTATTATTAAGGATTTTGTAGGCATAGGAACTTTTTATATTCCATAGAATTTTTTGTTTCTTGCTTCATATGCAACATCAAATTAAAGCAATAAGCTTAAAACAAAGAACTAGTTCACCCTATTTCCCCCATCATTTTTATATTGAGGGAGCTTTTTAGCAAAACCCAATTAAGGTATTCTGCAAATGTTATATTTATTTTAAAACAGAACACTACTTCAATGGACACCTGGAAAGGAAATGTCAGTTTTACATTCAGCAAAAAGTTCTTTGTATTCCTAAATCTTTTTATAGAGGAAATAAAATCCAAATAACAGTTTGCTTGGTTTAGGTTTGTACTTGCACATAAAATTCAAGTTTCCTTTTCTTAATAACTAATGCCAGCCACTTAATTTTCCACAGAGTTTAGAAATGGCAGAAGATAAAGGTCCTCATGTGGAAACATATTTGCAGTTCTGTTTTTACTGGAGACTAATAGCCCAAAGGAGAAGACAATACCATTTTGATGGCTGCTGGACACTAGGCTTGGACCATGTCCTGAAGAGGAACAAGACATTTTAGTTATTTTCTCTGTCTGCTCTAATAATTGTCTCTTGAACCTCTCTATTCCAATGTATTTTTGATATACTAATATCATACCAGGTCAGTGGGCAACATTATTTTGCAACCAGCAAGCCCAATGCCAAACTTTATACCCAGCTGAAGAAAAAGTTCTGCCGCGCCTCCAGAGTCAAACTTGTGTAGAAAGTTGCAGTGAACTCACCTGTGTAAAAGCTGCAGATGGCTTTACTGTTTCCAACAACTGTAGAATAGCACAGGAGTTGTCCATTTTGTGAAGGGGAAAACACTGGAATTGCTTGGAAGCTTTTGGCAGTGGAAAAAGTTTTCAGAGAGAGAAAGAAGCATCAGTACAACACATCTGCATGATCTTCTGGAGAGAAAACTCTGATGCCCCGCAGCAGTTTCCGAGTTTAAAGGTCTAGCTGTCTTTGTTCCTGAAAGAAGATGACAAAGTAGTACTGAGCTATGAGTAATGTGTAGTATGACCCAAAAAAAATCTTGGAACTGTTAACTAATGTCTCTCATGGCAAAGCATTCAAATGAAAGCCTGGCCATAGATGACCTGCAGGTTCTTCAATGGGATAAAACTGGTGATGGCTTCCACTGTGTAGATGCTATATCATAAAACCATAGAATGGTTTGGATTGGAAGGGACCTTAAAGATCATCTAATTTTAACCCCCCTGCCTTGAACAGGGACACCTTTCACTAGGACAGGTTACTCAAAGACCATCCAACCTGGCCTTGAACACTTCCAGGGAGGGGGCATTCACAGCCTCTCTGAGCAACCTATTTCAGTGTCTCACCACTCTCACAGTGAAGAATTTCTTCTTTGTATCTAATCTAAATCTCCCCTCTTTTCACTTGAAACCGTTACCCCTCACCCTATCACTACACTCCCTGATAAGGAGTCCCTCCTTATCTTTCCTGTAGGCCCTCCGTTATGTACTAGAAGGCTGCTATAAGGTCTCCCTGGAGCCTTCTCTTCTCTGTATTTATAATGAAGATATAAACCCCTGCTCCTCTGGACCCAGGAGGAATTAAATGTAAAAACAGACTTCCTTTTTTAATGTTTTGGTGGGTTTTTTTCCCCCTGCAGCTCTAGGCACCTACCCAACAGTCAGCACTTAGCTCCAAGAGTACTCACAGTTTCTATGTCAGGACCATACTTTACTGGAAATGCAGAGTTTTCTTTGCTGGGTTCACACCCTTTCTTATCAGTGCAGATTGGGATATCCAAATATAAAAGATGGCACCCATGTGCACATCACTGTGACTGGTAAATAGCTTTGGAGACTTCATCCTATTTGTGAGCAGGAGTGATGTGAACTGGAGTAGATGATTTTGAAGAAACGTGGCTGTGACTTTCCTTGGGAAAAGTTTGGCAGTCTTCCCTCTGCTTTCCCACACTGCTTTGCATCCTGCCCCAACCAACTGGTTGGTGTACCTGTGTGGGCCTCAGTGCTCAAGGATAGCAGTAACAAGATGTCACCGCCTTGCCAAATGCTGCTGAGCAGCCATGTTCTGGATCTTGGCACTCTCCTAGTGCAGGAGTTGGCACAACCACCAGGGTTTTTCATTTAAACCGTTTGCCAGGTTTCTTTATCACACATCTACCTGAGCCTGTGCTAAAGACCTCCTAGCTGTGGGAGAGATATGAAAGAGAAGAAACCTTAACAGTTTGAGTGTCAGACAAGACTTTTAGGCCATTGCTTAGAGAAGAGGCCAAGGAAGGCCATGAGGTTCAGGCTGGAGAGGGACCAGAGAGGGACTGGGAAGCTGCTATATGAGGAAAAGCTGAGAGAGCTGGGTATGTTCAGCCTTGAGAAAACAAAGCTTGGGGGAGACCTTGCCATGTTCCAGTACTTAAAAAGTGGCTGTAAAGAAGATGGAGGCTCCCTTTTTCACAAGTAGTCACACGGAAAAGATGAGGGGTAGTGGGAACAAGATAGTCCTGAAGACAGTCTGATCAGACACAAGAGGAAGGTTTTTCACAATGAGGACAATCAGCCATTGGAATTATCTCCCCTGGGAAGTGGTTTTGCCCAGAAAGGTTGGACCAAATGATCCTTGAGATCCTTTCCAACCTGGCATTCTGTGACTGCAGAAGTAAGTAAACAAGGCAGCACGTGGCACACCACAATTCACAAGGCACAAGAAAAATTAGTCCCAGAGAGACCCACCACTTGCTATAAACAGCATTAGCAGAACCCCCACCCCCACCCCTCCCTTCTTCCCAGGGAATATCAGATGGGATTTTTGGGTACAGAAATTACTAGAGCATGTCCCAAACATTACAAGGTCAGGAGAACCCTCTCACTGCTTTGCACAGTGGCAGCTTTGCCCTTCCAGCTGCATATCAGGAGGTGTTGTTAATCTACTGCTTTATTTTAATGCCTTAACTTTGTGCTTCTCCAGTGAGATTACTGCCACTGTTTGCACTTTGATTACCATATTTATCAGTGATGCCTTTCTGAAAAGAAAGTCACATTTTGTGAAATTACACAGGGGTTTGTATTTTCACCTGTAAGAAAAACCAAACCAAACCAAACCAAAGCTTTAAGACAATGCTACAGACCAGCTGCATAAGTCAGTGAAGGTCTCTACTAAAGCCAGTAAAGCCAACTGTTAGGATGGCCCATGCAGTTAAAGGGCTCAGTGTCTTTAAAATCCATATTGGATACACTGATTCTATTATCTTGTTCACAGCCAAACTTGCAGGTTGATGCTGTGCAGCCCTTCCCACTGATTGATCTGGCCTGCATGAGCACTCAGAGCATATTAAGCCTGAAGTCCCTGGCTGAAGAGAATAACTTACACATCCCTGTCCCTCAGAGCAGATGCACAAAAGTATTTGCTAGCACAGTTGTTGACTTTATGGAACTGTCCTGTGGGATGCCATAAGCATCCTATCAACTGGCTGAACTTTCTCTTTCACTCCCACAGGTGTGGTTCAACAATACAGCAGTCAGTGCTGCTGGAGGCAGGCAGGGCTCAACTGCCTGGGGCCTGCCAGAGAGCACCCATGATCTGCTGCTCAGCCTCCAGAGGCACTGCTGGCTGCTCAGTGCTCAGGGAAGATTTCATCCCCTACCACAGCAAGGGAGTGAGACCCTCCTGGACTCAGAAGGTAAATCCTCATGTGCCAGATTTTCATTGTGGTCACCACACTAGCAAACCAGCCTTTCTCAGTAGTGGAAATGGGAATTTCTGACATTTCTCAGTCTTTGCTGGTTGCAGATCAACTGACACTGATGTCAGTAAATAAATCACCTCAGTGACTGACCACCACCAGCACAGCCTGGAGCAGTGTTTCATGTTGGGAGGTCCAGCACAACTCCTGAAGGAACATTCCTCCTGGCACAGGGAGAGCAGGCTTGTCTCCTCCATAGAGCACAATGATTATATGTGGTGGCAGTGATTCCTAACCACTGTCCTGGAGTGCAGAAACCACCAGGTAAAGCTCTTTCTTTCATGTTGAAATCACTTTTGTTTTCTAAAGAAACTCAAGTGGTTTTACTGCTCTGAATGAAGGACAGAGGTTTTATGTACAAGTTTCAGTGACATTTTACCCAGCCCTAGCAGTGCTGGCCATGAACTGAATGTTAATGAGTCAGAGCAGCACAGCAGAGTGTTGGGATTTCAAAAGGGGCTTTTCTCTTGGTGGTTCTTTGGGGTTTATTGCCACTACTAATATCTCTTCCACAAAACAAAATTTCCCAATACTTCCTTTTCTGGTAAGTCATATAATGTGTGTGGTATCCTCCCACAGGAGAACTGAGGGGCAAAAGCCAAGAAAGGGACACAGCCTCTGGGTTTATCTTCTGGACTGAAGCCATACCCCAGAGTTACGCAGCAGTGCTCTTCTGCTCATGGATAGATCAAAGATTCCATGGGCAGGGAGAAAAGTAGGAGGCAGTACTGGAGGACAGTGCAGGCAGAGCTACAGACAGAGATATTTAAATGAACTCACTGGATATAAAGAGAATTCTGCAGCATCTGAAATTCAGGATTAAAACTTTGAACTATTCCTTCTGAATTTCCACTTTTACATGTACAGCACGTCTGAGTTAGAGCCCAAAGACAGGAGCATGCAGACACAGGACAACAAGGCTGGGTTTATCGATCTTTTGATCCTACAACCTGTTTTCTCCAGGGGCAAGGTCTAGCTTCTAGGAAAATAAAGATGCAAGACAAAGGCAAGTGCCTTCTGCTAGGATAAGACAACACTGAATACCAGAGTAAAAGTTTCAAATGTGCTGCTCCTAATATTTAGAATTGGTGACTGGCCGACCTTTGCTCTGGAGGATTTCAGTGTCACTGTTGTCTTGCCATTTATTTGAGGCCAAACCCATCACCCTGGGGAAGCAGGTAGGTTCTCAGACTGTCTTTCAAGAAAAAAAAACATTCAGTGTAATTATGGGCTAGGATGTACTAAAACTAAAGTACTAATTTATCCCCAGACTGAAGTACATTTATCTGCATATTATCTGAGGATTCTGTGAATGAGAGCACAGAACACACAGAAGGCATTTCATCTTGCAAAGCCATCACAATACAACCCAAAACATTCAGAGGGAATTGAGAAGCCCTTTAGCTCCAGCATGTTTAATGAAAACTGAATGCAAGGTACATTTTCGTACACTGTGGTCTCCCGTCCCACATTTCCTCTCTGTCTGCAGCAGTGTGCCAAAGCTCAGAGCAGTGAATCTTCCCTTGCCAAAAGAAGCCTTTTGTAAACCAGAATAAATACAAGAAGAGACTGGAGCCCCATCTCATTTTGGACTTGCCTTGTTTCCCCACAGGTCTCTCACTAGTTCATTGGTCTTGATACTCAAAAGCAGATCCTGATAATCCTGGGTGGGTGACATTAGGTTTTGAATACAGAAGAAAAGAGAGGTCAGAGTGTAGATCTCATACAAAGAACCAACCCCCTCCCCAGTCCTATGCAACTGTATAAAAGCCTTAAGTACTCCTGAATAAGGAGTTGCCTTTTTTGTAGACTTAACAGCTGATGGCCTTGTTCCATTTGTAATGTGTGAAAGAAAATGTAGAAGATAGTTGAGAATGCAGCTTGCCAAAACTTCTGCCATGAAACGGCAAAGCTTAAAGTTCTCTTTTAAGATGATTTAGCAAACACAAGTCTAAAAGGCTTCAGTATGGTGTGGCTTTGCAGTAGCAAGTGGCCTTCAGCCACAAAGTGGAATGGATAGCTAGACTGGGTTCATGGGCATCTCCAACCACCAGCTCAAGTCACAATATTGCTTATTTGCTAGAAATTTGTGTAGCTAACATTCACAAACACAGGCCGTGGTAACTGCAGAACAACCTACAGATTTAAGAGCTAATGATCACAGCATAAGCTAAGCAATAAACCTAGTAAGAAAAACAGACTTGAAACAATGTGAAGAAGCAGATACAGCCAGTAAAAATGGACATTTTCCCCATGTGAATATAAAAACTAATAATTAGAGGCTAATAACTAATAGAAGAAGTCTTACTAGTCCAGAGAACCTACTCCTTGACTGGTAACTTGTTACTTATCACCAGACTCTGGGTATCTTGCCCACAGTAGACTGCTTAATTAATGTAGATCTTGTTAATTTTCATCAATCCTCTTTGTTAGACTCTAGTTTCATTGTTTACATTTGCCTTTGCACAGAAGCCACCAACAGAAAGGCATTACCAAGTGAGCTGCTGGGCTGGCATGGCTCCGGGTTGTCAGCGCATTGGAAGGATCTCAGCTGCACAACCCAAGTTAAAGTTGCCTCCTGCCAATCTGCCACATGCTAAATAACAGTAAATTGCTTAATTAATGTAACAAATGCAAACTGCACTATAGGTAGCTGGAAACACCCTTGAACACAAGCAACAATGCCTTGTCCTTTAACTGTGTGGCCTAGATTTTATCTATTTTCAAGAGCTCCTATGTGCACACCCCTTGTAAATTTTCTTATTTCATTGTACAGAAAGTATTTCTGGTTAACTGTTTTGGTAGTCTCATTTCTATTCCCTGTTTCTAGAGAGGCTCATGCATATGTTTAATGCATGAATACTCTTAGGCAAGTCAACAGGAAAATCTGTATCTTTAAAGCTAAGGGTGTGCACACATCTTTACAAAGTCAAACTGGACTTTACATCTATACCTAAAGCTTTTTCTCCAGCTGTGTCTGACAGAGCAGACATAACGGAACCATATTTCTATCACTAGTCCATTATTCCTCCATCTGGAAACCTGAAATCCACCATTAGCTGTACAATCCTCAAATATGGCTGTCTTCCCCCTTCCTACTTCTTTCCCAAAATAATCAGAACGTGGGCCATGAAAAGTTGATGATGGCTGGAGAAGAAAGATGGGGCATGCCCACAATTGCTGCTGTCTCCCATTGTGTTGCAGAGGCCTGTAATGGTGTCCACAGGCTCACTGCACAGAGTCCCATGTCCTATTACCAGACTGTGATGGCTGACACTCACTTCCACCTTGTGCAAAATCCATGACCTAAACATCTTTCCAGTTCTCCTTGTGCCCCCATCACATGTAGCCGTTTCCCATCAAACACATCAGTCATGTTGATGGCTTAGGACCACATTGGTTGTCTTGGTATAAACATTCCACTCAGAAAAAAAAATACAGCAATTTGTAATTATCTGTGTCATGGAACAAAAAAGTAGCTACATTTTTCCTATCTGAGTTTCATTTCATGGCAAGGATGGGCCAGTCTAAGACTTCACAGAATAGCGAAGTATGCTCAGTAGAAAAGCACAACTGCTGTCTATGTAACATTAAACTAGCAAGTAGAAATAACATATTTTGCTCAGTGATTGCATTCCCTCCCACTCTCAAAGAAGCCAAGAGGAGTCTCTTGTGGTTACAGCCAGGGAATGGGAGACAAGCACTGGGCTGCTCTTGGCTCAGCTCAGCTTTTTGTTTGTGTTGGACTCATGGTGACACTCCCTCATCAGATCCAAAGTCCTAAAAGCAATTTGTTTTCAATTAAAAAAGAGAAGGCAATGCTTTCTTACCAGCACACATGCTGGGGAAGGCTGCCCTGCTGACAAATCAGCTGCCTGTCCTTGTGCTTCAGCTTAGGTACTGTAGGTCCCATGGCTCCAATCCAAGTTTCAGGCCCATCAGAAAGATACAAACACAAGCTTTCCAACCTTTTGCTATCAAAATAGCTATATTGCCAGTTTGGCAGCTGCAGTATCCAGTTCTGAGCCTTACTGGGGCTTAACAGAGCCATGTGGACACAGAGATCTGCTCACACAGGCCAGCTTGCTAGACCGGTGTCTCGATTTGTCATGCTCATGCAATAAATCCATTTACTTCTTTTAACTAGGGTTAGTCAGCAAACTCCTACTCACACATTTCTCATACAGTAGGTCACACTTCCCAGTTGCATTTGTGTGAGTGTGGTTTGTGACCGTGGCCTTACCTTCACTTCAGGAGAGGCAGCTTTTCTGCTCTATCAATCCTCTTGTGACTCATAACCAATAAAGACCAAAGTTTCCTACCCATGGTGAAGTTATTGGACACACGGTCTGGACTGTGTCTTGTACACCATGCTGTAGGAAAGTGATCTTATTCTTCAAGCAATTGTCCTGACCTGGGTGCGAGTGGCCAAGCAACAGTGCTGCACTTCACTTGCAGCTTCTCTGCCACCACCAATACCTGTCCAGAGGGTGCATACAGAAACTCTTTGTGCCAGAGCAGTCTGGGACACCTTCCCACTAAGCTGTGGGAGATCTCATCTGTCCTTCTAGGCAAACAGGTTATTGCAATAAGCAGCAGAGGTCTATCAGCAATGGCATCTCTAGGGCTGCCCTGGCAGGGTTGTATGGGAGGGCTCTCACTGGTTATCAGCACCAGCAAAGCCACTATTGCAGCTCCATGTAGCCCCTTGGCCCCACTTGAATCACTGCACTCAAGGGAGAGAGTTTGTGCATGTTCTGGATCAGGACTTGGAGCAAGGGGATGGCAGCAGAGGCCCCTCGGCACTACTCCACCCAAGCTCTGGCTGATGAACTGTAAAATCTCCAAGCCCATGTGCTCAGCCTGCCTCGTCCAGCTGTAGGAGGACTTTCAACTATGGAATCATTTCTCAGAGGAAGTGTCTACCCATGAATTAATGTCTCTAAGAACTAATTATTGGGTAAACTGCATAAACAGTCCCTGGAGTGCCTCTTCAGTATTCTGCTTTTGGGCTCAAAACAGACCAAGCAGGCAAGAAGTTTTTGAAAGGATGGTCTCTCTGGGCAAGGGATGATTCAGGTGATTCAGTGGTTTTCTCTCTCAGCCTGAAAAGACAGAGAGGCCCACAGTGGTCATTTGGGGTGAAAATTTATAGCTTATTAATAATTATTTTATTTTTTTTTTTAATTAAAAAAGAAAGAAAAAAGCCATTTCTAGGCCAGATCACAGTTTCTAGGCTGCCATCCAATGTCAGGAAATGTTTCCCTCCCAGCAGGGGACCCAGGCTAAAAGGTTATTTAATACTTTCTGGTTGATTTTGTGTTTGGAATAACTGCCTTAAATGATTGGGTTTGGCCTGAGAAACTGTTTGCTTACCTGGCACCTGAACTTCAGTGATAAACTTTAATGTCCTCCTCTGAGTATTCCCACAGTACACAAAGGAGGCTTCATGCAGTCCCACTAGCTATAAATTTGACCTTTTTATTAAAAAAAAAATCAAAATCAGATGTTGCTCATTATCTCTTCCAAATCCTATCTATCTGTCAACATGCAAAAGTTTTAAAAGCCCTGCTTAAGCATGTCTCCACACCATTGATGGAATAGCCTTTAATATTTTATAGCTCTGACTTGCACTTCTAAAAGTACTAATTAATCTCACTAGATAAAAACTGGCACAAAATGACACAAGTGAGAATAGCTCCATCCTTCCTCACAGCACTCGTGTGCCAGTTCATCTTGGAGCATGTAATGATTTACTGTAATAGTTTTAGGCCCGTAATGGGGCCAATAACTGGCATCTGGAAGCTGTGAGGTTCTTTCCCAATGGATGCCATTCACATATAGTTATTTAATTAATTAACAGCTCCACTAGCATAAGCCAGTAAAGGGTCCATTAATTATTTTTTTTTTTTTTTTTTTAAAGTATCTTCCAAAGTAAGAACATATGCTGCACACTGCTTTTCCCTTGGAGAGTACTTAATGTTGCAACCTGTTTATCTTATGACTGATTTTCAAATTCCACCTTAACCAGCTGCTTTTTGCTCGCTTTCAGGATTTAGCAGAGAGGGAACTCAGCAGGAGCAGTGGAATAACATTCTACCTGGATGTGCTCATTCCCGGGCGGGTGCCAAACTCCTGCAACGGCTGCCTGGCTGCTCCACGCTCTTCCCAGACCTTACACATGATGCACTCTCACTTGCCCATTTCTCTGCTGAAAATGAGCAAATAATAATAAAAGAAAATAAAAATAAATAAAAATCAAGGTGTGGAGTTTGTTTGGAATAAGCAAAGTAGCAGTGGGGGAAAAAAAAAAAAAAAAAACCCCAAAAAACCCAAACCCACCAGAAATTGGAGGGGGTTGGTCAAGTTTATAAAAAGTATTTGGGAGGCCAGTCCCACATGAAATGTGGAAAAGCTATCAGGGGCCAGAAAGCCAGCAAAGATGGGTTTGGTCTGGTTACAGAGCCAAAGGATTTTACTGCCCATACGAAGAGAATTCCTATTCCTGAGGTGCAATTAAATGCAAGGTCCTAATGGGTGCAGGTCTGCAGTAGCATGAAGAACTCATCCATAAGCCTCCCCACTTCTGCTGAAGGAGGAGATAAGAGTGGCTTCCCTTGCCACTGCCTGGGCAACACATGTGCCGTGTGCAGCTCCAGCTTGATGCCATGCAGCAGGCATTAGCTAAGGAGCTGCCCCATAAGGACGCAGTAGACATGAAATCAGAGAACCCCTGACAGGCCAGGAATGTCTTTTAACAATGACTGGCTAAAGTAAGCACTGCTAACATGGCAAGGCACAGTGGTCCTGGATCATGATATATAGGACATGTCGAAAGTTACATAATGCTCGCTGCAGAATCCTTCTCTCTTCTCTGGCTGTAATGTGTTGTAGTTCCTCCTGCTGCTCTCTCTCCTGCCAGCCCACAGCAGCCTTCTGCCTGTAAGGCTTTTACTGTGGTGTTCTGCAAGGTTTGGGAAAAAACCCAGTGCCCTGGAGCACCAGAGCTCTTCAGCCAGAGCCTTATCCCTGTGATCTACCACAGATTGTCCGAGGGCTGTCAGAAACCCAGGGGAAGGCCAGCAAGAGATCATTTTGACATTCTTGTGAGAGAGGCGTCAGGTTCGCTTTGCCTAATGGCAGGTATGGATAAGTGAAGAGGTATCTTTTTAACTTTGACATTTTGTGCTCTTGCCTAGGTAGAGCCTCAGGCCTGACAAGCCTGTAAACTTTGGCACGCAGCTTCCTACCTAGTCTCTGAAACCGCTCTTTGGCCTAAACCCCCTAAGGTGCCCAGTCTGTCAGGGCTTTGAGGTCATGTCAACATGGTAGTCTTCCTCCTTACAAAAGGTAATGGTACTCATTACTGCTTTTCAGACAAAGCAGGGAGTGCAGAGGAGGTAGTTGCCACTTTAGGCAGTTGCCTAATGGTAAAAGCACCCTCCAGAAGTGGCACAGGTGCTGAGTGCCTTCTCCTGTAGGAGGTCGTTCAAACACGCTTCTCCAGCTTCCCTCAGCAGTACCTCACCCACTATGCTAACACGCTCTTCTGGGCAGGAAGAAGGAGGCAGACTGTGCACTCACTATTGCTTGTGTCTGTATGACCTGTAGCTTGCACGAACTCTGCCACAAGTCCCTGAAGCAGAAGCCACATCTCAGGCTCCAGGACAGTGCCATAACCAACAGGCCATGCAAGGTTAACTCAGTTAACTTCACATATCAAGTAGCTAGATATCCTGATGTCTGATATAGACAGCACAGAAACAGGCATTTCCTGTCCTGAAAGGAGACAAATATCTCTCCTGAGTTCCTTTTCCTCTCCACTGACTGTATGTGGAGCCTGGGGTGACTAACACAGTCTTTGAAGTCCAGTTCTTCAATATCTAAATCAGGACAGATGAGTTCCCCCTCTACTCCCTCCACCCCTTTCCTGTCTTCTCTTTCTATCTCAGTAAACCTTTCACATCACCACAGCTCTAACAGGAAGACCTGGAAGCACACAGTAATCCTAATCCCCTGCAAAATAATCAGCTGTTTGGGGCTAGAAGGCTCACCAGGGAGCTGTGGGCTCAAATCATCTCCTGTGACCCAGCAAAAGTTCTGTGACCCAGCGACCCCTCAGCAGTGGAGGCTCATGGAATACAGTTTCCTTTCCCAGCTTATTTTAATAGACAAGACTGACCACTTCTTTGTTCTTTGCAACAGATGCTGTAGACACCTATCTTCTGCAAAGAACTGTAAAAAGATTATTAATTAATATGGTAATGAATACCCTGTGGATGCTTTGTGTTTCTGTGGAAAGCAAAGCAACTATAAACCCAGTTTAACTGGCTTTTTTTGCTTGGCTGATTTGTACTGCTCTGTACTGCTCTAGTACTCCAACAAATATACTCTTTACGTGGGATTTAGGCTTAATATTACTCATCTTCAAGATATCCCACAGTAGCTGTGATTTCAGGTTTCTTGATTACTATTCATTTGCAGCTAAATTTTCTCAAGGTGGAATGAAGGTTAAGCACATATAGCAGGAATGTAACATAAAACCCCTCTAATAGATTTTGCAACTAAACTGAAACAGCAGAAAATATGAAGCCCTCATACCTAAAGCTACACTTAAAATCCAGACAGGTTACAATTAGAAAATGCATTCTATAGCAAATATACTCCCTGGTAGAGTTTATATAATGAGCAAAATCCATATTCTATCACAAGTCTCAAGCAAAACTTTTGACCAGCTACAGTCATAAATTTTGACCTCTGCAAAGTCACAAGCAAACCCAAAATCCCAGTGTGGGACTTTTGTGTGCTGTCATCCTACCTCCACATCCAGTCTTTAGAGCAGCATTCTGTTCCTTTCCCAAGTCTACAAACACGGATTGAACTTCTGAAAACATGAAGAGGTGCTTTGATTCTCTGCTGTGGAAGAAAACCCGGTTCTCAACCTGAGAACCGCCTGGGATGGAAAGGCGATGGTGTGATTTTCTGTTCCCAGTTGTGTCGCTGGAGGATCAGCGAGTATCCTTAAAGCCATATGACAGAACTTTCACTGGACAGATGCCATATAATGTGAAAACACTGAAAGGATTAGCAGCAATCAGGGGTTATCTCTCTAGCTGTGCACACACAGCAAATCTACAAAGAAGGGATTAGAGATATAGGATATGAACCTGCAAGGGAAAAAAAAAATGCAGCAGAGCCAGAAATGAAATCATAAAAGTTATTCCTGTGTTTGCAACATTTTATGCAAAGCCTTGTGTTACCTGATGGCAGCAATATGGAGGATCCTGCAATAAGAGGTCCATCACAATGTGCTGGGATTTGTACATGCTGCTCATGGAGAAAAGCATCTATGCCCTCAAGCTTGCAGTCCAAGAGCTATTTCTTGCAAGTGCATCCACATGGGTGTACTGTCGACGTGTGGAAAGCCAATCCCAGGCATTAGCCCAAAATAATTATTTAAACGAGAAACATCTTTCTCCTTTTGATGCTCATAACTAAAATAAAACACCCTTACTGTGAATTTTAACAAGAACCATGGACTCTCTAGCTACTTTTACTTCATCACTCTCTTACCTAGAAAGTTTTCCCTAATGTCAAACCTAAATTATATCAGCTACAAATGAAGCTGGTTCCTTCTTTCCCTGTCCCCCATTGGCCACAGGGAAAGATTTATCACTATCATCCTTACAATAAACTTTAACATATTGCAAGATTTGTATCACGTCTCTTCTTTAGACTCTGCTGTTCCCAGACTAAACAAACAACCCTTTCAACATTTCCCTCTAGGTTGTTCCTTCTATGCCTCTGATATTTCTAGTTTCTCTCTTTTCCTGGACTGTCTCCAGTTTCTCTATATTTTTCTTACAGTGCAGTGCCCAAAACTGGACACTGTATTCCAGCGGAGGCCCTACCGGTGCCAAGTGGAGTAGAATAATTATCTCCTATGTCTTAGGTTGCAGTCACACATCCTGTTCTGCCTGCAGCTGAGCTGGGTGAAAAGAAATAAACTTTTCACCCACTCCAGCTGCTTATCACCACCACCCCCCAGCTGCAGGCTCTCCCCATCCCCCAGGTCAGGCAGCATAGCTGCCATATAATTGCTGCCTAACTAAATCTGGTTGGATGATCCAGGCTGGAGTCAATAATTCAAGTAACAGCTCTCTTCTAATCACTAGTTTAACAGACCCAGGTAAGGCTGAGGTAGAAGCAGGTATGGAGGAGCTGAGACCTGAAGTGGGAGGAGTTGAGCAATGGGATTATGGACAGCAGCTTTTACTGCTAGAGTAGCTGCAGCTAGAAAAGGGCATCTGATATTTTCTTTATCTTTTGAATGCTGCTGCCCAGCCAGGTGGTCTTCTTTTGGCATTTTTCCTCCCAAAGTGCAGTATTTCACACTTACTCATCAGGCTGATTTTATAATATTTTCCCCAATATCAAGGCCATTCTAAATTCAGATTTTGATGTCTCAAGTAAAACCACCCCAGAGGTATTTTGTAATAATTCTAGTTCTCGCACCCAAGACAGTTATGAAAAAGACAAAGAGAACTGTGAAGTCTGGCTGAAATGACATCCTTGTGTGACAGCAAACCTTAACTCATAGCCATCACCTACAGGTTCTCATCCACTTCTGCAGCCACCTTATAGTGACAATGTTTTGCATCTGCTCAAGCACTATACAGAGCAGGGTCATGAGGATTACTTGTGTCACAGTACAAGTGTCTATTGCTTTCCTCCACTTGCTCCACACCAAGCAAGACACCACCTGGGCTTCTCATGTTGGCAGGAGAAATACAACCAAATGACTTGGAAATACTGTACTGATTAGATGAGAGATGAGAATTTGGTTTCTTGATCTGCAAATATATGATTGAGGCCTGAATTGGCTGCTGGTCAGTCTTGCAAATCCTCCGCTCCTCTGCAGAACAGAATGTTTAGCGCTCTGAGGAACAGGAAAACAACAATGCGAAGATACTCTTGTCACAGAACAGCACAAGCTGAGGACTAAGGGTATTTCTATACCAACCAGGATCACCACATACAGTGATGCCATTCAGGGAAGTAACTCTGAGAGACTCCTTCCTACAGCTGCTGTTCCATTTTGCTGTTTAGACAGAGTTCTACTCATTTTGGTTTACCAGCTCTGGGTATACCTGTATCCCACCCTTTCTTTATCCATGCATCCTTTCCCTATCCATCCTTTCCCTATCCATCCTCATTCCTTATTTTTCTCCTTCTTGACTACTTTCCATCTCTTTCCATTAAAATGTCCCTCCAACAGCTTCCTTCTTGGTTTCTCAGGCTCCCTTCTGCCACCTCGCCATTCTCCTCCTGGCACCACGGCAGTCCCTATTAGCCGCCTGCATGCTCTGCCCGGGCACAGCTGTCATGACTCTGTTCATGCTACGAACCCTGTCTACTTTCTCAGGCTCTTTGAAAGTGGAGGGCTAGGTAGAGTGAGCTGATGGCAGGATGAAGTAATAGGAGGAGAGATGAGGTGAAGTTCTTGTTCTGGCTTGAACACAGACTGCCAATCATGCCATAATAGATGGTGGTTCTAGGCAGGGAACAGCTTTTCAGCCCACCAAAATTAGACCATTAAATGGAATTTCCTCTACGGGCTAATCAGTATTTGAACCCATTTCTCTGGAGATAAAAGGCACAGCTCAATCTCCTGATTTGAGAGGTCATCTGGAATACAAATCAACTTTCATGTATTCATTTGAAATGTTTTTATGTATGGGATTTTTATTTTTTTTTCAAAATCTGCTTGTTAGTGCCCTGTGCCTAAACTGGAGCTGTGAAGTGACTTTTTCTCACTAGAGGCTAAATAAAGTACTGTACTGTTTTTATAAATGTCCTAAGCTTTGCCAGAAGGCTGGCAATGAAAGAGGCTGGCAGGAGACAGGCACCGTCTCTGTTCTGTATCACGGAAGTAAGCCCAAGGACGCTGGCCAGTGCCTCCCATCCGCGGGAATATGACCAATTAACGTGCAGATGATGTCATTGGATGGCAAAAGCACTTCCCTCACAGCTCTCCCTGCCCTGCCAGCTCCAACCTTCAGTGTATTTTCCTCAGTCTGGTCCATGTACTGTAATAACTAAGTCAACTGGAAAAAATATTGAAGAAAAGACTGAGGAAAAACAGAGTGTAGGGGCAGCTGGAGCCAGCAAAGAAGGCACACTGAGAGCTATAAAGAAGCTTTGTGCAGCAGTTTCTCTCAACTTCAGGATATTTAGTTCCACAGGAGTTGGAGAAGATGGGTAATAAGATGGCCTTTATTTAAGGGATAACCCTTGTAGTCTCAGCTGCATAAAGATCAGTCTTTGGGTATGTGGAAACAGTGCTAACAGTATCTCTCTTTCAGTACCTCCTGCTGCTCACTCCATTGAATGGCCTTGGTCCAGCTAGAGAGGAAAAAAGCCTTCCATCCCAAAACAGTCATCAGTCTGAAGGAAAAGAGGTGATGAAAAGAGGCTGCAAGTGATGAAGTGAAGTAATAATTTATAGAAAGATACATGACCACAGTACTCAGGTGCCTGCTCAGGAACAGAGCCCAGTACTGCTAATCCTGAATGTGAGGAATATGTGCCTGTGCTTTCTCACCCCAAAGCACATACTGCCCTGATACAGGCGAAGAGAGCACGTCCCTTGGCTTCACGCACATGAACTGCCCTGTGCAAGGGGTCATGGAGCACCAGCTTGGGCATGAGATGAGGCTGCTTCAAGCTAGGGAAGCAAGAGATGTGGCCAGGCTCAGCTGTAACAGCAGCATCACTCAGACAAGGACCCAGGGTGAGGGCTGCAGCAAAGGCAGCAGTGAAGGAGTCAACCCTTGATGGGGCTTCTCCCAGCTCCTCTCACCAGCTCCTTTCCCAGCAGCCTGCTCCCAGGTTGCAACTACACCATATCCGAGATGCCCTGTGGCACCTACAGCCAAACCATTGGAAACAGGATGAGGTTCTGTAAAGAGAGACTGTCAGTGTACCCAGGGTCTGGATGTCCCTCCAACAGCAACTCAACCATGAGTCAAGATATCCAAATGGCTCTGTACAGTTCAGAAGTGCATCCCTACCCGCAAGTCTGTTTTGTATTATTTTGAATCAATACCTGCAATACTAACTGTGCATATATGCAAATTCCAGCTGGTCTTGTGTTACTGTGAATCAATGTTAAGTACTGTGGAGTATACCTATCTAAGTTCTTACATTTTACAGCTGATGGGAAAGAGCCAAGCTTTGAGGATGGATGGAAGAAGCAGCAGTCTTACAGGCATTGAACAGAATGTCCCAGGGACCAATGTGTTAAACTGAACAAAAATGAGCTTTAAAATTTTACTTGGAAAGAAATTAAAAATAAAATTGCCTTGAATGCATCACAAGGGAAGGCCACTTGAAGTGTTCTGTTGTGCTAGGCAAGCCAGCAAATGTTCACACTTCCTTTTAACCACAGTCACCTGCACACAGTTAGTGAACATTTTTCTACCCTCATCATTTTGCTCCCAAGCCTATGCTTTTCTGTTCTACCTCCATGACAAAACTGGCTTCAAATCATGTCTCAAGTCTGATATGACAGAAATGAAGATTAAAAAGATGCCAGATTGTTGGTGGGGGCTCTGGTTTACTGGGACATTGCTGGTAGCTGGAACGTGCTAAGACTAAGGGAGAGCATAGAAGCCCAAGTGTTTCAGATGCAATTGGAAGGTTCCAGGGGACTTATCTCTGCCTTGTGAAACACTCTGCAGATCTTCCAACTGGTAAAATGTAAAGTGACACTAAGTGAAATAAGCTGCTTTATAATTCAGCTATAAGTATCTTCAAGAACCATATGACTGAATTATAAATTGTTTAATAAAATAGAAGTTCTTCTTGTTCTAGAAGGGTTTTCTTTTTAATGGCTACTTCAGACATTCAGTTAAATGTATTGTGACCAATGCAATTACCATTTGCCTATATCTCAAAATTGTCTAATCAAGCACCAGTGGTCTGAGTACTTAATATGCATAAATACAGTGATATCAAACTCCTTGTGGATTTCATCTTCCATTTCCACTCACCAGGAATACAAAATATATGGAGACAAGGGCTAGACATAAGAGTATAATAGGTAGAACTAGCTTGGAATAAACATGGGGTCAAAAAAATCAAAAGCAAGTTAGGGCAAACTTTACTGCAGGAGGACAGGAGAGCAAACCAAGTGAAGAAAAAAAGGAAAACAAGCAGACCTAACTACTTTCAGAACAGGAGTTTGCTCTTGTAATGAAAGGGATTACGTCATGTTTGTCTGTGGTAGTGAAGGGCTGAACTTGGTGACCTCAGATATCCCTTCCAGCTTCTTGGGCACACAGATATCATTTCACTGAGCACAAAAGAAACACCTGATCCCACTTCCTTCTGCCACTGAACCAAATAATACAGGCTGTCTGTGGGCAGGAGAAGCAATTTAGGCATCAACTGCTTTTTTAGAAAGGTACTCAGAATGTTATCTCTACTCTACTCCTTAGCCTCTGGATTTAGGCAACTTAGTTCCAGAGGTGCCAAAGGGAGTGCTGCCTAATCACCATCATTGTCTAATCGGCCCTTCTGCTCAGCTTGAAAGCTTCATCAGTCTCCCACCAAAGCTCTTCTGCAGCCTAGATTTAGACCAAATCCTACAAATCACTTGAAGGATGACTGGAAGGGCAGTCACACAGAAGATGCTGGCAAATGCTAAGAGAAACACAGTGATGAAGGTGAAATCTCTCCCCATCTTTTTCATAACAATCTGGACCCAGGCTCGGGAAGCAGGAAAAGTACACTGTGGGCTCTGCTCAGCCTAGTGCTACTGCTTGTTTCTTAAAAGGAGACTGAACCCAACAGAGATGTTCCTCCAGGGCCAAGAGTCCAGAGGACAGCAGTTCCCTTGGGCTGCCCTGAGGCAAGGGCTGGAGCTCTAAGGAGGAGAAGGCAGCAAACCAAGCCAGCCATTTAAGCACTGGCTACGTCCCACCAACATCTCCTTCACCTAGGAAAGCAAACTGGCTTTTTGACTCACTCTCTGCATATGAAGCCTAAATGTTTAGCCTAGATGACCTGGCTCATCCTGCTGGAGACAAGCCTCGTAATTCCAGCTGCTGCAATGACTAATGAGGACCTAAATTAGGTGGTCTTTTTTCCTGAGCTCAGTTCCCTAACCCAACGTCCCTGGTATAAGGTGACTTGCAATTAGCAGCACTGTGACTAACTGGATAATAGCTTCAGGTTGTGATGCACAGATTTTTTAAGTATTTCAAAATGCCACTGAGCTTTACAGTGCACTGCTTACCCCTGCAGACTGAAGAGACAGCATCCACCAGCCCTATGCACCAGGTATGTCTCTCAGCAGCATTAATCCACCACAAATGTTGCTTCCCCCTCTGTGGATGCCATCTCCTTTGGGATGTAACAGTCACACTGTGTTGCCCATTCCTTAGAGTAGCTGGTATTCAGCAGAATACAATACCCCTTCTTTGGTATTCTGTATTGCTACTTTTATATTGCCATTTTGGGAAGAAATGGGTGTATGGGCTGCCTGCAGAAACTCAGCAGGAGCTGTTGTTCCCGCTGAGTTCCTGCGGGCAATATGGAACAAGCAGGCTTCAGAGCCTCTCTCTCTTGCAGAGGCAAGATCCATCCCAACAGCTCCTGTCGTGTGTGCAGTGCACATGGCTGCACCCCACCATCCCCCCAACTTCAAGCACTCCAGATGCTAATGCAAGGTGGATTCAGAGGCGCTCATTTAAGTTTTCTCCTGTTTCTTTTTCCACTCTGATTTTTAACTGTCAGCACACGCAGGTGCAGACAGATGTGAGCTCACCCTGCCCATACTCCAAGCCAACTAGAATTGTGCCAGCCCCTGTCTAGGAGCCACAGAGTTATATTAGCATGGCTCTGCTCCCAGGCTAATATGCCTGCTGAGAAGGCATAGGTAGAAGAAGCTTATGTCTGTCTGTACAGAGACTAACAGGCTTGCCCTGGGAAGCTGAGGACCAGCTACCTCTCTTGAACATTTTTTCTTAAATACAGATACAGGCAGAAAAGCAAAGGGCTCTGACCTTTTCAGGAAAAGCCCCGTTATCTTTCTTTGCAACTGCCATGGACCAATCCAGCAGAGACCCGAGGAACAGTAGAGGAGCAGCCAAGATGCTGGGGAGCTGGCTGCCTCCTTACCTCTGCTCTGGCCCTCACAGTCCAGATTGCCTGTGTTTACCTCCCCTTCCTTCAGGGAAATGGAGCATAACGTGCACTTTCCTAATGTAATTTTCGCCAGCAGCTATTGCTTGAAAGCTTTATAGTGGTCTGACATTAAAAAATTATAAATCTGGTAAAAAAGGTAACACTTTTCTAGAACACAGTCACACATTATATCCTATTTTGATGGAAAGTGAACTGTACCAGCATCCTTCAGCCCATATGTAGGGATGTCAAAGAAAAGGAATCGTTTTCAAAAGAAATTCCTGGCTGCTAGTAAAACATTTACTCTCTGATCCAATGTATATCAATATGGTCACTCGAGGCTGTTTCTGTTGCAATATATAAATGCATTAATTGTTTCTTTGTGCAATAGCTACTTGGCTTACCATGCTGAGACATAACTTCCAATGTTTGTGACCAGGTAGAGAATGTCCAGGAGAAAAGTTCAGTGCCAAGGTGCCAAGTAATGTAAGAAAGAGAAGGAGAATTAGGAAGGCAGCTAGTTCTGAATTTGGGCTACCTTCAGATAACAAGCTTCTGGCTAAACTTGTATTTGGTAATAATCAAAAGTCAACAGCCAAATCTGCTTCCCTATTCTAAACACCCATGAGCCTCACAACCAAACCCCATCTCTCTCTTGTCTGAGGGTTTTTGTTTGGTTGGTTTTGTTGCTGGTGGTGGTGGTGGTTTTGTTTCCTTTCTCTCTAAGCATTATTATCCAATAGCAGCATTTGGTGGAATGGGAATGACAGATGATTCTCATAAATTAAATGAACTTCATGAAGAAGATCTTAGGACTATTTTGAAAAGCAGTGTGTTATCCTGAGATCCAGTCATCTCTGACAGATAGGCAAAGTTTCAGTGTTTTGGTAGCTGAAGCTATGGTAGCTATTGTAATCTGCCTGCATACAAGCCTGTAGAGAAATTGATATGAATAAAAAGACATAGCTACAATCTGCATGTCCTTGAAAACAATCAAAAGTAAAAATTGCAGCTTCTGGATGTTTTCTTTCTGCATCTGAACAGGTCAGCATGGAAAAAGGAGCACCTGAAACAATACCAGATACTATATCATTACGATTCCAGAGGTTGCAGCTGTCATCCTGTTGGGTGTCCTTGGGAAAGCCATACTGAGAAGACTGCACTGTGCTGAGATGCTTGAAAAATGATTTGGGTTGTGGCATGCAACAAATATCTATTCATTAAATTTTTGCAATTGTGACCCAGCCCTTCATCTTGCACAAGATCTATAAAAAAAGGCTGAGTGACTATAAATGTGTCCCTTGAAGCAAATTATGGAAGACATTATAGGATGACTGGTTTCTAGCCAGCTTTTCCAGCTTAATGAATTCCTTTCAAGGATGTGTGAAAGCTCCATTGAGACCAATGGTGACTATCCTTGGACTCCTCTAGGAAGATTTTATAAGGGGTCCTGACTATTGTATTCTTACTTTTCTTCTATTTTCAGAGAGCAGTTAGAAAATAATTTGAAATGGTAGTGCTACAGTTCAAACACTTTCATTGTGAGAACTGACCTAACTGATCCACAAAGTGTCAGCAAAAGGCTCTTGAGCAGAATCAGTTTTAACATGGTACCAATTAGCATGAAAATTGTTACAATTTGTGTGCTGCCCATTCTGGAAGAGATAAATAAAATATCTTCCTGCATCTTCCACTTCAAACCCTCACTCACTGAATTAATGCACAGACCTGGACTTTCAGTGTGTTCCTGCAGACACCAGCAATACACACAGACACTGTTGTACATAGCTATGGAATGAGAATACTAAGAGTCAAGGAAGACTTTGCTCAGATCAAATACTTGTAGGTACCTAATATTTATGATACCTCTTGCAGCAAAAGGACTTCCATCTATACACTCACTATATTATCAACTGGTTTCATGCATTTTCTGTTTCTCCATTAACACAGAAAGAGAAGGATAATGATCTGTAGTGTTTCTCTAGAGAGAGAAGCACAACTTTATAGAATGGTTTGGTCTTTCAGAAACTGTTGCTTCAATCACTCCTGCCCAAGATGTCAGAATGATGGAGGAAATCAGAAAAATAAATCCTCAAGTATATGGAGAGAATCTACTAAGGACAATGAATTGGAAAAAGAGAGATGTTTCATCTGGGAAGAAAAAGAAACTGGGCAATGGGGGGAAAATGGTAAAGAGAACTGTGTATAATATGCAGACAGAAAGGATGGGAGATGAAGGAACAGAATTAAAACCAAAAAAAAGGAATGGAATTTTAGCTGAAAAACTCATGATGAGTTCCTCACTTGTGTACCTTCCCATCCAGTTGTACTAGAAAATCCTGATACTTGGCTTTTCACTTAGGTGCTACAGCAAGTCACAAGATGCAGAGACTTAACAAAATATGCCAGCACCAACCATATACACTCTGCTGCACCTTGTTGGTATACTTCTTTGTAAAGTGCTACATAACTGCTAACTCTTGTCATTATCCAAAGAGAGAAACATATAAAAATAGGTGTCACATGCAGCAGAAATTGCATGCACTGAAATACTTGCCACTGCATGTAACAACCATGAGTCAGCATGGAAGGAGCACCTGGAACAAAACCAGAGTGACTTTCAATGGAGTTGCCAGTTAGAGGTGCTTTTGTCTTTATCAGTAAGGCCTAACAGGTTACATGTTTGTATGGAAGAGACATGCACATCAGCAGTGTCTTGCTAAAGTCTACATTAAAGGGAAACACAGAAGACCCATTCTTTCAACCAGTCTGGAACGCCTAGCCATAGATTCTAAGCATTTCCTTATTTTATTGTTTTTAGACTACAAACAGAGGAAAATTAATTCCCCATGCAATTCCATTGAAATGTAGTACATTAACTGAGGGACTGCATTAATTTAAGCCTGTACCAATATTTATGAGATGAATTTAGGCCCAGAATGTGTTGGCTGATGGCCCTTTATTGGGAGATGAGCTGGACTTCTTTGCTGGGAAGACTCCTTAGCCACTGGGAGTGATGGTGGGGAGTAGAGAGGGAGAAGGAGAAGAAAAGGGCAGAACAGTGTCAAGACAACAGTAGTAAATGCTTAGTGAGGCAGAAAAGGAAACAGATGCACAGATAGCAGTTCCAGTATTTTAATTTGTATATTGTGGAGTTTCAAAGTCAAATCAATGGCTTGAATGTGGCTTTATCTACACAGAAGAGTTTATGCACTTCCCTTCATTTAAATAACAACCACAACAAGCATTAAATTGTCCAGCCATGGATTGCATGAAGAGAGAAACAATATAGGTGGGACAATCTTTTAACCCATACTAACTTCATATTTTAGAAATGCACTGACTTTGGTATCACAGCAGCAAAGGCCTGCATAGCTGAGAATAAGAGACAGGCCATTTCAATAGAGAGATGATGATTTGGGTATATTTGAAAGAAATTAGAGATAATAGAACTAAAAAGTAGCTGGAAAAGATTACAAAGAAAGAGTGGGAGCACGAGGACAAAGTGCAGCTCCTCTTCGCAAACACTAATGCAAGAAAGATGTAGACCCTTCCAATGGTTTGCATATCCTGAAGATGAATTTTCAATTTCCCTTTCCAAGTAATTTAGAGATTCCCAGGGTTGAAGAATATATTTCTTGCAACATACATATTTCCCAGAGTGCTTTAAAACAGAAATAAAACAAATACAGGTCCACAATCTTAAATAAAGTGGTTCGTGATATACAAAAACATACATGCTCCTTGAAACACTCATCAAAGTGATCCGGATTCAGTAATCATTTCTTCAGCTGTCTACAGAGGAAGCAGTTTAGAAGCAATATTGCAGTCTTATGGAAATTACAACATGGAAATTACAGCTGAATTCAAGGCCAAAACTTAAAAACAGAGCCAGTTAAGCTTCTTCAGTTCAATTTCAAATACTACTTATTTTAAAATATAAATTTTGGGTTGTCACATATGTTTATGTTTGTGAAATATAACATCTCTATGTATTCTGTTTACTCATGTAGAAGCTGGGTCTCCAGAGACCCCCTCCTCGTCTTTGCAATAAGACTTGGCCACAATTATCAGCAGTTTTGTCACCTCCAGAACAGACTACAAAACAAGTGAGGGAAAGCAGAGAGGGACCTTTGGGGATACCAGGGAAGTTTTGACCAACATGCCTGTACAACACTCAGGCTCCACTCACTGCTTTGGATACCACTTCATTCTTTGTATATTTTAGTGAGATACTTTTAAGTCTTTGATCATTTGGAATGCCATTTAAATACTGTGTCTCCTTCACATCTGAGCTGTTGCTGCTGGGAGCTTGGTTTTCCAAACCCAACAGCTGAGTATTTGTGGTTCATACATCAAAACCCTCACTTGGTACATTTTGGACTCCTTACATCAACCCAACCATTTCCAATGCTACTGAAACAAATTGGCTGGTTGGTTTGCCCCTTTGTTGGTGGGCTGGCAGGGATAGGGCATTCAAGTCTCTTTCTGGACCTTTAAAAAAGGCAGATCACTTTCTGAGACTGAAGGTCAGAACATTCCTGAGTTTACAGGTGCAAAGGGGAAGTTTAGGCTTGAGGTGAGGAGAAAGTTCTTCACCAAGAGAGTCATTCGCCATTGGAATGGGCTGCCCGGGGAGGTGGTTGAGTTGCCGTCCCTGGAGGCGTTCAAGAGGGGACTGGATGTGGCACTTGGTGCCATGGTCTAGTCGTGAGGTTTGTGGTTACAGGTTGGACTCGATGATCTTCGAGGTCCCTTCCAACCTTAGTAATACTGTGATACTGTGAAAGCACAGAGGGCTAAGGAGCACTGCAAAACATCTCCTCTGTGTTAGCACAAGCAAGCAGTATGAGCCTCCCAACACCAAGTTGTATGGTTAGGGATCAGTATCACTGCCTCCAGCCCTGCCAGAGGGGGCTGAACCCCAAGACGCTGCATAACAAATCAATAGGAAAACGTGCATGTCTAAAAAGATAATTACTACTCTTGGCATAATGACTACTATGTTTCCCTGGAAAATGCAACATATTGCGATACTTTGTTCTGGCACTTCTTTTTTTTCAAGCCACTACTGCAAGCTCCAAATGTTCAAGAACTGCAGTTTGACCCTCAGAATCATAAGTCAATCTCTAAACCGATAAATGTGGAGCTCTTCTGGTTTGCTTTCTGGGTTTGTTTGAGGTTTGTTTGTCTATTTGCTTGGTTAGTTTTGTTGGGTTTGGGTTTTTTTTTGTTTTGTTTTTTTTTGAGCTATTAGGGTGCACCCAGATCACATTTGCAAGCTTTATACACTAACCATTAGGACTAGAAACTTTAAAGAAAGAGAAAAACTGAGTTTCTAACCTCATAACTCTAGTAGCTGGAATGTAAGTGAAACATCAAACATCACAAGGCTTGTGATAAAATCACAAATGCTGACAACATCAATTTAGAGTAGGAGGTGGGATAGCAGGGGGAAACTCAGGGCAAATGGAGTTACTTTTTATCTTAATGTTTTTACAGATTGTCTACTTTTATCTTTAATCAGAACTGTTCAGTGCCAGTTCTTTCTTTTTGTATTTGTGCATGACATTAAAAGGTCATTTCTGCATTAATGTCTGAAGCCATTTGCTAACTGTATCTTTCTATCAGAGATAACATGAAAAGGTAGGTGTACCAATGGTACACCTGGTGCTAATATCACAGCAAAGATGTATTATGGAAGTACAGGTCATAAGTGCATGGCTGAAATGGTACTGAGAGGCATTCCAGTCCCTTGTTGTGTGTGTGTGAAGAATACAGGACTTTTCTCACACCTATGATATTAGCTGCTTGAGTGAAGAATACTGTATTGAGAATTTACCAGTAAAGCTTCACATACTTGTGAAATGGGTTGTTATAAGGCATTGCTTGCTGTATCTTTTTGTCTCAAAAATATCTCAGTGAAGAATAACATAGCAACTTTAAAATCTACATATTGTTAAATATTCCACTATAATAAATTAGTTGTAATTAAGGCAAGTAATTAGCAGATCACTATGATTATAGATCAACAGACTGAACAGAGTAAGAATTCAGGTCAGACTTAAGTAATGCCAAAGTGGCAGTGGTGACCAGGTGGCCAGCTGTCCTTTCACTATTAAAGTTTCCAAACTGTGCTTTTGTTGCCTGAAATCCTCCAGTTTGAGGGAATTGTGTGCTTACCTGTCCATTCAACCACATACAAAGAGTCATCGCTGTCAGGTTTCTTGGTCATCCACCTGCTGTTATTGGTCTGATCTATCACTGATCTGAAGAATGCAAGGACTGAACAGCATCCAGTTAGGAGGCAGCTCTGGTACAATGAGCACTCCAGCTGTATCACGATAATCCCGTGATTATTAGGTATTAAACCTGGCCCAAAAGGACAGTTCACTACAGCTGCTTTGCACAGCTCCAGTGGTACAAGCAGAGCGTGCAAGTGAATTTCTTGGTGACAGGGCAAAGTTTTGAAAATGATGCAATGCGGGTATTACATATCTTCCGTTCATTAAATGGGCTCCAGTCCCATCTGGGTGCGACCGAGTTCTTTAGTTCATGTTCATGGATAATTATGCCACTAAAATTGGAGGGAGAGACACAACCCCTGTGTGAACCAAGAGGAGGTGCTGAGGGTCTGCAATGTGACCCAAGTTAAGTGATTCAGCCCAGCACTGTTGCAGCAGGAGCAGGTCTGCTTCTCACACTGCACCACGGAGCTTGAGCTCCACACTCAGTGTCCAGGCCTTCTACAAAGTGATTATTTGCCCACTCTTACCAGATACAGTATTAGCACTGTTCATGCTAGAGAATCTCCCTTAAACCTTCCTCCTCCCCTCCCTGTATGAACAGTGCATACTGAACAAAGAATCTTCCCCAATGAAATTACATCAAGCTGGAGTTACATAAGGAAATCAGAATATTAGAATTATCCCCCTTACTCCAAACATTACAAACTCAGGAAACTCAAGACAGGTATACATGCACAACAGTGAGATGCAGAATTCAGAAATCCAAATAACCTCAGATTTGCTCTGATGTGATGCAGAACCACAAGCAATCACAGGCACAAGCGAATGTTACAGTTCACAGCCTGAATTTAGTAGACAAACATCTTTTTAAAGATAAATTAGTTTTTATATTGTATTTCAGTACATTCCTGTTCCACATATTCCTACAGGAGCAGGGTTTGACCCTTTCATGCAGGTGATCTGGCATTCGGTCTAATTTGATAGATTCCATCTTTCTATAAAACTCGACTACAGAGGTCAAACGAAACTCCACTACAGAGCAAAGGAAATGCATTGTCATCTCTTCCTGCCTTCTTGGGGGAGCATTGAGGTTGGCCTTCTGGATTTAAAATCTTACCACAGAGACAAAAGACAAGATTGGCTAACCACAATGACTCAAAGAATTAGCAATGCTGATGTAACGTAGGCATTCCTGAAAATCTAAAGTCAGAGTTCTGCCTGTCTTTAAAAATAAATAACAATCCCAAAAACCTAGAGCAATACAACTCCATAGGCATCTCAGAATTTTCAGTGAACATTCCTTCTTTTCAGAGAAGCTAAATTATAGCAGTAAATCAGCAACATTGGATCAGTCAAACCGGCTGAATGCAAAAGCTGAGGGAACAGACCAAATTTGTACTGTGTTCACTGGAATAAAGGAAAACTGCTCATAAAGTTAAATCTTAAATAAACATGAACTCTTAGTAGGAATACACAGGGAAAAGGAAATACTACAGTCTAAAACTTCTGAGAGGCCTCTGGTTAAACATAGTCAAGCGAGAAATGGACTTGGTTTTCTCTGTACTTGACAGGATGCAGCTCATGTAGCCGCAGTTTTAAAGGAGCTAAGTCATACTAGTTCAAAACTTCTGCATAAACTAGGCCACTGCAGTACAGGCACTCCTGGGACTCACACGCACTGACTCTCTGGATTTCAGTGAGGTGGCTGAAGATGTGACATCCTGCCTTTCACATGGAGGACCCCTTTCTGCAGGGATGGCAGACATAAATGTGTGCTAGTTGCTGAGTCACCAATGCAGCTATTATACTTCCCTGTTAAACTGATGTATGTTAGAGATACCATACTGGGAGCTGCTGAGTTTCAGGAGCTTCAGTATGTGCTTGTTTCTGCTGATCATGCTACAGTTTCAGTGAAAACTGGGTAACAAGTCTCTCCTGTGATACTCTAGAACTTCAGGCACTCTTCTCACCAAGGCCAAAGACCTCTTGTCTTATATCTCTTTTACTCAGACCCCTACTTTTGCCACTCCCAAACCACGCAGAACATAGATTTGAATGCTCCAATACAACCTTTCTCAAGCTTGACACATCTGTAGTAATAGAATATCTGATTTCTTACTAGGTACTCGGAAATAGCCTTTATTCAAAGCAAGTATTAGATAAACTATATTAAAAGAATACACACACACATATAGACAGCACAGCCTGGTAAGAAAATCATGATTGCCTCCACCTGTAAGGCAGACCAGCTCTGGCAACCCAGTTGCTGTTTCATCCAGTGAGCAAGCTGAAATCTGTTCATGGCTAGGATTTACCAGTCCCATACAAGGCATCAAGGTTTTCTCAAGAAGCATCCACTGGAGGGAAATTGAACTTCCCTTAAAGCAGAGCTCACAACAGATCTCCCTCTGCTCTGCTCCTACTACTGAGCAAGAGACATCTGAATTCCTCTGTGGAAAGCAGCTGAAAAGTGGAAATGGGATAAGAAGTATTCAAGATTACTCGCACCTTTCACTTTGGATTTGTTTGATTTCCTTTCACAATATGATACAGTAGAGGTGGAACAGGTCTACTAGATCAGTGAGAATCTTACTTGAAGAGCAGGATTAGTATCTTCCCACAGCCATCCACAATGAAGAATACTCCAGCTGTCAAAGTAATTCTGTGCTGAATAGTGAAATCCACAGGTGGGAAGCAACTCTCAGTGAATTTGCTTTCTGGGGTGCTTAATAACTGCACATATTTAACATCAGCACCATTCTCTCACACAAACTAGGACATTTTTTTCCTGTGGTGCCCTCCTGCCTGTTAGCTGAAGGGATCAGAATCCTGAGTCCTGTCCCTAAAGGCTGGATCCACACTACCAACTGGTGGGTTGGTCCTTGCCAAGACATTTTTGGAGGAATTATAAAAATCCCTCTTAGAGAAGGGAATTATATGTGGCACTTAGGCAAAACAGGCATTCCATTTATAAATATAATTGCTTTTGCTATTCCATCAAGAAAAGGAATTTAGTAGTGAGGGATACAACAGAGAAAATTATTTATGTGTTGACACTTGCAATATAAATGGAAAACAGATCTGGCTGAAACTAAGTGGGAAAGAGAAAACATGAGAAAATATGTAACTGAGATTACCAACTGGGAAGGTACTTATGACCACTCTAGTACATTTTTTAGTGGAAGTCCAGTCACTTGTTTTGCTTTATGCTTGGATAGTAACTATTTGTGCACTAATTTAACAACAAATGCACAAGCTTACTTGGCATTCATTGTCCAATTCTCTTCTTCTGACAGATGACCTTGAACACTGCGAGGTGGGCATTGTTCTGCACTCACCCAAGGAATGACTTTGACCCCATCTCTTGTATTAATTCTCAGGCTGCTTGTCTGGGTATGCCATTACTGCACGTCTTCTGCTTTAGATATGTGACAAATATTTTTATCCAGCATCTTTACCCTTAATATTAATGATTTATCACATATGGTGCACTATATTTTTATAAAGCTGTATGATACCATGGTGATTAACACCATATGAGAACTTAAATAGAAGGGAACAGGGTAACAGAAACGCCCTCCCAGCAGACAAAGGGCTTTTGCTTGTTTTTAGGGAAAGTATCTCAACTGCATGATTTTACTCTGTACATAAGAATTGTAGGAGTTCCATAGTAGAAGATTGTACTGTACTTGACAATGTTGTAGTGAGAACAAGAATGCTTATGTTTAATTTCTCTCTAGCTTTAATTAGGATTTTGAGATCAAGTATGCAAGGAGAGATTGATTCTAGTTCTTTTGATCACACAGATTTATTACTTTGATTTAAGAAGGCAGGAGAAAAAAAAAATTAAGACCTGCAAGTATACCCTGGTGTTTATATATGTAAGTATATGTCTCTCCATATTTCTGGTGGGAAAAGATCCCAGCTTCAAACAGCCTTGCAATTTTGTGCTGTCAATATCTCAGTCCACACACAAAACATACTCACTGAATCAATATGGTAGTGAGAAACTAATCACATTTTACTCACCCCTCCAAACACTGCAAAAGCCTGGAGACACTTCAAGGCTGCTTCAGATGAACGCATTACTGCTGGGCACACTGCGGGCTGCTCAATCGTGCCCACAGCCTGTCCTTTCAAACAGCTCTATCCTCACCCACCTGGATTAGAACTGCCACTGGGAGAGCTGCTCCCCCATGCATTAATAGATCCAAAGAAAAGACTTTTCTAAAGCGTGGCAGGCTAGCAAAAAAAGGGGATTGTCTCTGGGCACTGGCACACACAAAGCAGCCAGCTTGGAGGCTGCTGGAAAGAATCAGGGTGAAACTCATGCAGTACAAAGGAGCTGAACCTGAACTTTTGGCTCCTGGTTAGGCTCCCATGGAAGATAGGCAGAGAGGCTATGGGGATGCCAAAGAGTTGGCTGCAGGTTGGGCATCCCCGGGTGCTGTTTGATCCTTCAGATCCAGGGCTGCAGAGAGTGCCTGGAGGTCTGCAAGGAGTGTGGGGAGATGAGCACTAGCAGCTCTCCATGCATCTTCCCCCAGGAAACATGATAGAGGTTAAATAAGAAAATGCACTGGGGAAGAGGCCATTTCTGCAAAACTGGTCACTTGCAAAGAAAGGCAGCCAGGCCCCCAGGGATGTTCTCCTCGCCTAAGGATGAAATGGGATTATGTTGGTAATGTTTGCTGCACTGTAATTAAGGTAGTGTCAGGACTTTCATTAAAAAGTGTTTTTGTTGAGGGGCTACGGCTTGGAGAAAAATTTTGCCTAAGGCTGAAATGTAGCATTGTTCTCAACGAGAAAACATGCATAGGCTTTATTATATATGTAATTTAGAATCTTGGTATAGACTGTGGAGGCTCTGCTATTGTTTCCATATGCGTATGTAGCTAATTGGTTTAAAATATTAAATACCAAAGAAGTAAAGGACTAAATTCTGGCTGGACCACATGTAGGTGACATGTTCCCATTAATTTTCTGCAATTAACTTAAAAACCCAAAGGCTGAATTCTGCTTTTCTTACTCAGACATGTAGTTTTCTTGAACTAAACAGCTGCAAAGAGGATTGGGCTCCCTGTGTATACCTGAGTACAACCCAAGGCCCCTGCCTCTCCCACATTGTAACAACTTCATTAAAAGTGAGAGCATCTCATCTGGGACAGAGATTATTTCCTCACAAAGCTGTCAGTATACAGCAAGGCTGTTTCTACTAGTAGTAGCTAAATTCCTGTTACCATAGGACCCATGATCACACAGACAGAACCAGGACCCTGTGCACTAAGTGCTGTACAAATTGCAGAATGAAAACATAGTCCTACTCAAAAAAAAAAAAAAAAAAGGTACAATTGAACACACACAAATTCTTTCCCTTGTTTCATGGCCACAGGTTTGTCTTACTTCTGTTAAGCAGTCTGAGTGTAATGCACCGCTCCTGCAAACAGCAAACATTTAACTTGCTCCACGATAAAGTCCTAACTTCACAGCAGTCTATTGTCTTTCCCTGGAGGAGCACACAGAGTGGACAGCCATGGCCTTGTGTGCTTGCTGCTGGCTGTGGATTTTTTTCCTGGCTTGTATATATCCCCAATGCAGCCAGCATTTATCATGCACTGGTTTCAAATACTGATTTGATTTTACTCAAACTATTACCATTCTATCTTTCTAGATGAAAAGAAACTCACGCAAATAATAGTATCTCATAAAAGATTATTTTCCACTGATCACCACCTCATATATGTCAAAACTAAAATAATAAAGTTTAGAAAATTACAGTTTCATAAAATTGTAAGTGTGACAGGAATTGCAACAAATTAGCAAGTCACAAAGAATGAAACTAAACTTCTTAACTCGTGAAAGCTTTACATGCGACTTCATGTGGACATTAACAAAATACAACATCAAACAGCACAATCCATTGCTCCTTACAAGAACAACTTATATAAACTGCTACTTGAGGAAGAATTTAAGCATTTCTGCAACTACTGTAACACAGAACAAACTTTATTCACGAGGTAGCTGTCTTCGGTGTAACCATTCATGCATTTAGCTACTTATCTGCCTAATTTAGCATCCCAGGATCATGGCCTTGGTATGGAATAATAATGAATTTCAGTGCAGTGCATCAGCTACCACTTGTCAAAACAGGAAGATTGAAATGTAAACAAGTGATGCTCTTACTAAGTGCAAACATGTACAAAATTAACATTCCTAACAGACAAAGCTTCTCCACGTACGAAGGTATTAATAATACTACCAGTGTCAGGCAAGGCTCATTCCTCATGTGGACAAACTCACTGCAAGGCAAGTACCTTTTTAAGTTTCATTTCAGTGAATTAAAGATGTTAATCTGACAAAAAAGCCAGATGCCTGAATGAATGAGTCTGTGTGAGGGTTATACTACAACCACTAGTTTTAAATTCACACTCTGGCGTACACAAAAAGAACATTTCCTTATGAAGATAAAAGCCTCCACGTGTAATAACTCGATATATAGACAGGCCCTAGGGGCTTGCACCTTGAGCACTTAACATTTTTGGCCTCATCTTAATGGATAAAAAAGGTGTGTTTCTCAGTCACACTAGTCGAGTCTAAGGATCTTAATATGATGAAACGGCCTTAGGCTTTGGTGAGACTAAGGTGTAAAGGTGCGAGGTTAGCAAACATATCACAGCATGGGCAAGGCTGAATTTAACACATACTGAACTAATCAAGTTAAAGCAGGCAGGGGATGGGGAGCCTGGACTGTACTAGCCCCTGTTCACATGAACTCTGGATTAGTTTGTGTGGGGAGTAGCTGCTGTACAATGTGTCCCAGAGTATTTAATGGTGGAGAGCAGGTGAGAAAACTAGAACTAGCATGAAATGTTTTGTTTGCACAGAGTGTGAACTGTACTGCCTCCACAGAGAGTTCAATGGCCTTTAGGGGCCCTGGACCTCCATATTATCTGTTCAGTGCTCCAGAGCACCTGCTAGCCAGAATTCTCCAGCTGTCTGGGAATGCTGCTCAGGACAAGAAGTGAAGCTTATCCCCCATCATCTCCAGCAAAAAGCATCTCACTGAACTGCTGGGAAAGCCAGCACTGCTCAAGGGTATGTCAAACCCACTATCCAGGCTGTGCTGCTGCCTAAAGTAAGACAGATCTACAAGATGACAAGTAAGCAAAAGTGATGAAAGAAAAAACAAACATTTCAAGTTTAAAACTAGACTTCTATGATGCATCATTAGCATATGACAATTAGCACAAATGCTAACCTTTTTTTTTCAGTACAGCCAAGTTTAGTACAAATAAACTAGAAGTCACGTATCTGCATGATGTAATCCTGACTATGCCACTCAACTTAGGCTTTGTCTAGAACTCTCTTAGATTATCTTGGAGTGTTTTTTTTAATACTGAAAAAAACCAAAACAGTTATTCAGATACTTGAGTGAGTATGAATGCAGATGTGAAAATCTACCATGGACAGTGGACAAGGTTACTACCCTCAACTGCTCACTGCACTGTTTTCCTGGAGTTTGCTACTCCTGCAGCAAGGACAGCCAAATGGGATTTGCACCAGCACCAAAATCCCCCAGTTTTCAGAGCAGCATATTGAAATTAGCAGATGTTCACTACAGTCAATTCTCAATTTAGCAGAGGTTAAGGCAAAGAAGTTCAATATATTGAACATTTAAAATGTCGACATGTTGCTGACTTATCTTAAATGAAGTCTTTATGATAACATGGTGTCTTTTCTGCAATTGGAAACATATGTGCAAAGAGAACAAAAATTAAACTTTTTGTTTTATGTAGAGAATGATCATTAAACTAGCAGAGTTCTGAAGTAATGTCATGAAAGAGAAAGTATCTGGATCTCATTCTTGATAGAATCTGGAATAATTTTCTCATTATTTCTGTTACATATACTACTTTAGATGTATAATGATACAATGATATTTATATACCAGTTGTCATTTCCCTTTAATCGTTTCTGTAACGGGATCATTTTCCTCAGCTAGCTAATTTAAGGCAGTGTCCTGTTACCAACATGTTCTGCTACAAATCTATCACTTTTTGTCATTAAACACATTGGGACAATAAAAAAATGTTTAGAAGTTAAAATTCATTAGCATGCCTTATATAATCAGTTCTGCAAGTTTGGAAACAATCTCAGAAACTCAGAACTGTTTGTGTTGAAGAAGGTTAGTATGGAAAAATCCAGCTGAAAGTTTCAAAGCTGCCCACTCTTGAAGGTTAAAAAAAAATAATAATCAGTTGTGTCAGTTCACCTGAGTTAGTTTACAATGAACTGGAAGATTTCAACATTCCGTAAAGCAGAGGACCTGTTCATCTAATAGTTCATCTTTGCTGTAAAAATGTCTGTTTTACAGACAGGCATAATTTATAATAGATGGCTAGCACGGGCCAGATAGAAATGTAAAAATGTTCCTGACTGAGCTATTTGAACGTCCTGAATCAACAGAGAACTCCCACCCTGGATTTATGTTTGGTGACACAGTTTCCCCTAGCTTGTCCCCCTGCCTTCACTGAGTGCTAAATAATGCTAGCAAATACAGTTTACTACAATTCCACCCCTGCATTGGGTTCCTCCTTATAAGTCTCTCTCAGTCCTACACGGCTCTTCATGCCTTTGATTACCACAGCAGTAGCTACAGCAGTTCACGGGACACATCTGCCTAGCTTTGTTCAGACAAGTAACAAGGTGCAGCAGTATAGGCCGGTATCAGACCCTTAACATGCTCTTGTCCTAGACCATGTCACTACAAAGCCAACTTTGTCCTGCCTCCGCTCAGATTTTACATTGTGATAGCTGCATGTAAATACAGTTAAAAACAAATTAAAAATAATGGAGATAAAAGTAAAAACCACAAATCTGCTTTTGCCTAAGAGACAAAGCCCAAAGCTCACCCACTTATAGGTGACCCAAAGGTATTAAACAATGTTTACATGGGGCAACTGGATAAACTGAGCATGGCCAAGTGAGTCCCGTGATTTCACTGAATGTATTTCTGTTGTGGGCTGTGACAGTTATTCCCCACACACCTAGCAGTTAATCTGAGCCCACAGCCTGCTCACGTGTCTCAGCTCAAATCAATTTGCACATGCATAGTAGCTCTGACACATCCTAGACTCACCCAAGCCTTTGTGCATGCGCAGCAAAGCCATACATGCACAGTCAGTGTTTCAGGAGATGGCCATTTTTTTAACAGACCAGATGGCAACCTGGCAACTCCAGCAAATGTCACACCAGCAATCCCACTGTTTAGACACTGTGGCCTTTCACTTCCCTCTCGTTCTCTGCTTTTTCCTCTCTACTCTACCCAAGTCTCAGCCTGAATAGCATTAAATATTCTTGGTTAAATTCTGCTAACTTGCCCAAATTCGCAAAACCACTTTCTGCTGTTTGACATGTGAACAGATAAAGTTCCTATATCTGAAGTCATGACCTATATACTGATGTTATTTCCAGACTTCTTATACATTTAGCTCAATAAATATATTTTAATTTGGCAGAAATTAGTACATTCTCACTAGTAGAGTCAAGAAGCCAAGAATCCAGTTTTTGGCCTTGCATGGCCAAGTGAAAGGGATGGCTTTATATGTATTTTATATATGTGTGTGTGTGTGTACATGGGTATAGATGGAAATAAATAATTTACTTCTTTCTCCACAAATAGGTATGAAAATGTTACAAAGGTCCGATTTAATTACACATAAACCAAGGAAATTAACTAACATAGGCTTTTTTGTTAAGAAATGGTTCCCAGAAAAACGGGCCAGCAAAAGTCCCATTTGCCACAACGTTGCATTTTAATTCAGTATTTCTGAAGATGGCAAATGAAGGAAAAAGGTCATCTCTGTTTATTTTTACAGGAAGAAACCCCCCCCCCCCCCCCCAAAAAAAAAACAAAAAAAAAAAAAAAAAAAAAAAAAAAAAAAAAAAAAAAAAAAAAAAACCAAAACACAACAGACTAACACTAGCTCCTCCTTCCCTTCCTTCCCGGTTGTACCTGTGTGTTACTCCAGGCCATTTTAACAACTGGGACTCACACGCAGAAAAGAAACATAAATGACAAAGGAGAAACACTTCGTACAGGGCCCTCGAGATGTCTCTGTACGTATTCGGAGACTTGCAGCTACCTCTGCCCAGGATTTCTCCTAAGTCTGGCGAACTTCTTCAACATGCCCATCCCAAACATGAGTCACCTCTGCACGCTGCAGGGCAGCGGGGCTCGCTTCTTCCCTATCCATACGACCCACGGCGTGATTCAGCATCCGAGCACTGCACTACTCCCTCCACGCACGCTGCTCCAGCCCCGGGCAGCTGAATGGAGGGACCCCGGGGCCTGGGGCCCCCGAAGCTGCCCGCCGCAGCTGGCAGGCAAGAAGACAAGGAAGCAGACAGGGAGAGCAGGACAGAGGGAGAAGCGGGCAGTGGGGAGGCCGCCTCAGGGGATTGTCCTCAGGGCGGCGCCCAGGACGGAGGCACGACGGCTGGGGGCCCTCGGCCGGGCAGCGACGCGACCTGCGCCCCTCCGGCAGGTCCTCCGCCGCTGCTGCTACTCCCGCCCCGGGCGGTGGTTCAGCGCCGGGGCAGAGCCCAGGAGGAAAGTCCGGGGTCGCGGCCAGGTTCTTCGCCCCATGGACCGGACTTTTCTCTGGTTGCGAGGCCGTAGCGTCCTCCCCTCCCCCTTCAGAGCCGGAGTCCCTCCTGGCCTCCGGGACACGTTAAATCCCGTGTAATGAGGCTTAACCCCGCCCCGAGCCGCGGCGCAGCCGGGTGGGCAGGCAGCCAGCTAGGCCCCTGCCCGGGGAGGGCCCCCCCGTCGCCCCGAGCGGCCGCAGCTGTTCCAGCCGGAGCTGCTGGAAAGCAGCCACACACCCCAGACTTTGTCTCTCTCGCACACAGCGCTGAACTCTAGTCCCTCCCCTCCCCCGGGGCGGCCGCGGCTTCCGCGCCGCTCGCTGCCTTCCCTTTCCCCGCTCCAAGCGATGGGGGGAAGGAAGGGGCTCCCCGCCTCTAGGCAGCTGCTAGCCGTACCCCGGCTTCCCGGGAAAACCCAGCGCAACCGGGTCGGGCATCAGACGCTGGCCCCGAAGCCGCCGTGCTCAGCCCAAGAGCGCGGACGACGGTACCCTGCTGCGAAGCGGCCACTTTCATCCAACCACAGCTTCTTTTTCTTTTTTTTTTTTTTTTTCCACGGGGCCGTAGGGAAAATAAATAAAAAACAAGGGCGGGGAGAGGGTGGGGGAGCGGGCGGGCTGCCGGCCCCCGTGGGGCGCGGTACGGGGTGGCTGCGCGGAGCGCCCCGTGGCACCCCGTCCCGTCCCTTCTCTTCCCCGCTCCACGCTTTACCCGCAGCCCGCCGCGGCAGCCAACCCGTGAGGTCAGTGTCGGCGGCGGATGGGTGTCTGCGCTGTGGGACGGACGGTGGGCGGGCTGGCCGGGCAAGCGCAGTGTGGGGCCACGACAGGGGGAGGAGGGTGGCGGGCGGGTTCTGTGTCTATGTGTCGCACTGGCTGGGGGAGGGAGGCGGGGGGAGGGAAGGGGGAGGTTACACACCAGGGCAGCGCCGGGATCCCTTCTCCACCCCGCGGGGAGGGGGAAGGAGCCTCCTCCCTCTTCCTCCTCCCCCTTTTTTACCCTTCCTCCTCCTTCTTTCCCCAAAGTTAAACTTCCTGCTCCCGGCCCGGCTGGGAAGGGGACGCGGAGCCCGGCCGGACTCAGCCCTCGACACACACAACAGCTGGAGCTGTCAAAACTTCCTCCGCTCGGCCTCGGCCCCTGCCGCCTCCGCCACCGCCGCCGCCTGCTCCTCCTCCGCCCCCGGGGGCTCTGCGCGGGGGGAGGGCGCAGGGCCAGTGTACAATGAAGCGGCGGCCGCCGCAGCCGGGCAGCGCAGGAGCCAGAACCGCCGCCAGCTCCCGGGGCCTCTGAGAGAGGGGGCGCCCAGCGGCGGGATCAGCCGCCTCTCGCTCGCTCTCTTCACCTCGTCCGCCACCTCCCCCAGCCCCGACAGACCCCGCTGAGCCGGGGAGGGGGTGTTACTGTGTGTGAGACCCTTCCTTCCTCTGCGCTCTTTCTTTTCGCCCCCCGCTCCCCTCCTCCTGTTCTCCCCATGCTGCTCCCCCTGCTACCTGTGCTGGTCGGCGGCGGCTGAGGCCAGCAATGCGAGGCGGAGGTGGAGGAGGCGGAGGTGAGGAGGAGAGGAGCCGCGGGAGCAGGAGGAGCATCGGGATCCCCATCACCATCTTCATCCTCATCATCATCATCCATGTGTCTCTCTCGTCCTGCTGACTAGGATGTCAACGGAGGACAAGAGTCTGGTGGTGGCGGTGGTGGAGCCGCCTCAGCAGCAGCAGCCCCCGAGCCTGGAGCTCCCCCCAGCAGCAGCAGCAGCAGCCACAGACAAAAGACCTAGGGGCCGGCCTCGCAAAGATGGCGCTTCCCCTTTCCAGAGAGCCAGAAAGAAGTAAGTTCAGCGTTTGTGTGTGCGAAGCAGAGAGGGACAGGGGGCAGGCGGCCAGGCGCAGGCTGAGCTGTCAGCGGAGACTCGCTGCTCGTCGCCCCCTCCCTCTTGCCTAATGCCATTTTGAGAAGGGCCCTTCTTTCTTCTCCTCCTCTCCCCTTTGCACTTTCCCCTCCTCCTCCTTTTTCACCTTTGTCTTCCTCCGCCTGCTCTCCCTTTTCCACTTTTCTTTTACCGTCCCTATTAATTTCTACTCTTTCTTCAGAGTTTCTCTTTAGCTCTTGTCCTTTCACCCTCTTCCTCCTTTTTTTTTCCTTGCCTTTGCACCTTCCCCCTTCTTTCTGTGTCTCTTCTCCTCCAGGACGCTCGGCTGCCTTCAGCGTCGTCTGGCAGTTACTCCCTGTGCTTGACTGTAGCTCCTCGTCGCTTTCCCTTTTTAATCCCCCCTCCTCTTTTTGGGAAAGAAAAGACAGTTCTCGGCGGGTGGCAAGGAGAACTCCCCCACCCCCATCCCCTTCCAACACAGGCGGGTGCGGAGGCGCACACGCAAAGTTGAGGCAGCAGTTTCTGCACCGCCTGTCCGGCCGTGCCTCAGAGATGGGGAGCGGGGCCGGCGGCGCTGGGGGAGCTGTCAGGAGGCAGCCCCTCATGGAGGGACGCGCCGGCGGGACGGTGCCGAAGCACAACAAACACAAGGCGCGGGCGGGGGTGGCAGGGGATGCCTCTTCTCGCCTCTGGCAGATACACAAGGCGGGGGTGGGGGTGGGGGTGGCAGGGGATGCCTCTTCTCGCCTCTGGCAGATTTCCCTTCACCGCGGCCTCTCCCCGCCGGGGGCGCGGGCGTTCGCTGGCCCCAAGGGCCGCGGCGTGCCGCTGTCGTATCCCGCCCCTCTCCGCCCCGTCCCTGTGAGAGTCGCTCCTGAGGGGCCTCTTCTCTCCGGCCACGCGCGCACAAGTTCCCGCAGCGCGGATGCGGGGAGCCCATCGTGCCAATCGGCCCTTCCCCGCTGAGAGAGGCATGGCCGCCCAGCGCGGATAGGCGTGAGGTGCCAGGCTGGGCGCGGAGAGGCCTGCTGGCCGCCCCGGTGGAAGTGCCGCTGCCCTGTGTTGGCCGCGCGCCCCGCGGGTTATTTTTGAGTAGGATGGATCCTGCCATGGCATACCTGACGGCAGCAGTAATAGGGCAAAGCTGGGTGAGAGCATTCGGAGAAGAGTAATGGTTGTTGGCAGAACAGCCACTGCGCCGTGCAGTCTGTTGGAGCCTAGGGGTCTCGGAGTTTGCTTCCCTTTGTTGTGAGGGCCGCCCCTTGAACTGTTCAACCAGGTGAGCGCTGGCGCTTTGCTCGACGCACACCGCAGACCTCACCGTCAGCTTCTGAATCAGAATCATTGAGGTTGGAAAGATCTTTAAGGTCATCGAGGCCAACCATAATGTCACGGTGGAAGTCCGAAACACTATCACGAGCTTTGGCTGGGCTGCACCTAAGCATAGGCAAAGACGACGCTTTTCTCTCTTCTAGTTTTTTTACAAATATTTGTTACATAAATATCACAGGAGAGAGCTGTCATTAGTTTGGGAATTGGGAATATATTTTGTTGTCATTGATGAAAGTCCCTTCAAAAAGATTAATGTTCTCCCCTGGTTTTGATGGAGATGCATTGTTTGCAGCTCCCTCTTTAAATTATTTTACAGATTAGCTTGATACAAATTTTCATATAATGATAGATTAAAGTAGCTGGCAAACACATACTGACTTTAAAGTTCTTTGGCTCATCTCCTTTAAGCTTAATTGTACATATTTTGGGTTTATTTCTACATATAGAATCCAGACCTTATGAAGGAAGCCTCTCAATGCTTTATTTTGAAATAAGTTTTAGGAGGAAAGATGCAAATACAACTGAAATGTACCGGTCTGCACAAAAATACGTAGTAATGTTGTTTGTGGAAATTGATACATCTTGTAGACCAATTTGAGGTTGTGTACACACTCTTGATGAAAAATGGGTGCTAAAGAGGCATTTCCCTTTCTTCAGTTAGGTTTTTGGTGTCATAAGGATATTGTTGACTAGTTTTAGGAAGAAATGAAGTTTTCTGTAAAAATATGTACTTATGCTGACATGACAAGTGTTTGTGTAAGAGCTGGCAATGACATTACCCAAGATAAATATTAAAATGAATCAATACTCTTTCTTCACACTATGATTGTTCCTGTCTAGTGATGCTAAGTGTCCTTCTGCATCTTTATGGAAAACTTTTAATGTGGGCAAAGGTGCTATGGCATAAGTAATAAATTCTTTTAAAACTAGGATTTTGCCAAAAGTAACTATATCCTAACTTCCACAGAGCAGGTATAGACTGATCTTTTTAGTTGCATTCATTTGGGGGAGAAAATAATTTTATTTCCTAAGTTTTGCTATTTACAAAATAGAGACTACAATTAGCAAATGCAGAAATAAAATTAGTGAAAATATTTTCTGCGCTTCCCCCCCCCCCCCTTCCTTATGACTGCTTGGTCCTATCTTCCTTTTCACTTCTGTGCTTTCCAGTTGGATTAATGTGCCTCCTGTAAACCAGATAAAAGAGCATATGTGAGACCATTTTCTGTACTGTAATCACATGTCTAAATCACTATTAGCCATTCAAATTGTTCAACTGCCTTATCCCATTATAGAAAATGTTCCACTGAATGTTCAGTCTAAGTGCAGTCTAAGTAACGATAAAACAAAGAGCCCTGTACTAAACCAGCAAAGCCAAATACAATAATTCTTTAGCTATGGATGCCTCCATCACAGAACAATGCCATATTGGTGCATGCTGTAGGTTGGCATTTTACTTTCTTGAAGGCCATGTTTTTAAAGCAAATTTGATGAGTTTAAGCAGACAGATGGAAAACTGCCTTGAATCTGCTTCTGTGAGGTGCGAAGGATCTCAACTCTTCCCAGAAGTAGGCTTATGCTAAGGGAGCACGAGTGTTTTCAGTAGGACAGCTCTGTGAGTGTCTCTGTGGTCTTGAATTTTACCTGGTTATCAGGAAAAAAAATTCCATTGGTACTGTAGGCACAGATATGTATAGGGAATGGCTGAGCTTTCCTGCGGGTGATGAACCAGCAATCAGTGGCATCAGTAACCTGGAGTTACCCATGGTAGATCATGGTGCTAGAACAGCTTTTTGTTGTTGTTTGAGGGATATAGCTTCAGAAATAGCATTGTCAGGAGACTTAATCTAAGGTGAACAGTTCATTTTTATTATTTATATTGTAATTGTGCCTAGAGGCCAGGGCACCATTATACTACATACAGTACAAATGCATAAGCAAAGATTGCTTCTGCACAAACAATTTCTTAATTTAAATGTAAAGATAAGACAGCATGTAAGTGTAAGAAATGTATTGGGAAAGCGCAAGGGAGCTGTGAGAATGCTGTGAGCAAAAGAGCAAGTTCAAGTACTCCGGCTATCTCAGCATCAGTGAATGATTCATAGGCATCAGACTTGGAGGATATATTTAAAGGAGGGTAACATTGTCACCCTGGGGAGTTTCACAAACAGCTTGTTTCCTGCCTGAAGTGCTAGACAAACACTTGTGTGCTCTTCCTTGCATTTTGTCAACAGGGTCTCTGTATAGGGCAGTGGGTCACACTTAAGAAGTAGAGATAGTATAGGCCATGCAGAGTCTTGAAACTGAGAGCAAATAGGTTGTTCGTGATATGGTTCATCAGGAAGAAGGAAGAACACGGAACTATAATCGAAGGAATGAAGAAGGAAAATAATTTTGTAGTATCGCCTTCCCAATGAATTGAAAAGGTGATGAGTTTGTATCTTGACCAACAATGTAACTTCATGCTCTTTCTTGGACTTTTATGAATGCAGTGTGATGTAGGGGAAAGAAATTTTGAGGTACATAGTTTAAAAAAAGAAGTCTTGCTGGTATTCTATAGGAAAAATGGAAGTAATTAGGGGCCATGTCATCATATGGCCTGAAATCTTGGAAAATTAAGTCCTGTACTTGAACTCAACCAGGCAATGGACCTGAAGAATAGGAAAGTGATCAAAAGAAAGGTTCAGGGGAAGACTATTGGTTCCATTTTAACTACATTGTCATTGCATGAACAGCTGGGTACTCATGAAAATGTATTGGAATAGTATTGTACAGGTGCAGCAAACATTTTTGTAATCTGTTTTAAGTACTAGAGCTTTCTTAATCTATATGGGTTATAAGCAGCACAGATGTGTCTCAGCAAAAATTTAGTAGCAGAAGCCTCATTGATTGTGATCACTTTGTAAGACAGTATCTAAGCTTATTTTACAGTTTATTGTCAGCATACATCAGGTTTTGGTGTATGTCACAAATTTTTTTTGCAAATGAGTGTAATTTAAATCAGCATAGGATTAATTATTTTAAAAAGCATGACATTTGTGGAAAACTTTTTGTGTTTTCAATTACCTATGTTTTAGTTTTCATCCTAGTTTTTCATTACTGTGGCCAATGCAGATAGTTTTGAGGACATGTAAGCATAGCATTTTTTCCAGGAAATGGTTGTTTAGGAATTTTTTTATCATTACTTCAGCTGAATTTGCATTATGTAGGCCAATATTTAAAGATACCTACACTCATTTCAAAAGAATGTGAATGTGGTGGATGTATTGTCTTCATAGCTCAGCTGTGTTTCTTTGTCACACACCTTCTATGTGATACTTTTATCTTTACTCGCCAGCCCCTTTCTTACTTCAAAGTGTAACATTTGCAAATGTAACATATATATTGTGTTACACAATAAAGATGTTTCTAAATACCCTGTTAGGGAAAGTCAAGGTAGGTCTTTGGATGGGCTTTGTACAACTATTACACAGTAAGGGTAGAGGTTTTAAAGCAAACAGTGCCCTATACTTCTGCCTGTACAAGCCAGGTATCAAAATGTTTGGACAGAAGCCAGAAGGTAGGTACTTGATCACACAGTGTGAAGAGATGAGGCATGGGAGCAGGCTTTTAGAGTCAGGACATGACATGGGCTCTTTCAAGGTCTTCCTAGTCCATCGTAGAACAGGATCAAGCTGTGTGCAGCATGGTCCCATGGGAACTTTGGGCCATTTTCATCTGCAGCCCATGCTTCATGGCTTCCTCCATCATGCTCATATTACCAAGAAATTCCCCAACTGTCTTACATAGTTTTTGCATAGGAACTGGACTTAGACTGCTCACAATGGTGTTTTGCTCAGGAGGTAAATGATCTTTGTTAAGTGATCTCTGTATTAATCTTTTGATTTTCAGTTTGTGATACAACTTATGTGAGGGATGATCGTGGAAGTTGTTACATGTAGTGGATTTTACAGAATTGTTTTGTCATGTTGTCAAAGTTGCTAATATGTCAGTTAATCTGGTGTCTTCACTTGTGTTTTAAAGTGAGATTAGTCTTAATGCTGGAACCAGAAAATTTTCTGTAATCTCAGTTACAGTGGCAGTTGTTAGTTTGTTAATGTTTGTTTTTCATGATCCATTAAACTTCTGTAGTGCTTGTTGTGAGAGAACCTTCAAGAGCTATCAGACAGCATAGTGACAGACCAAGTATGATGATGTTGTGAAATCTCAGTGCATTATGTATATTGGCCATAAGGCATAGCATTGCAGGAGCAGGTATAAGAACCTAGTCTCTTGGTTTCTACACTCTAAGGCATCTACAAACCAGATATCTTTTCATCCTGTATTAAATGACACAGGAGACTTTTCCTAGCTTGAAACAATAAAATGCTTCCACTTCCTTGGCTTTGCTTGTTGATATTGGTGGGTTTTTTTTTTTTTTTTTTTCTTCTTCTTTTTTTTTTTCTTCTATCTTGTTAGCATGTTCAACCCCTACTAACTTCTTGTCATTGTTCTTTCATAAGATAAGTAATTGGAAATGGATGTTTTTATTCTTTGTCGTCATTTGAATTTAGAGATGGTGTTCAAAGGCAATTAGCTTGCTGAGAATAGGTAAGCTCTGCCTTTCTCAGGCTGGAGTTGTGGGTTTGGTTTTTTCTCTTTTCTTTTTTTTTTTTTCTTTTCTCCCCTTGGTCCAGCTGTCCCAGGTAGCAGGGTCATGCAGAACTAGGGTAAACAGAATCTCCTTATCCACCACTGACTGCTCCCTTATGTTAACTATACACTGATGCCATGGATTTCACTTTCTAAGAAACGCTATTCTAGGGGCACTAAAATGTTACTTAATGGTAAACAACTAAGTGGCTAACAAAAAACGTATTGAAAGCTTTTTTTCTGTCTTTAATATATTTGATTTTCAGTTTTTGAGAGCTGTATGACTCATACAGTTTGGATAAGCAAGATTTTACTGTAGCAAGTGCTGTTTGTTAGTAGCTGGCATTGAATATTTATTTATTTTTTAACCTTTTGTTGTTGTTGTTTTCCGTTTTTACTAGAAGGATGGCACTAGACATTCCTGTTTGTGTCATTCCTAAGTTTGGGTATACTTGCTTCAAGAACTACATTGAGTAAGTTCTCGTATCATTGGTGCTTTTGAAAGGAAATAAGATGAAGTAGGAAAAAGCTCTTAAAATCTAGGATATTTATTACTTAGAGAAACACAGGCAGTGAGTGTATGGGGTGCATCAGGTGGTTATTTTCCCCAAACACCATAAATCTTGATCTGGTTTTGGCAGCCAAAAGAAGCAGCAGTGCTGCCCTCCCTCTGCTACCAGCTGTTTGTTCTCTCCCTTGTGCTGACCCAGACATTTGTATAGCCATGTGGTGAACTGCATTGGGAAACTGATCCGGGTTAAAACTAACCTGGCAAAGAAATGTGTTTGTGATAGCATGAGGGAGGAGAGACAGAGTTAGGACTTTTGGTAGCACTGCCCACTTAAAGTAGTAGTTGCAAGGTATAGCCTTAGTTGCCTAAAATTTGATGGTATTTGGTTTTTAGGTATTTGATGAACTCCTTTGAGTTCTTTAATATAGGTGTTCTTACAGGAGATTGTGAGATTTTTACAGCCTGTAGGCATGTTCTATGTGTTGGTTGGTTGGTTGGTTGGTTGGTTGGTTGGTTGGTTTTTAAAAGAAATGCTGTTGAGGGGGATCTTGATAGCATATAGACAGACAAGTTGTTCTTGCCTGATTCTTGCCCCAAACGCTATTCATTAAATAAGGAACTTTGATTCTCACTTTGATCCTCAGAAACATTCTTAAATCAAACATTTAGAGTACCGTAAAATAACAATATAAGTAAAATGGTTTATGTTTCTGATATTCTGAAAGCCTCTTCCTACAAGTATATCAATATATAGGCATTATAATAAAATTACTTAAGATCTTATTTCTTTTGGAGTATTCCTCCCTGCCACATTTTTGGAAGTGTTTTTATTAAATCCCACATGCACCAAACCCTATTGCCAGCCATTCCATTATAAATACATAATTACTAATTTTCAGGTTTGTATTTATCATCATTCTAATTGCATTTCCTAAAGAAAATGCTGGAAACCCTATCAAACTAGGATGTATCCCCATGGACTTTTGGCTTTGGTGGGTGGAGGAAAAAAAAAAGGCTTTTTCCTCTCATTACTGACAATAAATTCTTGCCAAAAATAGCCTTAATTAGGCTATCAGGAAAAAAATCAACTTTAGAAAAATATATCAGTTTTTAGTTTTGTCTATTACATCTTTATACTCCTTAGAGTATGTGTATTGAATCATTTGCATGGCACAGTAAGACGGAAGGAATTTTTGGTAGTGAAGATGTGGTCCAAATGTGCAGTGTTTGCCACTGAACATTTACCAGCATCTTATGTGACCATTCCAAGAGTACTGTCTAGAAGCCTTTCTGGATGACTTCTGGAACATCCCAGGCTTCATGGAACCTTGGCTCTTCTGTTAGTGGTGTCTACCCTCCTATCTGTGTCTCGCAATGAAGACTGTCTACAGTGTTCTTAGTGAAAGTTTGCTCAACAAAACGTGATGAGATGGTGTCATGTTGTTAATAATGAAGGGGGAAGCTATGCTTTATTAAAATGTGGGAGATTTATTAGTAAGTCTTTCATAAATAGTGTGAAATTATTTTGCCTGATTTGTGGAGTTCAGAACCACAATGAAATTCTAAATAAAATGAATGTTTATTTTTGCTCTATCACTGCAGATGAATGGAACTATGTGGCCAAAAAGACTTCAGGGTGATCTTGTTCATCTTTTTGTGTTGTTTCTCTACAATTTCTGACAACTGTTTCTCCAGCTTGCTTTTAAAGTATTTGTTGAATGTAATTCTACTGCATCTCTAGGCAATGGGTTTCAATAACCAGTTTCCCAAAGTATGAAATAAATATTCTTAGCTGTTGATTAGGCCAGTTTTGTCTTGTATTACTCACAGTTAAGACTCCACAGCTGAAATGGAGAATGATTTTTATAATAAAGTTTTATTTATTAGCATATTGTCTCCTTTGTTTTGCACTGAACTAGCCTAAATTCTTTAGCAACATAATTTTGTCTTACCTGATCTATGCTTCCAAAGTTTGCTAGTCTTCCCTTGGTTTATATTAACCACTTTGCCGTTTATTAGAATGATTTTTTCTTATGATATCTCCCTCTAAAATTCTTATAGCCTGTGCCCAAGCCATGTGTAGTATGTGACCTCATGCAGGACGTGGAGGAAGGAACTTTCTTGCAATGTTCTCCTTTACTGACAATAATTTGCACACAAATGCATTATTGCTGACTTGTCTTAGGGCAGTTTCACTAGAACTATATTATGGAAGGTGGTCACTCCTTATTCAGAGATTACTTCTGTTTGTGGCTGAAAGATGAGTGTTTCTTTCCAGTTCTGCTGACTTCAATTTCCCTGATTATTTAGCCTAATAATAAAATAATTTTTTAGTGTTAGCTACAATAAAGCTGTTTTATAAAGGCTGAAATACAGAGAACAGCATTTGATTCTTTTGTTATCCATTTGTTCTTTTTTAACATTGCTACGTACTAACTTTTGTGGTTTTACTCTTCTAAAATATTTCTGAAACTTTGTTTGCCTTTTATATTGCACAGTGGTAATAATGCATGCTGTGCTTTTATCTCTTCTGATTTTTATCCTTGACAGTTTATGCTGTTCCTTTATATTCATTAAAATGCCCTTGTTTCCTTCCTAATATGATTCTTTCTAGTTTTAGACCCTTATTACTGGATGCTTTTGATGCAGCCCATATTGTTCCTACTACATTTCCTATCTCTCACTTGTGCTGGAACATTTTGCCATTGTGTGTATTGCAGTACAATGACTGCCAGTCCTCCTTTAAATCACATCCTCAAGAGCTTTAGCAACAAGTTCAAAGAGTTTGTTGAAATTTTCTTTTCTTATTTCAGTTAATTGAAGATAAAAATTTGTTCTCCTTCTACTGCTCTCATTTATTCCCCTTCCTTGGCACAGTGAATGCTTCTCGTTACCACTTCCAGCCAAATCACTGTACACATTGAGATGTTTAAAATGGAGCCTGCTCTAATAGAGTGAAGTGTGAAGTAACTGCTCTTCTGGCATCCTCAACTTTGTGAAACAGTTGTCCTCAACATTTTCACAAACATGTTGGACTGTTTGTTCTGGTATTTTGGTTTTCTATTAGATGTCTGAATGATGAAGGCTTCCTCTTACCCTCAAGCTACGTGCTCTGAAAGCTTCTGTTAAATGCTTCAAAAGGCTTAACGTCTTCCCTTCATTGGTCAACGGAAGGTTTTTTTCTCCCAGACCATCCAGGTCCTTTTCCCCTAGCTGTTTGTATTTTCTGTTGTTTCTATTTTTGTTCCTTGTCCAACTTTTTTTCCTTCTCCTCTGTTTCCCCTTCACCCCCACCTTGTAATAAAAGCAAGTGAGTTTAGTATCATTTTTCTTACCATGGCCCACTGAACTGCATGAGATAAGAACCTCACTTAGAAATGAGCCAAATACTTGTCATTGTGAATAAAGGCTTGGAAAAAGGAACTTTGAAATAAAATTCAATATGAAAAGAATCGTTTACTTCAATTTCCTTAAATTTCACATTTTTAAATTGGGCTAATTCATGGCTGTGCTGGTGTTTTGTATTGATTAGTGGCATGATTTTAGTTAGCGATAGTGTTCTGGCACCTGAAGCACTCAGCCTCAGCACAGTGGCCATGTCCATGCTCATAAAAAACATTGATGGAAGGTTTGGAGTCACTGAATGCCATCATCCCTGTTGCCAGGTTATTGCAGTGGCTGCTTGTACAGTTCGGGGCTGGCCCTGGGGTTTGTGTGGAGCATTCACTGCTCCCAACACAGTTCATGTGTGGCTGCTTTGTTTGGGAGTCTGAGATAGTGTGGATGTAGGCTTGTGCTAGTCAGCCTCTAGGCCAGCATCTCCAGTATAAGTGGTGGTTTGTCGTTGGGGTTTAGGTTTTGTTTTGGTTTTTAAAGCAGGAATTAAATGAAACCAATAGAATTCTCATCAGTTTTAGTTTCAGCCTCCTGGGCAAACACTGTGCCACAGTTAATGTTCTCTAACCCATAGGGATGTAAGTTTAGGAAGAACAGCTCGCAGTAGAACTGCTCTAGAGGGAGCAGAGGAGATGGGATGTAGAAGCCATAGGGCTCTGGGAAATGCTGACTTTCAGTGCTACTTCAGTCTTCTGACACAATTTTTCCTAGTTCATGTTTTACATAATTAACCTTGCATCAAGCATCCTGGTAGAGATTTATACAAAGGAAAATGCAAAACAGATTCAGCAGGATTTCTAATTTATTTTTCTGCCTGTGTCTTCTAGAAACCCTTTAGGAGAGAACTGGTCCCAGAAATAGGGGTGTAACTCAGGAAATAAATGATCTGTAAGCAAGATTATTTAAAGAAATTATTTCCCTAAGGTCTTTCATGTAGCACTAAGAGTTGGCTCATGGCTGGCTATTCTGTTGCTCTTTTTGTCATGGAATGGGAGAGTATTCTTTGTCCTATTGAGTCCTGTGTACAGCTTGGAGATACCATCATTCTGTTTCCAATGTGTTTGTTGCTAAAGAATAAATACAATAACTTGGTAAACTGCCTCACACATTTTGTGTGCTCTACATGTGGTCTTCTCAGATAAGGATACGCTGGTAGAATAGAACAGAGAAAGTACTGTTGGTTGTGTACCTACTTTGTGGACAAGCAGAAAATCTTAATCTCAAGGCTCATTAACCAGATACTGTCAGTGGGCATTTAAATGACTGTAAATAAATACTGTTTTAAGAATATGTTCAATTTAGCTTTTTGAATTAATGTGTTCTTTCATTTTACTTGCTTTAAACTGTCTTGATAGGCAAAAAGAACTTGTTTTTAAATTGTTAGCTTGACCATGTTATTTTAAAGATTGTTTTTTTTCCCAACCAATGAGTGTTTCTTGTCTATACTTAGTTAACATGCTCACTCTTCAAGAAAGTGAAGTCATAACTGTGTTGGACTTGTATAAACTTGTTGAGTTGAAGCTCAGGCTCTCAGCTGTCCTGTATCTCCTAAGTCTTCCTTGTTTGACTAGAATTTGGGACAGTATTGTGATAGACATTTGTTAGCTGGCTTTTATCATGCAAAGACTATAAACGTTGTTAGACCAAATTGAGTTTTTCTGTCACTGTGTTTTGGGTATTTTTCCTCCTTAGTTTTTTTTAATGTTCCTCAATATGTATCCCAAACTGAAACTGGGGAATTTACAGCTGCATGGATGTGACCATGTCACATGGTGTAGGAGCATATTCCATAACAGCTCTTAGTAATGGGCCTTGGGAACAGAGCAGAGACTGAATTCCAGCTCCTGTAGTCATGCCACCTAGGTTTCCTCTTCAGCAGCATTATGATGGTCCAGTTTCTATCTGAATTGTTTTCTATCAGAGCTTTAAAAGAATAATTATATTTATTTTACTGCCTTAAAGGAGGTTAGTGATGAATAGGAGGAAGTGTATGCGCTCTGCTGAAGTTTTGGGCTTAGTAAGAAGAGAGAACTAAGTATCATTGATATCTATACTTGGGTTGTTTGGGGCATAAGTAATTTGAAATGATGTACCACCATCAGATTTCAGGACCGTGTTGCACAGTTAGTAAATAATGAATTGAACCTCAGAAGTACTTCTAAACCATTTGAGGATATGACTATTGGACTTGCTTTGAGAAGGAGATTGGGCTAGCTGACCTTTGAGGTCCTTCCAACGTTGAGTTATTGTTTGATCATGTTCTATGAGCATCCCCTGTGATGGTCATGTCCACTATTTGTGTTGTACCTATTGCTTTTAGACTGTGAATTATGTGTAATAACCTTTATTTTGTAGGTATTTTCCTGTGTTGTTTCTTGAAAGACAATAGTTTACTAAATCTCTTTGTTTCCTTGTCTGTGTTCTATTCCCTCTGACACCTGATACTTGCTTTATCTGTTAATCTGTGTGATCCCACACATTCTAAATTAATTATTACTTTTCTTCTTCTCTCTTTTTCTTTTCTAGAAATGGTGCCACCTGGCATTCCATATTTTCTTCTTAAAGAGTATATTTAAGAGTTTACATGCTAGAAGGGCGTCAGGCTATTTTGATTACTTTAAAGAAAAGATGTCAGTTTGTATTCTCATTGGATTTCCATCATGTGCTGTTCAAACCAGTTTTGCACTGCCTATGCTAGCAGCTAACAACGCATGTCATTAGCAATGAGTCATTTTCTGATGGCCCCCAAACATTTAGGTATTGCCTTTTTTCCTACCTCTTCTTGCATCTTTTCAACTTGTGGTCCATTCATCTGCATTGGTTTTCAGTCCTTCCTTTATTCATTTTTTCAACCCTTTCTTTCCAGAAATGGAACACTTCACCCACACCAGCACTTAGCAGTAGTGTAAAATGGACACAGGTCACAAGACTTTCGTGCAGTGTTTCTGTAAGAAACTGCTACTTCAACACCAGTTAAAAGAGTGCTGTTGGGAAAGTGAAGGACTGAGTAAGGAAAGCTGAGATTTCTGGAGTTAATGTGAGATTTGAAGACCTGTATTTATTTCAGATATTGTTGTCAGGAACACTTTTTAAAAGGGATACAGTCTCTGCTTCTCCATTGCTATCACTGTTTGCATTGTGTTACTGGACAAGATCTGGTGACACTTGGTGAGCTCAGGCTGGCTTGAGACTTGGTGCTGATGCTACCTACCTATGCTGATGCTCTCTGGGAAGGTATCACCTATAGAGGAAAAAGGGCACACTCCAGCTTGTTGTTTGGGTTTCCACCTCAAATTCACATTCATCAGTGAATTAAGTGTAATGGTAGGCTTTGTGTTGGAGTGTCCTGTTCTGCCACCTCTGTCACAGGGTCAGTAACCTTTAGCTGAAATATGGAAAGACATCACAAGGAATTAAGACACCTTGAGTGTGTTCAGTCATATTTGCTAAAAGTTGTCTGTCAAAGCCCTAAGAATAGGCAGAAATTGATGCTTTCTATGTAGAAAGCTATTTCAGTTATCTAACTTACATTACTGTTCAAATTTTATTGCTAATAGCATGCTTGCTAGATATGACATCTTAGATGTAATGGCTTTAAATCAAATTTACAATAGTCTGTAGTTAATGCAGAAAATGTTTCTTGGCTGTATGACATTCTGCCAGCCTATCTTGGGTTCTACTTATGGTTCATACTCAGAAGAAGAGAATGCAGAGGAGAGGAAAAAATATGGTTAGTAAACCATTTTGAACTTTTATTTATATGTATTTTTACTTTTAGAAATGGAGTTGTATCTCCAAAGACTGTATTAGTACAGGTTAGAAACAAAGAACTTCCAAATCCTTTCAAATGTGATTAAAAAAACCATAAACCACCACCAGCAACAAAAGATCAGACTCCTGTTTAATCCATGCTTTGTCATTGATTATGAGTATTCATAGAAGTCATAGAGTATTCACAGAAGAGGGTGGTTCAAGTTGGTAATCTAGCATGGAAGCATAAAAAGGTACTAGATGGTAAATTGCCTTTACATTACACTAGAATTGCCATGTGGAGAAAAAAAGATGAGTTTCCTTTTTTGCTTGTTACTTTAAACTTAATCTCACTTTACAATTCTTTTATAATATTATTACAAACCCATTGAACAACATGGAATGATCTTGGTATGTTTTAAATCAATGAAGTACCAAATTAAATGTATGATCTAGCTAGTGTAACCAAGTGATGATTCTGTTGTGAAGCCCTGATCTGTGTATATGTACTGCACCTGAAGCTTGGATTACAATATATTGGAAGTGGTGATGTATCTACATGTGAAATTCTCTGGTTTGCTGTGAGGTAGAATTCTCCAAAAGCTGGAAATTGTAAATAGGGCCAGTCATAAACAGATAAGGCATGTTTTACTACATGATGGGTTAACTCCAGAGAGTCGTGTCTTTGAGTTAATCAGTTTGAGTTTGGAAGAAAACAGTCCACCATATGTATAGACATAAGTTTTTATCTTAATCATTAAATTAAATCCATCGCTTCTGTTGCTTACAAAAGAAAAAAGTCTGTCTTGGGAGATGACTGATACCATTTTTCCCATGTACATTTTCTTGGCAGAAGCATTGGCTTAAACAGTTTCTGTCTTGCCATCATGGTGACACACGTTAGTGGAGACGTGTGAATCAGGGCAGGGAATCTATAAAACAGACAGAAAGATTTTGCTTTTATTTGTTGTCTGGTCCCACTGCTTCTTCCTGGGTTACTTCGTAGCAAGATCAGCTCACTCATCTGAGTCACAACATGATCCAGCCTACAGCTGAACAGGCATGGTTCAGAGGCTAGGAAGAACAGGCATGAGGTGGGATCAGGTGGAGTTAGAACTCTGAAGTCAGTCTGAACCCTTGCCTGTTCAAGCTGCTTTAGGTGAACCTGCTATGGCAGAGGGTTTGGATTAGACAATCACCAGAGGTCCCTGACAGCTGCTACCATTCTGTGATTCTGTGCTACAACACGTGAAACCCTACCCTGAGCTGTTCCTCTAGCTCATTGTGTAACCCTACTGAAGGCAACTTCAGGGCAGGTACTGTGGCAGAGGAGCAATCAGTCAGCATGGCTGGTGTTGGACCATGTCTGACTGTGCTGGAACAAATTTTGGGTTCACTAAGATTTTTATGGCAATTAGTGTATTGTACAGTAAAAGAACTAAATCTTGCATATAATACAATACAATACAATAAACCAGGTTGGAAGAGACCTTCAAGATCATTGCGTCCAACCTATCAACCAATCCAACCCACCCAAACAACTGGATCATGGCACCAAGCACCCCATCAAGTCTCCTGAACACCTCCAATGATGGTGACTCCACCACCTTCCTGGGCAGACCATTCCAATGGGCAATCACTCTCTCTGTATAGAACTTCCTCCTAACATCCAGTCTAAACCTCCCCTGGTGCAGCTTGAGACTGTGTCCTCTTGTTCTGGTGCTGCCTGCCTAGGAGAAGAGACCAACCTCTGCCTGTCTACAACCTCCCTGTCTCATATTTCACATGAGAAAGAAAACGCAGCTCCATGTTTGAAGCTTTGGGGAAGAATGAGGCCAGCTTATATGACTTGGCATCATAGTCAGGGTTGGAAGGGACCACAAGGATCATTTAGTTCCAACCCCCTGCCATGGGCAGGGACACCCCACACTAGATCAGGCTGGCCAGAGCCTCATCCAGCCCGGTCTTAAATACCTCCAGGGACAGGGCCTCAACCACCTCCCTGGACAGCCCATTCCAGGGCTTCACCACTCTCATGGTGAAGAACTTCCTCAAGTCCAGCCTGAATCTCCCCACCTCCAGCTTCATTCCATTCCCCCTAGTCCTATCTCTGCCTGATATCCTGAGAAGTCCCTCCCCAGCCTTCTTGTAGGCCCCCTTCAGATACTGGAAGGCCACAATTAGGTCACCTCAGAGCCTTCTCTTCTCCGGACTGAACAGCCCTATACCTGTAGCTTGCATCTTGGGTTACATCAAGAATAGGGAAAAGTACTGAGAGTAATTTATTACTGTGATTTTAACCAGCTATTATTAAATTGCAACTTGTCTTGTTTGTGCTAACAAACTTGTCAGGTGACCCATTACCTGCTGTGTTAAAACATGCCTTTTTTTTTTTTTTTTTGTGACATTTGAAAATATCTACAGGTTTGAGGTAGACAAAAAACTTCGTGACTATATGGTGTGTCATTTATGCTGCAGGGGCTATCAGCTCAGAAGGTACCACACCAGCGTGGTGGTGGAAGCTTATAGAAATAGACAGTTATGGGAGAGGTGATGTGCAGTAAACATGGTGCTGTAGCCTTTCTTAAGCTGCCAAGTGCAGAAATTCTTTTTATTTAATACAACTTGCAAAATACACAGCTTCTGTCCATTCATGGGTATATTCTTTGCTTTAAGAGGAGCTTATTTTTGTTAATCTGAGAATGGCTTGTTAGAAAAATGTTTATAAACTTTGTGGAGATGGCATGGCCAAGAGGGGTTTGTCCTGATTAAAACTAAAGGGCTATGAGTGCTAAAGGGACCAAGCAAATGGATTAATGTGTCAGTAGTGGTTGAGTAGTTCACCCCACTTGTTGGTTGGACCAAAATAATCAACCCTTACTGCAAAATAAAATACTGATATTTACCATCTTCACTAAGGTTTTGACTGACATATTTAACCTCTTTGCAGCAGAGTGTGCTAATGCACGTGGTTACCAGAGATGTGCTGATAAGCTGAAGCGTGATAGCTCCGTGTAGCTAAATATATTTAAGTGTCTGTACCTGTACTAACATGGCACAATGGCTCTTGTACAATAGTTACTTGTTTCAGAGTAAACATGTGGAGATTTTTTCACATGAGTGCTTTCTTTTAAAAATTTTATCTTAATCTCTGGAGAATAGGTTTGATAAAAACTTTCCTGTAGGCTGGGCACCTCAAGCGTGCTTCAGTGATCGGTGCTGCGGGTCCACTCCCTCTGCCTGGATAGAATTGAGTTCAGGGTTTGGTTGGTTGTGTGTTGTTTTTTTTTTTTTGTTCAGTCTTAGAGGGGGAATAGTCCTTTTGACTTCCAAGTGTTTGTGAAGAATTTCTCTAACCAGTACTCATAAAGCAATACTGAACTTGTTTACTTGTCCACAGCAGACGGTTCCTTGGGTTACGTGTGTTTAGTTGCAGCTTGCTATTAACAGAAAAGAATTCAGCAAAACATGCATATGAGTGAGAAAACAGATATAACACATGGTCTTTTGTTTGGCAGATAACTCAGATAATTGTCAGTGTGTCAACCTGTGTCTGGCAGATGTCTGAAGTTTAAACAAATTTTAAGAAAACTTACAAAAGATTGACAGAAGCAAAGCATTGCACAGCAGCTGCTTCGGGGGGGTTGCGTGGGGCAAAATTGGACAAAGGTAGTTGCATTACTACTTGTATTGGCAGACCGATGGGTTTGCGGGTATCTATCAATACAAGTGAAACGATAGTAGCATAATGTTTAGATTTTCTTCCCTGTAGCAGAAAAAGAAAATTGGCAGGGACCATTTGAAGGATTAGGAAAGAGCAGTTTGTACATGGACCTCCTTTCTTAGCTCGTCCGTTTCAGATTGGGTTTGGAGAAGCATTAGAGCAGCCTGAAAATTTGTTAAAAACGAGGAAAGATGAAAACAAACAAATCAGCCTCCGAAGTCACAACTTAATGCTTCTTTTCCCAGAGTGGCCCCGAGCAGCTGAGGGGGCTTTAGGGCAGCAGCCGCCACTTCTCGAAACCTTCTGTAACTTTTCGGCTGCGCTGCTTTGTGAAATGGGAAAGTGGAGGCCCTGGGGGAAGGGAGGCGGGGAAGCAGAAGGAACCCGGAGAGCGCTGCCGCCCGCCTGCCTCGGAAGGTGTTTCGAGGACAGGGGCTTGCGGGAGGACCGGGGCCGGCTGCCGGGCTCGCTCGCTGCGACGCTCTGTCCCCGGGGCCCTGCCGCGGCAGCTCCCATCGGCCGCCAGCTCACTTCGGTGCCAGCGCCGCAGCGTCCGCGCTTCGCTGGGGTGCGGGGCGGGGGCCCGGGTCCGGGCGGTCGGAGCCTCCGGCGGGGGCGCTGCGCCGCCGGCCGCCGCCGCTCTGCCTCGCCTCGCGTAGCGCAGGCGGACCCGGCTCCTGCCGCAGGACTCCGGTCCGCACATTGGCGGCGCCCGGCTGCGTCGGATCTACTTTCTCTCTCTCGGCTCCTTTTTTTTTTTTTTTTTCCCTCCCCCACCCCCCCTCTTTTTTTTTTTTTTTTTTCCCCCCCCTCCCTTCCCCTCCCCTTCTCCTCCGCTCCCCTCCCCTCCGCCCTCCTCCGCCGCCGGCTCCAGCCTGGTTCGGGGAGGATCCCGGAGACGAAGTTCCGAGGCGATCGGGGCTGTGGCGGATCGCTCCCCGCCGGCGCCGCCATGGGGGCCCTGTAGAGCCGCCCGGCCCCGCCGAGGCCCCGGGGCAGTGGCCTGGGAAGCGCTCCCACCGAGCGGCGGGTCTGGGAGGGGAATATGGCTGATCTCGGGCAGTGCTGAGCAGTCGGTGTCTCCGCACGGCGCTGGGCTCGGGCCGTGACATGTAAATAACTTCGTTTTCCTCCGGATCGTACGGGCGGGCACCGATGCCAGCCCCTCCATTTTCCAGAGGGGATTTGTGAGAGGTTCCGCGGGGCTGGGCTATGCCGCGCAAAATCAATTCGCCGGGGGTGAGTACGGCTGCCGTGGAACTTCTTTGTATTGAGGGGCAAACTGTGACAGCGGGCGTGCGGCCATCTGCGGGGAGATCCCCGGGGAGGGGCTGCAGGAGGACCCGTCGCCGGGACCGGGCCGAGAAACTTGGCGGGGGCACCCGGGGGCCGCTGACACTCGGGAGAGAGGATTTTACACCGCTGGGTCAAAAAACCCCGTACCCAGCTTCAGACGTGGGTATATAGGTTCAGGTTACACACTCACGAGATAATCCTCGGGCATTTGAAAGAAAAAAAAAAAAAAAAGAAGAAGGAGGAGGAGAAGAAGGAGGCATGGGGGTGGGAGAAACAACAAACACAAAAGCCCAGCTCGGGGCTGACCTGGGCTCCGCAGCCGGTCCTCTGGGCTTTTCTGCTCCCTGTGCTACACCTACACACACACACACACGTGTGCCTGCACGGACACACACCACACCGATCCTTTCCAGTTAGCACTAGGGATGGTTAGCTAAAGCACAACTCCTTTTTTTAATTATTTTTTTTTTTTACACCGCCCCCCGCCCCCAGTGTGTTGGGTTTTTTTCCTTATTTTTTTTTTTTCTATTTTATTTTCTTTTCCTGCCCCCCGCTTTTAGCCCTTTCGTTTCCCAAGTACGAATTCTGGAGTGATAGAAAATGAGACAGGATTAATTTTTCTGGTCACTATTATGAAGTACTCTGTACACACTATTTTTTTCCTATGCCATTTAAATTTTGCATGATCTCAAAGCATTCTTGTATAGTGTTAATTTTAGGTGACCCTCCCAGCTGCCTTTATCTGTAATTCTGAATTAAAAAAAAAAAAAAAAAAAAGAAGAACTTTTAAATATACGGTATTCCTAGTGGGTAATGGATGTTCAGATCATAATATATGATGGGTTTTGTATAAGCAGTGAGCAAATAGGTCATAAGTCAAAGTAAGTGTTATGTAACTGGCTGGCTTTAGTAAACTTGATACACATTATAAAGGAAAATATTTTGGTTTTGTTTGGTTGGTTGGTTGCTTTTGCTTTGGACGAAATGAGAGGCTATCTGTCTCTTTTCTCGGTGGGATTACTTTGTATCAGGTTAATTAACCCCCACCAAAAAAACTCAAACAAAAAAACCCACACAAACAAAAAAAAAAAACCCCAAAACAAACCAAGAAACAAACCAACAAAAAAAAAAACCCAAACCCAAACCTCCTCCCCCCCCCCCAAAAAAAGCCCACAAAACTATTTGTGCTTTAAAATTTTGTTCCTGTTAACCTGTGTGCTGTTTTGTATTTTTCCAAAAGACCTGTTTCAGTCATTTACCTAATTCTGGATGCTAAATACTGGATGTTCACCCATGAATCATTAGTTTGTACTGTAACCAGCTTCATTACATAATTGAAAAACATTCCTGAGTTAGTCTACTTTTCTTATTTAACTCCACTGTTTTCTAGAATACCATTATTTGGCATAGTCAAGAGTTATTGAAAGATCTGAATGAAGATCAGTATGAAAATAATTTGGATTTTATGCATCTGAAGAAAAAAAAAACCAGCAGTGGGTTAATACTCTATTGGAAAACTGAAACACTCAGGCAGACATTGTAAGGTTCTCAGTGACTATATGAAATACTGTGTATTAAAGTAAACACAATTTCCAAGCTGGAGCTTACATGTAGGGGTCTTTGTGCTTTTTGTACATCATAGTGATGTTACTATGTTGTGTTTGATGTTCCTACACAATAAAACACACTTGCTACAGAAAAAAACCTGCAGCTCCTAGACTGTTTAGTGCAATAATTTAACCATTTACTTGCAACACAGGCAGGAGACAAGATGCACTTTTCTCAGTGCTGATGTGATCAGCTCCAATGATCACTCAAATTAATGATCATTCAAATTCATGAACGCCGGCCACTTATTAATTGCAGTAATAATTTCTGTACATTTATTTTTTAAAGCATTGGGTGTGTGCATCCATTGCTGCTTTATTGTAAATGTCTTGACAATATACTTGTAGTTTGAGTGTCTCGTTTTTAATTGCTTGCTTTGCAGATCATCTTTGCAAGCTGGTTTTATGACTCTTCCTATGTTGTATGTCTTCTATGCGAAGTCGTATGTTATATTGGGGGCATTAAATCAAGATTTTTTTTAGGGCAGGATACTTTGAAAGGTATTGTTAGTGTGGTTTGGTATAATTATTTTGGCAGTCTGTGTACTCAGTTGACTTAGATCCCTTTCTTTTAAATTTTATTTTATTTTCCTCCTTTTCTTCTGTGTTACTCTTTCCCAAACAGAAACTCCTGCAGAGTTTTGGCAGAATGTTCTTTGAGGAGGGGGAGGGCAAGAGGTGGCATTGTTGTAATTTACATAATATGCCAGTAGAATGTAGTTGCATCATGAACGCTTTCTTAACGTGATTGTTCGTTAGACTTGCCTGAAAATGATCTCTTAAAGGTAAATGGCTGAGCAAAAGTGAAAGCGGCCATGTATTGATTTCTGCTTTTGTTTCAGGCTGAAAGGACTATTCAGCATGTGCTTTCCAGGGTATTTCCAGCCTCAAATTTAGTCAGCTATTTAAAAATAATAGTAAAAGTATTCTTTTATCATTACTGTGATCAAATCTTAGAGATTTGCAGCCCTGTTTTCCTGTTTTGAAGTGTGGATAGGAAACTCTTCGTGTAGAATAGTAGATACTTTGTATGCCATTCCTTACAAAATATGCAGCCTGAGAAGAAGGGAAACTGCTTCTGGAGTGTTGTCAAAAGCACACTCTAAATGAGCTGAAAGATACTTTTTTGTTTCATTTGGGGCATTCCTATTCTAGTAATTACTAAGGCTCCTGGAAACTCTGGGAGGTAGCGTGTTTTCAGAAAGAAGCATTGAAAACCCCAAGTTGACAGTGGGCCTTTAGCTAGTCTTTTATAATTCTGTCTTTCCTCTGTGAAATCCTTTTGGCATGTTGTTGGTTTCTGGCAGTATCCCAGTGTGTGATATCACAGATATCAGATGTCTTCTTGCGATTCATGGCATTTGCTGTGCCGTAGTGGTGCACTCTGAGATGGCTTAGGTGAACCAGGAAGTGTCAGAGAAATTTGGTAGGAGACAGGCATGAGAGAGAAACAGCTATGTAGTGTTGGGAATAGGTGAGCACTTTCTGTTTGAGTCTTCATATCTTTGTATTTGGTAATATGATGTGGAAATGTATTCAGCCAACAGAAGTGTCTTTGATCAAGTGGTCTTCACAGGGTTTTTCCTAACATCTTGGCTATAGATGCATGTCAGAATGAGTGGCAAAACATCACAGTTAAGCTTTTTCCTTCGGAAATTTGAAAAGAAGATCATAATTAGATGTGGCCTTGTTAGGATTTATTTTCATCTCAAAGTTGAGGTCCAATGCCAGGCATAAGTATAGATGATACTGCACATATGGGGGATATTTGACTCCTCCATAAGATCTGTTGAAAGTTAGTCATAGCGCATTGCATTTCTGTCTGTCTCTTGGATGAAGTCTCCTTCTTGTCTCAAAATGTTACACAGTAAATGGGGTTTGTGCTGATAGTGCTTTTGTAACAGAGCTAGAAAATCAAATATTTCACACTGGCTACTTTGATCCATGTTGTCATCTTAATTACCAGGTGTTGAAAGGTAAATATATTACTTAATTAAATGCTAGGTGAAGGCATGGAAGAAGGGTCTACTTGTGTACTTATTTGTTTGTTTGTCAAGTCAATAAGACTTGCATTTCTTGGGTGTAATTCTGTTTCAGGAATAAATTCTTTCTTTTAAATGGAATTTCATGTGTTCCTCCTAACCACAGACACTTCCATATTATTGCTACTCCAGATCTCCCTTTCTCTTGGCTTTTTTTTCTCCTCCAAGCAGAAGGAGCAGAGTGAAAGAATACAACGTAGCTTGCAGAACAAAGAGAATGGGGCAGGAGGAAGTGATGTAGTGAATGGGACTTACACAAGGATGGTATATGGGGAGAAATTAGAAGAAAGGTTTTGGTTGGAGCTTTGTTTTAGTCATCATTGGGTGATTTTAGTCATCCACTTGGGTGATTTTGGCAATACAGTTTTGTAGCAATATTGAGAATGAGTTTAACCATCAAGAAGATTCTGATGGTGGTCAAGGAGAGTGATGAATCAATGAGTGGAGTATTTTCTACGATTTTTCAATGGTTACTTGGCCTGGGCCAAATAATAGAAGGTGTGCTATGTGTTGTCACTGCCGTGTCAGCTTTGCCCTGCCTTGCCTTGTGTACAAAAGGTTTAGTCATAGTTGTGGCAGAAGTCATTCATTATATATTCACAACTGTCATAAAATGAGGTCTGGACTGAACAGTAAGTACTCTTTTAACCTTTGACAGATTTTTCTGGTTGAAAGAAGGCTGATTGCACAAAGGGAGGAATACAAAAGCAAGGTAGAAGAGTTTTGGAAGAGTCAAGGGTTTGCAGTGATCAGAAGAGAGGAATCCAGAGTTACAGAAATGTAATCTTGAAGACAGATGGAAGACTGAGGATGAGAGGCATAGACTTCAGTCTTTTTCTTTCACCTTAATCCATCTTGTGCAATAGCTTGTCTCTGAGCAGTCTTTTCAGGTGCATTTAACCACCTTTTCTCTTCCGTTTGTCCCTTATTGTCTTATATTTTCACCTTGCTAAAGGCAGCAGAGAGTTTTAATTAATAGCAAAAGAAACACTTTAGAAAACAGTGTAAGACAGTGTTATGCAGCTCCAGAAGTAGCAGCTATTACAATTTGCAGTCTAGTTCTTGAAAGTGATAGTGAAAATTTTTGAGGTTGTTTGTGTGCATAAATGTACAGTGTTACATGAACAGATTCTTGGAACTGGACTGAGGAAGGGAGTCTGGTCTCCTTATTTAGGTTATGTATTAGTCTACTAAATGTCAATTAATTAAATGTATTTAATTGTCCCCTCCCTAATATGTTTGTCTTTGGGTAGTCTAACCCACCTAGGATGATGTGGAATGTTTAACTATGAGGAGTTTATCTTCTCTTTCATTTGTCCAAAACACATGTAGCTGTTGAGTCTGTCTTGATGGGCATGGTTCAGTTAGTGAGATGTTACGCCGTGTTTCTCTAGAAAGTTTTGGAATTCTAGTGCTGAATCAGTGAATACTTACTATTTGGGGCAGTTCTATTGCCTCCCTTGGGGATGTTTTGAAATCAACTGATTTCTGTTCTGGTACCATGCTTTCTAGTACGGTACCAGAAAGTCAGAGTTTCTGGACTGTGGTGACTAGCCAGATATGGGTATTGCCAGCTGTAACATGCACTGCCTACCCTCCTGTTGATGAAGATTGTTTGCTACTATTTCATCTAATGATAGCTGAGAGAGAAATGAAGCTTGGGATTGGAGGAAGTTCTCCTGGTAATTGGTAGACCTACATACAGTCTGTCTGTAAACAACCCTATATTTATTATGTTCATGTGTGTATTTCTTTTCTTATGGCTGCCTAATCTTCAAGCTCTGCTGATGACAGCTTCACCAGTACTACAGAGGAGTTTCCATTATTGATGCCTCTGAACCTCCAAACAAAGAACTGTTATTGAATAAGTACTGTATGGATTACTTTAATTATTAATCAGGATGATAGAATATTCTCTAAGGTACACAATTCTGTTTCAAAGACAACTAAGCCAATAGAAAGTTTTCCATTGAAATAAAATTGTCATGAGAATAAATGCCCATCAGTAGGGGTAAGAATTTGATAGTCCAGTTGTTCTGTCAACTGTTTTGAATAGTGCTAACTGCTGCTTTGCATGATCAATAAGTGTGGGAAATAGGATGCTTTAGAAAACCAAACCAAACCAGGTGTTGCAGAATAGTTTTGCTTCTTCAAATTGCAAGAAAACATGAGACTAGTTTTCTGTCAGCTTGGATTGATGAAGCAGTGCTAAGCTGAAGCAGCAACAATTATAAATTGCATAAACTTGTTCTTGATTTCTGTACCATTCTTTTACTGGCAGATTAGTCTTCTTTTATTCCCACTGCTTCCAGACATCAACAAGAGTCATAGTTGCACAGAACAAACAAACAAGCCCAAACCACAAACCCAAGCCAATCAAACAAAAAACCCCAACAACAACAACAACAAAAAAAGAAGGGCAGGTCTTAAGCCACTCAGTGAGAACTGGGCTTATGTGATTGTATTCTTCCTGAGCTAGACATGTATTTAATGCCTTGGAGACCTAGCCTAATGTCTGATAAACAATTTCATCAAACACACAGCAGCAGCCTAAGTACTGCTATTATGTGTTAAATTTTATCAAAGCGATGTAGGGCCGAATAATTTGGCACATGGGAGTCCATGTCCTATCCTTGTACTTTTCACCATCTCCTGTGCCAGAATTTCCTGGCTAGGAAGCAGATAAAGAAGAGCTACTTAGTTGCCTCTCCTGGTAAGTAACGTATTTGTAGCAGATTTGTGCTGGGGAAGGCACTCTTGAACATGGTCCTTGTAGTAGAAAATCCAAGGATGGTTGTGGTATCTTGAAGTCGAGAGAGTAACTTTTTCTTACTGCTCCATAGCATCCTCTGAGTTTGAAAGCATTTGTGAGGAATTACAAAGGTGTGCTGTAGTGCTATATTTTGGGGCAGAAATGCAGCAGTGGTGCTATGTCTGTTAAGGCTGTAAGAGAAGCAGGGGTGGGGAGGAGTGGTTGCATCATTGGTAAAACTGTTGTAACTGGGTAAACCATGTTATCTTTTAGGCACACATAAGGAAATACATGCTGCTTTTCCCCAAAATGTCCATCTGCACCATAAGCACTTGATGTCAGTAGAGACAGCACCCTCTTAATCTGGAGTATGAAATCAACTTACAGAATCATTTCGCTGGTTGCAACCTTTACTGAAAGAATGCGTATCTTGAAGTAATCTCCTGGAATATTCTCTACAGTCCTTCCAATAGTTTCCTAAGATGGCTAAATGAAGCAAACTTTCTGCAGATCATCCTATACCCAGACTGGACCTGAGCAGCAAAAGTGAAATTTGCTAGCAGAGCTCAATGGCCATTCCAGTAGGTGCACTCCAAGACAGAATCACCCAGATCATAGGATTCTGCATAGTACAACTTTGTCTTTTACCAAATTTCCTCATGAATGTTCACCTCATCCTCATGGAAAGTGGATGGATGAAGTTAAGCAACTTTTAAGGAAGGGGATGAACTTGCCCACCATCACTGAACACTTACTGTTTCTCATAAAATTCCATCCTTAACTCTTTGGTCTTGGCATTCAAAAATCCATGCCAAATTTAATCAAAAAGATGAAGCTGGGTGCCATGGGATGGTTAAAGTCATGGGCCTGACAAATGACAAAATATAGTCATAGTCTAGTATCTTTCCTGTACCCCTGCCCTAAAGCTCACCTCTTTGTCTTCCACAGATAATAAATTGCCTCTTATTCCATCTCTTTTCCCCAGAGGACAACCATCTTAAGAGCTTTCCCTCAGCCCTCTGCAAGTAATGTCTGCCCAGCTTCACAGCTTTGCCTTTAAAGATTGAAGAATCTGCAAATGCGAATAAAAAGCTTTGTGTCCAGGAGCTTGTTTGATACTTAATTGTGTTACTTAATACAGGGTAGGGGGAAAAATAAACTGCCACAAATCCCTCTCTGTAATCTTTTAACTGACCACAAGAAGCAAACAGTTATAAATTCCCTACAAAATGTAAGGATAGAATGCTGATACAGTAGGACTGGATACTATTTAAAATTAGAAGATAGCAGCAAAATGTCACTTTTCTTTCATGACATGACACATTACATGTGATGCTTAGATTATTTCTGAGGCTGTGCAAGGAATTTGGTGACTTAGAGCAATCTTTTGAGCTGCCAGAAGAGCTTAGTGTTGCTTAAATGCAAGAAAAGTAGGTGTTTTTTGACAGTGAAATCATCTTGTTGAAAAGTATGACGTGAAGCTTGTACTTAAGGTGTTTTGGTTTGTTTTTTTTTGTTTTTTTTTCACTCTAGTAGGTAATGACCTCCTCACTTAAGGCGTAGGAAAATCTTTTCAATACAGTCGGACAAAGATTCCAGTAAGCCCTGTACCGATTGGGGAGATATATAGGATGCTCTGACATTTTCCTTGCTTCTCCCTGCCCCCTTCCTGCCTCCCACCATGTAGAACTGATGTAAAGCTACATTAGAGTTTCTGGAGGCCAGAAATCAGGAACAATTCCTTAAGAGGAATGAAAATTTTGCAAACCACTGGAGGCTTCATGATTTCATGTTTGCTACTCACAGTGCAGAATGTCAAACAGAAGGCTGGAAATGAAGTGTTGTCCAAGATTGGTCTTTAGGTGTGCCATTAACTTGGGCAATATGGTAAGCCTTGTTTTCCTGGCTCGTAGTTCAGAGTGTGTAAGTTAATATGGAGAAATTATCTTTTTCACAACAGCAACTACATTGAGTCAGATCAGAGTTTTGGATAACCCTTCATTGTGTTTCCTGCAGTGGTTAGTAGCAGAAGCCTAGGAAAGAAGATAAGGACAGGGCAATTTTTGAATGTGGCCAGCCCCTTCTTGGTCACTGAAACTTTCATCATGCTGAGCTTGGAGTACCAGAGTTTAACTACATACTGTGCTTTTTATGTGGGATTTTCTTGAATCTGCTAGCATCAGTGCCATGCAATATGTTTTGGAAGAGAGACTAACTGCTAATTCTGTGATCAGCTTTTCAATGTGAACTGTAATTATCAAGATGCATGGAAATGTATGTGTGGGAAAACCAGATTATATGCTTCTCAGAGAGGTGCACAAGTATCAGCCATCTAGTTGAGACCACCAGGTTACAGCTGTGAAATTTTGTTTAAACTGGAAATAAAAAGGTGTTGTATGTGTAGTAGGACTGCTTTTGGAAGGCATTAAAAGTCAGATGGACTGTCAGCAAGTTTTCTTGTTGTTCTTAGGGTAGTACATTTTATGACTTTTTGCAGGGCTATGGAGTCATGGAATCTTGCTTGCTGATGTTAAATGTGTATATTGTATATCTTAGGTTTTGACTGGTTTTATTAGTTACAGAATATTTATTTGTGTGATGAACCTGGTTTATATGTACATGTATATATGCACACACCATAATTATTTGTGTAGAAGTTACTGATGAGTTAAGGTTTCACACTTGATCATGCTGATGTCTGTGATCTACAGATCCTTAAAACCCCCAGTGCATTAATACTGTTACCAACCAAAGCTGTTGCAGCTTTATTTATTATTTTTTCCATCCTCAGAGTTACTGTAGTGGCCAGTTTGAGCATTTAGCCACCAGAAGTTAAGGTGACTGTGTGGTACTGCAGCAGCATTTCGGTATCTAATGGACCAGGTCACGTGTAAACCCTCATTAAAATATGATTGAAGTATCCCCTTTTGTTTGTTAGATGGAGCCAAGCCCATGCTTTGTGCTAGACTCTCCACTGTGTTTGTGCTATGTGTTTTGCAATGTCTCTCTTGTTTGTGAGGCTGATTGTTCACCACCCCAAACCCCAGTCCCATTCAAACCTTTGCTGAAGATGTGTGGCATTCAGCTGCCTTTCCGTTATTCCTCTGCTCTTACATTGATGATTAAATGCGAGGAGATGAAAATGGTGTCTGCTTTCATGTAAAATGTAATCTTCTAGGGAGAAACATGAAATATGAAGCTCTTGTTGTTGATTGGGAGTGTCTCATTTTACCATACCTTTGCCTAAATACCCAAGACAATTTCTTTGTTTGTTTAAATTTAATCCAAAAGCTAGTCATACAGAGAGCCAGCATAAATTGTGTTGGTAATTTGCCATGACTACCCATGGCAGGATATAAATAATGAGAGAATAACAAAAATTTAGAACTAAATTGAAAAAAAAAAAAACCACACCCAAACAAGATTTAATTTTGCTAAGACAAGCCTCCATATCTTGCCTGGAAGTATAAAAGACTGA